>CM054058.1:36632059-37832059 GCA_028641055.1 Alopecurus myosuroides | reverse complement strand
TAACCTGAGGGTGGATTATTAGTCATAGATGCAGATGGATTTCGGTCTATGTATTTTGTTGTAATGCCCGCACTAAATATCATAGTAGTCATCATGTTATATTGTGCACTACAGTGCAACCTTTATTTGTCAATTGCCCAGCTTTAATTTGTTCACCCAGCATGTTATTTTTATGGAGAGACACCACTAGTGAACCTATGAACCCCGGTCCATTTTCCACATTGTTAAACAAACCACCACAATTTCCTGCTCTCTTTACTTACTGCAAGCATACACTGTTTTCCACACTATACGTCTAATCTTTGTTTTCAGCAAGACCGGTGAGATTGACAACCTCACTCTACCGTTGGAGAAAGTATTTTGGTTGTGTTGTGTGCAGGTTCCACGTTGTTGTTGACACCGGTGAAGCGCCAGTACCACCGTCAGTGGCATCAACCTTCCGAAGGTCCTCTTTCTCCTACTGGATAGATAACCCTGGTTCTTAACTAAGGGGAAAATTCCTACCGCTATGTTCATCACACCCTCCTCTTGGGGTTCGCAACGCAAGCATCAGGGTGGTGTGGCCCCCTCCTGGCCCCTCTCCGGGTCTCCTTCTGGCTCTGGGGGGTGTTCTAGTATTTTAAGGTCTTCGGGATATTTTCTGGGCATTTTCCCGAAAGTTGATTTTTCTGCAAAAAAACGAGACACCAAAGTAATTCTGCTGAAAACAGCGTCACTCTGTGTTAGTTGTATCCAAAACTCACAAGTTTAGAAGCAAAAAATAGCAAAAGTGTTCGGAAAAGGAGATACGTTTTGGACGTATCAGACCCCCGGATCTAGAAGAAGAGCCGGAGGGGGCCATGGAGGGGACACGCCATGGGCTGGCGCGCCCTCCTAGGCCGCACTCCTAATGTCTACGCACGCTTCTATTCTTGTAGATAGTATTGGGCCTCCAAGTGCAGAGGTTTGTAGAACAACAGCAAGAGGTCAAAGGTATCCCTCTCAAGCAACCCTGCAATTACGATACAAGAAGTCTCTTGTGTCCCCCAACACACCTAATACAGTTGTCAGTTGTATAGGTGCACTAGTTCGGCGAAGAGAGAGTGAAATACAAGTAATATGGATGTGTATAAGTGATAATAGCAATCTGAAATAAAAATGACAGCAAGCAAACATGTAGGAGAACTGATTGTAAACGGTGTATCAATGCTTAGAAACAAGGCCTAAGGATCATATTTTCACTAGTGAACACTCTCAACAATAATAAATAATTGAATGCATAAATATCTCTCTTCACTATGCTACTCCGAACCACTTTCCGGTTGAATAACAAACACCAATTCATTGCGTAGGGGTACAAAGCACACCTTAAAGTCGCATTCCCGTATCTAGCTAACCCCACATTGTCACTATGAGAAGTCTAAAAGGTACTATACAAACACTACAATTTTATACGGTGCTCCAACACAATATATAAATATCACGCTAAACCACACGGTGCACCCACTGTCACCTTTACACCGTGATCAAAGTGTTTACGGAGATCTCATAACAAAACCACTTGAGTAGCATAAAAGATGAAGAGTACATCTACATATTCAACTAGATTACAAAGACCATGATCACATAAATATCACATCATGGGAGAGAGAGATGACACACATAGCTACCGGCAGAGCCCTCAGCCCCGGGGAGAACTACTCGCTCCTCATCATAGGAGACAACAACGACGATGTACATGGAGGTAGAGTCGATGGAGATGGGGGGCTCTTCCCCGCCCCGGCAGGGCGCCAACAAAGCTACGGATATTTTGGTGGAAAAGGCCAAGTCCTTTAGGGTTGATGCATCGGGGGCATATACAGGCGAAAGGGCGATGCCGAGGGGGGGGGGGTGACCAGGGGGCCCACACCACCTGGTGGCGCGACCAGGGGGACCCGCGCCACCCTATGCCCCCCCTCCGGTTCTCTTCAGACTTCCTTGACCCTCAGGGACTTCTAAGACTTCTGGCTTTTGAATCGTCCAATTCCGAGAATATTTCCAGAACAACTTTTCTGAAACTAAAAATAGCAGAAAACAGGAACTGGCAGTGTGGCATCTTGTCAATAGGTTAGTCCCGGGAAATCGATAAAAATGACATAAAGTGTAAGGAAAAAATGTAGCATATGGCATGAAACAACATGGAACATCAGAAGTTAAGGAAACATTTACGACGTATCAGCGCCTGCTGGTGTGGCTGCCCCAGGCACCCCCTCGGGCTCCCCTTTCGACTACTTAAACCCCGTAACCTAAAAACATGGGGGGGGGGGGGTTCACCATATTCCAGAGAAATAGACCCGAGCGCCGCTGCCACCTCGAAACCCAATTCATAGACCAAAAGTTCCTGTTCTGTCACCCTGCCGGGATGGGGATTCGAAGGAGATCATCGCCAACTTCATCGCCACCACTTCTCCATCAACCATCCATCATTCCCCCATCCATGTGTGAGTAATCCCCGCTGTAGGCTGAGAGGGATGGTAGGGATTGGATGAGATCGTCCATGTAATAATGCCAGATTGTTAGGACATGGTGCCTAGTATCCGTTGTTAGTGCTATATATCGTTGTTGCAACTTGTTATGCTTTATGCTTGTCACTAGGGCCAGAGTGCCATGATCTCAGATCTAAACATGTTATTGTTTCATGAGTATAATTATGTTTTTTGGTCATATCTGCAAGTTGTTTACACATGTTGTTGTCCGGAACCCGAGACCTCAAAGTGAGAATAATTGGGACAACCGGAGGGGATGGCTGCGATGTGAGGATTACATGTGTTCACAGAGTGTTAATGCTTTGCTCTGATGCTTTATTAAAAGGAGCACCTTAATTACCAATAGTTTCCCTTGAGGCCCCGCTGCAACGGGCTGGTAGGTCAGAAGATGTTGTGCAAATTTCTCATTGCGAGCACGTACGATTAAATTGGAACACATGCCTATGGTTTGCCTAGTACTGGAGATGTTTTATTATTATCTATCTGCAATGCCCATGTTATTATTATTACATGAACTATTTTATCCATGCAACGCCTGTTCATCCATTTCCTATGCCTACAGTATTTTAATCCTGCTGTTTCCCATAATTGCTAGTGTCGTTACTATTTATTTCCTGCTGTAATTTTACTATTGCTACTGCTGTAAAAATGTTGCTACTGATAAATTATTGCGAGCAAGTCCACTTCTAGGTGCACCTGAATTGACAACGCATCTGTTAAGACTTATAAATATTCTTTGGCTCCCCTTGTGTCGAATCAATAAATTTGGGTTTTACTTCCCTCGAAGATTGTTGCGATCCCCTATACTTGTGGGTCATGACACACTGATACCACCCGACGTCTTCTATGAGAAAATTGATCAGCTCTCGACTAAACGCAAAATACTCGCTACGAAAATAGCTGAGGAACTAAGCAAAAAACAGGAGGAACAGTCGGAGGAAGAAGCAAAATCCACGCCGATGGACATAGTTGAACAAGTAAATCAAATAGAAACCACTTGGATGCAGCCACTATTCGACTACATGACTTGAAAAGAGCTCCCAGATAACCCAGCCGAGGCACGCAGGGTGATGCAAAGAGACAAGGCTTTTACAATTCACGACGGGAGACTACACAAACGTAGCATGTCAGGCATATTAGAGTGGTGCATCACTCTAGAGGAACAAAAAGAAATACTCCTAGACATACACCAAGGAACCTATGGACATCACGTGGGGAGCAGGAATCTCGTCCGCAAAGCTTTTCGAGCCGGTTTCTACTAGCCAACATCAGAGTATGATGCTACGGAAATTGTGCGGAGGTACGAAACATGTCAAATGTTCGTAACACGACCAAATGTACCAGCCACCGAGTTACACATGATATCACTCGCATGGCCTTTTGGACAATGGGGACTCAATATGGTAGGACCACTCAGTCGATCATCTAGCGGAGGTTACACTCGGATCCTCGTCGCAGTTGATAAGTTTACCAAGTGGATAGAAGCCATGCCAATAACATCGCCCGACGTAGAATTCGCGGTCAAATTCATCAGGTCTATCATACAAAGGTTTGGAGTACCTCACATCATGATTACAAATAATAGAACAAACTTCACTTCGGAAGAGTTTCAAGATTACTGCAATGAGTTGGGAATTAAGGTCACTTATGCTTCAATAGCGCATCCACAAACCAATGGACAAGTCGAACGGTCAAATGAGCTAGTCACGACAGGGCTGAAAAAACGACTAATCACACCTTTGAAACGAGCAGTAGGTGCATGGGTGGAAGAATTACCTTCCGTCCTTTGGAGTCTACGAACAATACTGAGTGGACCAACAGAATACACCCCATTTTTATGGTATATGGAGTAGATGTAGTACTACCAGCAGAGGTACGATACAATGCGCCTCGAGTTACATCTTACACAGAAGAGAACTCAAATGAAGCACTCGAGGATGCACTCGACCTGGCAGACGAGGCACAATATAAAGCACTCGCACGCACAACCGTATATTAGCAAGACTTGCGTAATTATCATGCCCGTCGATTGCGCAACAGAACTTTTAACGTAGGTGATCTAGTACTAAGACTGAAGCAAGTAAGACACGACAAGCTTATATCTCCCTGGGAAGGGTCATACGTAATAGGAGAAGTACTCGGGAATGTCGCATACAAGCTTAAGGACAAGAAGACGGGAAACTTCTACAAGAACCCCTGGAACGTCTCGCAGCTGCATCTTTTTTATGCACAGAAATTTATTATCCAGTATAATCTAGAATAAGGCTACCTTAGCCATCTATGTATCCCGATTGAATATATTAATGTTACCCCTCTGCACCGAGGAGTTTTCATATGTCTGTTTTATAGTTATAATTACGAAGCTAGTTGCAGCATCACCCGAGTACAAAGTTACGAAGAACAACTTCACTCTAGGGCTGCACAACAAAACATTTAATACAAAAAATCTTCGGGTAACTCCCATCCATAGTCGCACTCGATACACTCGGGGGCTGCGCGGCAAAACATTTAAGGCAGAAAATTTTGGGGTAACTCCCAGCCATACTCGCACTCGATACACTTGGGGGCTGCATAGCAAAAAGTTTAAGACGGAAAATCTTGGGTTAACTCCCAGCCGTAGTCGCACTTGATACACTCGGGGGCTATGCAACAAAACGTTTAAGACAGAAAATCTTGGGGTAACTCTCAGCCTTAGTCGCACTCGATACACTCGGGGGTTACGCAACAGAACTATTAAGATAGAAAATCTTGGGGAGACTACCAACCGTAGTCATACTTGAAACACTTGAGTATGTGCTCTCCTGCAAGCAGCCAAACCTAGATTCGGGGGCTACTCCCATCGGGAGCACTGATTGCCCACCCGACAATCCATACAGAAAAATTGGACTAAGTTATAATTGAAGTTGATTTTAAAATACTCAAAGAGTGCCACACCAGAGGACCCGAACAGAAATTTCGGAATAGTAATCATAAACACAGTACAAGGGAATGCAAACACATATACTCAATCAGAAAAATTGGGCCTTTTATCACAACAAGTGATTACAAAATGATTTATAGCAATGTCTACAATTAGGGAGAAAAACCACCCTGCAACTGTATATCAGTTTTTTCCTCAGCTAGACGCATCAACGCAACTGCTGCAGGTAGTCGCTGCCTCATATCTCGCAACCATGTTTACACGCTGGCGACCACGAGGTTCCTGAGGACCCCTACCGATCTTCAGCAGATTCATATGCGGTTAGTGGGTTTTGGCAACAGCCAAGGCGACTTTTGCCCCACCGACCAATTGTCCGCGAGCCAATGCTTTCGCATGATCGAAGCTACTGAATTTTTTCATCAGGTTGAACAATCCGTCGGGTAGCCTATTGAGTGGAAAGAGATCCCCATACATATTACAGAAAGCTGCATGGAAAGACCCAATCAGTCCACCAACTTGTTAAGCTCGAGCTCTTAGAGTCAAAAGCACTCGAGATTTTTCCGGATCAGCCCAGAAAGAGGATGAACTATACGAAGAAAGCTTCAAACATTCCTCTTCGATATATCGAGTCTGCTCAACAGTATTTTCTTGAACAACCGCAGACAGAATAGCTAAGTAAAACCAAATACTCGAAGACAAAACAGGAAACAGATACTCAAAAGCTTACATGATAAATCGGTTGTTATCGCCACTGATTTAGCCAAAAGAAAGTCTTCACGATCAACAGTAGTTTGTTATTTTTCTTTTGCAGCGTTGAGCTAAGTCTTTAAAGCCTTCACTTCCTCCTCTTTTCTTAAAACCTTGGCGCTCACTAGTTGCACGAAGGTAGACGAAGAAAAAGTCGAAAGAATAGAAGTTGAAGGATGTGCTGAACCACAAGACTCATGTGCCTAAGAAAACAGTAAAGACATACTCGATTACTCTTTCATTTGAGTACTCGGCAGACACATCACGCCTCATACTCGGGGGCTACTCCCATCGGGAGAAGGCACGAGTATAAAGAAGAGAAAATTCAGATTTATAGCGGAGAAGTCAAAAAGCTCTTCATCAAAGCAGTGCACAAGATTCATTACAATATAAAAAGAGGGAGAGGATTTACTGCGCTAGGGCACTTCTACAACTACTCGACAGAAAAATATAACTAGGACTCGGCAGATGTCCCCTGAGTATCTAGTGCAGCCGTGACAGCTTCGACAGCGTCAGCGGCTTTAGCTCGAGCTTCGAGCATATTTATAAGACCTCCAACAGCGCATCCAGATTGGCAGGAACCTCTTCCTTGGGGAACAAGCACTCATGGAAGGACATGAGTAATCCCTGGAGTTTTTACAACAGACCCGTGGGATCATTTTTTTTACTTAGTGTTGCCCTTTCAGATAATGAGGATGTTTTGATTTGGCAACACGAGAGTAAAGGCGTTTACTCCACCAGTTCCCGGTATAGTATTATTAATTTTAGAAGGTGTGCTTTGATGCTTGCGTTGGATACCCCAAGAGGAGGATGTGATGAGCACAACGGTAGGAGTTTTCCCCTTAGTTAAGAACCAGGATTATCAATCCAGTAGGAGAAAGAGGATCTTCGGAAGGTTGATACCACTGACGGTAGTGTTGGCGCTTCACCGGTGTCAGCAACAACGTGGAACCTACACACAACACAACCAAAATACTTTACCCCAACGGTACAATGAGGTTGTCAATCTCACTGATCTTGCTGAAAACAAAGATTAGACGTATAGTGTGGAAAACAGTGTATGCTTGCCGAAAGTAAAGAGAGCACGAAATTGTTGTGGTTTGTTTAACAGTGTGGAAAATTGACCGGGGTTCATAGGTTCACTAGTGGTGTCTCTCCATAAAAATAACATGTTGGGTGAACAAATTACAACTGGGCAATTGACAAATAGAGGTTGCACCGTAGTGCACAATATAACATGATGACTACTATGATATTTAGTGCGGGCATTACAACAAAATACATAGACCGAAATCCATCTGCATATGACTAATAATGCACCCTCAGGTTATCATCCGACCCCCCTTAGGTATTAAGTTGCAAGCAACAGATAACTGCATTAAGCAATATGTGTAATGTAAGCAATGATTATACATGCGGGGTATTCTCACCACTGTTTTCTCCCTAATAGCAACAACACATCCTCCCCTTCACGTTTCTGTCACTCGAGTAAGGCAACGAGGAGGCATGAACCCACTATCAAGCATAAATACTCCCTCTTGGGGTCACTAGCAACTACTTGGCCAGAACAACCACTAGCAATAGAAAGCATGCAAGATCACAAATAACATATGCAATAAAGACTATAATCAACTTGGCATAAGGTCAATATTCATTGAATCCCATCAAACACAACATATAGAATTACATAAGATCAATCTCGATCATGATAGGCAACTCATGGGATCTAAACATGAAGGCATATGAGGAGGAGACAACCATCTAGATACTGCTATGGACCTGTAGTCCAGGGATGAACTACTGACGCATCACTCCGGAGGCAGGCATGGTGATGTAGAAGCCTCCGGTGATGATTTTCTCTCCGGCAGGGTGCCGGAAAACAGCTCCAGAGCCCTCCTGATCTAGGGTTGACGATGACGGCGGCTGTGGAACTTTTTCGGGATTTTTGATCAGGTGCCTAGGGTTTTCCATCCGGGGGGAATAAATAGGCGAAAGGGCAGAGGCGGTGGAGGCCAGGGCCCCCACACCCATAGCTGGCGTGGCCAAGGGGACCCGCGCCAGCTCATGGTATGCCCCCTGTTGCCCCTCTTCGACTCCTCTTCGGTGTTCTGGATGCTTCCGGGGAAAATAGGCACTTCGGGCTTTGTGGGGTACAATTCCGAGAATTTTTCCAGAACAACTTTTCTGAAACCAAAAACAGCAGAAAACAGGGAACTGGCACTTGACATCTTGTTAATAGGTTAGTCCCGGAAAACATATAAAAATGCTATAAATAAGGGAGAAAACATGTAGCAATTGGCATAATATGATCATGGAGCATCAGAAATTAGGGATACGTTTATGACGTATCATGCTTCCAGTTTTCCTTCCTTCTGTTTGGTCCTTGGTAGTCCCACTGAAAATTTATATTTTCATTTGGCTCATGACTCATAATAAGTTGATGATGAGGGATAATTTTAAAAAAGGAACATGGATAAACATGTGATTGCATCTTCTGCCCCGAGGAGGAAACTACTGCACAACCTTTTCAAGATTGTGTTGTTGCCAAAGAAAATTGGAAATGCATGTGAATCCACTTCGACATTCCACCGGGGGGTTAATTTTTAGTCTACAAGAAGACTTTGGGTTTCAGGTTTAAAAACTCTGCTTTGAACTCAGTTAGTGATTTTTTGGTGCATCTGGAAAACCAGAAATGCCATGATATTTAACAACCAACCCTGGTTTGATAGTAAGCAGATGATTTGGCTTTGCCTCAAGACTCTCAAAAGTGGGTCTATCCTCTCAAAGAACCAGCCCTGAGCAAGATGGAGATTTTTTTAGCAGAAACTTGGAAAAGGAAAACAAAGCCTCATTGCTGTTGTGGGGGTGATGAAACGCGAGAGCAGATGTTCCCCTACCTCAAGACAGGTGCAGCAACATCGACTATTAGAAATCCGCCAATCCACATGTGGTGTGTGAACAAGGAAAGTTGTGTATCATAGTCAGTAGCTAGGTATGGGTAGGGGGGCACGACTATGAGAAAATCACCATTCTCAGTCCGAGCACCCCGCTGGAGTACCCTTCATCTCCAGCACCGTCGCTGCTGAAAATGCCAAAACTCCCAGCATACCTGATGGCTCTCTCTAAGAAGGTTGCATGTGTGATTGCCCTGGTGTAGAGCTTCTGCTTAGTTGCTGCCTCTCCTACGTGATGTTTCTGATCTAGCCCCGTCGTTTCAGAACTGTTTTGTTGTTAGTAGTTGCTGCCCTCCTACGTGATGTTTCTAATCTAGCTCTGGATTTTGTGCGAAACTGTTAGGATCTGGCTTTGCCTAGTTTCATTTTAATGGAACCGCGGGGTTTCATCCACTTTAAATCTAAAAAAGCATCCAAGTGCTATGATATGGGGTTTGTCCCATCGGCCCATTCTATAATTGAATGACCCACTCTTTTTCTTCAGAGTTTTGAACATTTACGCGGAACTCGGAACTCGGCCCACGAGACCATTGAACTATAGCGCATACTGGTTTTGCCTATGAAGCCTTCTCCTGGCTATGATGCTAAAACATGGCGGCTATGATGCTAAAACTTGGCTTTGATCAAGCATGAGTCTCTATAGTTATGGGAATGCTAAAACATGGCGGCTATGATGCCAACCTATTAACAAGATGCCAAGTGCCAGTTCCCTGTTTTATGTTGTTTTTGGTTTCAGAAAAGTTGTTCTGGAAACATTCTCGGAATCGGACCTCACAAAGCCCTGAAGTGCCTATTTTCCACGCAAGCATCCAGAACACCGAAGAGGAGTCGAAGAGGGGCAACAGGGGGGCCACACCATGGGCTGGCGCGGGCCCCCTGGCCGCACCAGCTATGGGTGTGGCCCCCCTGGCCTCCACAACCTCTTCCCTTTCGCCTATTTATTACCCCCGGATGGAAAACCCTAGGCACCTGATAAAAAATCCTGAAAAAGTTCCGCAGCCGTCGTCGTCGTCAACCCTAGATTAGAAGGGTTCTGGAGCTGTTTTCCGGCACCCTGCCGGAGAGGAAATCATCACCGGAGGCTTCTACATCACCATGCCTGCCTCCGGAGTGATGCGTGAATAGCTCATCCCTGAACTACGGGTCCATAAGAGTAGCTAGATGGTTGTCTCCTCCGCATATGCCTCCATGTTTAGATCTCGTGAGCTGCCTATTATGATCGAGATTGATCTTATGTAATTCTATATGCTATGTTTGTTGGGATCCGATGAATATTGACCTTATGCCAAGTTGATTATAGTCTTTATTGCATATGTTATTTGTGATCTTGCATGCTTTCCGTGCTAGTGGTTGCTCTGGACAAGTAGTTGCTAGTGACCCCAAGAGGGAGTATTTATGCTAGATAGTGGGTTCATGCCTCCTTTTCGCCTGTGCTCGAGTGACAGAAACGTGACGGGGGAGGTTGTGCTGTTGCCACTAGGGAGAAAACAACGGTGAGAGTACCCACGTGTATAATTATTGTTTACATTACACACATTGTTTTGTTGCTTGCAACTTAATACCTAAGGGGTTCGGATGATAACATAAGGACGGTGCAACCTCTATTTGTCAATTGCCAAGTTGTAATTTGTTCACCCAACATGTTATTTTTATGGAGAGACACCACTAGTGAACCTATGAACCCCGGTCAATTTTCCACACTGTTAAACAAACCACAACAATTCCCTACTCTCTTTACTTTCTGCAAGCATACACTGTTTTCCACACTATACGTCTAATCTTTGTTTTCAGCAAGATCGGTGAGATTGACAACCTCACTGTACCGTTGGGGTAAAATATTTTGGTTGTGTTGTGTGCAGGTTCCACGTTGTTGCTGACACCGGTGAAGCGCCAACACTACCGTCAATGGCATCAACCTTCCGAAGATTCTTTTTCTTCTACTGAATTGATAATCCTGATTCTTAACTAAGTGGAAAACTCGTACCGCTGTGCTTATCACACCCTACTCTTGGGGTATCCCAACGCAAGCATCAAAGCACACCTCTAAAATTAATAATACTATACTAGGAACTGGTGGAGTAAACGCCTTTACTCTCGTGTTGCCAAATCAAAACATCCTCATTATCTGAAAGGGCAACACTAAGCAAAAAATTGTTCCCACGGGTCGTCTGTTGTAAAAACTGCAGGGATTACTCATGTCCTTTCATGAGTGCTTGTTCCCCAAGGAAGAGGTTCCTGCCAATCTAGATGCGCTGATGGAGGTCTTATAAATATGCTCGAAGCTGGAGCTAAAGCCGCTGAAGCTGTCTGAGCTAAAGTCCATGTATCTTTATCATCGATACATTGTTGAGTACGTACGTATTATATAGAGGTAAACCTTTTTTTTAGAAATAATGGGTGCACACCTATACATTATTGAGTATGTACATTGTGTACCCCCGGCCATTGTTTATTACTGTAGGAAAGCACATCAATGTAAAAATAATACAAAAATGTAAAAAAATAGTATTTCCTCCGATCCATATTAATAGGTGCTGAAGTGGACATAAAAATACAAGAAGGCCAAATTGAGGTCCTCCTAGAAATACAAGCGCACAGCTGGTCGTTTGTCTATCACTTCCCCTAGTAGTGGAAAAGTCAACCACTTCCACTTCCACTTCCACTTTCCACCGAGGAGGAGACGTGCTGCTGCTGCTTCCGGCGGCGGCGAGTCACATCTACGCTCCTCCCGGCCGGCGAATCGGCAGAGATCCAAGGTTCGCGTACGACGACGACCCCTCCTCGGCGGGCCGAGCGCTCCATGGCTCTCTGCTCCTCTCCCACCGTGAAAAGGAATTGGGCGGATCTCGGCGACGGGCCGGCGGGGCTGATCGCCGAACGCGTTCTCGCCAACGACGTCGCCGGCTACCTCCGCTTCCGCTCCGTGTGCTGCTCGTGGAGGCGCTGCTCCGCGGAGCCACCTCGCGAGCACGGTGGCCTCGACCGCCGGTTCCATCCCCGGCGGTGGGTCATGCTCCGGGAACCGCTCGCTGCCCCCAACCACCGCCGCTTCCTCAACACCTCCACCGGCGAGTGCGTCCAGGTGGACATCCCCGAGCTCCGTGACCACGAGGTGCTCGCCCCCACCGCCGAGGGCCTCCTCCTCCTGCTCCACGCCCGCAAACACGTCCGCCTGCTCAACCCGCTGACCGGCCAGCTCGTACAGCTCCCGCCGCTCACCACGCTGCTGCCAGCGATGTACCACCACAGGCTTTCGGTTCATAATAACCATTTCGGCACCGACTTCGCTGCGTGGGGCTCCGGCATTGCCAACGATGATTCAACGGTCGTGCTCTGCTTCTACGCCCTCCGTATGCTAGGCGTGGCCAAGCCCGGCGACCAGTCATGGACGTTGCTAAGTTCAGGGACCCGCTGAGGACAGCACCCCTGATGTTCTCTGGCCGCTTCTACTGCATTACCATAGATGGTGTCATGGTGCTAGAGATGGATCCACCGTGCCTGGTGGTAGCTGCCAGGCGGCATATGCGGGTTTCCTTGGAGATGGATAGCGCGCACCTCATGGACAATGGTGGTGAGTTGATGCTGGTTCACCGCAAGTTCTCGCGTAAATTCCGGAGGAGCTATGACTTATATCGGGTGGATTTGGGCACCAAGACTCTGCTCGCCGTCAATAGCCTCGGTGGAGGACGTGCATTGTTCATGGGCATGTATTGCTCCCTCTCTGTGCCTATCGAGGGTTTCCCTCTGGATCCATTAGCGGTGACACTATCTACTTGAGCTTTGACGTTGATGAGAGGGACGAGACCGAGGCTTACCATCTCGTGGATAGAAGTATCACACCTGCTGCCGGCTACAACCTGGATGGCTTCGTACAGCAGCCACACACTCTTGTGGACTGCCTTTCCATGTGCAATACCATCGGATATGAAGGCAAAATCGTTGGATTTGAAGAAGATCAGCGCTAGTACTTTGATTGTATGTTTCTTCCTCCATTTAGCTAACATATGTACTTCCCCAGGGTTATATTTTAGTGTGACTGTATGACTGTTTACTTTTAATTCGTTTTTTCTTTGAGGTGTGGGCAGACACATATTTCAATCACTAGTAAAGTAAGTCGTAAGCATGCATTGCAGACTACTACTCCAGGAAAACTGAATAATAAGCCATGGAAGGATATCTAGCTAGTAAGTCGGTGCACATTGTACTTCTACTGATTAATGTTATGAGGAGGGCATGACATGCCTGTTGATACCATGGTTGGTTAATCAAGAAACAATTTCTGTTATCTCCAGAAAATCCAGATTGTGCGTTGCATTCTCAAGATCTTGTATACGTTATAACCATGATAGCTTGCTGGTTCACCTACACCTTCATTTTCCACTCATAATAAAAATGCAATGTTATGTTTATCCATCTGTCACGTAATCAAGAAACAACTTCTTTTGTATGAAATGTTGACTACTGCAATTATATATCTTAGAAGTTTGATAGTGCTATCCCCTCAAACATTCTAAGCATGCTCTAGATTTAATAAACCAAATTTACAGACCATACTTTTCTCATTTGAATACTGTTTGCAGTTTTCACCCTCGGAAAACTAATGAATGTGAATTAGATTCTGGAGAACTTTCTTCTATAGCAAGGTTTGTAATTTATAAATCATCTGGCAACACCCTATATGTGCTCTATCCTGTTTGCTTGATTAGCAACAACTGTACTCTATTTTACTTTATAATAAGTTAGCAGACTCATGTCTTCTCTTTTACGTGTACTTTTCTCAAGGCTGGCAAACTTCAAATGAGAAAAATCGACTGGGAAAGCATGAGTAAAATGACAGCTTGTCTGCATCTAAGATGATACTTCTAATGACTTAAGAAACTCTTGTAGTTGTAGGAAGTAAACTAAAGAAATTTTCATGCCAATCAGCTTCAAAATAACATATGTACCAGCACGCGTACCTAAAGATTCACCACATATAGATACCAAAGATAAGAAGATTACTAATTCACATGTCAATTGCTTACAGGAGGCGGAAAGCAAAGAAAATTGGTCACACCAATGATTGTTTTCATGGAGAAGATAAATGATGATTATATAATCATAGTAGAGAGTCACCTCTGTCCTTTAGAATAGAACAATTGGTGATTTTAGTGTGTAAATATCTGCATTGACATCTTGGCTGTGACATGGAACTTCAGTGTACTGCAAGTAAAAAAGAGCCCTCTCTTGTGTATAGTGGTTATGTGTGTTTGACACTGTAAATGAATATAATACAGAAGCAATTGTGCTGGATTTAGATATATTATTATTCACATTGAAGCAATTCTGCTGGATTTAGATAATATTATTCACAATGAAGCATGACTTTAACCTATGGTATTCTCACGTATAAGAACAAATCCAGCCCAAAATCAGTATCAGTTTTGAAGAGTTTGGAGAAGAACAACCAGTGATAGTGCAATATGTATAACCAACCCGTTGTTTGAAGGTTACAGGACAAAGACCAAACTCTGCCTGGGCTGCCATTTTCCCCGACTTGATTGTGCTGCTGTCCCTCAAGTTTATGTCCCTCAACCAGCTCACCCTGCATAGAGTCATCATCCTAGAGGACGCTCTCCAGAGCATTTTCCATGGCTGCCTTGCCTTTGAAAGCCTTTGAGCTTAAGGAAATTTTTTGGTGTCTTTTTACAAGAGTTACCACTTAATCCAAAGTATGGCCCACCAACCATACGGATAATCTTGGCACCTGAACTGAAGATATTGGGTATCCTCTCTGAAGACATATCAGAACTTCACTTTGGAACCACAGTTTTTCAGGTAGCAGCAGCCTTCTATTGCTCATTCATCATTCTTATATGAAGGCTATTATTATTATGTGCACTTAGTTTTAATTTTGCTGCAGAAAATGTTTGCAGTCGGGTTGACAACAAAAATGCACACCATAAGGGTTTTGGCTCTCTACCCTGTTGTCCCTAATCTGGATGTGGTGGTTTCCTCAAGTGTTTACCCTGCTTGGAGAGGATGTATGTCATTGTGAGTATAAAGCATAGTTGCTTGCTTTTGATGTCAAAATCAGCATCTGATTATGAAAAGGTGGTGCTGAAGAATTATGGCAGCACCAAGAGTTCGTGCATTGACTTCGCCAAGTACTTCTTTTTGAATGTGATAGTGGTTAGGAAATAAAAATCACATTGCCTTAGCATCGCCATCAAAAATGGTTTGCTAATCAACATGGGCTTCTACGAATCGAAGATAGAGCTTCTAGAGATTCTCGAATTGAACTGAAATGTGGTGCACACAACAGGCATACCGATGATTTGTCAATGGTTGATTCCTTTGACATGCCCTCCAGCGGATGCTCCAAATGCAGTTGATGCCCGTTTTGAAGATTGCCTTGTCTTCTGTCCAAAGCCCAATTTTGTATGTCGATGAGTTTGTTTCTAGCCTAATGTTGTCCCAGTTCTGACGGTGTAAGAAAGAATCTACTTCACTCAGCGCTGAAACATTTTGTGGTCTACTCAAGATTGTACCTCGGTGAGAAGGTAGTGTCTAAGCTCAAGCTTTAAATCTGAACATGCCGCTTGAAGAGGTTCATCAGTAGTTTATTTTCTGTTCTATATTCTAGTTTAAATCTGTTATGCCAGAGGTTGTAGCTATCTTTTTTCTTGATTGGTCCTGTATTGTAAGCTGACACCTGTAGTTACTATATTATGTATTATATAACTTACTTTAGTGAAAAAGGATGACCTTCATGCCTTTGTCTCAAACTTATTCCTTTGCAATTGATGACAGATTGTTTGCAACCTTGTTTCTGCTAGCTTCAGCGAATATAATAGTATTTTGTGCTTTTGTCCCTAAAGGTTTGTTAATCTACCGCACTGACAATCATTTATCAAGAAAACGAAGTGACGATTTAGCAACATATAGAGTTTAATATAATTCCAACAGCAACATAATGCAATGGTTGATGTCTAAGATCAGTGGAGATCGTTTCAGCTTTCAGGTGATAATTTTGTGTCATGCAATCATATATAATGGTCTTACTCGATTTTTCCTTTTCTGCATATACGCAATAATGCCCCTTATTGATTGGTGCTGCAGCATCTATGGTCATCACATAGGTTTAAGCCACCTATTAGATAATATATAGTTCCCCAATATGGATATTTTTATCACTGAGCATTGCAGTTCCCTTGCAGGTCCGTCTCTTGTACTTAAAATAGAATTCAGTTTCAGCCTTTTCTCTGACCGAAACTTCTGTAGGTGCAATAGCTTTATCTAGTACAGGGGTATACTCTTAGTTTGCAACTACAAGCTATTATTTTTAATAATTATTAAAGTAAAGGAACTACATGGTTTTATCATTTGTGGTGATGTCTCACTGTCTAATGCCTAAGCCATCAACAAAATGGAGAAAAGGAAATCACCATTGCTCGAGGAAAACAGAGCTCCGAACCCGAGCCAACAACCTATACTCAACAGGAAGACACAGTCCAAGATTGCCGCCACAAGTGTCTGCAGCTGATTTACAGTGCGGTCCCGTGAGCTCCAAACAGTTCATTGGAATGCTGGGAGGAATGGCACCTGACAGTTCATTGGATGAGAGGTCAGGGAACCCCAAGAGCTCCAAACTGCCAACTTTTTCTGGAATACTGCTGACAGACCATTACTGGATAAGTTCAGAAATCAGAGACCTTGATCTATCATGAATAATGGAAGTATAGCACCACACAAGTACAAATTACAAGAATGAATAATGGCTGTAACAACACCATAGGATGCAGTCTGTTTGTTTAGCCCGCAACAAGGCATTGCAGATTTGACACTTAAAAATAGTACAGTACCAGATGGTTCATAGCTGAACCGTGAGAACTGAGAAGATGCATGACGTATCTTGTGATCTCTTTAATCAATGATTATTTTTGGCCACTTGCTGGCATCCTCTTTCTCTAAATACTTGGGGGTGTCCTTCAAATTTTCAACCAAGATCCTGGTGATTTCATCTGCTTGATTATCAACGCTGAGATGGACCTCTTGGAGACTAGTAAGAGTCTCGATGCCGTAAATCCCTTCAAAAGCTTGAAAATGCATATCAATCCTCTCCAGTGATGGCATTACCTTTTCTTCTGTAACTGAAAAGCTCAGCCTTGGCACGACAGACGCAAAGAAGCGAAGCAGCTTTAGATTCACAAATCCTCCAGGTGGAACAATGATCTCCCTGCCAGTAAGGTGTTTATTTTCCTCCAGCATATCCACTATGTCGCGATCATCCTTTGCTGCACTTAGTGTAAAGGTGAGACAAAACAACTTTGGCAGTTTCTGGATGAGCTTGAAAGTATCAGTCCTAAGAACAGTGACGGAAAGAGTCAGCCTGTAGAGATTATTGAGGTCTTCCATCCACTTTGGGGGATTTTCCATCTTGCCAGACAGCTCCAGGCCGATGAGGTATCTTGGAGGAGAGGACATGGAGTCCATTGAGTTGATAAAACTACAGCTTTCATCATTGATTTCTAGAGTTTGCAGACCACAGCTGCACAGATACTCAATAGAGGAGCTTAAATCTCTCAAGGTCTGACCACCTTCTCGTACGTTGATCTTGTAAATGGCAAGCTTCCTTAGCCCTGTCAGCTGATGAAGGCTTGCTACAGCTGTTGAGTCCTCAGTGATCTCAATCCCTGACAGTATACGAAGTGCTTTCATTGGCTCCTTATTTTCCTCCCGAGGCAACTTCAAAGCCTTCCGTGGACTTTTACTTCCTCCAAGCATGCTACGGAGCCGTTTGAGCTGCCCAAAACCTCTGGGCAGCACCTCAACATTTGTCTCCCTAATGTCAAGAGTTTCCAGATACTGGAGCTTCTCGATTTTTGATGGAATCTCAGAAATCTCTGTTCTTCGGAGGCTCAGATACTTGAGCACAACCATTCTACACACGTCATTCATATGGCTGTGTGTCAATCCTTTCCAGCCCTCAAGATCCAGCACCTGTATTATTCCATTATTGAACAAATGGAAAGGCAGTCGTCGGTTCTGGCTTCCAAATACAGTAAGTGACCGTACTTGAGACAAATTCATGCCTTTAGTTGAATTCTCATCCATGGAATCACTGCTTTGCATGGAGAGTCGACGGACTTTATTACTAGGAGTTGGCATCAGCCAGTGCCCACCAACAACCGTAATAAAATTCTCTTCACTTGACTTGGACACGATATACTCAAGGATCATGTCGTGAACTTTGAAGGACTTCACCTTCCCATTGCTGCTGTGTTCAACAGGACGGATTATCTTCCTTCTTATCAGATCATCAAAGTATGCTTCTGCAACTTCCTCTGCAGTCAGCCCTTGCTTCTCTGTGACAAAACACTCAGATATCCATCGCCGGGTCAAACGCTTCCTGCTTATTTTCGAGCCCTTGGGGAATATGCTCAAGTACAATGAGCAGGTCTTGAGATCTGCCGGCAAGTCATTGTAGCAATAGTCCAGTATCCTTGTGACCCCATCCAGGGTAAGCGGAGCTGCTACCTGCTCCGGAAATAATGACCCGAAAACTTCACTCCATTGGACACTTGTTTTGGTTCGGTTGCAGGTAACAAGACCAGCCACGGTGACTAGGGCCAGTGGCAAACCCCCGCAATATTCCCATATCTCCTTTTGGACCTCTTCTTTTCCGCTAACCTTACTGCATTCTGGTTCAGAAACACTGAGATTGTATAGACTTCTCGAGTCGTCTTTCTCAAGAACATGAACTCCATGTAGAAGATCAGTTCCATCTCTTTCAGAGCAAGCCGCACCAACAGCTTGGAATCTTGTAGTCACTATCACTCTACTGTCTTCTATATTATCATGTGGCAACCAATTTCGAATATAATCCCATGTTTCTGCAGACCATATGTCATCAATCAAGAGGAGATACCTGCCAAGTAAAAGGAAATTACTAAGTGACAATGTGAAAACAAGTATTCAGTTATCCAAGTTTTGTCTTTTCCATAAAGCTCTTAGATAATACTCCAAGCAACCAAGTCCCAACTCAGCTGGAAGAGTGAATCTGTCGTTTATTTTGCAGCCTTTATAGATGTCTACCAGCTGTTGTGTTCTTGGTGTGCTTTGCAGCGCCCGGAGGCCCAGAAGGGTATCACAGCAGCATGTCTGTCGTTGGAGGCTGTTACCAGGGAGGTATGCTCCAAGCACGAGTGGCTGTATAGTAGTAGGATTCATGATACTTGATTATCTTGTTGTTAGAGACACTATCATTATCCGTGTTTATTTATCTTTTAGACACTAACTGGGTAAAGTAATCATGGGCGGGTGGGTTAGATAGGAACTGAGGATGTGATAAGACTATTTGGAGCTTTATCTAAGTGTTGAAGGAGTGTTCCAAATTTTAGCAGAACGTCAGTCACTTGATGCATCCACATATCCTTGTTTTAGTAAATGACTAAAAGCATGGCAGTGGTTTAGATACCTCTTTCCCTTGAGGCGCCCTTGCAATTTTTTGATGAGTTGATCGCGGATCCTTGTTTCTATCTTGTTCCGTGCATGGTTATTGCCCTGCCACTTCTGACATATTTGCTTCAGTGAGCTTTTGATGTTTGCTGCTGGGTTCTTCTCCAAACCACCTGTGTTGCTGTCTTGCTGCTCGTCCTTTTTGGTGTCGCGTGGCTTGATTTGAGCCAGAATATCCCTGAGGACCTGATCTTCGTCGTAGTTCTGAGAGACAGTTACTGATGCCCGGCAGTCGAATTCATCCCTGAATTCCCGAAACAATGCTGTGGCAATGGTGGTCTTCCCAACGCCACCAAATCCGACTAAGGACAGCACAGACCGATGCTTCTTCTCCTGTTTCCTCATCCAGTACCTGAGCTTTTTCATGTCCTTACCCACTCCCACAGGCTCCACTGTATGGATGAGCCGACGGCTGACCATGGGATGCTCAGCAATGCTGCTTGCTCCAGAGCTGCTGCTCATCTTGCTGCTGTTACTGCTTGGGGTTGGGTTGTTCACTCCATATCTGATGCGGCGTTCAGCAATCTGCTGCGCCCGGATCTTGAGGTCGGTGATCTTGGAAGCGATTTCACGGCGAGGCCAGAAGGTCCACAGCTCATAGATTCCTGTGATTATGAAGGAGCATCTTCTTGCATCGATGAGGGTGGTGTCTTGAGGGAGGCGATGGGCAAAGTCGTCGATGCAGTCTTCCATGTCGTACGCCATGTCACGGATCTGCTTCATCCAGTCCTTGAGCCGGCGGTCGTGGCCATCCGAGCCTAGGTCAACAAGGAAGGCCTGCATGCTGGCAAGCTCATCATTGATGTACTGGATGTCACCACGAACGCCGCGGATGAGAGTGTACTCTTGGGCAAGGAGGCTGCCCAGTTTGCCCAGGAGAGATTTCATAGTGGCCTCCGAAGCACCCACCACAAACTCCATCTTGCCTCTTCTTCTCCGTGCTCTTTACAACTACAGTCACTTTCTCCTTGTTACAGGCTCAGCAAATTAAGTATGAGTCGGTGGCAGGAAGCTCAGATCAAGAACAAACGGTTGTTCACTTCCACTGCGTGCTGCATCCCAGCAGCTGCGGGGAACTGAAAAAAGAAGTTACCATGAATTATGCATGGGAAGAAAAGAATTAAGTGGAAAAATCACTGCTAGAAAGTCACCCAGTATCATGCACTGCAGAATTAGCTAACCACAATATATATATGAACCAAGATTGCCGCCCAGCTTCCTAAGCACCCATCGCAAGCTCCATCTTCTCCTAATTCTCTGTGCTCCACGACTAGATCTCTATCCTGTTGTTGCAAGTACAGCCAAGTATGAGTCGCAGTCACATGCAGAAAGTTCAGATCAAACATAGTCGACAGTTCACTTTCAGTTTTTGAGGAAATTCTAGATATTATAAAGTAGAAAAACTTTCCATATGAATGACACTTTCCAATTTTCTTGCAACTTGGCAAGGAAACAAGAGGCTATCGATCAGATAAGAAAACCAAACCAGTAGGGCAAGGACGAGAAATGAGACAGAAGAGGCACCTGCGAAGAACCTACGGTCACCGTCGATGGAGTAGGCGTTTGCAGTCACTGGCAAGGGCAGCTGCCGTCAAAGGCGTAAGTGCGGAAGGGCTATGGAAGGCGATCTAGGTGGCTGGCTCTCGGGTGGAAGGAAGGACTAGTGGAACGACAAGACCCTGAGAGCAGGGAGCTGAGCATTACCGATGGTGATGGAGAAATTAGGAGGTCCGATGTAGTTAGTAGCTCGAGGTCCTGTAGCACCCGATTCTTGAGTTCGAATGAATTTTCAAAGGCATTGCGGGGCAGCGAAAATTGGATTTCATGTTTAAATTTTCTGCAGTGTTTGAGATGGCCGACAATCGTAAGGGTTTGTCAAAAGAAAAGGAATGACGTTCTCTTTTGTAGGCACTCCGCGCACATGGTGCTACATTAAATATCAGTGACACTTGTATACCATTTTTTCATTGTAACACTACTTCTCCTCAATCATGCATGCAGAGAAATAATCATTTTCGATTGGTTATTATGGTAAAGCGAAATGTTCTCTTCTTGCATGCTTTTGCTGCTTTGCTTGCCGCATGACAATGAATGGAATAGCTTTGCTCGCTTGAAGGAAAGCATCGAATGGATTCTTCGAGTCTGTCAGTCAGCAAAGACACAAAGAATCAAAGGTCCTTCTTTATTGATTGAGAAGGCAAGGAACGCATCTTGTTCGATGCTTACGCTAGAATTCATTCAAGGAAAGGAGATGCATCACAAAAGCGGCCCCTTGCGAGTGTGTCTTACGAGTCAAGCCAATATGGGAGCTATGGCACATGAATCATCCTTCATCCTCAGGTGATGTACCTCAAGATTAAGTATAGTACTACATGTCTTCAATCCCAGTTAGCCATGCCACATTAGTTCACTAGTCACCGCTTGTATATGTAATACATACTACCTCCATTCCGAAAAATAAGGCGTATTTTGCTTCGTTTGACCGAGGCTTTGACCAAGGATTATGCATTTAATATACAACATATATGATAGAACTCATAATCACAGTGAATTACTTTTGAATAGGAATAAAATGATATTAATTATATGTCAAAAAAATTATATATAAATATATTAATTATTGGTCAAAGCATTGGTCAACACAAACAAAATAGGCCTTTTGCGGAACGGAGGTAGTACTTCTCTACAAGCATATTTTTACTATAGAACAAAAACCATTGCTAAATATTTGGTAAATCTGAGCGGGAGTGAAATAGTTGAGCATTAGCAGAGGAAAAGAAGAAGCAATAGGAAAAGAATACAGAAGCTTTTACAAAAGAAAAAGTAAGTGCCTTTTCAAAAGAAAAAGAAGAGGAAAAAGCTACTGCTGGGTTAACCAAAGATTCCCTTGGGCCTGCTGGCTGAAGTGTGTAACCGACGTGTTAAGGTGCTCCCTCTCCTTGTAACCTCTGTTTGCTGCAACCATCGGTAGCGCTCCACCCACATAAACACTATCCACAACTTCGGCCACCGGACCCAAGCCCGGCGTGTTCTTTGCTATACGGAGGCAGAGTCCTAGCTGACCTGCGTGACCTAGCTGAGCACGCCATGGAGGGAGCTCCCGTGACCGCAGCCACGGGGGCCTTGGGACCTGTTGTAGCAAAGCTGTCTGCTCTGCTGGGAAGCGAATACAAGCTTCGTCGTCGGACTCGCAAAGATATCAAGCTCATCAGATCCAAGCTGAAGTCCATGCACACTCTCCTTTGGACGATATGGGAGAGGGAGCATCTTGATGCAGGGTCCAAAGAGTTGAAGAAGGAAGCATTGGATCTTGCCGACGATATGGAAGATGCCGTCGACGACTTCCTCCTCAGTATGGAGGACAGCCCCAGCAACATGGGCTTCATACAGACCAAGATCGAAGCAAGACCGTTCCAAGATTTCAAGAAAAGAGTAACTGATGTGTCAGAGCGGTGTGACAGCAAGTGGAATAAGAAGAAGACTGCTCAGCCTACTTCTCAAGCCCCCTTTGTCCGCAAGGATGCGTCAGAAATCGTGGGTATGGACGGACCAAGGGATAAGCTCATTCAACACTTGGTAGGAGAAGAAGAGAGTACACCGAATCTCAAAATGGCATCCATTGTTGGAATGGCAGGGATGGGGAAGACGACCCTTGCCGACCTGGTGTATGAGGCGATTGGAAATAAGTTCCAGTCCAGGGCTTTTGTGTCGGTCACTCCAAATCCTAACATGAAGGATGTTCTAAAGAGTATTCTCGAACAAGTTACTGCTGGGACTACTGCATCATTGGCTGGTACCAAAGCAGCTACCCAAGAACATCTCATTGCCAAAATATCTAATTTTCTCAAAGACAAAAGGTACACAAATTTGTAACTTAAACTCATTTTTCCTTCAAGTGTGCCCAGGGTTAAAAAAAATGTGATTTCAGAAATTAATTTGGTAAAACTGTTCGAAAAAATTGGACCCTGGAAAAATAAGAGTTGAATTCTATGTGAAATCGGCCATGAAACTATAGAAATTTCAGAATAAATATATTTTTTCTGTGCCATATGTATTTCGAAAAAAAATTGAGTTCTCGTATTTTTCAGTGTGGTGTAATAAATATCTAATGTTCATCCATGTATGACTAAGTAAAGAGTTTTAGACTCAAAGTTGTATATTTGCAAATGCCTTCTTTTACCAATCCCAATACCTTAGAAAAAATCTCGAAGGGATCCATCTGGGCCTGGGGCCTTTAAAGGATTCAATCTGACGCATGGTGTTGTTCATTTCATCATCAGCTCCTCCATTTTCGCCTACATTATATCTTTCATTATGCCAAGAGAAATACAAAATCTTTTGAGAGAAGGGTCTTAAAAGTACTGATCAGTAAGATGAAAAATTACATCTTTACTGCTTGAAAGTGACTTATGAGCTCAATTTATGAGCCAGACAATTTTATTCTTTTTTGATCGCCTAGAAGCTTTAGGGTAGAAGTAGAAGGTGTTACTATCTTTATTGGTCAGCCACAATGCTCAATTTTCTTCTTTATTCAGCAATTATCCCATATTGGTTTGTAGCTTAATCAACTCTTCTTCGCTTCAATTATCAGTGCAGCTGTATAATGGTTCCATTCTCTTTCGGCTTTCCTCCAGTTTATCTGGGATCAAACCAAATGGTCCTTTTGCTCCAATTATGAGGATCGGCCATGACAGAATGTAGAGAACCAGATGTGGAGCCTCTACATTAGCGAGTCGCAAAAATACCCGCAGTTGCCCAGTACTAGCGAAGGGCACGGCTTTGCTCCATGCCACCGCGTCTTTAGATGTTACGGACGCGCGCGTGTGTGTGTGTGGGGGGGGGGGGGAATATAGCTTAAGTACCACCTTTTTCATTTCCTTTTCTGCGCGTGTTACTTTTTTCGCCCTCCTGTTATCCTTTTTCCTGTTTTTACCTTCAAACAATCACGTGCCTTTTTCTTCATATATATTACCAACGTTAATACTACATAATTTGATAGTCAGGGAGTATCACCTTTTGTTTTCATTATCTGCGTGTTATTTTTTTTTTGCCCTCCCGTCTCCTGTTATCCTTTTTCCTGTTTTTACCTTCATGTAATCACGTTGTTTTTCTTCATCATTATGTCTCCTGTTTGTTTATTCTTATACTATTTTTTTGAGCACACATATGAACATTGCTCGAAAACACAGCATTTTCTTCCCTGATTTCCCCATAAATACATGTGTTTTTTTTAACACAACCCCCAATCCAGACCATCCATCTTTATGTTAGAGATAGATACGTGCGAAAAATTCTCTTTTTTGTTTCTCCCAAATGAAAGAAAATAAAACCTGAAGCCTTGCACGAACATTACCGCATCCACACCATGAACACACCATGTGCACCACCGCACGGCCATGCTCTGCTATAACCTATTTTCCATGCTCTGCTTTATTTAACATTTAACAAAAAAAAAAACGAAAAATACACTTGACAAAACAAGGGACATACATGATTAACTCTGTCAATGCATACTATTAGGTAAAAGGGGTGTGTTATTCTTTGTCATCATGTCACAAGTACAGAGTAAAATGTTGAATTTACACAAGAAAGAATTTACGCCTTATGTTGCAGAGAAAATCAGTTAAGAGTTTCTAGCCCACTAACCAATCTAACAACAATATATTTGCCATCTTTTATAGGTACCTGGTCATAATTGATGATATATGGCATTGTGAAGAATGGGAAATCATCAAGAAATCTCTTCCAGAGAATAGTCTAGGCAGTAGGCTTGTGACGACAACTCAAATTAGTGCTATGGCCGAGAAATGGCGTGATGATTTTGATACCTTGCTTTACAAAATGAATCCTAAATGGGATGTTTATCACGCTAATTGGAGATACAATATTGGTGAGCAAGATGTTGCCGAGAGGATGATGGCTGTGAACCCTGACATGGTTGGAGAAGAATATTTTCCTTACCATCCTGTTGTGTATGTATGTGGTGGTGTGCCACTAGCGCACGATTGCATGTTTTCAGCAATGACATCAATGGTTCAAGAGCAACAAAAATTAGGGATGTCTGTAAAGAAACGTGATGTACTATCTACGATTAAGGAACAAGTAGAGAAGAATGGAATTCAGAGTATTGCCGGGTTTGAACGGTTGCTCAAGAGTTTGAAGGTTTGCTATGATGATCTTCCTCATCATATGCTGAAGACTTGCTTGTTGTACAGCAGTATGTACTATTGGGATCAACCTTTCGATAGGGATATGTTGGTCAGACAATGGGTCGCCGAAGGATTTGTTTTTGAAGAGGAAGAAGCAAGAGGTTACTTTGACGAGCTTGTTAACAGGGGATTGATTCAGCCCGCAGACGGATACGAGAGCTTGATAAGCAGGAGGTACGGCCTACACCCCACAGTGGCACATTTCCTTAAATGGAGATCGCGTGAAGATAATTTCATTACTTGGATTTCTGACATTCCACTCTCCTCATACATCCATGGAATACGTCGTCTATGTATCAACTATTGGCCAGGCAGTGGTAATATGGAGGAACAGGGTCTCACAACAATAATGGACTGGTCTCGTATTCGATCTCTTATTGTTTTTAGAGATGCCTGTTATGTCCCCTTCAAGAATATGGAACGCGTGAGAATGTTGCATCTTGGATATAGTAGGTATATAGAGGATCATCATCTGAAGGATATATGTGGATTGCTTCGTTTGAGACACCTTTTTGGCATCATAGGGAGAGATATTCATGCGATCCCACCAGAAATAGTGAGGCTGCGGTACTTGGAGACGCTGGAGGTGGTGGTAACAAGTATCACAGAGCTACCCAGTGAGATTGGAAAGCTGCGGAAATTGAAGACTTTGAAAGTGAACGGGAATGAAAAGCTCATGGAGCTGCCTTTGGAGATTGGGGAGCTGCAGCATTTAGAGAGTCTCCAAATCAGCGCAACAGAACTGAAAGTGCTGCCTTGGGATGTCATCATTAGACTGAAGAAGTTGAAAACTCTGGATGTGAGTAGAAACTCGTGGATGACAGAGCTGCCTAGGGAAATTGGTAAACTGCAGCATTTGGAGTCTTTAAACTTGTTTGGCAGTAGAGGTATCACAAAGATACCTAGTGAGATTGGAAACCTTGAGCATTTGGTGACTCTGAACTTGGGTTACAGCGAAGGGATCACAAAGCTACCAAGTCAGATCGGGAACCTCATGCATTTGGTGATCCTGGACTTGAGTGGCACAGGGATCACAAAGCTGCCTCGGGAGGTTGGAAAGCTGCATAATCTAGAGGGACTCTTCTTGCATGGAACAAGTGTGACCAAGATACCGAGGGAAGTAGGGGGACTGAAGAAACTGAAGGTGCTGGATGTGGATCGGGGGATCGGTACACTGCCCTGGGAAGCTGTCCAGCTTCCAAATCTGGTGGGAGTGCCCGAGTGCATCCGCCAAGCTTGCAAGAAGAATAGTGACCTGGTGTCTCAGCTGGCCGGAACGGGTGAGATACTGTCCATTCACAAGACTAGGCGTTCTGGTGATAGGGGAGGGCTCATCGTTGGCACTAAACGCATGCACGTTCCGCATTGGATCGGGCATCACTTCAAGGATGTGGACCTGCTGGATATCAGGGTCTGCAAACTGGAGGAGAAGGATCTGAAGATCCTGCGTGAGATGCCCAACCTGAAGCTTCTCCTGCTAAGGTTGGATGTAGTCCCGAGAGAGCCGATATCCGTCAGCAGTGAAGGGTTCTCAAGGTTGGAGTTCCTCGTCATTGACAGCCGAGTGCCATGGCTTGCCTTCCAGGAAGGAGCCATGCCCGTGTTGTTTTCTCTTGAGCTCGAGCTCAAGTTCTACAGTGGCCCGCCGAATAGGGACCCTCTTGGTATGAAGCACCTTCGAAGCCTCACCTTTGTGAAATTGAAGTGGAACGAGGATTGGTATGGAGCCAAAAGCTGCCCCTGCATCAGCTCAACGGTTGACGCCGTCAGGAAAGAAGCCCGGGAGCACCCCAACAGAATCTTCTTTGAAGTCAATGGCCGCAGGGACGAACAGGAGACCAATGAAGCTTCCAGCAGTATGGCGGGCGAGGTGGATGAAGAGGGCAGCAGGATGAGCGGTGGGGCGGGTGAGATCGAGTAGGACATCCATATAAGGTAATCTGTCTAACACTTACAATGTAGGAGTAACATTTTAACTATCCTAGTACTACTTTCTAATATATACCAGCTTAAAGTGGCAGGTCACCGGTCGTCGTTACTAGCTAAATCTGCAACCATGGTCCACCAAGAAGCTTCTTTATGAACTTTCACGTCTTCTGCAAATCTTCTAACCCCAAGGGCGTCGACAGCATGACTACACAAGATGGGTGCTCAACACATTTGCACTCACTTTACTGTATATGTTACGAATAGTTTGTGCATTATTTTTCCATCCGTAAATTTGTCGCTTTCCGTTGCCGGGACCTGCTTTACATTTGTACTCCATGAACCTATGTTAGACTCCCTCCGTTCCAAAAATACTTGACTTCCATTTATCAAAATATAGATGCATCTAGACATGATTTTATTTATACATACATCCTAATTTGGCAAATGGAATTCAACTATTTCAGAAAAGAGGGAGTACTATGGTAGTACCATGAACCGCTGAACGTTGAGGTATTGTTAAATAATTCAAGGATTCAAAACGTTGTACTATGTTTTTTCTGAACAGTATACTATGGTTTATGGAGTGGCTAATTTCTAGAGCGAGGAAATTGCATAGCAGGTGCATACACCTACATGCATGCTGGGTCATTTGGATTAGGAGAAAGCACCAAGATGGTGCGCCACAAGAACAGAAAAACGTATACAAAAAGAACAAAGGCAAAAAGGAAAAAAACAAAGCCAACAAAGTACACCGGTAGAAAATAGGCCTTCAGTCCCGGTTCGCAAAGGCCATTAGTCCCGGCCGCGCAACCGGGACTAGATATGCGCGACTAAAGACCCCCCTATAGTCGCGCCACTTATGGACCGGGACTAAAGACCCATTCACGTGGGCGCCAGGAGTCCGTCGGGGCGGAGGACCTTTAGTCCCGGTTCTCGTGGCTAACCGGGACTGAAGGTCTCGTCCGCAGGTTTAGGGTTTTAGCCCCCCTAAACCTGGTTTCTTTTTAATTTGTTTTTTTATTTCTTTTATATTTTATTTTGTGTTTTATTTTAATTTTGATGAAGTTTCAGTACACATATATATATATATTTTACGCTACTATATACATGCATATATGAAATTTCAAACAAGAAGAATTCAATAGGAATATATAATATATATTCAATCTCGGGTGACCATATACAACTTCGAACAAGTTTCCATATACACAATTAAGATAGATGACCATACACAATTTCGAACAAGTTTCAATCTCGGAGATGCATATAAGTATCATCGTCGGTGGACGCATAGTGTTCTCCTTCAGGATCGACGACATGCCTAAGGAAAAATCCTGCTATTTCCTCTTGAATTGGTCGGAAGCGAGCTTCTGGACTAAGCGTCCTCCGCAAGTTATTGAGACTCTTCCGCGTGCTCTCCGACTTCTTCTTCTCAGAGGTTTCTTTCCGTATGTTCTCACAAACATAGTATCCACATAGATTGGTCCCCGGTGGCTGCTTATCCACACGAAGCATATTTTTAAATTCTAGCTGATGTTTGAATCCACCGACATTTTCTTTTGAGAACCGTCTCCAAACTCTACAGTGCAAAGAAAATTAAATGAACAAAGGAGTTATTAGCTACTGCATATTAGGAAATGAACAAAAGAGACCGATCGATATAGAGCGCAAATGATTGAAAATAATTACCTTTGCAACATTTTTCTCATGTCGATCCAAAGCTTTGGATCTGAATTCATAGAGTCCATGATAAAAACTGTGGAGGTGTGAAGTTCAATTTTTAGCAGCATCCAGTGGAACCTGCGGACACGTTACATGCACAGTCATGCATAACTTATCGATTAGACATACCATGCATGGAGTAAACAAAAGAGAATGGGCATAAGAGAGAAACACTCACCCAAAATGGTAAGGAAATAGAATATGACTTTTGAGTTCATGCTTTTTAAGAAAATTGTACAAGTCTTTCTCCACGTCTAGGGGGTGACGTTCTAACATAGTTCCATTAATGATTTGTGGGTTAATGAACCCAACATCATGGATAAGTCTTATTTTGCATTCCCAAATCTTCAATCTGCATAATAGCGTACGCAACAATATAGTTAGGACAATATATATATATTTAGTGTAGGCAATGAAGAACGAGATGAGGTAGAAATAAATCACTTACAGAACGTAGCAACTCAGGATAGATTTGTCGAGCTTGCGCAGATTGAACAGCTGGAACAATTCACTCATCTCAACTGCTACAGAGTACTTTTTGGTGTGATGCTCCTCTGTAACATCCACATAAACAAATTCTTTGTCGGACCATGATATGAAATGTTTGTACCAACGTAGCAGACTTTGCATTAGTGGTGGTAGACTCTTTTCCTGCGTAGGCTCGACGAGAGGCCCTTTCTTCACATATTGTAATGCTACCTCAGCTATTGGCGCATCGTCGAGGCCTAACAAGGCACGAAGAGACATACCCACCTCGGACGCATTTTTCATGGCAGTAGCTACAGTCAATCCCATTGCTGCCGCAGCTGCTCTGACCTCGGGGTCCTGTTCCGGACCGGATTTCACTATGAGCGGGGGGGGGGGGGGGGGGGGGGGGGTCGATTGTTTACTCTGCATCCCGAGCTGGTCAACTTGTTTCCCGCTTTTTTTTCTTTCTTCTTTCTCCTCCGTCAATGCTTGTGCTTGCCTACGAAGTTCACTTTCATAGTATTTAGGCAAATTCTTCTCGGCTTGGGACGGTGTCGACAAAAAACTCGTAGCCCACTTCTGTACCGGCGGAGGGTATACTTCCTTGGGCTTAGGCTCCCTTAGCGCCTTCTTATCGGCCTTCCATTTGTCATAGTGAGCCTTCGCGGCCAATTTTGTTTCAGCATCACTAAATTCCCAAGGCCTTGGGGGGATAGGCTTCAGTGGTGGCTCCGGTACCCGTGTGGTCTTAGGTACATAAGGCTCTGTGTTAATAGTCAGCTTCTGTTTCTTCGCCGGAGGAGCAATGGGGGGCGACGGCAGCTTATCCGCCGGAGGAGGAATGGGGGGCGACGGCTGCTTATCCGTTGGAGGAGGAATGGGGGGCGACGGCTGCTTATCCGCCGGAGGAGGATTGGGGGGCGGCGGCAGCTTATCCGTCGAAGGAGGATTCGGGGGCGACGGCAGCTTATCCGCCGGAGGAGGATTGGGGGGCGGCGGCTGCGTATCCGCCGGAGGAGGATTGGTGGGCGACGCCTGCTTACCCGCCGGAGATTGTGGATCGGGGGACGGCGTCGAATGGCGTGAAGGAGGCGTAGGTGAACCAGCACCACCACCACCACCACCACCTGCACCATCGGAGGGGGGGGGGGTGGACTTGTTAGCCTTGGCGTCTCGCCTGGAAACACTATGTACTTCTTTTTCCATAGAATGAACTGGCGCTTGACATCTCCAAGTCTTCTCTCCCCTTCGGGTGTAGCTATGTCAATCTCCAGGTCCTCAAATACTTGGAGTATGTCTTCCACCGTGACACGAGCATAGCCATATGGAATGGGGCTGTTGTGGTGGAGTGCTCCAGGTGTATAGGGTAAAGCACTGCCGGTAGCTACCTTCATGGAAATGTTCCCCACAGGATAATGCAGATCACATTCTTTCATCTCCTTTACATCATCCACGGGGTAGTGAGGCTCCGGTGCACGACTCTCGATCATCGGTGCATTAGCACCTGCAGGCGGGGCCTCCGTGGAAGCCACGCTGCTTCTCCGCTGAGGTTGGCTTGCGAGATCCGCTTCATGATCTTCATGCGGCCCTGCAGCCGTCGATCTTTCTTTCTCAAGTATTCCATGCACGGTCTGCTTCAACTCACTAACTTCCGATGCAAGCTTCGCCAGAAGATCTGCAACCCGGTCCGTCTTTCTCTTACGGCTTCTGTAACAGTACGGGTCATTTTCCTGGGAAAACCCTACTTTCCACGGCATTATGCCTTTGCCTCGTATATGTGCTCCGTGTTCAGGATTCCCGAGGGCATGGGTCAGTGCGTCTCTCTCTCCGTTGAACGTGATCAAGCCCTGTTGAGCTTTGGCCATTGCGTCAATAAGGTGTTGGGTGGGAGCAAACGTTTTCTGCCGATGAACACACGCCCCTGTCTCCGGGTCTAGCGATCCCCCATGCCCGTACCACCACATTTTGGCTCTTTCGTCCCATCCCTCTGTACGTAGAGGGATTCCTCTTGCCCTCAGGCCGTCCTCCATCTTCTGCCACTTAGGCGCCGAAACGCGGTATCCTCCTGGCCCCATAACATGATGGTACTGTTTCTTATCCGCATTAACCTTATTTTTTTTCGATATTTCCTTGAAATGCTCCGATTTCTTCTGCGTCACAAATTCTGGCCAATCAGCTCTCAGTTTCTCATGTTGTCCAGTGAAAATCGGAGTCTTGCCCTTGCTGACATATTCACGGAACATTTTTTTCTTGAAGTTCCGGAATGCTTCGGCCATCTTCTAAGAGCGAACTCTTTGACTAGCCTCCTCCTCTGACGTCCACCCGGAACCTCGTTATCTAATTCATCTTTTTTGTTGTATTCCGGAGGTAGAATGAAATGTACCATAAGCTTTCTCCACATATCCTTTTTCGTTCTCTTGTCGACATAACTGAAACCAAGACATGCTTTCTTTGGCTCCTTCCATTCCTGGACGGTGATCGGGACGTTGTCTCTAACAATGACTCCACATTGGTTGATAAACTTTGTGGTGTGCTGTAGGGGCTTGCCGGTTTCACCGACTGATTCGATGGTATATGTTTCTCCTTCTTTCATCGCCCTGGATTTGCCACGCTTTGTCGTACTCGATCCGGCCGAGGGCTAAAATAAGAAAGAGAGTCGCGCGCGTTAATGCATATGTATTCACATTTCAGTAAGTTTGTATCACGAGATGCTCAATATATATATACCTCGCCGGAGGTGGTTGGTCTTTGCAATTGGAGATCGTCGTTTGTCGACGGTTCACCTTCGTCGACAATGTCCGTTCCTTCACCCTCTTGATCATTGACAATGTCCGTTTCTCCACCTTCTTGATCATCAAGGTTCAGATAAGAAGAGACTACATCATCTTCTAGGCCCGGCACATAAGTGATCTCGTTGGCTACGATGTCGAATATATAACCTTCAGCCTCCTGATCCGTAAGCGGCAAGGCTCTATTGTCCGCCATATGTCACTCCTGCAGACATGCATGTAGTAAAAATTAATTAAATATAAAGGAGACTTAGCAAATATTGTTGTAGAAGGAGGGAAAACAGATTGCTAGGGTTTTGGGTGGAAGAACGATGACCAGCGGAGGGGGAAAATCATACTTTAGAGGTGTGTCCAAGATTAGTTGCTCAAATGACTTGGAGAACCCCATAGCTAGGTTGCATTTGCTTTCCTGGTCATTTTGGTATATTACACTTAATATTCTGAATTTATTGAATTAAAACTTATTTTCATTATTTTAATGAATTTAATTCAAATTCAAATATGGTCTCATTTTGAACTTTGTCAAACATGATTGAAAATGATATAAACAGATAGCTTACATTTTTGTGAACATTTTGCATATTTTTCCATAATTTTTGGAATTATAAATTAAAAGTTATTTAATTTAGAATATTTAATTATGTTCTGTAATTCCATATATAGTGGGCCCCACGTGTCACGATGACGTCATTAAAAAAAACCTCGCCAACACGTGGCCAGGTGACGTCATGATGACGTCACCCTGGCGTCACACAGTGGCCGGCGGTGGCAGTTTCGACTCTTGGGTCTCCGGCGATTCCGGCCACGGGGGAGGGAACGGAGATGGGGAGGAGGCACGGTCACTGTGGTGCTCGCCACGGGGGAGGGAACGGAGATGGGGAGGAGGCCACGGTCACTGTGGTGCTCGCCGGCGGCGAATCTGGCCGCGGGAGCGAGCGAGAGGGCGGCGCGTTCGCGGTTCGTGGTCGCCGTTCGAGGGCGGCGCGTTCGCGCGCGGTTCGTGGTTGCCGTTCGAGGGCGTTGGTTCGAGGGCGGCGCAAGGCCCGCGGGGAACCTACCGGAGACGGCGACGGTGCAGGGGCGGAGCAGGGTGGAGGCGGTGGAGAGAAGGGCGCGGCGAGGGCGACTGCGTGGTCCTCTCGCAGAGTCTCTGCGCGGCCGACGGCGACGAAATCGGGGCAGAAGACGAGCAGGGCGCCAGCGCAAGGAAGACGAGCGGTTGGGACTTAGAAATTTTTGGGGGCGGGAATATATAGGGCCAGCCTTTAGTCCCGGTTGGGGACACCAACCGCGACTAAAGGTCCCCTCCGGGTGCCCTCCGCGGGCCTTTAGTCGCGGTTCGTCTCCCCAGCCGGGACTAAAGTGCCTCCACCTGGATGAATGTTAGAGTGGGTACGGTAGAAGCCATGAGATAGTGGTGAGTTTGTATGTGTTTATGCCAATGGTGTGGCAATGCATACATATATATAGCGAGAAGAAAACATCCCTTTAGTCCCGGTTGGGGACACCAACCGAGACTAAATGGGTTAGGTTTTTTTTTGGACCAATCAGATAGAATCACACGGATCGTGTGTTTCTTTCAAGCGCTTGTGAGTCGTTTGTCGGATATATACTGAATAGGGGTATATCAGATAGTAGTCAAAAGTGTCGGATTACCAGGGTGGCCTAAGTGGTAGTAGGCTATGGTCCATTGGGCGGCCCAGTAAGCTGACGCGCAGAAGCTGGATTCTACAAGGACCCGGATCACGGCCCACGTGATCTGGCTTAGAGGAGAAGGCGGATTCCTTACTTTCCAAGTTAATAGCTACCGTAGTCTTCTAGGTTTCCTACTCTGTATGCCCTAACCCGGCTATTATATAAAGCCGGACGGGAGATAGGATAGATGGACAAGAAGATATAGGCTAACTCGCCGAGAAGTTGATCCTCAGCGAATAGCCAAATAGAATCTCACATTGTAATTGTATACACAGGCTTTAGCCCTGATTAGTGAGATTGCAGGAGTAGGAACGCCGTATTACTACGACGTACCGAACCTGGGTAAATCCTGTGCCTTTGTCTTCAACGCGATCCCGTTCCCCCACGTCTCTATCCGTAGTCTCATGGCACCCCCGTCTATGAAAACTACCATGATGTCTCGACAGTTGGCGCCCACCGTGGGGCAAACGACGTCAGGCGTTAAGTTCCGATCTGGGATACTCGACGGAATCGGCAGTTCCATAACTGTCGGAAGCCTGGAGTTCGACGATGACGTCGGACGCTTCCTCGACAATGGATCCTACATACCGGCGCAAAATCATCTGGTAAGTGCCTGCGTGTTACCGATCGGATCTGCCAACATCTTTATCGGACTAACTGCAGAGGCCATGGGGTTTTGCGGTGGAAGCAAATTTTTCCCACCCGCCCTATACCCAGTCGAAGATGACTATGATACCGGATTTTGCTCAGATCGCCGACATGAAAGTGATACACACTTTATCGGTATGGTGCAATCCGAGGTCGCCGAAAATACGGATGACGGAAATCCCGTGCAGGAGGCAGACAACAGCACCCCCACCACAGAGGTGGAAGATCCGACATCCGTCAACATGACGATGAACTCGAAGTTGACTCAGTACTAGCCGCCATTGAGGCGAGATTAGAGTCAGAAACCGGATCAGATGATTTTGATTCCGAAGACGAAGACGTGGACGCCTTCGAAAGAAAAGTTAAATCTTTTCAGGAGGGATTCCATGAAGTACTAATGGCAAAACCGACTGAAAACACGGACGCCGGCAGTCAGGAAAGCCCTAAAACCCCTCCGCCAGAGGAAGAGAGAGAAGATGGAGAAACTTCTCCGATATTTCCCAACGTCAAGGAATTGAAAGAGGATGAACCTGCTAAAAAACCTCCCTCTTCCAAGAAAAAGCACAAGGCCGCTAAAAAACTCCAATACAAACTCCGGAAGAAGAAATTGGCTGATCCAGCTGATGAAAGCCCGGAAGTAGGAGATGCAAGCGGAATAAAACTTGCGGAGAAGAAAATAAAAGAAATCCTTGTTCCGCCAATGAAAGAGCAAGAAGAACATGAATTGTTACAAACACCAGTGGGATTGCATGAACCCCCTGAAGTGCTAGAGGCCAGGAGACAAGCTCTCCAACGGCAACAGCAACATCTATTCAGAACTCGTGAACACCTCCAAAAAACCCAGGATGACATCAAGCTCATGAAGGAAGAAATCGAGGAGTACGAGAAAAAGAATAGATCTGTCATTAAACCTACAAGGTTACCCGGAATCGTAAGACCGGAAGTACTGCCGCCAAAAGAAAGGTTTCACAACCCATCTTGGCAAAATCAGGTAAACGGCAAAGATGCCAGAGGCGAACAAATATACAAAACCGCAGCAGAAAACGCGGAAGCAGCGTTTGCCATCCTTAACAATGACATGTACTCCAACGGTGAAAAACTCCAAGGGGTGTATGCTTTCCTAGGAAAAGCATTGCAACAGCAACAACGGGGCCAAGAGCGATCAGGGAAGTTGCACGACGACTCCGCCCTATGCAAAACAGCTACTTGCGCCGCTGGAGCACCTGGACCGGAAGAACCTGGAGATTCCGACAATTCAAAGGATAAGAAAGCGGATCCAAGGAAAGATAAGAAAAATTCCGACAATAGGGATGAGGCGTCTAGAACTGGATCTCATCACCCGAAAGGTGGACGCAAACCCCACGATCAGGAAGAAAAACACCGGAATGACGGCAAAGCAATGCCACCTTCGAGACACTCTGCTGAAAAAGCCGGAAGACCTGATGTACCTCACAGGCGTGAGAGATCTCGGACACCTCCCAAGGATAAAGAAAGGCACAGGAGTAGAACTCCGCCTCATCCAAAAGGGCGTGATCTTGAAAGAAATAGAAACGATCCCGGAAAAGCACGTCCGCGCAACAATGGAAAAGAAAGGAGTAGATCCCCTTCTGTCCATTCAGCCGGTAGATATTCCGCGCACATGGATAGGGCGGAAAAGGATGACCTGTACTTTGGACCTAAGTGTTTCACTGATAGGATCCGAAGAATAACCCTGCATTCTGGCTTCGCCAAGGTCGGTCCAACGTACCAGAAATACACCGGCATTACAAACCCGGATACCTGGCTCTCAGACTACTATACAGCCGTCCAGATTAACAATGGAACAGACCTGGAAGCTGTAAAGTTTCTCCCCCTAATGTTGCTGGATGGAGCCAGAGATTGGATCAATGGATTGCCATCAAGAACTGTCGACAGCTGGGATGATATGGCTCGAGTATTCACTCAGCATTTTCGGGGAACTTACAAACGCCCGAACAGCATCAACCAGCTGAACCGTTGCACCCAGTTCAAGGATGAACCATACGTGGATTTCATCTCCAGATGGACTGCAATGAAGAATAGTTGTTCTGGAGTAACTGATGTACAAGCAATGCATGCTTTCGTCAATGGCCTAAAACCCGGACTAGTACCGTTCATGGTTGGTTCCAAACAGCACAAAGATCTCGGATCTATGCTTACAACCGCCAATGAGCACGCTGCAGCCGAAGACGACATCAGAGCAAGAGGAGGCAATATCGATACACTGATACTGGCCAAGAAAAATCCTCGCCCTGAGAAAAATGGAACTTAAGATGCAACACCAAAACCCAAAGAGGTTAACATAGCCTTTGGAAGTGAAAAAGGGAACAGATGGAAAGGACGTAGTTCAGAACCAATCAACTACACTAAAGAAGAGTGGGAGAAGATTAAGTCGGAACCCTGCGTCCACCATTCGCAATTCGGGAAACCCACCCATACGAACGCACAATGCCGGCTGAATAAGCACATGAAAGGCAGTGCAGGATCCGGAAACAAAGGGAAGAATTCCAAAAGAAAATTCTCTAAACAAAAGCCAGAAGCTGAGAAAGAAGACAGTGAATCGGACACTGACGAAAAAATCCAAGAACAACAACGTAAAGGCGAATCCAAGTTTCCGAGAGTTGATGGAGAGTGCGCCCTAACTTTCCTGGCAACTCCATCAGCAAATGTGGCAAAAAGAACACTTCGAGAAATAAACGCGGTTGTTTCGGCAACCCCAAAATTCTTGAAGTATTCGAACACACCAATCACATGGGATCAGTCTGATCATCCCGGAAATATCCCTGAACCCGGCACACAAGCTCTTGTTGTAAGCCCTATTGTCCAGAACACTAGGCTAAAAAGAGTGCTGATGGACGGAGGATCCAGCATCAACATAATGTACCTGGATACGTTGAGACATCTGAAAATCTCCGAGACCCAGCTCAATTACAGCAACATACGCTTCCATAGCATTGTTCCTGGCAGGCAAGCACGATCCCTAGGAGAAATTTCCCTAGATGTCACCTTCGGAGAAAAAGATCATTTCCGTCAGGAAAAAGTATCCTTCGAGGTGGTGCCGTTCGAAAGCGTGTATCACGCGATACTCGGACGTCCAGTTTTCGCCAAATTTATGGCAAGATCATGTTATATCTATAACAAGCTGAAGATGCCAGGGCCAAAAGGAGGAGTAATCACCATATCGGGAGACTTCAAGTTGGCAAACAAGCTGGAAAAAGAAAACGCCCTTTGCGCCGAAAAAACCATAACAAAGGAAGAGCTGAAGGAGCTGGCTAAGGAGGTATCGCCGACAGAAATGCCGGCAGGAAAAGAAACTCGGAAGCCATCAGATAGCTTCAAGGCATCCGAGAATACAAGACAGGTAATCCTAGATCCCAAAGATCCGACAAAATTTGTCGTAGTAGGAACTGGGATGACCGACAAATAGGAAGGCGAGCTCATCAAGTTCCTCCGTGAGAACTGGGATATTTTCGCCTGGTGTCCGGCTGACATGCCAGGCGTGCCCAGGGAACTTGCTGAGCATCAACTCAAGGTGATTCCAGGCTCTAAACCCGTCAAACAAGGTCTCCGTCGATTTGACGGAACAAGACGGAAGGCTATTGGCAAGGAAATTATCCGGCTTTTAGCAGCAGATTTCATCCAGGAAGTAATACACACTGAATGGTCTGCAAATCCGGTACTAGTACCGAAGAAAGACACTACTGCTCTTAGAATGTGTATAGATTACACCGGTCTAAACAAACTGTGTCCCAAAGATAGGTTCGCGTTACCGCGAATCGATCAAATAATAGATGCCACCGCAGTCTCTGAGCTTTTATGCTTTTTGGATGCTTATTCCGGGTATCACCAAATACGCATGAAAAAGGAAGATCAAATTAAGACTTCTTTTATAACCCCGTACGGGACGTATTATTATGTAACCATGCCATTTGGCCTGAAGAACGCAGGTGCAACTTACCAGCGTTGCATGCAACGTTGTTTGCATAGTCAGATTGGCAAAAATGTCCATGTTTACGTAGACGATATTGCTGTCGTAACCAAGGAAAAAGACACACTCCTTGAGGATTTGCGAGAAACCTTCGAAAACTTGCGCACTTACAAGATGAAGTTAAATCCATCAAAGTGTGTATTCGGGGTTCCCTCAGGAAAACTTCTGGGTTTCATCGTTTCTCACAGAGGAATAGAAGTTAACCCGGAAAAGATCAAAGCAATCTTGAACATCTCCAAACCCACGTGTGTGAAAGATGTCCAAAGATTGACGGGTTCCGCCGCTGCCGTCATCAGATTTATTAGTAGGCTGGGGGATAAGGCCTTACCACTCTACAAGTTGCTGAAAAAATCCGACAAATTCGAGTGGACAGAAGAGGCCGATGCAGCGTTAACCCAGTTAAAGAAAACTTTGATGAAAGATCCGATTTTGACATCCCCAAAAGACGAAGAACCTATGTTATTGTACCTCACGGCTACAAACAGGGTTATTAGTGCGGTAATTGTTGTGGAACGGAAGAAAGACGAACAAAGCATACCAGATCAGCATCCGGTATATTACATAAGTGAAGTTTTCTCCGAGTCCAAGCAAAGGTACCCACACTATCAAAAACTGGCATATGGCGTATTTTTCGCGTCTAGAAAACTGCGCCATTACTTCCAAGGACATTCCATAACAGTGGTATGTAAAGCACCGCTAGGGGATATAATAAACAATGCGGAGGCAACTGGCCGAGTAGCCAAATGGGGTATCGAGCTAGCAGCCTTCGACATTAAGTATCAGCCAAGGACGGCAATAAAATCCCAGGTTTTGGCAGATTTTGTCGCCGACTGGACGGAGGCAATGGAGAAAACACCAATGCCGGAGTCCGAGTACTAGATCATGCATTTTGACGGATCCAAGATGAAGGAGGGCGCTGGAGCTGGTGTAGTCTTAAAATCCCCTAAAGGAGATACAATGGAGTATGTATTACAAATACACTTCAATGCCAGCAATAACGTGGCAGATCAATACGAAGCTCTGCTTCATGGCTTGCACATTGCAAAAGAAATAGGGGTTAAACGCATCCTGTGCTACAGCGACTCGGATTTGGTACAACATCAGCTTAACCAAACCTGGAACGCAAAAAGCCCTATAATGGCCGAATACCGGAGAACGGTGGACGAGCTCGCCATTTGTTTTTTCGGATTCGAAGTACACCACGTTAAAAGGGAGGAAAATTGGAACGCGGATGCGTTAGCCCGCATGGGGTCAGAGAGGGTAAAAACCCTACCACCAGGTGTATTCGTCCAGCATTTGTACGAGCTATCCATAAAAGGTGGATATGTTGATTATCCTTTGGCTTCCGAGTCAATTGAAGTTATGCTCGTTAACCCGGACTGGACAATTCCATATTTAAACTTCTTAGTCAACCAGAAGTATCCGGAAGGAGCAGACGAAGTTTTGCAAAGACAAATCCAGCGTCGATGCAAAGGATATGTGGTAATTGACAATTGCCTGTACAAATGCAGTACTTCCGGAATTTTTCTGCGGTGTATTTCACCAGAAGAAGGACGAGAAATCCTGCAAGAAATCCATGCCGGAGATTGCGGACATCATGCTCAATCAAAAAGCATAGTTAAAAAAGCATTCCGTGCCGGGTTTTTCTGGCTAACAGCCAAGACAGATGCGGAGCACATAGTTAATACATGTGCAGGGTGTCAATATTACGCCAAGCAGACCAATATGCCGGTCCAAGCACTCAAAACTATCCCAATTACATGGCCGTTTGTGGTCTGGGGGCTAGATATGATGGGACCGTTCAAAACTGCGCGAGGCGGACTTACACATCTACTTGTAGCTGTGGATAAGTATACCAAATGGGTGGAGGCCAAACCCATCAAAAAGCTTGACGGTGTAACTGCCAGAAATTTCATTATTGACATAGTCATGAGATATGGCGTTCCACACAGCATAATAACCGACAACGGGACAAATTTCTCCATTGGAGAGTTGGCAAAATATTGCCGACAAACGGGAATTCGCCTAGATCTCGCATCGGTGGCACACCCGCAATCCAATGGACAGGTTGAGAGAATGAATAGCTCAATCCTGCAGGGAATACGCCCAAGACTCGAATCTCCTCTTCATAGAGCAGCTGGAGCATGGGTAGAGGAGCTACCTTCCGTGCTTTGGAGTATTCGAACGACGCCAAACAGGTCAACTGGGCAAACCCCGTTTTTCCTAGTTTATGGTGCGGAAGCTATCCTTCCAACGGACATGATCCATGATAGCCCAAGAGTGCGGGATTTCGACGACTCGGATGCCGAAGAAGCACGACAGGATGCCGTCGATCTCTTAGAAGAGGAACGAGAGCTTGTGCTTCAAAGATCCGCCATTTACCAGCAAGGTTTACGACGTTACCATAGTCGGAAAATCAGGCATCGTTCTTTTAAAGAAGGTGACTTAGTGCTGAGATTGGTGCAGCAAAGAAAGCACAAGTTGGCCCCAGTATGGGAAGGACCATTTGTAATCAGCAAAGCTATGAAAAATGGGTCATATTATCTTGTAGATATTCGGGACACGGAAGACGATCCCGAGAAGCCGAATCGCAAAAGAAAGAGAAAGATAGATGATGAACTAGGAGAGACAAAGAGGCCTTGGAGCATCCAGCAGTTACGTCCCTTCTATACTTAGTTCAATTTCTATGTAAACATCTTTGAGATCATGAAATAAAGTTGTCGGAATTCTTATATCCATGTTTTTACAAGTTTATTATAGTACAAAACATGATTCCACCTTATCTATTTCCCAATGATCTTACAAAATACTCAATGTTAACCCGAATTGTGCCTGCGTGCTCGGTGTTTAAAAACTGAATGATTTTCAGCCTGCTAACGGCTAAAGGAAACTCGGATTGTGCCTGTGTGCCTAAGTTTCAAAAAAATTCCTTACTTTTCTCTAAGTATTATCTGATTGTTTATGTGTTGGGTCACTGGAGCTAGTTAGTAAAAATGCCTTTAGTATGATCCATGTTTCCGAGTTTAAACTGATTGGTCATACCCAGTTACTCGGCATGATGATTCACAGTACTATTGAGCCATTTCAAACACTAAGGAAAGTTAAAGCACATAAGCCAGAGAACTTAGAAGACAAAGGAATATTAAAACCCGTAAACCTTGCAAAGAATTTCATAATTAATACTGCAAAAGGCGGGGTTCTTGTTTATACAAAAGGAATAGAAGCATTACAATATAAATTACATTGTAAAAGTGCAGTAATGCTTCTATTGTCTACTTCCACCATCCAGGATCAGGACAGCCCTTCAAGCATCCGAGTCTTCTTCGCTGCTGTCATTCTCGGGGGCTTCGGGGATCTCCTCTTCCGGATAGGCGATGGAGATGGTCACCATGGAGGCGATCTTGGTGGCATGACCTTTGATTTCATCAAAGATGGTGGTCCGCTGGGTTTCCGTGTATCCTTGTGGGATACCGGACGCCACGCGCCAAGATTTGGCACCAGGGTAATGCATACGCATAAGGCTGAGTGCCATGCGTGCACCACCCCGTGCTGCGGAGCGTAAGGTGGACTCCCTAGACTCCACCACCTCCAGGATAGCACCCGGAAGTTTATAAACTTCCAAGAATTCTATGGTACTTGTAGGGAGGAACTTGCTGATCAGTTGCATCCCAGCATCTCTGATCGCATTCCATACCTTTCCAAATGCTCGGATTTTTTCAATACGAGTAAGACCTGGATAATTGCCTGTTTTTTCGGAACAAGCCTCCAAAAAGGTTAGGCGACAAAACAGAGAAAGAAAGCAAGACATGGATGAATCGGTAAATGAAATAAATCTTACCGAGAACCCTGTCAATTTCGGAACCTTCCTCTAGGAGAAGGAATAAGATACTTTCCAAGTCCTGGATAGTGGACTTATCTTTTTCCGCCTGATCAGAAGCCTTGGATTGAGCAATTCCAAGGGCCAGATTACTGGCTTCCAGATCTTGTTGAACCTTCATAAGCTCCTTATGAAGCTCCAAATTCTCCTTGCGGAGACGTTCGGCATTGCCGGCATCTTCAGCTACTTCCTTGGCCTTAGCCAAAGCAGCTGGAAAGCAAGGGAAAAATTCCGAGTTTAGAAAAATCTCGAGAAAGTACTTATTGATAATCCGGATAAAACATAATAAAGCATACCTGTTGTTTCCGATAGCTGTAGCTGAGATGATGCCAGCTCATTATCCTTAAACTCAATAATAGATTGAAGGGTTTTCACCTCTTCATTCTTGACGTTAAGTTTATTAAAAATTTCCAAGTTTATTACATCAGCGGTATGCTGAAAAACAAAAATGAAAGCCAAAAAGCTTAAGTTAGATCAAGCGTAATAAGAAGCATTAAGGGGAAAGTATACTTTCAACTTATTGCTTGGGGGCTAGAGATATTACCTGGCTCATTTACCGCAAGTTTGACAAAGTCTCGTTGAATTCTTTTGCGTATTCAGAAAAAAAGAATTCCAACGTGATGAAGGCCATCTTGTATGACCTGACGAGGTGAAAATACGAAATCATTTCGGATAATTAGCCCACCCTGTGGCCAAGGACGGATTATAGGAGCAGGAGCGAAGAATTTCCTAGCTTCTGGACGGATATATCCGAGTTCATCAAGTGGTTCTTCCTTTATCCGGATATTCCTGTCTAAATTGGGAATAGGCTCGTCTTCCCCAGATGCCCGAGGATTTCTACTCATCTGTGTTTCCGCCCTTTCCCTCGCACCCATGGTAGGTTCAATAGGTTGGCTCGATTGCTGAAATTGATTATCCGGGTTCGTGGTTTTATACCCCTTGCTAGACATAGCTAAGGGAGGAGAAACTGCAGCAGAAGAAGGTTCCCTTTTGATAGCAGCAGCTTTATGTTTCTTCAGTTTCTTTGTTTTCAAAGGAGTTGGAGCAAGGCTGAAAAGGGAACATTCGAGAAATAAATATCTCGAAGAACTGAAGAGGAGTGACGATTAAAAAAGTTCCAGCAGAATACCTGGATGTGGCAACGGGAATTCCGTCAATAGTTATCATTTCCTCAAAAGTCACTTGCCTTTTGCGTTTCCGGCCGCCATAGAAGCTGGCATGTAATTCGTCAAGCTTGGCGCCGGAAGCAAGATCAGCTCCCTCAAGTTCGTCAAACTAGGGAAGTAGCAACGATGCGTTTAAAGTCGGAAAAAGAGGTTAATACGAGAGGAACCCGAAAGCAAGGAAAGTACAAATACCTTAGGGGCTGGATTTTCCTCGTGTTATATTGCCAAACTTTCTGCGTATTGATCGCAGGTGGCGACCAGTTGGTTGAATCGCTTCATGAAATCCTTTTTGGTATAAGATTTATCCGTCCCCCTCATGCTATCTTCTGGCCCTTTATATTCGCAAAGGAGCCGTGAACGAAAGGAAAGAGGTTGAATACAGCGTCCAAACCAACATAAGACAGTATCCTTTCCAGTTAAGGGAGGTTGAGAGGAAGTAAGCTTGGCAATACGCCTTTTTTATCTTCATCAGATCTTCCGGCAAAGTTTGCACTGCTTCAACTGTCCAACTCTCTTGAGGAGTGGCGGCGGAATTAACGAATGGAGGAACCCCGCTTTCCTTACCAGGAATGGGATGTCCTGATGATAAAAGAAGGAACCTATCCAAGATTTGACGGGTTCCGATGTTTTTATCTTCGGATACCAATCTTCCCTAAGCCTCCGAAGAGTGAAAGAAATAGTTCCGCAGATGGGAGAAATACCTTCTGTGAGGTTATGCTTCACTTCAAAGCAATATCGCCAAAAATCTAGACTAGGTGCTATTCCTAAATACCCTTCAAAAAGGGCTTGGAAACTAGCTAGATAGAGAATGGAGTTTGGAGAGATGTTATGTGGCTGAATGCCGTAATAGTTAAGGACATCCAAGAAAAAGGCGGAAGGCGGTAAACCCATACCTCTCGCGATGTGAGAGGTAAGGAGGACGCGTTCCCCGTCTTTTGGTATGGGCTCGAGCTCACCTTCCGAGTTCCGCCATTTGCCTTTGACTATTAGCCCTTCCCTTTCCATTTGTGGAAGAAGGAAAGGAGGAATATTGCTCGGACTCCAGTTGCCGACAAATTCCATCTCCTCGTCAGCTCCGGCGGCGGCGAGTTTGTCGCCAACGAGCGTGATCTTCTCCTCCGCCGTCTCGGGAGCGAACGGCGGAGAGGGCGCGGAGCTCGAACCTGCAAGATCCACGGTGGCGGAAGGATCTCCTCCGTCCGCCGTGGTGCCCGCGGTCTTCACCGGCTCGCCGGCGGCGTGCGTTGGGGAATCCAACATAGGATCCATCGTGTTGATGATATCCTCGATGTCTTGCGTGACGTTGCGGGCGGGCGAAGACGACGGAGATGCCATTAGGTGGCGGCGCTGGCTCGCCTCCGGTGAGGTTTTGGGCGCGGTGTGCGTTCGGAAATTTCTCTCTGCTGGAAGCTTGGGCGCTGCAATGGCGTTCGAAGTGGGAGTGGAAGGTTTTTCGAGAGGACGAAGAAGGTTATTTATAGCCGGAAATCTGTCATGATACGTGCTAACGGCTCTTTTGACCGTTGGATGATCAACACGTGTCACTCGCCTGAAAATCCGGGAAATGAATCAACAGGGTGATTATGGCTATCTCCTCGTTTCCGGTGAGAATCTGTCAGAGATATGTTTCTGGGTTTCCCGCCTGGAACCCAAACGTCCCTTACGTCAGCATGATTAAAGCGCTGACGTAGGAGGTTCCTTCTCCGCGAAGGATCGTGTGGGAAAAGACGGATTTTCGGAATTCCGATTTTTACGTTATCCTCTCTTTTTGAAGAAGAATAAGAAGAATCAAGACTGCTGGCCAATATTTCTCGGACAATATGCATTTGGCGAAAGACGGCGAATCAGAGTTTTAATCCTTCTTGGGGGCTACTGTCGGATATATACCGAATAGGGGTATATCAGATGGTAGTCAAAAGTGCCGGATTACCAGGGTGGCCTAAGTGGTAGTGGGCTATGGTCCATTGGGCGGCCCAGTAAGCTGACGCGCAGAAGCTGGATTCTAGAAGGACCCGGATCACGGCCCACGTGATCTGGCTTGGAGGAGAAGGCGGATTCCTTACTTTCCAAGTTAATAGCTACCGTAGTCTTCTAGGTTTCCTACTCTGTATGCCCTAACCCGGCTATTATATAAAGCCGGACGGGAGATAGGATAGATGGACAAGAAGATATAGGCTAACTCGCCGGGAAGTTGATCCTCAGCGAATAGCCAAACAGAACCTCACATTGTAATTGTATACACAGGCTTTACCCCTGATTAGTGAGATTGCAGGAGTAGGAACGCCGTATTACTACGACGTACCGAACCTGGGTAAATCCTGTGTCTTTGTCTTCAACGCGATTCCGTTCCCCCACGTCTCTATCCGTAGTCTCATGGCACCCCCGTCTATGAAAACTACCACGATGTCTCGACATCGTTCGATCCGGGGTGTGTTTCTTTCGAGTTGTTGTGAGCCGTTCGATCAGGCTACGGTGTGTTTCTTTCGAGCTGTTGTGAGCCGTTGGATGAGGTGGTTTCTTAACCGTTGGATCAAAACCCTAGCACAACACTTTGTGAGCCAGAGGACCCTATATATAGCCCACCTTCATATACCGGTCAGTTCATCGAGCAAATACAAAACATACGGATTCGCCATCATACGTCCTGCCGTGCATTTGGTATGCATATTGCACCCAGTAGCCACGGTGGGGCTGTATGATGGCGATACCGATTGTTTTGTTCTACATCCCCCTTTAAGGTTTGATACATCATATATTCAGTTCATCGAGCAAATACAAAACATCCGGATTCGCCATCATACGTCCTGCCGTGCATTTGGTATGCATATTGCACCGAGTAGCCACGGTAGGGCTGTATGATGGTGATACCGATTGTGTTGTTCTACACCCCCCTTTAACACATCCATCCATGCTTGGGTCAGTGTTCACTTTGAGCTCGGGCAGTAATGTGCAACTATTTGCTTGGTTGTGTTAGGGTGGCGCGTGGCACGGGAGTTGTGACGCGTGGCGCGGGAGTTGTGACGCGTGGCCAGGAGGGCGCGGTATAAAATGTCGCGCCTCGAGCGCGTCTTCTCCTCTCCACGCACTGTCGCGCTTCCACCATGCCTCCGAGGAGGAACAGCACCACCGGCTTCCGCGGCGTCCGAGCACGGTAGAACGAAATGTTCAGCGTAGATATCCGCTGGGGGGACGACCGCATCCCCCTCGGCTCCTTTGCGACGGCGGCGGAGGCCGCCCGCGCCTGGGACGCGGCGGCCTGGCGCCTCAACCGCTCGCGGTCGCTGATGAATTTCAACGACTGCCACACCGTCTGGGAAGCGGAGGCCAGGGCGCCGAAGCCGCAGATCGTCACTGTGCGTTTCAGGGCCTAGCCGACGCCAGGGAAGACCGCGTCGTCCGCGAGTATTACCGAAACAACCCGGGGGAGGAGAGCGCCGACGAGGAGCTCTGGCAGACCCGCGCGGCTGAGCGGGCGGAGCGCCGCCTCGAACGCCACCTCGCGTTAGATGCCGCTCGGGAGGCGAGGACGAAGGCGCTGCAAGAGCTTCGTCGGGCCGACCACGCCGGCGAAGTCTGGGCCTCCGATGATCCGAGGTGGGGGCCTATCTCGGACATACCATCACGCACCTCCGACGACGACGAGGAGGTCACCGACGAGTTCGATGACGACGATGACCCGGAGGAGGTCACCGACGAGTTCCCCGACGACGACGACGAGGAGTAGTGTTCGTCTGTTCTCTCTTTTTAATAAAAGAATTTGTATTCCAGCGACACTGCGGCGCGCTAGCGCGTCTGTTTTCTGTTTTTAATAAAAGTTATGAAATCAGATATTTTATCTCACAAGGTTTTGAGACATTTAAGTAACCTTCTGTTTTCCATGTTTTCCACTCGTTTTCTCAAATATTTTGCAAAGGAGTTAGTCTTAAACACATCAGAGATAATATAATTCACATGATCCATTCAAAAAAGTTTGGTACAATAAATTATTACACATCAATTCTTCCCTTGTGTCCCCGCTTTCTTACGATTTGTCCATATCCATGGAGCATCCTCATCATTTAACTTAATGCTTGGGTCAGTGTTGACTTTGAAGGGCGGAATTTCACCAAACATATTATAATCTTCTGACATGTCTGTCTTGTCCTCCACTCCCACGATGTTTCTTTTCCCTGAAAGAACAATGTGGCGCTTTGGATCAGCGCATGATGTACTGATCGTTTTCTTATCTTTCCGTTTCCTGGGTTTGCTACTCATGTCCTTCAAATAGAAAACCTGAGCGACATCTTTGGCTAGGACGAATGGTTCGTCAAGGTAACCAAGATTGTCGAAATCCACCATTGTCATTCCGTATTGCTCGTCCACCTTTACCCCACCTCCTGTTAGCTTGAACCATTTGCACCGGAACAAAGGGACCTTAAAGGAGGGACCATAGTCAAGTTCCATATCTCCTCTATGTAACCATAATATGTGACCTTTTGCCCAATCTCGGTTGCTGCATCAAAGCGGACACCACTGTTTTGGTTGGTGCTCTTTTTATCTTGGGAGATCGTGTAAAATGTATTCCCATTAATCTCGTACCCTTGGAAAGTCGTTATAGTCGAACATGGTGTCTTGGCCAACATGTACAACTGATCTCCAACATCATTGTCATTCATTAAATGTTTTCGCAACCAACTGCCGAAAGTCTCCATGTGGGCCTTTCTAATCCATGATTCAGGCTTCCCCGGGTTGTCCGAGCGTAAAATATTCTTGTGTTGCTCGAAGTACGGAGCCACCAAGCTCGAATTTTGCAGAACTGTGTGGTGTGTTTCAGTCATAGAATGACCGTCCATACATATCGTTGATTTCCTTCCGATCGTGCCTTTTCCACTTAGTCTCCCCTCGTGCCGCGATTGAGGAATACCAATCGGCTTAAGGTCAGGAACATAGTCAATACAGAACTCAATTACCTCCTCATTTCCATAGCCCTTTACGATGCTTCCTTCTGGCCTAGCACGGTTACGAACATATTTCTTTAATACTCCCATAAACCTCTCGAAGGGGAACATATTGTGTAGAAATACAGGACCGAGAATGGAAATCTCTTCAACTAGGTGGACCAGGAGGTGCGTCATAATATTGAAGAAGGATGGTGGAAACACCAACTCGAAACTGACAAGACATTGGACCACATCGTTCTGTAACCGTGGTAGATCTTCTGGACTGATTACCTTCTGAGAGATTGCATTGAGGAATGCACATAGCTTCACAATCGCTACTCGAACATTTTACGGTAGGAGCCCCCTCAAAGCAATCGGAAGCAATTGCGTCATAATCACGTGGCAGTCGTGAGACTTCAGGTTTTGGAACTTTTTGTCCGCCATGTTTATTATTCCCTTTATATTCGACGAGAAGCCAGACGGGACCTTCATACTGCTCAGGCATTCAAAAAAATGACCTTCTCTTCTTTCGTAAGAGCGTAGCTGGCACGACCTTGAAACCATTCCGGATGCCGGTCATCTGGGTCTTTCAAAAGTTGCTGGTCCTGCCGTGCTTCCTTTGTATCATTTGTCTTCCCATACACGCCCAAGAAGCTTAGCAGGTTCACGCAAATATTCTTCGTAACATGCATCACGTCGATTGAGGAGCGGATATCTAGGACTTTCCAATACTGTAGCTCCCAAAATATTGATTTCTTCTTCCACATGGGTACGTGCCCGTCAACTCCCAGCGGAACTGATTGTCCGTCAGGACCCTTTCCAAAGATGACTTTCAAATCCTTGACCATATCAAATATCTCAGCTCCAGTACGTTCCGCAGGCTTCGGCCGGTGATCTGCCTTGCCGTTGAAATGCTTGCCTCTCTTTCTTACGTTATGATTTCGGGGAAGAAATCGTGCCGCGATTGAGGAATACCAATCGGCTTAAGGTCAGGAACATAGTCAATACAGAACTCAATTACCTCCTCATTTCCATAGCCCTTTACGATGCTTCCTTCTGGCCTAGCACGGTTACGAACATATTTCTTTAATACTCCCATAAACCTCTCGAAGGGGAACATATTGTGTAGAAATACAGGACCGAGAATGGAAATCTCTTCGACTAGGTGGACCAGGAGGTGCGTCATAATATTGAAGAAGGATGGTGGAAACACCAACTCGAAACTGACAATACATTGGACCACATCGTTCTGTAACCGTGGTAGATCTTCTGGACTGATTACCTTCTGAGAGATTGCATTGAGGAATGCACATAGCTTCACAATCGCTACTCGAACATTTTACGGTAGGAGCCCCCTCAAAGCAATCGGAAGCAATTGCGTCATAATCACGTGGCAGTCGTGAGACTTCAGGTTTTGGAACTTTTTGTCCGCCATGTTTATTATTCCCTTTATATTCGACGAGAAGCCAGACGGGACCTTCATACTGCTCAGGCATTCAAAAAAAATGACCTTCTCTTCTTTCGTAAGAGCGTAGCTGGCACGACCTTGAAACCATTCCGGATGCCGGTCATCTGGGTCTTTCAAAAGTTGCTGGTCCTGCCGTGCTTCCTTTGTATCATTTGTCTTCCCATACACGCCCAAGAAGCTTAGCAGGTTCACGCAAATATTCTTCGTAACATGCATCACGTCGATTGAGGAGCGGATATCTAGGACTTTCCAATACTGTAGCTCCCAAAATATTGATTTCTTCTTCCACATGGGTACGTGCCCGTCAACTCCCAGCGGAACTGATTGTCCGTCAGGACCCTTTCCAAAGATGACTTTCAAATCCTTGACCATATCAAATATCTCAGCTCCAGTACGTTCCGCAGGCTTCGGCCGGTGATCTGCCTTGCCGTTGAAATGCTTGCCTCTCTTTCTTACGTTATGATTTCGGGGAAGAAATCGACGATGACCCAGGTACACGTTTTTCCTACAATTATCCAAAAATACACTTTCATTCTCATGTAAGCAGTGCGTGCATGCTTTGTATCCCTTATTTGACTGTCCCGAAAGGTTACTGAGAGCAGGCCAATCGTTGATGGTTACAAAAAGCAACGCTCGTAGGTCAAATTCCTCTTCTTTGTGCTCATCCCACACAGGTACACCAGGTCTGCCCCACAACTGTAAAAGTTCATCAACTAATGGCCTTAGGTACACATCGATGTCGTTGCCGGGTTGCTTCGGACCTTGGATGAGCACTGGCATCATAATGAACTTCCGCTTCATGCACAACCAAGGAGGAAGGTTGTAGATGCATAGAGTCACGGGCCAGGTGCTATGGCTGGAGCTCTGCTCGCCAAAAGGATTCATGCCATCAGTACTTAGACAAAATCTTATGTTCCTTGCGTCAGCTGCAAAATCTTTGAACTCTCTTTCGATCTTTCTCCATTGCGTTCCATCAGCGGGGTGTCTCAACTCCCCGTCGGACTTACGGTCCTCTTTGTGCCATCGCAACAACTTGGCATGCTCTTTGTTCCTGAACAGACGTTTCAACCGAGGTATTATAGGAGCATACCACATCACCTTGGCGGGAACCCTCTTCCTGGGTTTCTCGCCCTCAACATCGTCACCAGGGTCCTCGCCTCTGATCTTATAACGCAATGCAGTGCATACAGGGCATTCATTCAAATTCTCGTATGCACCGCGGTATAGGATGCAGTCGTTAATGCATGCATGTATCTTCAGAACCTCTAAACCTAGAGGGAAGACAACCTTCTTTGCTTCGTACATACTGGCGGGCAACTCGTTATTCTTCGGAAACATATTCTTCAACATTTTCAGCAAATTTTCAAATGATGAGTCAGCTACACCTTCCCGTGCCTTCCATTTCAGCAAATCCAGTGTGCAGCCCAGCTTTTTCACACTATTGTCGCATCCTGGGTACAGCGACCTCGTGTGATCCTCTAACATGCGATCCAAATTCTCCCTCTCCTTGTCAGTTTCGCAGCGTCTCCGTGCATCAGCAATGGTCCGACCAAGATCATCAGCGGGCTCATCATGTGCCTCTTCTTCACCTTCACCAAAACCTTCCCCACCTTTAGCATCATCCTCCATGAAAGCCTCATGATAGTTGACATCGATATCATCCTCTTCTTCATCTTCTTCCATTCTAACCCCTCTTTCTCCATGCTTGGTCCAACAATTATAGCTTGGCATGAAACCGTGCCGAAGCAGGTGCATGTGAACGACTCTTGAGGAGGAGTGACCCTTCTGATTCTTACATTCAGCACATGGACAGATAATAAAACCTCGCTGCTTGTTCGCATTTGCCACTACGAGGAAATCTTTCAAACCCGTAGTGAACTCGCCGGAGAGTCGGTTACCGTACATCCATTGCCGATTCATCTGCATTATTATTATATAAAGTATATAATTAACCATCATGCATTTGTTAAACTAACTAGCTAGAAATAATACAAATCATGAAAGGTTCAAGTTGCTAACCGCGATCGCGGAGGAAAAATAAATGAAAAAGCTTAAGTGTGGCTCGGACACTTCATATCATGTGTGTTTCATGCTCTCGGGCATTTCATCGAACACCTTGTGTGCATAGGAGGAACCTGTCACGACCCCGGACCCAGAGATATACATACTGTTATGTGCTCCTAGCCATGGACTCACACGGGCTTCAGGGTTACCAGCCCCGGCCGCAACAAACAACGGCAGGCAGACTGGATTCATCGGCACGTAGTCCGGATCCCCAGTCTACTACTCCTTGTATCCATGCTAGTCATAACCAACTATGCATATCAAGCGTCCATGAATCGAATGAAACTGAAGGAAACGGGACCAAAGCTATACAGAGATGCTATGTGTCCAGAAAGTGCAACAACAATCGAGGGTTACTGGGGTTACCTCGCCCCAGGCCGATCACATCGACAGGCGGGCTCGGACATGGATCATCGGCTCCACAACCCCTCGACTGCGACAACTATGCAGGCATAGCCAAAACTGTATAACAATGAGCTCGAATCCAACAACCGATCAAAGCAGTACTCTAAACATGAAACTTTATTAAACAGGTGATACTAGAGTATAGCTTACAAGCAGAGGTCACATGACCCAACATTACATCAGACAACGGAAGGCAAATTATGTTGCTAAACAACGAGAACCAAAAAGGCCTAAGAGGCCGCAACATAAGGCGACGTCCCAGCCCATAGATTCCAGGCTGCTACCTGGGAACCCCAAACTACTCGTCGATGTCCACGTTGAACCACCACCGAAGGAGTTCTTCTCCTGAACCAAGGTTAAGCAAACCTGAGTACGGGAGGTACTCAACAAGACTTAATTAACCTATTATATATCTGCTATTTCGTAAAGGGTTTCATGAAGGCTGATTTGGGTAAAGCAATCTTTGTTTTGCAAGTTGAGGAAGGAATAGCACGTCTCATAGAATATTTTGAAAACAGATGAGAAAGCTACTCAACTACTGAGATCATCATATTCTTGTATTCCACCAAGTCCTTCTCATTCCCATACTAACTCATGCTACAAGGATCACCCCTCCCGGCATCTCCGGGGAGGCACCCTTCAAACATGGTTAACAAGTTTTAGTCATTCCGTTGAAGTTATCTATGATCACAGAATCCGTTGCCAAGTCGTCCGTAACCGTGGACACGGCTTCTCGAGGAGATTTATCCCTGCAGGGGGTACACTTTACCCACACGTACCATCCGACTCTTAACGCCACATGTACGCTCGTCCATGGAGCGCGGCAGAGGGTGGCTGGCCACGACCTTTACCTTGCTCGACCCTATCCATGAGTCATCCCAAACAGGGCCACCCCGTCAACAGGGAGTTGGCCACCTCCTGACGGCACCTGTTCTGTGAGTCAGGAACAAGATCCGTGTACGTCCATCACTTGTCCCGGTCACGCCCTAAGTTTTCTCCAAATCGTTTTCGGACTCACACGCAGATGGAAAGATCAAACTACGTGACTCATGGACGTGGCCAAACAAGTTAGTTGGTCGAGCGCGGTCTGTTAGGCCCCGCGTGTGGTTGCACGCTCAGTCTTGGCTTCGAAGGCGAGAACTCGCTCCTAGGGGCATGAACAGGACAAAACGCCACAACCCATTGTGGCCTCACATCCATGCCAGTATTTAGTCAAGTTATCAAAGGTAACTCAAATCGTAACAACATGACATAAAAGATTCACGTATTGACCAGATTCATCAACCGGATGGATCAGATCACAACTAGGGATGGCTAAGCAAGACTCACAGGGTTTAGCGGAGCGCGCACAAACAAACATATAGCTGCTAGGTGCAGTGGATCAGGATATCTAGGTTATGCAATAAGTATAGGAGAACTCTATCTACTGACATCAAATAGTTTGGAACCGAATGCAAGTACGAGATTCAAATCACTTTGAAAACCATATATGAGCAGATAAGAGGTTATGCTTGCCTTGGTTATAAGAAAACCAGATAAAGTCTTCAGGAATAAGTGCTTGACTTGTCGGTTAGGATCAAGTATTCGCCATTGGACTGCTGGCCTTCTCTTCGGAGCCACGTTCTACCGAGGGAGAACAAACACCGAAAAGGAGAATAACAATCAACACATGGCATCGATGCAATGCGCAATATGTATGCATGAGCAAATTAATGCACTGAAATAAAGCCCTAACCATGCTCGATAAGTTGCTAGGGTTCGTATGTCGGTTATGCAATTTTATTGAAATTATCCCGAAACAGACCCCGGAGGGGGTTTCGGGCAGTTATGAAAGTGAGTGCAATTTTAAAAGCCCAATTGGGTTTGAAAACATCATAAACAGGTTCCATTTGTCATTTTGAGCAAAATGGTATATAACTTGTAATTTTCTAATTTTATTGAATAAAATCTTATTTTTTCCATATTTAAATAATTAAACAATATTAAATAATGTTCATTTTTAGACTTTCTCAAACATGTGTGAAAATGGTATATTTGGAAAGAGTACATTTTTCTGATCAATTTGGTACCTCATTTTTATTTTTCTAGACTATAGAACAAAAGTTATTAATTAAACAAGATAATACATTTTCTGGAATTTAATGGAAATACTAAATACAGGGAGTTATGACGTCATTATGACGCAGTGATGACGTCACCGCTACCTGATCTTCACAGAGGAGCTCCAAATCGACGAAATTCGCGCGCAAGATAGAAATCAAACTATACCAAGGGATGGAGGAGCTCAAGGGGAGTTTAGGGGTGGCGGCGGAGGGACCAAATGGTCGCCGGACTTGCGCCGGTGACCATCCGCGCGGCGGCGGACGGTGGTGCACGCCGTTGGGAAGAACCAGAGGCGGAGGGGAATGGAGGAGAGCACCTACGGGCAGAGGGGGTTACCACGAGCACGCCGGAGTGGACGGAGAGACTCGGTGAGGTCGCACGACGACGAATCGGACGCGGCGGCGCTCTGCCGTCCGCGAGGAAGACGGTGCTGGTCTAGGCGATTCCGGCCGCCTAGACTCGATTCAGATGGCTTGGAGGTGCATAAGAGGCCGGCGACCTCGATGGGATAATCCTCTGGGCATGGCGAGGCCCCTAACAGCGGCGAGGACAGATCGCCGGTGGTTAGGGTTTCCGGTCTGCGCTGTGGTAGAGAGGAAATACAGAGAGTGGGAGCACAGCCCAGACGAGGAGGAGAAGAAAGAGACCACGGCGCTCCTCCCTGGCGTCGTCATCTCTTCCCTGTCGCGCTGGAAGCAGGAGGTGGAGGGCGGCGGCGTTCTCGTCCTTCTGGCCGGCGACAAAGAAGACAAAGAAGAGAAAAAGAACTTCGCGGAAAACCCCCTGGAGTTTCTGGAAAAATTACCAGGAGGTCCTTTTCACTTCAAAAACAGAACCAAAAGCAGGTTTTGAGGGCATTTTTGCAAAGTGAAAATTTGGCAAAAATACTTTTTGGAAAGCTCACAAAATTTCCAACCACACCATGTGTTTGTTTGGTGAAATTGAAACATTTTCCAGAACAAAATTTTGGAAACCAAATTAGGTACTTTTTGTGGGATTTTGTCAAACCATTTGAATTCACAAATTAAATTGGTTAAAACATGATTTGAATTTCGGATTCATGCATGTATGAGATGAACACACACCACACCTCTTGGTTAGCAAAACAGGGATGTTACAGAACCAAAAGCAAACCCACCACCCCTTGTGAATATTGTGAGTAGAAGTGACACCAAATGTGTCTAAGTGCAGCCAGCTGAGTCCTATATATAGGGATGGGCTTTTAGTCCCGGTTGGCCTGGACAACCGCGACTAAAGGCCTTCGGGGCAGCCTAAGGACCTATTAGTCCCGGTTGGCCTGGCCAACCGGGACTAAATCCCCTCCCGTCCGCCAGTTGTGGACCGAGCGCGCTGGGCCAGACTGTTGGTCGCGGGTCTCCTACCGAACCGCGACTAAAGACCCCTATGGTCGCAGGTCGATTATTTTGGGGACTAATGGGGGCGTATGGAAGGCCTATTTTCTACCAATGGGAGTAAGCTAAACTATTACAGGTTTTGAATCTCGAGCCATCAGCATGGAGTGATAACCTTCTTAGCACATTGGCCCCAGCGGCGATCACTTCTTCTCGGAGATGGGTTCATTGTCAAGATTATCGACCACAAGGCTGGACAGTTGGGGTCCAATACGCAAATCTTTGTTTTAGCCCGCCTCCAGAGGGGCTACGATGTTACGATGATGAGTGAGCACGCACCCTTCAACGTGGCATTGCCTCGACCAAGAGCAGTGGGCCCAGGGATGAGAACTCAACCAAAGGCAATAACTTTGCGAAGATGTAGAGAAAACTGAAGTGAATGTCGGTTTACAGTCTTTGCGTCTGTTGGGAACAGACGCGATGATTCGCTACATATATCTGTTGAGAGCAGGTACCACATCAGTCGGGACAAGCTTAACATCAAAGACAAATGTATGAGAAGAAAGAGTAGTGCCCGGAGAAGATGAAAAGAACGAAGTAGAGGAAGCCAACATCACGCTCACTGACATCCAAGCATCAGGAACTAACGCTCATGCCGGTTTTTTCGGAGGGAGGCGATTTCGGGGCGGACGGCGATTTCCTCTCGCCGGCTAGTCGTGGTTGTTCATCGACGTTGGGGGGGGGGGGTGTTTCTGGGCCCTATCTACCGCAGATGAGGAGGATGCCGGTGAGCAGGATTCGATGGAGGTCATGGAGGGGGAATATTCGTCATTTTGCGCGACGCCGGTGGCTGTTCATGATCGGGATCTCCCGGTGCTGTCCGGTGGGAGGGCGGCGAAGAGAGCTGCCAAGTGTAAGGCGCAACGGGAGGCTGCGCAGCATGTATTGTCCCTGACTCCTTCTCGAGTGTGTACGCAGGTCTCGAGGCCCCGGAGCGCGCCGATCAAGCTACCGGTAATGTCGCCGTCGACGACGGTGCTTGATTGCCAGGATGATGAAGGCTGGATCACGGTGCAGTGCCGGCGACGTGCTTCGAAGGGGAGTTCGGTGGGTACAGGGTCTGCAGTGAACGCAAGATCTTATTCACTTCCAATTTCGATTAGGAATGTTGGTTCCCGATCCAAAATTTGGAAGGAGCATGAAATTAGGAGAATTCAAAATGGGAACGTTGGATCCCATACATTGGATTGGGAATTGCGTGATTCAAGGCCATTGGGCTGTAACAAGCATGTTTTTTGATCGGATACGGTCGATGCCTTGGGCCTTGGGGTCAGAGCCCATGTCGTATCGGGATCGGGGTGTTATCCTAGCGGCCGAGGGGTAAGGCCCCTGTTAGGTCATCTCTGGAAGTGCGCCGCCGCCTCTACGCCAATTGCTTGCGTTCGCCGCGAGGAAGCGATGGCCGGCCGCGGTGGGGGAAGGCCATATGCTGGTGGCAATCATTACCATGGCTTCGGTGGTGCATACAAAGAGGGCGGACCTAGCGGTTATGCCGGTCGCGGCAACAATGCTCAGGTTCCGGGTGCGGCTGCTCCGATCGCCAATCAACAGCAAGGTGTTGCTTGGGGTTCTGGGGGGGGCCCCGCTGCTCCGGTGGCTCCTTTGGCTCAACCGTTTGCGTTCAATGCTGTAGCGATGGGAAATTTTCATCAAGGGCAGAGGGCCCCGATCCAACATAACAATGGCTACAATGGGGGGCGTGGTAGACAGAGATACGAGAATCAGGGTCGTGGTTTTCCTTGGGGTCGGGGTGGTGCTGGCAGAGGTTTTGGCTATGGGCATGCTAGACGAGATGGTCCTCCTGCTAGAGTGGTTGTCGGTCCCGATCGGGTGGTTGCACCCGTGGCGACTGCTGCGCCTGTTGTTACTCCTGCCGCAACTCATGACCAGCAGAGCCATGAAGGGTCGGCTGCTATTGTGAATGTGAATGATGCTCAACTAGTAGGGAGTGCTTTGGGGCAAGGACCCCGAGTTATTCAGTCTAATAATCATGTTCTCGGTGCTACAGTGGTTGTGGGGACTCAAGCTAGGGATAATGGCTCTCATATTATTTCTTCTGATAAACTTTCAGACGCTTTATTGAAGGCAAAAAGTGTGGACAGACATAGATGTTTCAGATGTGGTTTAAGTGGGCATGCTTTGGGTGATTGTGATACAGAGATGTGTCTCATTTGTGAGAATAGAAAACATGTCAATGGTTCTTGCAAGCTGATTTCGGCTCCTAAACCTCCTCTTATTCAATATGGCTTTGCGCATGAGGAATTGATGTTTTTTGGCATTCATTGTTCCGAATCTTACAGGCCTAGACTCCTAAATCACCGGCTGGCCTCGTTGGTGGTGACCGGAGGGGAGTTGAGCATTCCTCAAATTATTTTGCAACTCCAACGGTTGGTTCCTAGGGATAATTTTCAATGGGCAGTCACAAGGAAGGGCCACAATATTTTTCAAGTCCAGTTTCCTTCAAAGCAAGAACTTGAGAGGTTATAGGTATTTGGTACTTTTTGTGTACCAAATAGTTCTTGTAAGCTGACTGTAGAGGCATGGTCTAAAAAAATTGAACCTGAAGACACACTACCACATTTTTGGGTGAGAATCTCAGGTATTCCAGAGGATCATCTAGGTGATTACTTGGCTATGTGGTCTGTTGGTTTTCTATTGGGGAAGCCAGTGAGTATTGATATGGAGTTTACTAGAGAGAAGAAAATATTGAGGATTTTAGTAGGTTGTCTTGATTATACTAAAATTCCTTCCACTTTTCCTATTTTTATTAAAGATGGTTTATACAGACTTGTTTTTGAGGTGGAGGGGGAGGATAATACTACTCCTGATATTGTTATGGCTGAGAATGATGAGAGCAAAGATGATGATGATGGCCTAGCTGATGATTTCCAAGATGCTCTTGCTAAGGAAGCAAGTCAAAAAAATCAAGGGGGGGGGATCAAATGTGGACTTGGGTGTTGATCTGATGCTTGATCAAGGTGGTGGTTCTGTGGGTCATCAAAAACAGCTAGGGGGTGTGATATTTTCTCCTCAAGTTAATGAATTCTTTGCAAAGGCTCAAGCTGAAATTGATCTACTTTTCTTTTCGGAAAATGATACTGATGTTCACGTTAGTCAAGGGTGCATGGAGGGCACGGTTCATTCTGATACCTCCGGTTTTGATTCCTCGGGTTTTGATGATAATGGGAATGCAACGGTTGTTGATCCACTGGTTTCTCAGCCTATGTCGATTGATACACAGGTGATCTTGGATGAAGTGGTTTCTGTGGGCTGCGGTGATGAGGAGCAGGGTTTATCGCATTCTGATTCTGCCGCGAGTATTGGGCACTCTGCCGCGGTCACACAGCAGGCTGCCGTAGCCTCACGACACGCTGCTGTGGGGACTATGCCTGCAGCCGTTGCTGTTGACGGGGAGCAGGGCCAGGTTGCTGTGCCGCTGCCACGTGAGGTTACTATTAATCTCGATTCTTCGATTATGGTGGATGGCGGTGGTGTTGGGAAGGGAGAGGTCACGGTTGCTATGACGGATTCTTCTAATCACAAGGGAGGAGATGGACAACATATTGGTGGAGTCTCGTCTCCGTTAATTGATATTGGTATGGATCTTGCATCTGTTTCAGTTTCTCAGAAGATTTTGGCGGGGTCTTCTAATGGTCAGAGGGATTCTCATATTGCTCGGCGGTTGTTTTCGGAGGAGGAGGAACGGGCCCGGTCACCGACTATTGTGTCACCGATTAGGCATTCACGTGAGGAGGTTATTGCATTTGGCGGGATTTCTGACCCCTCATCGGTGGGGTTACGCTCGAGTGCGAGGATTAGGGCTCAGCCTGATGCGGATATTTCCATCCAGGAGAGGGCTTCTCTTCGTGCGGCTCATCGTGATGATTTAAACTCAGGTACTACTTCTTGTAAATTTTTGTTTGCTTCTCTACCAAATGACATTATTATTTCGAGGGCGGGTAAATTGGCGGTTTCTTTGGGTAATTCGGTAGAGGAAGTAAACTTAGCAGTGGATTCTCTTAAGAAAACAGAAACTTCGAGGAACTGTGTATTTCTAAAGAACAACTTACAGGCAGTGTTGCCGTCTACCTCTTCTAGTTTGGTTTTACAAAATGCTGTTAACCTATGTGAGGATCTGGACTTAGAGAATGATCATGATGAAGGGAATTCTTTGGATATTCCCATTATTTCTTTGAAACATAATAAGAGGTCTAAGACAGTTGTGTCTACTGGACATTTTCCTCGGCGTAGTGCCAGACTTAATACCTGTAAAAAAAAGAAGTGAGTAAGATGAGAGGTTTTATTTGGAATTCAAATGGGTTAGGAGATACGGCTAAACATCTGGCTATTAATGAAACTGTTCGAGAAAATAGTATTGATTTTTTTGCCTTATTGGAGACAGGGAGATCAAACTTTTCTTCTCATTTCTTGAGGCATCTTGTTGGGGGGTAGATTTTACTTGGTACTATTTACCACCTCATGGCAGGTCGGGGGTTATTTTAGCGGGATTTAACCCAGCCACAGTTTCGGTTATTGATGTTCTTTCAGGGGTTTTCTGTGTTAAATTTCACCTTAATTCTAAGGAAGATGGCTTCTTATGGGCTTTTGTGGTGGTTTATGGTGCGGCGCAAGATGATAACAAAACTGCTTTACTTGCTGAGCTTGTGCGTATTTGTGAGGGGGAATCACTTCCAATGTTGATTGAGGGTGATTTTAACATTATTAGAAGGAGGGAAGAAAAGAATAATGATAATTTTAATGCGCGCTGGCCAGTGATTTTCAATGCAATTATTGAGAGTTTGGACCTTAAAGATTTAGAGATGTCTGGGCGACAGTATACATGGGTGAGTAGACACCCTAACCCTACTCTAGAAAAGCTAGATAGATTTTTGGCTTCTGTTGATTTGGAACAAAAATATCCTCTCATGTCGGTTCGGGCTCTGACTAGGACAGAATCTGACCATGTTCCTTTACTTATTGACTTCGGGTTACCAGCTCATGTTGGGAATACATCGGCATTCTCATTTGAGTTGGCCTGGTTTGCGCGAGAGGGATTTCTAGACATGATTAAAGAAAAATGGAATGAAGTGACCATTGGGTCAAATCCTATTGAAATTTGGCAATCGAAAATCAGATACCTACTGAGTTTTCTCAGAGGTTTGGCCAAACATATTAGTGGTGAGTATAAATTACAGCGAGATCGCTTGTTGTTCCTTATCAATGAATTAGATATCAAAGCTGAGTCGTCTCCTCTTAGCGAGGAGGAATGTGAGGTTAAGAGGCATGCAGAAGAGTTCTTGACTAAAATTCGTAGAGAAGAGGAGTCTAAATGGGCTCAACGTGCTAAGGTGAGACATGTGCAGCAGGGTGGGAGTAACACTAGATATTTCCATTTAATTGCAAACGGTAAACATAGGAAGAAGAAAATCTATCAACTTGAACAGGATGAAGGCACTATTGTGGGCCAAGAAAATTTAAAATGTTTTATTTCACAATATTACAAGGGTCTTTTTGGGGCGTCGGCCCCATCCTCTTTTTCAATGGTGGAATCTATGACTGAGGATTTACCTCAGGTATCACCAGTAGAAAATCAATATTTAACCTCTGTGTTCTCTGAGAAAGAGGTTTTTGATGCCATTTCACAGATGGAACATAATAAGGCTTTGGGCTCTGACGGGTTTCCTGCTGAATTTTATCAGCAATGTTGGGGGTTTATCAAGGTTGACTTGATGGGTATGTTTGCTCAATTGCATGCGGGTAATCTTCCGTTATTTAAACTTAATTATGGTGTTATCACTCTTTTGCCCAAGAAGGAGGATGCATGTAGGATTGAGCAATACAAACCAATTTGCCTGTTAAATGTTAGTTTCAAGATTTTTACTAAAGTTGGTACAAATAGGATAACTTCTATTGCTCAGAAAGTGATTAATCCTTCTGAGTCAGCTTTTCTTCCTGGTAGAAATATTCTAGAGGGAGTGGTGGTGTTACATGATACCATTCATGAGCTTCATAGGAAGAAAATGGATGGGGTTTTATTTAAAATTGATTTTGAAAAGGCTTATGATAAAGTAAATTGGGCATTTTTGCAGCAAACCATGCGTATGAAAGGTTTTTGTTCGAAATGGTGTGAGTGGGTTGGACGGTTTGTGCAAGGAGGGAGTGTTGGTATTAGAATCGATGATGACATTGGTCATTTCTTTCAAACTCTAAAAGGGCTGAGACAGGGTGATCCGCTGTCTCCGATTCTTTTTTATTTAGTGGCTCATGTGTTGGCAGTTCTGATTAATAGGGCTAAAGAGGACAACCAGGTGGGTGGTTTAGTGCCACATTTAGTGGAGGGGGGAATATCGATTCTTCAGTACGCTGATGATACCGTCCTTTTCTTGGAACATGATCTAGACAAAGCTGTCAACATGAAACTAATTCTTTCTATATTTGAACAATTGTCTGGATTAAAAATAAATTTCCATAAAAGTGAGATTTTTAGCTTTGGGAAGGCTAGTGAGCATATGGATGATTATCGTCTTATCTTTGGATGCGAAGCTCGTAATCTACCTTTTACCTATCTTGGTATACCTATTCACTATAGGAGGCTCCTCCTTAAGGAATGGAAGGTTCTGGAGGACCGTTTTGCGCAGAAATTAAGCTCGTGGGCCGGAAAATTGTTATCCTATGGGGATAGACTTGTGTTAATAAACTCGGTGCTGTCTAGTTTGCCTATGTTCCTTTTTTCATTCTTTGAGGTTTCTGTTGGGGTTCGAAAAAGAATTGATTTCTATAGATCTAGATTTTTCTAGCAGAGTGTTCATGTCAAAAAGAAATATCGTTTGATAAAGTGGAATATTGTTTGCCGCCCTAAGGATCAAGGTGGACTAGGCATAGAAGTGTTGGAAGTTAAGAATATATGCCTTTTAAATAAATGGTTGTTTAAACTATTAACTGAACAAGGCATGTGGCATGAGTTATTAACTAATAAGTACTTGGGTGAAAAAACTTTGGCCGAGGTGGAGGCTAAACCTACTGATTCACCTTTTTGGAAAGGTGTTTTGCGTGGTAAAGATGATTTTTTCATGCATGTTAAGTTCACTCTTGGTAATGGCGAGAGGACTAGATTTTGGGAGGATTGTTTGCTAGGGGATTTACCTCTTAAGGACCAATATCCTTCGTTATACTCAATTGTGAGTAATAAGAATATCTTAGTGTCCAATGTACTTGACCATTTGCCTCCTGCTTTGCACTTTCGTCGTGCTCTTATTGGAGATAAATGGGAAAGATGGTTGCATCTAATGGAGAGATTAATGGATGTTACTCTATCTGTTAATCAAGATGGTTGTAGTTGGTCCCTCACTGATTCTGGAATTTATACGGTCAAATCTTTTTAAACGGAGATTATGAATGAAGATGTTAGATTTCTTCACAAGTATTTGTGGAAATTAAAGGTTCCTTTGAAGATAAAGATTTTTATGTGGTTTCTTTCTAGGAAAGAATTGCTGACTAAAGATAACCTCGTTAGGAGAAAATGGGATGGGTGTAATAGGTGTGTATTTTGTGGTGAGCCTGAAACTGTAACTCACCTTTTCATATATTGTGATTTTGTTAAGAAAATTTGGAGGTTGCTGCATTTTACTTATAGTATTTCACCTCCCTCTAATATTCCAAATTTATTTGGTAATTGGCTGTGTGGGGTTGATAAAGTAACCAAAGCACTTATACGCATAGGAGTATGTGCTTTGCTTTGGGCTCTCTGGAAACATCGAAATGATATTGTTTTTAACAATGAGAAAGTTGGGAATTTTTTGCAGGTTATTCATCAGGCCAATTATTGGATGCACCAATGGTCTCTTCTTCTGCCAGAGGACCAGCGTGCTCGTTTGGATGGTGGATGCACTCGACTGATGGCGGTCGTTCAGGCTATCTTCAGTAAGGGTGGCTGGTTGCGTAGTAAACGTATTGGTGCTGGATAGTCTTATGTCGATGGAGCTTCTTTTTTTGGCATCTTGTTGCCCTTTATTTTTTATTTCGGTTTCTTTGGCTCTATAGGTTCTATTGAGTCCCTATGTGAGTGGTTCTGGATTGTAAGATAATTTTGGATGATCACTTATTAATAAAAGCGTATGCATCAGCCAGATGCAGAGGCTGGATTTCCCTTTTCAAAAAAAATATAGCGTTTGGAGTTTGGACAATGCAATATTCCTAACTGCTAGGCAGTTATCAAGTGGAAATACTAACCGCCTTATTAGCCTAATATGTATGCTAATTTTATTTCTAACACCCCACTGGACAAACGCTAATCTGGTCTGTTTTATTGTCTTGAAATTCCATAGTGTATTGAATGTTGAAAATTCCTTGTTCGATCTTGATGGTCTTTGATCTGAAATCTTGAGAATCTTTGATCTTTTATAGTCTTATATCCTTCCAATCTCGTGGAAAATATAGGAATTTGATATATACCGCAGGTATAGTGATTGTCTCGGTAAAACACATATGAGAAACCAATATTGGAGAACTCGTAAGGGAAAGAGTACAATGTATTCTTATAAGATGATAGTTAATAAGTTTAGTTCTAGGAGTTTTCTCCCCCTGAACTTTGCAAATTCCGTAGTCGTCTCATACCAATGCTATTAATGCATTTCTGAAATGCAGTTGTTGGTAAAGGCTTGATGAACAAATCTGCAAGATTGTCACATATTTTATTTGCAAAATATAACTTCTCCATTTTTCCGTAATTCATGAGGAAAGAACAGTTTTGGAGCAATATGTTTTGTGACGTTACTTTTGACATATCCCTTATGTATTTGAGAAACACATGCAACAATATCCTCGTAGAAAATGGTTGGTGGTTCTAATGAACCAATACCACATGAAGTTTGAATACGGTTGATCACTCTGCGAAGCCATACACATTCTCGTGAAGCTTCATATATTGCAATTATTTCAGAGTGGTTAGTAGAAGTTGATACCAAAGTTTGTTTGGTTGACTTCCACGAGATAGTTGTTCCACCATACAAGACCACAAACCCTGTTTGCGACCTGGCATTATTGTGATAGGAAAGATAGCCAGCGTCGTTGTAACCAATCAGGGTCATCTCTTGATTTTTCTTATAGAATAAACTAAGATATTTAGTACCTTGTAAATATCTGAAGATATTCTTTACTCCTGCCCAATGGCATTTTGTTGGAGCCGTACAATGTCTATCCAGCAAATTTAGTGCAAAGGCAATGTCTGGTCTAGTACAATTTTCGAGTTACATCAATTCTCCTATTGCACTAAGGTATGGAAACTCGGCTCCCAATACCTCTTCGTCACCATCCCTAGGTCAAAATGGATATTTTTTCATATCGAAGGATCTGACGACCATTGTTGTCTTGGATGGATACGATTTATCCATATTGAAATTTCCAAAACTTTCTGAATATAGTCAGGCTAATAACGAGTATTCCCGAGGGAAGGCGCTCAAGTTGTAAACCTAACCAGAACTTGGTTTTTCCCAAATCCTTCATCTCAAACTCCGTCGTTAAATGATTGCGTGCTACAACTATGTCATCTGCGTTACCAATAATATTGAGTTCATCAACATATACTGAGATGATAAAAAATCCCTTTGGCGATTTCTTGATAAAAATGCATGGACAATCATCATTATTTGAGTATCCTTTATGGACAAGGAACTCACTAAGTCGGTTATACCAAATTTTACCCGACTGCTTAAAGCCATAGAGTGACTTTTGTAACTTTATACAATACATGTTGCGATTTACGTATGGATTCGGAATTTTAAGTCCATTAGAAACTTTCATGTAAATATCCGCATCTAGTGACCCATATAAGTAGGCGGTCACTACATCCATCAACTTCATTGATAAATTCATTTGTATTGCCAATGATATTAAATATTGAAACGTAATTCCACTCATTACAAGAGAATATGTATCTTCGTAGTCGATACCGGGTCTCTGCGTAAACCCTTGTGCTACTGGTCTCGCTTTATATCTCACCACCTCATTATTTTTGTTCCCTTTTTGAACAAAAAACCATTTAGCTACCACATGGAAGACTTTATGAAGTGTGTATTACTTAGACAATACCTTTCTTTTGTTAAGCGAGCGCAAATCTTCCTCAATTTCTTCCTTCCATTTAGGCCAATCCGAGCGCTTCAGGCACTCTTTTATAGATTTTGGCTCTTGATCCAGTTGAAGGGTTTTAGCAATTTTCGAGGAGAAATATATGTCGACAAGAGTAGTTTTTCTACCGTATGATTCTGCTGATTCAATATAGTTTATGGATATTTCTTTGATATCTTCAGTCACCGTGTGATTCCCCATAACAATGGATACGACAGGTTAGTTTCAATGTTTTGCAAATTTATTATTTTCTGAACTTCGGATTCAGATTCTCTAGTACATGGATCTAAGTACTGAATGCCTATAACATTCCAATCTATTTCCTGGCGTTCTTTGTGGTTTTTTCTCTCCTAATGCCGGGAAATGGTCATCATAAAAAATAGAATCAGCCTAAATATTTTATAATTAACGGAGATTTATATCCCACATAGATTCCTAGTTTTCTACGGGGGTCCCTTGAGGTACGCTGCGGTGGTGTGGTACGTCCATTTTGCATCACTGTTTTATATTGTTATTTTCTCTTATTCATCGATATATTTCATGTTATGATGCATCACTTATGTTATTTTATGTTATTTTGCATGTTTCATAATTTTTGGGGAATAAACACCAGACCAGAAATCTGATGGAAAAAACACCATCGAGATACCATATTTCAGAAGATTAGAAGAAGAGGGGACACCGGAAATGTCTTAGAAGTCCAGATGAGGGAGCTAGCCAGGAGGAGAGCCAGAGGGAGGCCACCAGGGGCACACACCATGGGGTGACTCGCCCCTCCCCTTGGCCGCGCCGCTAGGTGGTGTGGCCACCCTGGCCCACCTCTGGTCGACCTTTTTCGCGTACTTGACCCCGAGGGAACCCTAAGCCCCAGACTATCATCGAAGAATTATTCTGCCGCCGCCTCGGGGCGGAAAACACCCGAGAGAGAAAAGCTCTCTGGCAGGGAGAAATCTTCCGGGGAAATTCCTCTCCGAAGAGAGGAAATCATCTCCATCGTCACTGTCATCATTCCGGGCATCATCAAGATCGTGATCGTCATCATCATCACCACCATCACCATCACCTTCATCATCCACCTTCATCCCTCTGTAACAATTAGGGGCCTTTATCGTTGTTTTACATTAGATCTCTCTCTCTCCCGGTGTGGGTTACTTGCTAGTAGTTGATGCTTGTGAGATTTATCAGTGTTAGCACTTTATGACCAGATTGTTATTATCCATTATATCACCTCTGATTATGATCCATATGATGTATTGTGAGTAGTTCGTTTAGTTCTTGAGGACATGGGAGAAGTCATGATGTTAGTTGTGAAGTTATATTGAAGTAATATCTCGTGGTTCGGTATTTAACTTGTGGTGCTATTCTTATAGTGGTGTCATGTGAACGTCTACTACATGATACTTCACCTTTATGGGACTAGGAGGATGCATTATGTATTTGGCTACTAATTGTGGGGTTGCCCGAGTGACAGAAACCTAAACCCCCGTTAGGAAACCAATGCACGAGGGATCGTAGAATCCCGGAGTTTTAAGGCTATGGTTAGATTTATCTTAATTACTTTCGTGTATTTGCGGATGCTTACGAGGGGTATAATTACAAGTATATTAGTCCTAGTTGGGCGGTGCATTAGCATAGGTTCACCCACACAACACTTCAGGAACAAATAGATATTAATTAACCGTAACAAAGCGAAAGAACTTGACAAAATTCCCATGTGTCCTCGAGAACGTTTGGTAGTCATAAGTAATACAACCGGCTTGTCCTTTGATCTCAAAAGGATTGGGCCATTCGCGGCAATATTATTTGACGCACTTTATTTATTCGCACTTTATTTATCTATTATATCCAAAACAACCAAAAACCCGTTTGCTAGTGTTTATAATGAATCCTCTATCCAACCTACTTGTCGACACATTCTGCTCCTCGTTTGGTTCGACACTCTTATTTATCGAAATTACTACGATACACCCCCTATACTTGTGTGTCGTCAAGACTATTTTTTGGCGTCGTTGCCGGGGAGTGAAGTGCTATTGGTAAGTGGAATTGGTAAGCGAAACTTTTACCGTGAGTGATGTTTTAATTTGTGTCTACTGTTTTATTTCATTATGGATAATACTTTTGATTCTCTGTTTAGAGGTACTACTACTATCACTGCTAGGGTGTTGGTAACCCGTTATCTGCTGAATTAGATCCTTATAAAATACCTATGAAAATTGTTGGACGTGTTATGGATAACTGCTATTACGGTGATGGAACTGTACATCCCGGTGATCATTTGCTCTTTATACATGAATTATGCGAGTTATTCAGGTGTGCAGGTATTATAATGGATCAAGTTAAACTATTTTCTTTATCGCTGAAAGGAAGAGCCGCTGAATGGTTCAAATTACTGAAGAATGGTAAATCTATTGGATGGGAGGAAATTGTTCCTATCTTTTATTCTAAATTTTATCCTCCTAGTGAGGTTCATAAAGACCGGAATCAAATCTATAATTTCTAACCTCATGATGGAGAGAGTATTTCCCAAGCGTGGAGGGGGGGGGGGATGAAGTTATTAATGCTCAAATGTCCCGTTCATGAACTCCCGAGAAATATTGTCATCAATAATTTTTATGCAAGGCTTTCTCTTCATGATAATGATTTATTGGATGCTTCTTGTTCTAGATCATTCACACGTATGAAGGAAGAAGCTAAATGGGAACGCTGAAGGATGGGAGCATTACAAAGATAGAAAGTCAAGTATAAATTATGATTATAAATGCATTATGTCTTTTATGGGAACCAATGATTTCTATGATGTTAGTGTTGTTTGTGGTCTTGATTCTCAAACCTCTGCAAATTGTCTTAAAGATTTTACCTCCTATCTTGATACTCCTAAAAAGGATTATCATAAGTATCATGCACCTTATAAACATATTGTTCCTACTAGTAATATAGAAGTGCATGCTGTTAATCCTGCTGTTTCTGAGCCCTATGTTGAAAAAATGCCTTTCCCTACTAAGGTGAAAGAACACTCTATGGTGGCTAGTGTGGTTAATAAGAGTAATAAGAAATCTATTGAACCTGATGAACAAATAACCGTTGAACCTGAAGTAGCAATAGTAAAAGATCTTGTTTGCGGGAATGTAGAGGATGAACACATTGTCTTCTGTGAGGATGCTTCTAATATTGTTTCACATCCTCATAGACCTAAGAAAACTAGTGTTCCTGTGCTTTCTATTAAGATTGGTGATCATTGCTATTATGGTTTGTGTGATATTGATGATAGTTCTAGTGCCATACCTTATGAGATTTATAGAGAAATTATGAATGAAATTGGTTCTTGTAAGTTTGAAGATATTTATGTGGTTATTCAACTTGCTAATAGCGAAACTGTTTTTCCGATTGGTATTGTTAAAGATGTGGAAGTTTTGTGTGGTAAAACTAAATACCCACCGATTTTCTAGTACTTGGTAAGGCTACTAGTAAGACTTGTCCTATTATTTTTGTTAGACCTTTCTTGAACACTTGTGGTGCTATTATAGATTGTAAAACAGAGAAGATTTTGACTAAATTTGATGGAAAATCTTATGAGTTCAATTTCTCCAAATTTGCTAGAGCACCTTATGAATCTAAATTGCCTGATGAGAATTTAAAGTTGAAGAACTTGCTTCTATTTCTCTTTCTCCTAACAATGCTTTGCATCAATATATGGAGGACCATGAGAGTGAGGTCTTTATGGAAGAGAGAAATGATATTGACGATATTCTTGTTCGTCAACCAGTGATTCTGAAACACAATTTACCTGTGGAAGACTTTGGTACCACATTGCCACCCAAGGACTATCATGTCTTTGATTAAAAACCTTTGCCTGATGATCTTAAATATGCTTATATTGATGCTATTGTCTTGTTACCTCACCAAGTAATCAACACTTCTACTTAAACATGATAAAAATTGTTTGACAAGTAAAAGTTAAACACATGTAAGTCTAAAACAAGTAATAACAACATCACCACAAGTAACAAAACAACTCACCTAAAACCTGTGTGATTAACTTATCATATCGATCATAGCTTACACTTGTAAGCTGGGGTATTTTTCAGGGTAATTCACGATGCATCTCATTACTATGCATGTATCATCTTGTCATTGTTTTCTGTAGTCCTTACCAGGACTAATTTTCTATCTTTCAGATGTCGGGATTTTCTACGAGACCCTTTAACCGAAGGCATTGATTTATTATGGTTATTTCAATCACAGGTAAGTTCATCACTTGCTCATATCCATTACAATATTTCATAACGAACTATTTGCAAAAACCCCATCGTATTACCACCTATGCTCAAAAGAATGCATGATCCTATTTTTATAATAATATGACTGATTGAATGACTAACCGAGTGGTAGTGTTCTATTTGGTGGGAGGATGGGACCATGGTAAGATGAATAGGTCAAAGGAAGGTTCCATATGCATGAGAAAGTATTACCTAGGACTTAATCACAAATGCCGTCAGAACTCGGTGCGCCGTAAATACCGCGTTAACCATGGGTCTTCTATGGGGGAGTAAGTCAGCTGTGATCTTTTCTCGTTCACATGTCAACGGACTGCCAGAGACGTACGCTGTAGGTTCTGGGGGACTACATGCACATGGGTGGGAGCTCTTACGTCCCACGGACTCTGGGGTCTATGAGTGTCTGTCAGGGGCGCGTAGATCTCCATCGTGAGGGGTGGAATCATGCGTTCAACCTGCTGGCAGAAATGGGTGGGCATGCGTTGTGCGGAGAAGCACGGTTTGTCTTGGACCAACAACCGGGCCCCACACCTGAGTGGGAGTGGACAGGAATATACACCTGGTTGTGCAACATGGTCTTGGTCGTCCATGGGTAAAGTAACGCACCTCTGCAGAGTGTAAAAGGATGTGACATGTTACCCCTGTTCCGGTAAGGAAGTGCGAACGCTACAGGAAAGGCAACTCCATAAAGTTCTAGCTCCTGTGATGGTCTGGCGGGCATAGTTTTCAGAATTAAAAGCAACCTCTTGAAGAAAGATTTACAAAAACCTTGCATTAGCTTATGACTCTTTCGAGTCTAAAGCTGTAGTTAGTGCATCAAACTACCCACTATATATCATGAGCTTGCTGAGTAATGCTTGTTACTCATTCTTTCCCGTTAGACCCTCCTCCTGCTTAGAGTTAAAGCCTATGGAAGTCGTCATCGTGAAGCCATCGCTACCTCATGAAGCTAGGTGGAGTCATCTCTTACTTAGTCAGTAAAGCATCATCATCAACAACGCTGGCGGGGGAGAAGTTATCAAGGTGTAGGTGAAGACCATTCTTGGTCTTAGCTGTAACAAGCCATAGATTAGGGCTGACATCAGCCATAGTAGATTAAGTTTTGAGCTAGAGTAAGGGCGTGTTCGGTAAGTCCCCAGCTTCTTGAAATCCACCGATCCTGCTTCCCATACGCAAATTCTGCTTCCCGACCGGAACACGACTCGTTCGGCGCTGCTCCATTGCGATCGTGGCTTGTAAGGCCAAACTGGCTGGCCAAGCCTGCTGAATCGGCCTCAGCCCAAGGAAAAACCAGTCCGTTAGGATGGGCCTTTTGCTTGCTTTGCCGGCCTGCTAGGTGGGAGTGGGATGCTCCTCGATCTAACCGGAGCACAACGCATCCACGAAAGGCCAGAGGAAGAAGGGGATGGTGGCGGACAACAGGAGCTCTTCGATCTGGCCGGAGCACAAGGCATCCATGAACAGCTCAAGGTCGGAGGAAGAAGGGGATGGTGGCGGACCACCGGAGTTTCTCGATCTGGTAGTGGAGGCGAGTCGGGAAAGTAGTCGGTTGGCCGCGATTCTCCTCGAGGAGGCTGCTCGGGTGGGTGGAGAGACATATGTCCGGCGGCGGAGGAACTCCGGTGAATTTGGCGGCAGCCGGAGGGCGGCGGGTCATGCCAGTGGCTAGGTCATGGCCACGGTAGTTGCTCACGTCGCTCGATCTGTTTGGGAGAGAGAACATGTCCGCATCGCTCGGGATAGAAGACAGGAACGAACAGTTTTTTTCCACTTGGCGGTGGCATTTCGCCGTAATATTGTGCTGCTCCGCATCAGGCTGATTCGTGGATCAGCGAAATAGATGCTCCCAAATTTGTACAGGGAAAATAGTCCGCTTCGCGGACCCGACTCCGTGGAGCAGGCGTGTTCGACACTGTTTCGAGCTGGAGCACCCGGAAGCTGGAAGCTGGGCTGTTGCCGAACACGCCCTAATTCTCCAGTTTGGATTTTCGAATTGCTTCTTCTGATGTTTCATTTGCAGGAGATCTTCTTGATTCATCAATGAGATTCTCAAGATTTTGTAACGAAGTTTGTATCCTATAGTTTTGGCTGGACCTGCTGTGTTTCTGTTGTACTACTCTGAGGGATGTAATAATCACAAGTAAGTCCTTCTGTGAATATTATGTCATCGACTTGCGCACTACACATGCAGTGGTGTGCTGGGTCACCACAGTTGCGCTGCTGGAGGTCTTATAAATATGCTCGAAGCTCGAGCTAAAGCCGCTGAATCTGTCGAAGCTGTCGAGCTAAAGTCCCTGTATCTTATCATCGATACATTGTTGAGTACGTACGTATTATATAGAGGTAAAACTTTTTTTTTTTAGAAATAATGGGTGTACACCTGTACATTGTTGAGTATGTACTCTCTCCGTTTCTTTTTACTCCGCGTATTAGGTTTGTTCAAAGTTAAATTTACTAAGATTTGACCAATTTTATAGCAAAAATATCAACAATCATGATACCGAATTAATATCATTAGATTCACCATGTAATATACTTTCATATTATATTAATTTGGTATTACGAATATTGATATTTTGCTCTAAAAATTTGGTCAAACTTTGCTACGTTTGAGTTAAGACAATTCTAATATGCGGAGTAAAAAGAAACGGATGGAGTATGTCCCCCCGGGCATTGTTTATTAATGTAGGAAAGCACATCAATGTAAAAATAATGCAAAAATGTAAAAAAATATGATAAATATACAAGAAGGCCAAATTGAGGTCCTCCTAGAAATACCAGCGCACAGCTGGTCGTTTGTCTATCACTTCCCCTAGTAGTGGAAAAGTCAACCACTTCCACTTCCACTTCCACTTTCCACCGAGGAGGAGACGTGCTGCTGCTGCTTCTGGCGGCGGGGGCGGCGGCGAGTCACATCTACGCTCCTCCCGGCCGGCGAATCGGCAGAGATCCAAGGTTCCCGTACGACCACGACCCCTCCTCGGCGGGCCGAGCGCTCCATGGCTCTCTGCTCCTCTCCCACCGTGAAAAGGAATTGGGCGGATCTCGGCGACGGGCCGGCGGGGCTGATCGCCGAACGCGTTCTCGCCAACGACGTCGCCGGCTACCTCCGCTTCCGCTCCGTGTGCTGCTCGTGGAGGCGCTGCTCCGCGGAGCCACCTCGCGAGCACGGTGGCCTCGACCGCCGGTTCCATCCCCGGCGGTGGGTCATGCTCCGGGAACCGCTCGCCGCCCCCAATCACCGTCGCTTCCTCAACACCTCCACCGGCGAGTGCGTCCAGGTGGACATCCCCGAGCTCCGTGACCACGAGGTGCTCGCCCCCACCGCCGAGGGCCTCCTCCTCCTGCTCCACGCCCGCAAACACGTCCGCCTGCTCAACCCGCTGACCCGCCAGCTCGTACAGCTCCCGCCTCTCACCACGCTGCTGCCAGCGATGTACCACCACAGGCTTTCGGTTCATAATAACCATTTCGGCACCGACTTTGCGGCGTGGGGCTCCGGCATTGCGGACGATGATTCAACCGTCGTGCTCTGCTTCTACGCCCTCCGTATGCTAGGCGTGGCCAAGCCCGGCGACCAGTCATGGACGTTGCTCAAGTTCAGGGACCCGCTGAGGACAGCACCCCTGATGTTCGCTGGCCGCTTCTACTGCATTACCATAGATGGTGTCATGGTGCTAGAGATGGATCCACCGTGCCTGGTGGTAGCTGCCAGGCGGCATATGCGGGTTTCCTTGGAGATGGATAGCGCGCACCTCATGGACAATGGTGGTGAGTTGATGCTGGTTCACCGCAAGTTCTCGCGTAAATTCCGGAGGAGCTATGACTTATATCGGGTGGATTTGGGCACCAAGACTCTGCTCCCTGTCAATAGCCTCGGTCGAGGACGTGCATTGTTCATGGGCATGTATTGCTCCCTCTCGGTGCCTATCGAGGGTTTTCCCTCTGGCTCCATTAGCGGTGACACTATCTACTTGAGCTTTGACGTTGATGAGAGGGACGAGACCGAGGCTTACCATCTCGTGGATAGAAGTATCACACCTGCTGCCGGCTACAACCTGGATGGCTTCGTACAGCAGCCACACACTCTTGTGGACTGCCTTTCCATGTGCAATACCATCGGATATGAAGGCAAAATCGTTGGATTTGAAGAAGACCAGCGCTAGTACTTTGATTGTATGTTTCTTCCTCCATTTAGCTAACACATGTACTTCCCCAGGGTTATATTTTAGTGTGACTGTATGACTGTTTACTTTTAATTCGTTTTTTCTTTGAGGTGTGGGCAGACACATATTTCAATGATTCAATCACTAGTAAAGTAAGTCGTAAGCATGCATTGCAGACTACTACTCCAGGAAAACTGAGTAATAAGCCATGGAAGGATATCTAGCTAGTTAGTCGGTGCACATTGTACTTCTACTGATTAATGTTATGAGGAGGGCATGACATGCCTGTTGATACCATGGTTGGTTAATCAAGAAACAATTTCTGTTATCTCCAGAAAATCCAGATTGTGCGTTGCATTCTCAAGATCTTGTATACGTTATAACCATGATAGCTTGCTGGTTCACCTACACCTTCATTTTCCACTCATAATAAAAATGCAATGTTATGTTTATCCATCTGTCACGTAATCAAGAAACAACTTCTTTTGTATGAAATGTTGACTACTGCAATTATATATCTTAGAAGTTTGATAGTGCTATCCACTCAAACATTCTAAGCATGCTCTAGATTTAATAAACCAAATTTACAGACCATACTTTTCTCATTTGAATACTGTTTGCAGTTTTCACCCTCGGAAAACTAATGAATGTGAATTAGATTCTGGAGAACTTTCTTCTATAGCAAGGTTTGTAATTTATAAATCATCTGGCAACACCCTATATGTGCTCTATCCTGTTTGCTTGATTAGCAACAACTGTACTCTATTTTACTTTATAATAAGTTAGCGGACTCATGTCTTCTCTTTTACGTGTACTTTTCTCAAGGCTGGCAAACTTCAAATGAGAAAAATCGACTGGGAAAGCATGAATAAAATGACAGCTTTCTGCATCTAAGATGATACTTCTAACGACTTAAGAAACTCTTGAAGGAAGTAAACTAAAGAAATTTTCATGCCAATCAGCTTCAAAATAACACATGTACCAGCACAACTGATTACAGTGCGTACCTAAAGATTCGCCACATATAGATACCAAAGATAAGAAGATTACTAATTCACATGTCAACTGCTTACACGAGGCGGAAAGCAAAGAAAATTGGTCACACCAATGATTGTTTGCACGGAGAAGATAAATGATGATTATATAATTATAATCATAGTAGAGTCACCTCTGTCCTTTAGAAATAGAACAATTGGTGATTTTAGTGTGTAAATATCTGCATTGACATCTTGGCTGTGACATGGTTACTTCAGTGTACTGCAAGTAAAAAAGAGTCCTCTCTTGTGTATAGTGGTTATGTGTGTTTGACACTGTAAATGAATATAATACAGAAGCAATTGTGCTGGATTCAGATAGTATTATTCACATTGAAGCAATTCTGCTGGATTTAGATAGTATTATTCACAATGAAGCATGACTTTAACCTAGGGTATTTTCACGCATAAGAACAAATCCAGCCCAAAATCAGTATCAGTTTTGAAGAGTTTGGAGAAGAACAGCAATGTGTATAACAAGCCCCTTGTTTGAAGGTTACAGGACAAAGACCAAACTCTGCCTGGCCTGCCATTTCCCCGACTTGATTGTGCTGCTGCCCATCAAGTTTATGTGCCTCAACCAGCTCACCCTGCATAGAGTCATCATCCTAGAGGACGCTCTCCAGAGCATTTTCCATGGCTGCCTTGCCTTGGAAAGCCTTTGAGCTTAAGGAAATTTTTGGCATTGGTTGCCTTACCATGTACACCAAGATCATGATATACCTTGGACTTTAGATGTATTCCGACTCCTCGAGCTGAACTTTGTTATGCTTGTTGGGCCTTGATTGTCTTCCATGGGAGTTCCCGAGTCCGATGACATTGGCGGTAGGCTTAAAGCTTGCCGTCGTGGAGCATGCTTTGCATCAGCTCCCAAACTCTTAGTAGTCGAGGAGTTTCCGCGGACTGGATGAACGGAGGTGTCTTTTTACAAGAGTTACCACTTTATCTAAAGTATGGCCTAGTAACCATACGGATAATCTTGGCACCTGAACTGAAGATATTGGGTATCCTCTCTGAAGACATATCGGAACTTCACTTTGGAACCACAGTTTTTCAGGTAGCAGCAGCCTTCTATTGCTCATTCATCATTCTTATATGAAGGCTATTATTATTATCTGCACTTGGTTTGAATTTTTCTGCAGAAAATGTTTGCAGTCGGGTTGACAACAAAAATGCACACCATAAGGGTTTTGGTTCTCTACCCTGTTGTCCCTAATCTGGATGTGGTGGTTTCCTCAAGTGTTTACCCTGCTTGGAGAGGATGTATGTCATTGTGAGTATAAAGCATAGTTGCTTGCTTTTGATGTCAAAATCAGCATCTGATTATGAAAAGATGGTGCTGAAGAATTATGGCAGCAGCAAGAGTTCGCCCATTGACTTCGCCAAGTATTTGAATGTGATAGTGGTTAGGAAATGAAAATCACATTGCCTTAGCACCGCCAGCAAAAATGGTTTGCTAATCAACATGGGCTTCTATGAATCGAAGATAGAGCTTCTTGAGATTCTCGAATTGAACTGAAATGTGGTGCACACAACAGGCATACCGATGATTTGTCAATGGTTGATTCCTTTGACATGCCCTCCAGCGGATGCTCCAAATGCAGTTGATGCCTGTTTTGAAGATTGCCTTGTCTTCTGTCCAAAGCCCGATTTTGTATGTCGATGAGTTTGTTTCTAGCCTAATGTTGTCCCAGTTCTGACGGTGTAAGAAAGAATCTACTTCACTCAGCGCTGAAACATTTTGTGGTCTACTCAGGATTGTACCTCGGTGAGAAGGTAGTGTCTAAGCTCAAGCTTTAAATCTGAACATGCCGCTTGAAGAGGTTCATCAGTAGTTTATTTTCTGTTCTATATTCTAGTTTAAATCTGTTATGCCAGAGGTTGTAGCTATCTTTTTTCTTGATTGGTCCTGTATTGTAAGCTGACACCTGTAGTTACTATATTATGTATTATATAACTTACTTTAGTGAAAAAGGATGACCTTCATGCCTTTGTCTCAAACTTATTCCTTTGCAATTGATGACAAATTGTTTGCAACCTTGTTTCTGCTAGCTTCAGCGAATATAATAGTATTTTGTGCTTTTGTCCCTAAAGGTTTGTTAATCTACCGCACTGAGAATCATTTATCAAGAAAACGATGTGACGATTTAGCAACATATAGAGTTTAATATAATTCCAACAGCAACATAATGCAATGGTTGATGTCTAAGATCAGTGGAGATCGTTTCAGCTTTCAGGTGATAATTTTGTGTCATGCAATCATATATAATGGTCTTACTCGATTTTTCCTTTTATGCATATACGCAATAATGCCCCTTATTGATTGGTGCTGCAGCATCTATGGTCATCACATAGGTTTAAGCCACCTATTAGATAATATATAGTTCCCCAATATGGATATTTTTATCACTGAGCATTGCAGTTCCCTTGCAGATAGCAACTACTTTCAGTGATCATCCTGCTCTTGTTTCATATGAAATAACTGTAGTAGAGGTCCGTCTCTTGTACTCCTTCCGATCCTAAAAATGTGTCGCCCCAAATGAACTAATCCCATACAAACTATAGGTATACCTTCCGACATTTTTTTAGGATCGGAGGGAGTACTTAAAATAGAATTCAGTTTCAGCCTTTTCTCTGACCGAAACTTCCGTAGGTGCAATAGCTCTATCTAGTACAGGGGTATACTCTTAGTTTGCAACTACAAGCTATTATTGTTAATAATTATTAAAGTAAAAGAACTACATGGTTTTATCATTTGTGGTGATGTCTCACTGTCTAATGCCTAAGCCATCAACAAAATGGAGAAAAGGAAATCACCATTGCTCGAGGAAAACAGAGCTCCGAACCCGAGCCAACAACCTATACTCAACAGGAAGACACAGTCCAAGATTGCCGCCACAAGTGTCTGCAGCTGATTTACAGTGCGGTCCGTGAGCTCCAAACAGTTCATTGGAATGCTGGGAGGAATGGCACCTGACAGTTCATTGGATGAGAGGTCAGGGAACCCCAAGAGCTCCAAACTGCCAACTTTTTCTGGAATACTGCTGACAGACCATTACTGGATAAGTTCAGAAATCAGAGACCTTGATCTATCATGAATAATGGAAGTATAGCACCACACAAGTACAAATTACAAGAATGAATAATGGCTGTAACAACACCATAGGATGCAGTCTGTTTGTTTAGCCCGCAACAAGGCATTGCAGATTTGACACTTAAAAATAGTACAGTACCAGATGGTTCATAGCTGAACCGTGAGAACTGAGAAGATGCATGACGTATCTTGTGACCTCTTCAATCAATGATTATTTTTGGCCACTTGCTGGCATCCTCTTTCTCTAAATACTTGGGGGTGTCCTTCAAATTTTCAACCAAGATCCTGGTGATTTCATCTGCTTGATTATCAACGCTGAGATGGACCTCTTGGAGACTAGTAAGAGTCTCGATGCCGTAAATCCCTTCGAAAGCTTGAAAATGCATATCAATCCTCTCCAGTGATGGCATTACCTTTTCTTCTGTAACTGAAAAGCTCAGCCTTGGCACGACAGACGCAAAGAAGCGAAGCAGCTTTAGATTCACAAATCCTCCAGGTGGAACAATGATCTCCCTGCCAGTAAGGTGTTTATTTTCCTCCAGCATGTCCACTATGTCGCGATCATCCTTTGCTGCACTTAGTGTAAAGGCGAGACAAAACAACTTTGGCAGTTTCTGGATGAGCTTGAAAGTATCAGTCCTAAGAACAGTGACGGAAAGAGTCAGCCTGTAGAGATTATTGAGGTCTTCCATCCACTTTGGGGGATTTTCCATCTTGCCAGACAGCTCCAGGCCGATGAGGTATCTTGGAGGAGAAGACATGGAGTCCATTGAGTTGATAAAACTACAGCTTTCATCATTGATTTCTAGAGTTTGCAGACCACAGCTGCACAGATACTCAATAGAGGAGCTTAAATCTCTCAAGGTCTGACCACCTTCTCGTACGTTGATCTTGTAAATGGCAAGCTTCCTTAGCCCTGTCAGCTGATGAAGGCTTGCTACAGCTGTTGAATTCTCAGTTCAATCCCTGACAGTATACGAAGTGCTTTCATTGGCTCCTTATTTTCCTCCCGAGGCAACTTCAAAGCCTTCCGTGGACTTTTACTTCCTCCAAGCATGCTACGGAGCCGTTTGAGCTGCCCAAAACCTCTGGGCAGCACCTCAACATTTGTCTCCCTAATGTCAAGAGTTTCCAGATACTGGAGCTTCTCGATTTTTGATGGAATCTCAGAAATCTCTGTTCTTCGGAGGCTCAGATACTTGAGCACAACCATTTTACACACGTCATTCATATGGCTGTGTGTCAATCCTTTCCAGCCCTCAAGATCCAGCACCTGTATTATTCCATTATTGAACAAATGGAAAGGCAGTCGTCGGTTCTGGCTTCCAAATACAGTAAGTGACCGTACTTGAGACAAATTCATGCCTTTAGTTGAATTCTCATCCATGGAACCACTGCTTTGCATGGAGAGTCGACGGACTTTATTACTAGGAGTTGGCATCAGCCAGTGCCCACCAACAACCGTAATAAAATTCTCTTCACTTGACTTGGACACGATATACTCAAGGATCATGTCGTGAACTTTGAAGGACTTCACCTTCCCATTGCTGCTGTGTTCAACAGGACGGATTATCTTCCTTCTTATCAGATCATTAAAGTATGTTTCTGCAACTTCCTCTGCAGTCAGCCCTTGCTTCTCTGTGACAAAACACTCAGATATCCATCGCCGGGTTGCTCAAGTACAATGAGCAGGTCTTGAGATCTGCCGGCAAGTCATTGTAGCAATAGTCCAGTATCCTTGTGACCCCATCCAGGGTAAGCGGAGCTGCTACCTGCTCCGGAAATAATGACCCGAAAACTTCACTCCATTGGACACTTGTTTTGGTTCGGTTGCAGGTAACAAGACCAGCCACGGTGACTAGGGCCAGTGGCAAACCCCCGCAATATTCCCATATCTCCTTTTGGACCTCTTCTTTTCCGCTAACCTTACTGCATTCTGGTTCAGAAACACCGAGATTGTATAGACTTCTCGAGTCGTCTTTCTCAAGAACATGAACTCCATGTAGAAGATCAGTTCCATCTCTTTCAGAGCAAGCCGCACCAACAGCTTGGAATCTTGTAGTCACTATCACTCTACTGTCTTCTATATTATCATGTGGCAACCAATTTCGAATATTATCCCATGTTTCTGCAGACCATATGTCATCAATCAAGAGGAGATACCTGCCAAGTAAAAGGAAATTACTAAGTGACAATGTGAAAACAAGTATTCAGTTATCCAAGTTTTGTCTTTTGCATAAGGCTCTTAGATAATATTCCAAGCAACCAAGTCCCAACTCAGCTGGAAGAGTGAATTTGTCGTTTATTTTGCAGGTTTTATAGATGTCTACCAGCTGTTGTGTTCTTGGTGTGCTTTGCAGCGCCCGGAGGCCCAGAAGGGTATCTCAGCAGCATGTCTGTCGTTGGAGGCTGTTACCAGGGAGGTATGCTCCAAGCACGAGTGGCTGTATAGTAGTAGGATTCATGATACTTGATTATCTTGTTGTTAGAGACACTATCATTATCCGTGTTTATTTATCTTTTAGACACTAACTGGGTAAAGTAATCATGGGCGGGTGGGTTAGATAGGAACTGAGGATGTGATAAGACTATTTGGAGCTTTATCTAAGTGTTGAAGGAGTGTTCCAAATTTTAGCAAAACGTCAGTCACTTATGCATCCACATATCCTTGTTTTAGTAAATAACTAAAAGCATGGCAGTGGTTTAGATACCTCTTTCCCTTGAGGCGCCCTTGCAATTTTTTGATGAGTTGATCGCGGATCCTTGTTTCTATCTTGTTCCGTGCTTGGTTATTGCCCTGCCACTTCTGACATATTTGCTTCAGTGAGCTTTTGATGTTTGCTGCTGGGTTCTTCTCCAAACCACCTGTGTTGCTGTCTTGCTGCTCGTCCTTTTTGGTGTCGCGTGGCTTGATTTGAGCCAGAATATCCCTGAGGACCTGATCTTCGTCGTAGTTCTGAGAGACAGTCACTGATGCCCGGCAGTCGAATTCATCCCTGAATTCCCGAAACAATGCTGTGCCAATGGTGGTCTTCCCAACGCCACCGAATCCGACTAAGGACAGCACAGACCGATGCTTCTTCTCCTGTTTCCTCATCCAGTACCTGAGCTTTTTCATGTCCTTACCCACTCCCACAGGCTCCTCTGTATGGATGAGCCGACGGCTGACCATGGGATGCTCAGCAATGCTGCCTGCAGCTCCAGAGCTGCTGCTCATCTTGCTGCTGCTACTGCTTGGGGTTGGGTTGTTCACTCCATATCTGATGCGGCGTTCAGCAATCTGCTGCGCCCGGATCTTGAGGTCGGTGATCTTGGAAGCGATTTCACGGCGAGGCCAGAAGGTCCACAGCTCATAGATTCCTGTGACTATGAATGAGCATCTTCTTGCATCGATGAGGGTGGTGTCTTGAGGGAGGCGATGGGCAAAGTCGTCGACGCAGTTTTCCATGTCGTACGCCATGTCACGGATCTGCTTCATCCAGTCCTTGAGCCGGCGGTCGTGGCCATCCGAGCCTAGGTCGACAAGGAAGGCCTGCATGCTGGCAAGCTCATCATTGATGTACTGGATGTCACCACGAACGCCGCGGATGAGAGTGTACTCTTGGGCAAGGAGGCTGCCCAGTTTGCCCAGGAGAGATTTCATAGTGGCCTCCGAAGCACCCACCACAAACTCCATCTTGCCTCTTCTTCTCCGTGCTCTTTACAACTACAGTCACTCTCTCCTTGTTACAGGCTCAGCAAATTAAGTATGAATCGGTGGCAGGAAGCTCAGATCAAGAGCAGACGGTTGTTCACTTCCACTGCGTGCTGCATCCCACAGCGGCTGCGGGAAACTGAAAAAAGAAGTTACCATGAATTATGCATGGGAAGAAAAGAATTAAGTGGAAAAATCACTGCTAGAAAGTCACCCAGTATCATGCACTGCAGAATTAGCTAACCACAATATATATATGAACCAAGATTGCCGCCCAGCTTCCTAAGCACCCATCGCAAGCTCCATCTTCTCCTAATTCTCTGTGCTCCACGACTAGATCTCTGTCCTGTTGTTGCAAGTACAGCCAAGTATGAGTCGCAGTCACATGCAGAAAGTTCAGATCAAACATAGTCGACAGTTCACTTTCAGTTTTTGAGGAAATTCTAGATATTATATAGTAGAAAAACTTTCCATATGAATGACACTTTCCAATTTTCTTGCAACTTGGCAAGGAAACAAGAGGCTATCGATCAGATAAGAAAAAACCAAACCAGTAGGGCAAGGACGAGAAATGAGACAAAAGAGGCACCTGCGGAGAACCTACGGTCACCGTCGATGGAGTAGGCGTTTGCAGTCACGGGCAAGGGCAGCTGCCGTCAAAGGCGTAAGTGCGGAAGGGCTATGGAAGGCGATCTAGGTGGCTGGCTCTCGGGTGGAGGAAGGACTAGTGGAACGACAAGACCCTGAGAGCAGGGAGCTGAGCATTACCGATGGTGATGGAGAAATTAGGAGGTCCGATGTAGTTAGTAGCTCGAGGTCCTGTAGCACCCGATTCTTGAGTTCGAATGAATTTTCAAAGGCATTGTGGGGCAGCGAAAATTGGATTTTCATGTTTTAATTTTCTGCAGTGTTTGAGATGGCCGACAATCATAAGGGTTTGTCAAAAGAAAAGGAATGACGTTCTCTTTTGTGGGCACTCCGCGCACATGGTGCTACATTAAATATCAGCGACACTTGTATACCATTTTTTCATTGTAACACTACTTCTCCTCAATCATGCATGCAGAGAAATAATCATTTTCGATTGGTTGTTATGGTAAAGCGAAATGTTCTCTTCTTGCATGCTTTTGCTGCTTTGCTTGCCGCATGACATGTTCTCTTCTTGCATGCTTTTGCTGCTTTGCTTGCCGCATGACAATGAATGGAATAGCTTTGCTCGCTTGAAGGAAAGCATCGAATGGATTCTTCGAGTCTGTCAGCCACCAAAGACACAAAGAATCAAAGGTCCTTCTTTATTGATTGAGAAGGCAAGGAACGCATCTTGTTCGATGCTTACGCTAGAATTCATTCAAGGAAAGGAGATGCATCACAAAAGCGGCCCCTTGCGAGCGTGTCTTACGAGTCAAGCCAATAGGGAGCTATGGCACATGAATCATCCTTCATCCTCAGGTGATGTACCTCAAGTTTAAGTATAGTACTACATGTCTTCAATCCCAGTTAGCCATGCCACATTAGTTCACTAGTCACCGCTTGTATATGTAATACATACTACCTCCATTCCAAAAAATAAGGCGTATTTTGCTTCGTTTGACCGCGGCTTTGACCAAGGATTATGCATTTAATATACAACATATATGATAGAACTCATAATCACAGTGAATTACTTTTGAATAGGAATAAAATGATATTAATTATATGTCAAAAAAATTATATATAAATATATTAATTATTGGTCAAAGCATTGGTCAACACAAACAAAATAGGCCTTTTGCGGAACGGAGGTAGTACTTCTCTACAAGCATATTTTTACTATAGAACAAAAACCATTGCTAAATATTTGGTAAATCTGAGCGGGAGTGAAATAGTTGAGCATTAGCAGAGGAAAAGAAGAAGCAATAGGAAAAGAATACAGAAGCTTTTCCAAAAGAAAAAGTAAGTGCCTTTTCAAAAGAAAAAGAAGAGGAAAAAGCTACTGCTGGGTTAACCAAAGATTCCCTTGGGCCTGCTGGCTGAAGTGTGTAACCGACGTGTTAAGGTGCTCCCTCTCCTTGTAACCTCTGTTTGCTGCAACCATCGGTAGCGCTCCACCCACATAAACACTATCCACAACTTCGGCCAACGGACCCAAGCTCGGCGTGTTCTTTGCTATACGAAGGCAGAGTCCTAGCTGACCTGCGTGACCTAGCTGAGCACGCCATGGAGGGAGCTCCCGTGACCGCAGCCACGGGGGCCTTGGGACCTGTTGTAGCAAAGCTGTCTGCTCTGCTGGGAAGCGAATACAAGCTTCGTCGTCGGACTCGCAAAGATATCAAGCTCATCAGATCCAAGCTGAAGTCCATGCACACTCTCCTTTGGACGATATGGGAGAGGGAGCATCTTGATGCAGGGTCCAAAGAGTTGAAGAAGGAAGCATTGGATCTTGCCGACGATATGGAAGATGCCGTCGACGACTTCCTCCTCAGTATGGAGGACAGCCCCAGCAACATGGGCTTCATACAGACCAAGATCGAAGCAAGACCGTTCCAAGATTTCAAGAAAAGAGTAACTGATGTGTCAGAGCGGTGTGACAGCAAGTGGAATAAGAAGAAGACTGCTCAGCCTACTTCTCAAGCCCCCTTTGTCCGCAAGGATGCGTCAGAAATCGTGGGTATGGACGGACCAAGGGATAAGCTCATTCAACACTTGGTAGGAGAAGAAGAGAGTACACCGAATCTCAAAATGGCATCCATTGTTGGAACGGCAGGGATGGGGAAGACGACCCTTGCCGACCTGGTGTATGAGGCGATTGGAAATAAGTTCCAGTCCAGGGCTTTTGTGTCGGTCACTCCAAATCCTAACATGAAGGATGTTCAAAAGAGTATTCTCGAACAAGTTACTGCTGGGACTACTGCATCATTGGCTGGTACCAAAGCAGCTACCCAAGAACATCTCATTGCCAAAATATCTAATTTTCTCAAAGACAAAAGGTACACAAATTTGTAACTTAAACTCATTTTTCCTTCAAGTGTGCCCAGGGTTAAAAAAAAGGTGATTTCAGAAATTAATTTGGTAAAACTGTTCGAAAAAATTGGACTCTGGAAAAATAAGAGTTGAATTCTATGTGAAATCGGCCATGAAACTATAGAAATTTCAGAATAAATATATTTTTTCTGTGCCATATGTATTTCGAAAAAAAATTGAGTTCTCGTATTTTTCAGTGTGGTGTAATAAATATCTAATGTTCATCCATGTATGACTAAGTAAAGAGTTTTAGACTCAAAGTTTTATATTTGCAAATGCCTTCTTTTACCAATCCCAATACCTTAGAAAAAATCTCGAAGGGATCCATCTGGGCCTGGGGCCTTTAAAGGATTCAATCTGACGCATGGTGTTGTTCATTTCATCATCAGCTCCTCCATTTTCGCCTACATTATATCTTTCATTATGCCAAGAGAAATACAAAATCTTTTGGAAGAAGGGTCTTAAAAGTACTGATCAGTAAGATGAAAGATTACATCTTTACTGCTTGAAAGTGACTTATGAGCTCAATTTATGAGCCAGACAATTTTATTCTTTTTTGATCGCCTAGAAGCTTTAGGGTAGAAGTAGAAGGTGTTACTATCTTTATTGGTCAGCCACAATGCTCAATTTTCTTCTTTATTCAGCAATTATCCCATATTGGTTTGTAGCTTAATCAACTCTTCTTCGCTTCAATTATCAGTGCAGCTGTATAATGGTTCCATTCTCTTTCGGCTTTCCTCCAGTTTATCTGGGATCAAACCAAATGGTCCTTTTGCTCCAATTATGAGGATCGGCCATGACAGAATGTAGAGAACCAGATGTGGAGCGTCTACATTAGCGAGTCGCAAAAATACCCACAGTTGCCCAGTACTAGCGAAGGGCACGGCTTTGCTCCACGCCACCGCGTCTTTAGATGTTACGGACGCGTGTGGGGGGTGGGGGGGGGGGGGGGACGAATATAGCTTAAGTACCACCTTTTTCATTTCCTTTTCTGCGCGTGTTACTTTTTTCGCCCTCCTGTTATCCTTTTTCCTGTTTTTACCTTCACACAATCACGTCCCTTTTTCTTCATATATATTACCAACGTTAATACTACATAATTTGATAGTCAGGGAGTATCACCTTTTGTTTTCATTATCTGCGTGTTATTTTTTTTTTGCCCTCCCGTCTCCTGTTATCCTTTTTCCTGTTTTTACCTTCATGTAATCACGTTGTTTTTCTTCATCATTATGTCTCCTGTTTGTTTATTCTTATACTATTTTTTTGAGCACAAATATGAACATTGCTCGAAAACACAACATTTTCTTCCCTGATTTCCCCATAAATACATGTGTTTTTTTTAACACACCCCCAATCCAGACCATCCATCTTTATGTTGAGATAGATACGTGCGAAAAATTCTCTTTTTTGTTTCTCCCAAATGAAAGAAAATAAAACCTGAAGCCTTGCACGAACATTACCGCATCCACACCACGAACACACCATGTGCACCACCGCACGGCCATGCTCTGCTATAACCTATTTTCCATGCTCTGCTTTATTTAACATTTAACAAAAAAAAACCGAAAAATACACTTGACAAAACAAGGGACATACATGATTAACTCTGTCAATGCATACTATTAGGTAAAAGGGGTGTGTTATTCTTTGTCATCATGTCACAAGTACAGAGTAAAATGTTGAATTTACACAAGAAAGAATTTACGGCCTTATGTTGCAGAGAAAATCAGTTAAGAGTTTCTAGCCCACTAACCAATCTAACGACAATATATTTCCCATCTTTTATAGGTACCTGGTCATAATTGATGATATATGGCATTGTGAAGAATGGGAAATCATCAAGAAATCTCTTCCAGAGAATAGTCTAGGCAGTAGGCTTGTGACGACAACTCAAATTAGTGCTATGGCCGAGAAATGGCGTGATGATTTTGATACCTTGCTTTACAAAATGAATCCTAAATGGGATGTCTATCACCATAAATGGAGATACAATATTGGTGAGCAAGATGTTGCCGAGAGGATGATGGCTGTGAACCCTGACATGGTTGGAGAAGAATATTTTCCTTACCATCCTGTTGTGTATGTATGTGGTGGTGTGCCACTAGCGCACGATTGCATGTTTTCAGCAATGACATCAATGGTTCGAGAGCAACAAAAATTAGGGATGTCTGTAAAGAAACGTGATGTACTATCTACGATTAAGGAACAAGTAGAGAAGAATGGAATTCAGAGTATTGCCGGGTTTGAACGGTTGCTCAAGAGTTTGAAGGTTTGCTATGATGATCTTCCTCATCATATGCTGAAGACTTGCTTGTTGTACAGCAGTATGTACTATTGGGATCAACCTTTCGATAGGGATATGTTGGTCAGACAATGGGTCGCCGAAGGATTTGTTTTTGAAGAGGAAGAAGCAAGAGGTTACTTTGACGAGCTTGTTAACAGGGGATTGATTCAGCCCGCAGACGGATACGAGAGCTTGATAAGCAGGAGGTACGGCCTACACCCCACAGTGGCACATTTCCTTAAATGGAGATCGAGTGAAGATAATTTCCTTACTTGGATTTCTGACATTCCACTCTCCTCATACATCCGTGGAATACGTCGTCTATGTATCAACTATTGGCCAGGCAGTGGTAATATGGAGGAACAGGGTCTCACAACAATAATGGACTGGTCTCGTATTCGATCTCTTATTGTTTTTAGAGATGACTGTTATGTCCCCTTCAAGAATATGGAACGCGTGAGAATGTTGCATCTTGGATATAGTAGGTATATAGAGGATCATCATCTGAAGGATATATGTGGATTGCTTCGTTTGAGACACCTTTTTGGCATCATAGGGAGAGATATTCATGCGATCCCACCAGAAATAGTGAGGCTGCGGTACTTGGAGACGCTGGAGGTGGTGGCAACAAGTATCACAGAGCTACCCAGTGAGATTGGAAAGCTGCGGAAATTGAAGACTTTGAAAGTGAACGGGAATGAAAAGCTCATGGAGCTGCCTTTGGAGATTGGGGAGCTGCAGCATTTAGAGAGTCTCCAAATCAGCGCAACAGAACTGAAAGTGCTGCCTTGGGATGTCATCATTAGACTGAAGAAGTTGAAAACTCTGGATGTGAGTAGAAACTCGTGGATGACAGAGCTGCCTAGGGAAATTGGTAAACTGCAGCATTTGGAGTCTTTAAACTTGTTTGGCAGTAGAGGTATCACAAAGATACCTAGTGAGATTGGAAACCTTGAGCATTTGGTGACTCTGAACTTGGGTTACAGCGAAGGGATCACAAAGCTACCAAGTGAGATCGGGAACCTCATGCAGTGCCTCCCCTTCTTTCTCCGCTTTCCCCCACATCAAACCAAGGCTCCATTTCCCGATTACGCTTCTCTTCGGCTCTGCGTTCTCCGCCGCCGAGCGGAGGGTGGCGCGGCGCTGGCCTTGGCAGCGGCATGCCGGACCCGCGGCGGTTGACCCTAGCACCTGGCGGGTTGCTTGTCGCCGACGGGGCGGGAGTTGCGGCCGGCGACGAGGATGTGCTCGGGGCGAGGGATGTTGCGGTTGAATGTGCCGCCGCGGTGCTGGCCGAGGAACGCGTGATCTCCGCGGAGTTCGTTGAGCGGCCACCTGTCTCCGACGAGCAGCGTTCCGACGAGTTCTGGGCGTCGGCCGGTTTCCCTACGGCGGCGTCTAGGTTCTGGGAGAAGCCGGCCACGTCTAGCGAAGGTTTGGAGAAGGCGCGGGATGCAGCAAGATCGGCGGAGTCGGCGGTCTCCCCGCCGCGCGCGTCGCCGACGGCAGTGGCGGCGGGCCGTGGTAGGGCTTTGAAGAAGGCGCCGGTGGGAATGGGGTGGCGTGGACCTCTACCTCGCCCCCGGATCACACCACCTCCTTGCCTTGGTGAGATCTTGCCGGATTTCCCCGCTCCGACGTCGGCGTCGGCGGCCGGAGAGCGCGCTAGCCCGAGCCCCGAGATTGCCGGATCACGATCCGTTTCTGCGCCAATTCAGCGCGCGGAAATTACGACGGTCTCGTCCGCGGGTCCTGCCGATTCTGCGCCACGTGGGTACGGTGGTGACAGGGCTAAGCCGTGGGCCTACCTCCGTGAGGCCTTCGCATACTTCTGGTCCAAGTCGGATCGGAGTCGGGATACAGCGAGGGCTTCGTCGACGTGTTCTTCCTCAACCAGATCGTTCGTTCCGTCGACCTCGCACCTCTCGTCTTCGACCTCGAAGCTCGCTCCATCGATCTCGCCAAACCGGCGATCGTTCCTTCAGGTTCTGACTTCACCGACCCCTCCCCAGAGCCATCGAATGGCGGACCCCCAGCGTCGGGGGCTGTCAACGGCGTGCGCCCCACGGGGCCGGCGCCGGCTGGCCGTGGTCGTGGCGCTGGGCGCGGCGCACCGGTGGGCAGGGGTCTGGGCCGCGGCTTTGGCGGCCGGCGGCGTGGCGAGGCCGATGGTTGGCCCGCCGACTTTCGCGCCTGCACAGCAGGGGGTTCCTAACCCTAGGCCGGTGCCTCCCCTCCCGGGATTGGCTCATGCAGCGGCGGTGGTTGCGGGCACAAGTCTCGCGCCGGCAACTGCTGCCCCCGCAGCGGTCCCGTTGGCCGCAGCTGTGGCGGCGCCGGCCGGGCAGGTGTTCGCGGTTGGCACGACGGCGGCAACTGGAGTGGCGAAGCGCAAGAATAAGAAGAAGAAGACGGCTCTGGCTGCAGCGGCTACTGGGACTCTCGAGGCAGCTGTTGCATTACCAGCTCCTATGGTCGAACAGCTGGTCCTCCCCGCCGCTGGACCCGTGGGAGCTGACGTTGCCGCGGCTGTGGTGGTTCGGAAGACTAGGTGTTGGAGATGCGAGGTGAACACGCATGCGACTAGGGATTGTCCGGTGGAACACTACTGCTATGTGTGCGATTCCAAAACGCACCCTATGAAGAAGTGTCCTACCCTCAAACTCCCTAAGCCGACAGTGTCCATTGGCGGGATTGGTAGCTTGCATACGATGTTCTCCCAGTTCCCGAACAGCTTGTTTCAGGAGGGTGATACGTCTGGAGGACCGGTGGCGCTAGTCACTGTGGTTGGTACTGCTGCTACGGCGAAACAGGTCGAGACCACGGTGGCTCGCATGAGTTCTGCACCGCGGTGGAAGTGGGAAGCACTTCCCAGTGGGGATAACCGGTTCAAGGTCGTGTTCCCGTCTGTGGCAGAATTGGAGAGATTCGGTGTGATGGATTTCGGGGTGCCATCTCAATCTACCAGGCTGCTGTTCAGCAAGTGGAAGCCAGTAGACGTTGAGCCTAAGCTGGAGTTCTATCAGACGTGGGTTCATGTGGAAGGAGTGCCAAATCCACTGAGACACTTCCTAGGTCTGTGGGCGGTCGGATCCCTCATCGGTATTACTCTGGATGTGGACCTATTGGCTCTACGACGCAGAGGTATTGTTCGGATGAGGTTGGCGCTGTCAGATGACGAGGTGTTCAACAAGGTGGATGAGGTGGGTCCATACACGAGCACGGATGGTGTACTGCGTTTGAAGGGGTATAGTTTCACTTTTCGCCCGGAGCCAGAGGACTTCGTGCCAGAGCCAGATTTCGTACCGTATATGTGGGACTTGAAGACGCCATCGGAGTCTTCTACCAGAGGAGTGCGTGATGATGGGCTGGACTCAGTTACTGGCCTAGAGGGCGAAGCGGGAGATGATACGAGCATGGCTATTGACTCGGCCCCTGCTGCTGGTGGTAACACGGCCCATTCCGAGGCGTTAGAGTTGCTGATGAACTATGCATTGACGCCTATCAACTTGTCCCCAGCCACTCCTAGGGGAAAGGAGATTGTGCAGTCATTGCAGTCATCAGGCGGTTTTCTCGCCAAACTAGCGTCGGTGGAGACGCCGTCGTGTGTGGTCTCTTCGGGTGGCTTACAGGTGGCAGGTGGAGACAGTCTATCCGTCGCCCAGGCGGGGCGGACGGACGCTGCGCAGTTGGGCCTTAGCGGCTCCCGATCACTGCCTGCTGGGCCAGGTGGGGCGGAGTTATCCGCCGCGCAGGCGGAGCGGACTGATGGTGGGCGGCCAGGGCCCAGACACACTCGGGCGCATGCTGCTGGGCCGGGCGGCACACGCCTGTTCGCCGCCCAGGCGGTAGCTGCCGGCGGGAGTGACCAGCGGGTGGAGGCCCAGACGCCTCTCGGCCCGGCTGCAGCGGGGCGTGGCGCGGAGCAGGAGGCTCCCGCCCAGGCGACGGATAGTGGCAGCGGGCCGTCCGGTGCTGGGCCTTCGCCTGCACTGCCGGTGTCCGTTGCTATGGAGGAGCCGGCCGGGCAGGGCGGTCCGCAGCTATCTGCTGCGCTCGTCGAGGACGGGCCGAGGGAGCGCACGCCGTTCCCGGCTCGTGGTGCTTCGACAGCGGCGGTGACGGCGTCGACGGACATGGTGGTCGGGGGGGTTTCTTCTTCGACATTACCCCCCTCCGCCGTGGCACCCTCCTCTGGAGTTCTTGGGCAGCCGAAAGGTGGGCTGAGACGTAGCGCTCGCCATCTAGTTGCTGCGGACGGGACTTCATCGACGGACGAGGACGCCATGTCCAAGGCCATGCGGCGAAAGGCGGCACTGTACTCGGCTGCACCACAGGGTATGGGTTCTAATCCTAGCTCATTTCTTTCTTTTTCAGATACCAAATTATCCTCTAGTTTAGGTGTAGTTGGTGTTTCATTAGGGAAGAATGACAAGGAGATCACATTGTCCACTAATGTGTTGAAGCATATGGAATTTGATCGTTTAACGGTTAAACCGAGTGCTTCTTCCATGATGGACATACCTCACACGGATGATGATTCAGCGTATGCCTCTTCGGATGGACATGTTTTATCACATCTAGTGGGGGAAGTGACTGAGGTGGGTTTGGATGAGGACGGGCTTGGATCTTTATTTGATCTATATGCTTCAGGCCGGAAATCCAAAACCGCTAAACAAAAGAGGAAAAACTCACCGCGAAACTTCGCGAGACCGCCTAAAAATCCATGTGTTTCCCGATGAATGGCTTATTCACTAATAGTAGAGGTCTTGGAGACTTGGCTAAACATTTGAATATTGCACAATACGTCAGGGATCACGATCTGAAGTTTTTGGCTATCTCCGAAACAGGGAGGAGAGACTTCCAAGTGAGTGTTCTGAACCGCCTTTCAGGTGGTATCGACTTTACTTGGCACTCTATCCCTCCTCGCGGTAGGTCGGGTGGCATATTACTAGGCGTTAAAACTGATTCCTTTGATGTGTTAGCAAGGTCGGATGGTGATTTTCATATCAAATTACACCTCCGTAACCGTGCCGACAACTTCGTATGGAGTTTAGTCGCTGTGCATGGTGCTGCCCAGGAAGAGTTTAAAGAGGCTTTTCTACGTGAGTTGGTTAACTTGGCTAATACTAATCCACATCCAATTTTAATTGGTGGTGATTTTAATCTGCTAAGATTTCCACATGAGAAAAGCCGGGGACGGTTTGATGGTCATTGGCCTTTCTTGTTCAACGCTGTCATTGATAGCTTGGACTTGAGAGAGGTTTACATGTCCGGAAGACAGTTCACCTGGGCTAATAGTCTGCCGGAGCCTACATACGAAAAGCTTGATCGCGTATTAATGAGTACCGATTGGGAAGATAAGTTCCCATTGGTTACGGTACGTGCTCTAGAACGTATTGAGTCTCTGTCGGATCATGCCCCCCTGCTTCTTTCAACTGGCACATCAAGACCAAAAGGCCACACACAGTTCAAATTTGAATTGGGTTGGTTTTTGCGAGATGGTTTTGATGAACTAGTAAAGAAAGTCTGGCATAAACCGGTATTAGGTGATAACCCGATACGGAGATGGAATAATAAAATGCGCAATTTGCGTAAATATCTCCGTGGATGGGCAAGACACACGACCGGGATGCTAAAGAAGGAGAAAGAGCGTCTTTGTTCCATTATTGATGAGTTGGACCGACTCGCTGAAACTAGGTTGCTAACTCCGCAAGAGGTTGAACTTAAAAGTCAATCCAATGCGAAAGTGGCGCAAATGCTGCGAGAAGAGGAACTCAAATGGTATCAGAGATCGAAAGCTCAATTCATTCTCGAAGGAGACTCGAACACTCGGTATTTCCATAATGTTGCCAATGGCAGACATAGGAAAAAACGGATTCATTGTCTCCAGCAGGATGAAGGGCTCATTGAGGGACAAGAGTTCCTCAAGGCCTATATCACAAAGTTCTATAAAGATCTGTTTGGGGCTCCTGAAGTAGGTAACATTACCATGGATGAGAGCCGCACAGATGATATTCCCCAAGTTTCAGTGGAAGAAAACGCTTTTCTTAATGCTCCCTTCTCGGAAGAGGAGATAAAGAAAGCGATTTTCCAAATGGAACATAATAAGGCACCTGGTCCAGATGGTTGTCCGGCGGAGTTCTATCAGCATTTTTGGGAAATCATTAAATATGATCTCATAGAAATGTTTGATAGCTTACAGAGTGGACATCTGGAGTTATATCGCCTTAATTTTGGGGAAATTGTTTTGTTACCTAAGGTTTTGGACGCAGAACGGATACAACAGTACCGACCTATCTGCCTTCTGAACGTTAGTTTCAAGATCTTTACAAAGGTTGCAACCATTAGGCTTAATTCAGTGGCAGACCATGTGGTAAAGCCTACACAGACTGCTTTTATGCAGGGTAGGAATATCCTAGATGGGGTCGTGACTCTACACGAAACCGTACATGAATTGCACACGAAAAAGCTTAATGGGGTAATTCTTAAAATAGACTTTGAAAAGGCCTATGATAAAGTGAATTGGGAGTTTCTACAACAAACTCTGAGAATGAAAGGATTTTCAGAGGAGTGGTGTACTCTAGTTCGCAGCTTCGTAGTTGGAGGTAGTGTGGCTATCAAAGTCAATGATGATGTTGGCCGATACTTCCAAACTAAGAAAGGCTTGAGACAAGGTGATCCGCTATCGCCCGTATTATTTAATATTGTGGCAGATATGTTAGCAATCATGATTGATCGAGCCAAAGAAAATGGCCTAGTTGAAGGAATAATTCCACATCTAGTCGATGGGGGTTTATCGATCCTCCAATACGCAGATGATACAATTCTCTTTATGGAACACGATCTGAAGAAAGCGACGAACCTGAAATTAATCCTTTCAGCGTTCGAGCGATTATCTGGATTAAAAATTAATTTCCATAAAAGTGAACTGTTCTGCTTTGGCGAGGCCCAAGATGCAGTTGCACAGTATACCGAGTTATTCGGATGCGAGCAAGGTCAGTTTCCTATTAAGTATTTGGGTATACCAATACATTACAGGAGATTGACTAATGCAGAATGGGGTCAAGTCGAAGAGCGTCTGCAGAAAAGGCTAGCTAGTTGGAAAGGAAAATTGTTGTCACTTGGTGGACGACTGGTACTCATTAATTCAGTCCTCACTAATATGGTACTGTATATGATATCATTCTTCCAGTTACCCAAAGGAGTCTTAAAAAAATTGGATTATTTCCGATCAAGATTCTTTTGGCAGGGTGACAATGAGAAAAAGAAATATCGATTGGCCAGATGGGATGTAGTTTGTCGTCCACGAGATCAGGGGGGCTCGGTATTCATGACCTCCATGTCAAGAATTCAGCCCTACTTGGTAAATGGATTTTTAAACTACTTACCGAAGACGGCGTATGGCAGACCATCCTGAAACGTAAATACATAGGTTCAAAAGCAATATCACAGGTTATGTGGAAACCAGGTGATTCACACTTTTGGGCTGGACTTATGGCGAACAAAAACATTTTTTTTCGCTATGGGGTATTTAAGATTAAGGATGGATCGCATATACGGTTCTGGGAGGACAAGTGGTTAGGTAATACCATACTCAAAGAATAGTATCCGGCCCTGTACACGATTGCGCGACATAAGGATGATACGCTGGCTACCGTCATGCAAACATCACCTCCTAATGTTACCTTCAGGCGAGATTTACTCGGGCCTAGACTTGTGTCTTGGCAAAACCTGGTTGATAGATTAACTACGGTTAATCTTACACCAGGCACTGATGATTTTCGTTGGAAGATCACTAAGAATGGAATGTTCTCGGTGGATTCCATGTACAGGGCTATGATCCAATTGGATCTGCCAGTCGATATCTTCAAAAATGTATGGCGTATGAAAATACCGTTGAAGATTAAGATCTTCGCATGGTATCTTCGTAAGGGGGTCATACTCACAAAGGATAATCTTGTCAAACGTAATTGGCATGGAAGCTCTAAGTGTGTTTCTTGTTCTCATGATGAGACAATTAAACACTTATTCTTTGATTGCTCATTTGCGCGTTCTATATGGTCCGCTATCCAAATGGCTTCGAATCTATATCCACCCACTTCCGTTGCAAATATATTCGGCAATTGGTTAAATGGGGTTGATAAACGATTTAAGACTATTATTAGGGTAGGAGCGCTTGCCGTTATTTGGTCGCTCTGGCTATGTAGAAATGACAAGATTTTCAATGATAAATTTTTTTCTCGTCTGCAGGTTCTATTCAGGAGCACAGGTATTCTCCGTTCGTGGTCCACATTACAGCGAGGGGAGTTACGAGGCCTTTTTACGGAGGCATGTGTACGACTGGAGCAGGTGGCGAGGGATATTTTTATCCCACATGGATGGCCACTTGATCTACGGATAGCGGCTCCATAGCATAGACAGTCTACATCGGATGTTTTGTAGTATTGTCGCCTTGTTTTTCAGTTTCGGATTTCGGCTGTGTGCATTTTAAGATGCAGAGGCCGGGTGTAATGCTTGATTTTTGAGTAATAAAGCCCTTTATCAAAAAAAAATTTGGTGATCCTGGACTTGAGTGGTACAGGGATCACAAAGCTGCCTCGGGAGGTTGGAAAGCTCCATAATCTAGAGGGACTCTTCTTGCATGGAACAAGTGTGACCAAGATACCGAGGGAAGTAGGGGGACTGAAGAAACTGAAGGTGCTGGATGTGGATCGGGGGATCGGTACACTGCCCTGGGAAGCCGTCCAGCTTCCAAATCTGGTGGGAGTGCCCGAGTGCATCCGCCAAGCTTGCAAGAAGAATAGTGACCTGGTGTCTCAGCTGGCCGGAACGGGTGAGATACTGTCCATTCACAAGACTAGGCGTTCTGGTGATAGGGGAGGGCTCATCGTTGGCACTAAACGCATGCACGTTCCGCATTGGATCGGGCATCACTTCAAGGATGTGGACCTGCTGGATATCAGGGTCTGCAAACTGGAGGAGAAGGATCTGAAGGTCCTGCGTGAGATGCCCAACCTGAAGCTTCTCCTGCTAAGGTTGGATGTCGTCCCGAGAGAGCCGATATCCGTCAGCAGTGAAGGGTTCTCAAGGTTGGAGTTCCTCATCATTGACAGTCGAGTGCCATGCATGGCTTGCCTTCCAGGAAGGATCCATGCCCATGTTGTTTTCTCTTGAGCTCGAGCTCAAGTTCTACGGTGGCCCGCCGAATAGGGACCCTCTGGGTATCAAGCACCTTCGAAGCCTCGGCTATGTGGAATTGAAGTGGAACGAGGATTGGTATGGAGCCAAAAGCTGCCCCTGCATCAGCTCAACGGTTGACGCCGTCAGGAAAGAAGCCCGGGAGCACCCTAACGGAATCCTCTTTGAAGTCAATGGCCGCAGGGACGAACAGCAGACCAATGAAGCTTCCAGCAGTATGTCGGGCGAGGTGGATGAAGAGGGCAGCAGGATGAGCGGTGGGGCGGGTGAGATCGAGTAGGACATCCATATAAGGTAATCTGTCTAACACTTACAATGTAGGAGTAACATTTTAACTATCCTACTACTTTCTAATATATACCAGCTTAATGTGGCAGGTCACCGGTCGTCGTTACTAGCTAAATCTGCAACCATGGTCCACCAAGAAGCTTCTTTATGAACTTTCACGTCTTCTGCATAACTTCTAACCCCAAGGGCGTCGACAGCATGACTACACAAGATGGGTGCTCAACACATTTGCACGCACTTTACTGTATATGTTACGAGCAGTTTGTGCATTATTTTTCCGTCCGTAAATTTGTCGCTTTCCGTTGCCGGGGACCTGCTTTACATTTGTACTCCATGAACCTATGTTATACTCCTTCCGTTCCAAAAATACTTGAATTCCATTTATCAAAATATAGATGCATCTATACATGTTTTTGTGTATACATACATCCATAATTTGGCAAATGGAATTCAACTATTTTAGAAAAGAGGGAGTGGTATGGTAGTACCATGCATGAACCTCTGAACATTGCGGTATTGTTAAATAATTCAAGGATTCAAAACGTTGTACTATGGTTTATGGAGTGGCTAATTTCTAGAGCGAGGAAATTGCATAGCAGGTGCATACACCTACATGCATGCTGGGTCATTTGGATTAGAAGAAAGCACCAAGATGGTGAGCCGCAAGAACAGAAAAACGTATACAAAAAGAACAAGGGCAAAAAGGAAAAAACAAAGCCAACAAAGGACTAAGCTAAACCATTACAGGTTTTGAATCTTGAGCCATCAGGATGGAGTGATAACCTTCTTAGCGCCTTGGCCCCAGCTGCCATCACTTCTCCTCGGAGGGCTGGACAGTTGGGGTCCAATACACGAATCTTTGTTTTAGCCTGCCTCCAGAGAGGCTACGATGTTAGCATGATGAGTGAGCACGCACCCTTCAACGTGGCATGGCCTCGACCAAAAGCAGTGGGCCCAGGGATCAGAACTCAACCAAAGGCACGAACTTTGAGAAGAAGTAGAGAAAAATGAAGTGAATGTCGGTTTACGGTCTTTGCTCCTCTTGGGAACAGACGCGATGATTCGCTACATATAGCGTTTGGAGTTTGGACAATGCAATATTCCTAACTGCTAGGCAGTTATCAAGTGGAAATAATAACTGCCTTATTAGCCTAATATGTACGCTAATTTTATTTCTAACACCCCACTGGACAAACGCTAATCTGGTGTATGTTTCATTGTCTTGAAATTCCATAGAGTATTAAGTGTTGAAAAATCCTTGTTCGATCTTGATGGTCTCTGATATGAAATCTTGAGAATCTTTGATCTTTTATAGTCTTATATCTTTAGAAATCTCGTGGAAAATATAAGAAGAAAATATAGGAATTTGATATACCGCGTATAGGGATTGTCTCGGTAAAACCCATATGAGAAACCAATATTGGAGAACTCATAAGGGAAAGAGTACAATGTATTATTATAAGATGATAGTTAATAAGTTCAGTTCTAGGAGTTTTCTCCTCCTGAACTTTGCAAATTCCGTAGTCGTCTCATACCAATGCTATTAATGCATTTCTGATATGCAGTTGTTGGTAAAGGCTTGGTGAACAAATTTGCAAGATTGTCACATGATTTTATTTGCAAAATATAACTTCTCCATTTTTCTGTAATTCATGAGGAAAGAACATTTTTGGAGCAATATGTTTTGTGATGTTACTTTTGACATATTCCTTATGTATTTGAGCAACACATGCAACAATATCCTTGTAGAAAATGGTTGGTGGTTCTAATGAACCAATACCGCATGAAGTTTGAATATGGTTGATCACTCTGCGAAGCCATACATATTCTCGTGAAGCTTCATATATTGCAATTATTTCAGAGTGGTTAGTAGAAGTTGATACCAAAGTTTGTTTGGTTGACTTCCACGAGATAGTTGTTCCACCATATAAGAACACAAAGCCTGTTTGCGACCTGGCATTATTGTGATCGGAAAGATAGCCAGCATCGGTGTAACCAATCAGGGTCATCTCTTGATTTTTCTTATAGAATAAACTAAGATATTTAGTACCATGTAAATATGTGAAGATATTCTTTACTTCTGCCCAATGGCATTTTGTTGGAGCCGTACTATGTCTATCCATCACGGCTCCCAATACCTCTTCGTCATCATCCCTAGGTCAAAATGGATCCTTTTTCATATCGAAGGATCTGGCGACCATTGGTGTCTTGGATGGATATGATCTATCCATATTGAAATTTCCAAAACTTTCTTAATATAGTCGGGCTAATAACAAGTATTCCCGAGGGAACCTGCTCAAGTTGTAAACTAAGAAGAACTTGGTTTTTCCCAAATCCTTGACCTCAAACTCCGTCATTAAATGATTGCGTGCTACAACTATGTCAGCTATGTTACCACTAATATTGAGTTCATGAACATATACTGAGATGATACAAAATCCCTTTGGGGATTTCTTGATAAAAATGCATGGACAATCATCATTATTTGAGTATCCTTTATGGACAAGGAACTCACTAAGTCGGTTATACCATATTTTACACGACTGTTTGAAGCCATAGAGTGACTTTTGTAACTTTGTACAATACATGTTGCGATTTACGTATGGATTCGGAATTTTAAGTCCATCAGAAACATTCATATAAATATCCGCATCTAGTGACCCATATAAGTAGGTGGTCACTACATCCATTAACTGCATTGATAAATTCATTTGTATTGCCAATGATATTAAATATTGAAACGTAATTTCACTCATTACAAGAGAATATGTATCGTCGTAGTCGATACCGGGTCTGTGCGTAAACCCTTGTGCTACTAGTCTCGCTTTATATCTCACCACCTCATTGTTTTCGTTCCTTTTTCGAACAAAAACCCATTTAGCTCCCACAGGGAAGACTTTATGAAGTATGTGTTACTTAGAGAATACCTCTCTTTTGTTAAGCAAGCGCAAATCTGCCTCAATTGCTTCTTTCCATTTAGGCCAATCCGAGCGCTTCAAGCAATCTTTCATAGATTTTGGCTCTTGATCCAGTTGAAGGGTTTTAGAAATTTTCATCATAAAAAATAGAATCAGTCTATCGGGCTGTAAACAGGTCCTCTGTAAGGGTTTCTAAATATTTTATAATTAACGGAGATTTATATCCCACATAGATTCCTAGTTTTTCACGGGGGTCCCTTGAGGTACGCTGCGGTGGTGTGATACGTCCATTTTGCATCACTGTTTTAGATTGTTATTTTCTGTTATTCATCGATATATTTCATGTAATGATGCATCACTTATGTTATTTTTTAATCTTATTTTGCATGTTTCATAATTTTTGGAGAATAAACAACGGGACCAGAAATCTGATGAAAAAAGCATCGTCGAGATACCATATTTCAGAAAATCAGAAGAAGAGGGTGGACACCGGAGATGTCTTAGAAGTCCAGATGAGGGAGCTAGCCAGGAGGAGAGCTAGAGGGGGGCCACCAGGGGCCCACATCATGGGGTGGCGCGCCCTCCCCTTGGCCGCGCCGCCAGGTGGTGCGGCCACCCTGGCCCACCTCTGGTCGACCTTTTTCGCGTACTTGACCCCGAGGGAACCCTAAACCCCAAACTATCATCGGAGAATTATTCCGCCGCCGCCACGGGGCGCGGAAAACATCCGAGAGAGAAAAGCTCTCTGGCAGGGAGAAATCTGCCAGGGAAATGCCTCTCCGGAGAGGGGAAATCATCGCCATCATCACCATCATCACTCCGGGCATCATCAAGATAGTCATCGTCATCATCATCATCACCACAAGCACCATCACCCTCATCATCCACCGTCATCCCTTTGTAACAATTAGGGGTCTCTATCGTTGTTTTACATTAGATCTCTCTCTCAGCGTGGATTACTTGCTAGTAGTTGATGCTTGTGAGATTTATCGGTGTTAGCATTTTATGAACAGATTGTTATTATCCATTATATCACCTATGATTATGATCCATATGATGTATTGTGAGTAGTTCGTTTTGTTCTTGAGGACATGGGAGAAGTCATGATGTTAGTAGTGAAGTTATATTGAAGTAATATCTCGTGGTTCGGTATTTAAGTTGTGGTGCTATTCTTCTAGTGGTGTCATGTGAACATCAACTACATGATACTTCATATTTATGGGCCTAGGAGGATGCATTGTGTATTTGGCTACTAATTGTGGGGTTGCCAGAGTGACAGAATGCTAAACCCCCGTTAGAAAACCAATGCACGAGGGAGCGTAGAATCCCGAAGTTTAAAGGCTGTGGTTAGATTTATCTTAATTACTTTCTTGTATTTGTGGATTCTTACGAGGGGTATAATCACAAGTATGTATTAGTCCTAGTTGGGAGGTGCATTAGCATAGGTTCACCCACACAACACTTGACGAACCAATGGATATTAATCAACCGTAACGAAGCAAAAGCACTTGATGGAATTCCCATGTGTCTTCGAGAACGTTTGGTAGTCATAAGTAATACAACCGGCTTTTCCTTTGCTCTCAAAAGGATTGGGCCACTCACAGCAATATTATTTACTGCACTTTATTTTTTCTCACTTTATTTATCTACTATATCCAAAACAACCAAATTTACAGCGAATCTTCTATCCAACCTGCTTGTCGACACCTTCTGCTACTCGTTGGGTTCGACACTCTTATTTATCGAAAGTACTACGATACACCCCTATACTTGTGGGTCATCAAGACTATTTTCTGGTGCCGTTGCCGGGGAGTGAAGCGCTATTGATAAGTGGAATTAGTAAGAGAAACTTTTACTGTGAGTGTTGTTTTTATTTGTGTCTACTGTTTTATTTCATTATGGATAATACTTTTGATTCTCTGTTTAGAGGTAATACTACTATCACTACTAGGGTAGTTGGTAACCCGTTATCTGCTGAATTAGTTCCGTATAAAATACCTATGAAAATTGTTGGACGTGTTATGGATAACTGCTATTACGATGATGAAACTGTTCATCCCGGTGATCATTTGCTCCTTATACATGAATTATGCGAGTTATTCAGGTGTGCAGGTATTATAATGGATCAAGTTAAAAGGAAACTATTTTCTTTATCGCTGAAAGGAAGAGCCGCTGAATGGTTTAAATTACTGAAGAATGGTGAATCTATTGGATGGGAGGAAGTTGTTCCTCTCTATTATTCTAAATTTTATCCTCCTAGTGGGATTCATAAAGAGCGGAATCAAATCTATAATTTTTGGCCTCATGATGGAGAGAGTATTGCCCAAGCGTGGGGGATAATGAATTTATTAATGCTCAAATATCCCGCTCATGAACTTCCGAGAAATATTGTTATCAATAATTTTTATGCAAGGCTTTCTCTTCACGATAAGGATTTATTGGATGCTTCTTGTTCTGGATCATTTACACGTATGAAGTAAGAAGCTAAATGGTATCCTCTTGACCGTACTCAAGAAAACACTGAAGGATAGGAGAATGACAAAGGTAGAAAGTCAGGTATAAATTATGATTATGAATGCATTAAGTCTTTTATGGGAACCAATGATTTCTAGGATGTTAGTGCTGTTTGTGGTCTTGATTCTTAAACCTTTGCAAACTGTCTTAAAGCTTTTTCCTCCTATCTTGATATTCCTAAAAAGGATTATCATAAGTATCATGCACCTTATAAAGATATTGTTCCTGCTAGTAATATAGAAGTGCATGATGTTAATCCTGATGTTCCTGAGCTCTATGTTGAAAAAATGTCTTTCCCTACTAAGGTGAAAGAACACTCTATGGTGGCTAGTGTGGTCAATAAGAGTAATAAGAAATCTATTGAACCTGATGAACACATAACTGTTGAACCTGCAGTAGCAATAGTAAAAGATCTTGTTTGCGAGAATGTAGAGGATGAACACATTGTCTTCTGCGAGGATGCTTCTAATATTGTTTCACATCCTCATGGACCTAAGAAAACTAGTGTTCCTGTGCTTTCTGTTAAGATTGGTGATCATTGCTATTATGATTTGTGTGATATTGGTGCTAGTTCTAGTGCCATACCTTATTAGCTTTATAGAGAAATTATGAATGAAATTGGTTCTTGTGAGCTTGAAGATATTGATGTGGTTATTCAGCTTGCTAATAGAGAAACTGTTTTTCCGATTGGTATTGTTAGAGATGTGGAAGTTTTGTGTGGTAAAACTAAATATCCCACTGATCTTCTAGTACTTGGTAAGGCTGCTAGTAAGACTTGTCCTATTATTTTTGGTAGACCTTTCTTGAACACTTGTGGTGCTATTATATATTGTAAAACAGAGAAGATTTTGACTAAATTTGATGAAAAATCTTACGAGTTCAATTTCTCCAAATTTGCTAGAGCACCTTATGAATCTAAATTGCATGATGAGAATTTTAAAGTTGAACAACTTGCTTCTATTTCTCTTTCTCCTAACAATGCTTTGCAGCAATATATGGAGGACCATGAGAGTGAGGTCTTTATGGAAGAGAGAAATGAGATTGACGATATTCTTCTTCGTCAACTTGTGATTCTAAAACACAATTTACCAGTGGAAGACTTGGGTACCACATTGCCACCCAAGGAGGATCCTGTCTTTGATTAAAAACCTTTGCCTGATGATCTTAAATATGCTTATATTGATGATAAGAAAACATATCCTGTTATTATTAGTGCTAAACTTTCTGGTGAAGAAGAGGAAAGATTATTGGGAATTCCGAAGAAACACCGTGGAGCTATTGGATATACTCTTGATGATTTGAAGGGAATTTCTCCTACTATATGTAAAAGCATGCTATTAATATTGAACCTGATGCAAAGCCAGTTGTTGAACATCAACGCCGTTTGATTCCTAAGATGAAGGAAGTGGTAAGGAATGAGGTATTAAAACTTCTTGATGCTGGTATTATTTTTCCTATTGCTGATAGTAGATGGGTGAGCCATGTGCATTGTGTCCCTAAGAAAGGAGGAATGACTGTTGTACCTAATGAAAACAATGAGCTCATTCCACAAAGAGTAGTAGTTGGTTGTTGAATATGCATTGATTTTAGAAAGGTTAATAAAGTTACTAAGAAAGATCATTACCCTTTACCCTTTATTGATCAAATGCTTGAGTTGTTGTCTAAGAAAACTCATTTTTTGCTTTCTTGATGGTTATTCTAGATTTTCTCAAATTGTTGTTAGGAAGCAAGATCAAGAGAAAACAACCTTTACTTGTCCTTATGGTAGTTATGCTTATAGACGTATGCCTTTTGGTTTGTGTAATACTCCTGCTACTTTTCAAAGATGCATGTCTACTATTTTTCATGGTTTTTGTGAAGAAATTGTGGAAGTATTCATGGAAGATTTCTCCGTCTATGGAACTTCTTTTGATAATTGTTTGCACAACCTTGATAAAGTCTTGGAGAGATGTGAGGAAACTAATCTCGTTCTTAATTGGGAGAAATGCCACTTTATGGTTAATGAAGGAATTGTTCTTGGACATAAAATTCCTGAAAGAGGTATTGAAGTTGACAGAGCTTAAGTGGAAGCCATAGAGAAAATACCCTGTCCTAGGGATGTTAAAGGTATTCGTAGTGTTCTTGGCCATGCTGGTTTTTATAGGAGGTTTATTAAAGATTTGTCTAAAATATCAAAACCTCTTACTAATCTTCTTCAAAAATATGTACCATTTGTTTTTGATGATGATTGTAAGGAGGCTTTTGAAACTATAAAGACGGATTTAACTACTGCTCCTATTGTGCAACCGTCTGATTGGAATTTACCTTTTGAAATTATGTGTGATGCTAGTGATTTTGCTGTAGGTGTTGTTCTTGGACAACGCATAGATAAGAAGTTGAATGTTATTCATTATGCTAGTAAGACTCCTGATGTTTCTCAAAAGAATTATGCTACTACTGAAAAACAGTTCTTAGATGTAGTTTTTGCATGTGATAAGTTTAGGCCTTATATTGTTGATTCAAAGGTTACTATTCATACTGATAATGCTGCTACTAGATACCTTATGGAAAAGAAATATGCTAAGCCTAGGCTTATTAGATGGGTGTTACTTTTACAAGAGTTTGATTTGCATATTGTGGATAGGAAGGGTGCTGAAAATCCTGTTGCTGATAACTTGTCTAGATTGAAAAACATTACTTTTGACCCTATTCCTGTTAATGATAGTTTTCTAAATGAACAGTTGGCTGCAATAAAGGTAAAACCACAAGATAGTCCATGGTATGCTGATTATGCTAACTTTATTTTTTCAAAGTATTTGCCTCCAACATTTACATCTCAACAAAGAAGAAAATTCTTCTATGATTTGAGCCATTATTTTTGGGATGACCCACATTTATATAAACAAGGAGCAGATGTTATTATGAGAAGATGTGTTCCACATCATGAACAACGTGAAATATTTAAGAAGTGCCATAGTAGTGCTTATGGAGGACATCATGTTGGAGATAGAACCGCATAAAAGATTCTACAATCAGGTTTGTATTGGCCTACTCTCTTTAAAGATACACGTAAATTTATTTTGTCTTGTGCTGAATGTCAAAGAGTAGGAAATATCTCTAGACGTAATGAAATGCCTATGAGTTATTCTCTTGTTATGGAACCTGTTGATTGTTGGGGATTTGACTTTATGGGTATTTTTCCTCCTTCAAATGGGTATACTCACATTCTTGTTGTTGTCGATCATGTTACTAAGTGGGTAGAAGCTATACATACAAAAATTGCTGATGATGAGACCTCTTTAAAAATGCATAAGATGTTATTTTTCCTAGGTTTGGTGTGCCTAGATATCTTATGACTGATGGAGGTTCTCATTTTATTCATGGTGGTTTTAGAAAAACCCTTGCTAAATATGATGTTAATCATAGAATTTCCTCAACTTATCGTCCTCAAACCAGTGGACAAGTAGATTTATAAAATAGAGAAATTAAATCTATCTTGCAAAAGACTGTTAATAAATCTAGGAAGAATTGGTCAGATAAGTTGAATGATGCTTTATGGGCTTATAGAACCGCTTATAAAATCCCTATGGGTATGTCTCCCTATAAAATGGTTTATGAAAAAGCTTGTCACTTGCCTTTAGAATTAGAACACAAAGCTTATTGGGCAGTGAAATAATTAAATAAATATTTTAAACTTGCCGGTAAGAAAAGAATGCTTGATTTGAATCATTTAGATGAATGTAGATGCGAAGCTTATGTGCCAAGCTCTTTAAAGATAAAGTTAAACAATTGCATGATAAAAGAATTCTTAAAAGAGAGTTTCATGTTGGTGATAAAGTTCTATTGTATCGGTCTCGTCTGATATTTTTTGTAGGAAAATTACTCTCTAGATGGGAAGGACCTTCTATTATTGAAGAAGTGTATCGTTCGGGTGCAAACAAAATAGCCTTCCTCAAATATAACACTACACCATCACAAGCATTGGAGTGGTTGCAAGACCTCACAAGCAAACAGCGAGGATGAGTACTGGAGGGAAGGCCCCACGTCACTATTTAGCTTCAAGGACACCGATCACAGGAGAAGGAAGTTATTGACCCAAGGAAGTGAGGAAGAAAGATCTGTATGGCTGGGATTCACCATCTAATAAGCACGCAAACCAAACTGAGCTCAATATGGAGGTGATGCGTATGCTTATGTATGCAATGAAAGATTTGAAGGAATCAATTGATAAGATCATCGAGAGGGATTCACCACCACCAAAAAAGAACTGATTCGTCATTGGTATAGGCATCCCCTTGGCTTGTTCCAATCTTGGGGGAGTGCCGCGGTATCAGCTTTATCTTTCACTCTTTTACCTTTTAGTAGAGTCATATCGTGAGTAGAGAAAATATCATATAGTATGGTTTGCAGTATGGAAGTGTCACTCCTTAGTTGGTTATCGTTATATCCCTTGGTTTGAGTTGCCGTAATGAAATATTAATGAGAAGTTTCATCATCTACTTGTTCTACTTTATTTTAGTTTGCAATTTTTGTTATGTGATTGATTTTGTTATTAGTATTGGTATCAATGTTGGAGCTTCAAGATAATCTAGTTGCTTTTGGCAAACTTAGCATTGGTCAGTAGCAATAATTCGTTGAGACTTAAGTAGAAAAGAGGGAGTTGCATGTAGATATATTATTCCATGATCTTTCTTTCTTGTTAGCTCATAAGCTTAGTATTCTCAAATAAGTTTGTTTGTACCTTCAAGGAAGATTGCATGATTGGCTTTATCATATATGTTTTTGTTTGTTTTACTTCAATTATTATGCTTGCTACCCAACCTTGCTAGCCAAAACCCTGCACTGACAGGTAATGCTTCTTGTGCATCCAAGCCTTGAGCCCAAAACCTTGCCATTTCTGTCCAATGTACCTACCTATTTGTGGTAACTAACCGCCACTCCAAGTAAATTGCTCATGTGCTACCTTTAAAACCTTCAAAATTACTCCTGTTTTGTGTTCCTGTTTTTGCTCACGAGGACGTAAATAGAGAATCTTTATCTCACTTGTTGATTGGATTTCACACCCTGGACTAGTGGCTTCATCCGCTTATACAAATGCTAGAATAGCTAGCAGCGGGGTGTCCGGACCCAAACTAATAACACAAATTCTCTTCACTATTTTTGCCCCTGAGTTATCAGTCAAAGCATAATTCTGTAAACAAAAGAGAAAGATGGATGACCTTCTACACCAGTTGCGTCCTTCATATGCGAGCCGCTCTTATGAAGTTTAGTTATCTTGTGACGTACTGTATTTTATGTTTACCATCCGTTGACATTATCATACAACCCTCAAAATTAGGCACTCCTCCATGGTTTGTGATTGTTGGCAGGCACCCGAGGATTCGGTTAGCCATGGTTTGTGTAAGATGGATGGGAGGAGTGTCAAACATTTTATACCTCTATTTATTAAAATAAAAGCTCTAGCGCATGAGTGATCCATGCTCCTCTCTGCGAAGGGCCTACTTTTACATTTATGTTGAGTCAGTAAACCTACTTCCTTCTGTCTTAAACAAGCATTTCAGTTGTTGTGATTCATCCAACTACATGTTGATTTACTCAATCCTGTTCTTTATTCTTCATGTGCTTGTTTCAAGTTTGATTATATGAGAGGAAGTTGATGTCTAAAATTTCTTGTTCTTTTTTAGATGTGATGCCTCTTGTCTGTATTTTATTTATCGACACCTTACTCGATAAACCTGTGGTCATGTTTACTGAGTTCAGCTTCGCTTGGGGACAAGCAAGGTCTAAACTTGGGGGGAGTTGATACGTCCAATTTGCATCACTATTTTATATTGTTATTTTTTGTTATTCATCGATATATTTCATGTTATGATGCATCACTTATGTTATTTTTATCTTATTTTCCATGTTTCATAATTTTTGGAGAATAAACATCGGGACCAGAAATCTGATGGAAAAAGTACCGTCGAGATACCATATTCCAGAAGATGAGAAGAAGAGGGGGGACACCGAAGATGTCTTAGAAGTCCAGATGAGGGAGCTAGCCAGGAGGAGATCCAGAGGGGGGCCACAAGGGGCCCACACCATGGGGTGGCGTGCCCCCCTTGGCCGCGCCGCCAGGTGGTGTGGCCACCCTGGCCCATCTCTGGTCGACTTTTTTCGCGTACTTGACCCCGAGGGAACCCAAAGCCCCAGACTAACACCGAAGAATTATTCCTCCGCCGCCTCGGGGCGACAAACGCCAGAGAGAGAAAAGCTCTCTGGCAGGGAGAAATCTGCCGGGGAAATTCCTCTCCGGAGAGGGGGAATCATCTCCATCATCACCGTAATCACTCCGGGCATCATCAAGATCGTCATAGTCATCATCATCACCATTAGCACCATCACCCTCACCATCCACCGTCATCCCGCTATAACAATTAGGAGCCTCTATCGTGTTTTACATTAGATCTCTCTCCCGGCGTGGATTACATGCTAGTAGTTGATGTTTGTGAGATTTGTTGGTGTTAGCACTTTATGAACATATTGTTATTATCCATTATTTCACCTCTGATTATGATCCATATGATGTCTTGTGAGTAGTTTGTTTAGTTCTTGATGACATGGGAGAAATCATGATGTCAGTAGTGAAGTTATATTGAAGTAATATCTCGTGGTTCGATATTTATGTTGTGGTGCTATTCTTCTAGTGGTGTCATGTGAACGTCGACTACATGATACTTCACCTTTATGGGCCTAGGAGGATGCATTGTGTATTTGGCTACTAATTGTGGGGTTGCCGGAGTGACAGAAACCTAAACCCCCGTTAGGAAACCAATGCACGAGGGAGCGTAGAATCCCGAAGTTTCAAGACTGTGGTTAGATTTATCTTAATTACGTTCTTGTATTTGCGGATACTTACGAGGGGTATAATCATAAGTATGTATTAGTCCTAGTTGGGCGGTGCATTAGCATAGGTTCACCCACACAACACTTCACGAACCAATAGAGATTAATCAACCATAACGAAGCGAAAGCACTTGACGAAATTCCCATGTGTTCTCGAGAACGTTTGGTAATCATAAGTAATACAACGGGCATGTCCTTTTATCTCAAAAGGATTGGGCCACCGGCTGCAATATTATTTACGCAATTTATTTACTCGCACTTTATTTATCTCTATCCAATCTGCTTGTCGATACCTTCTGCTCCTCGTTGGGTTCGACACTCTTATTTATCAAAAGTACTACGATGCACCCCCTATACTTGTGGGTCATCATGGTGATATTTGTATGTATACAACGCAACGGAATTTTTGCAGATTGGAAATACTTGTCTGATTGCCATGTACTATTTGAAACGGGGAAATTTAATGATATTTTGTTGGTCTGACTTGAATCAGATATACAACGTGTAAAACCGCATGTTCCCAACAAGAGGTTGGTAAATTCCAATTATGTACGGATCTAGAAATTAATTTTATTCTTTTGATTAAAGATTCAGCCTGAATGTTCTAGATGGATACCTAAACCCATACAATAATCATTAAATGCTCGTGAACTAAATTCAGCAACATTATCCATTCTTATTGTTTTTACCCTGTGAGGATGATTTGTAATTTTATAATCTGAGCAATTAATTTAGCTAAGGCATGGTTGTGTGTGGACAATAAACACACATGTTACCATCTAGTGGATGCATCAATTAGCACCATGAAGTGCCTAAATGGTCCACACAGAGGTTGTATTGGACCACATATATCTTCTTGAATTCTTTCAAGAAAATTAAGTGACTCGTTCCTCACTTCTAGGTAGGATAGCCTAATAATTAATTTTCCAGTAGTACATGCGGTGCATACAAAATATGATGATTTAGGAAATCCTTAACCGTTAAATTGTGACCAACAGAATTGCCTATAATTTTTTTTCATCATACCTATTCCAGGATGACCAAGGCGATCATGCCAAGTCTTTAATTTATCAAGTTTTTAAAAATTTATTTTATACGCATCATAAATTACGGGTTTGATGTATGTAAAGTATAATCCGGATGATAATGAAGAGAATTTTTCAAGAGTTTCTTCCTCATATTTGTTGTTTTTTGTTAAAAGCAAAAATTCTCTCTTATCCACCTCTTTTGTTTTTAGATGGAAGTTTTTAGATCGGATATCTCTGAAACTTATAAGGGTACGAGTAGACTCGGGATACAAGAGTGCATTCTGAATTATGATATTAGTACCCATGGGGAGTGGGAAAGTGACTCTTCCTGAACCAATAATTGTTTTTTTACTACCATTTATGGTCATAACGTCTTCCTTTCTCTTTGTAAGAGTTTGGAAGTATTTGTTTCTCTTAAAATTGTAATAGTGGTAGCACTATCCACTAAAAACATAATTCTTCCTCCATTGGATTGTTTCTCGTAAATTTTTGATAAATAGAAATAGAATATTTTAAATAAAGCTTATTTTATTCATATATTCAGTAAATTACATACATGGTTTTATATTTACAAATGTTAAATATCAATACATTACAATATTATGTCAGATTCACATAATACAACATTCATAGTCCGAAAGATTTTATTCTACTTATTGTTATACATTATGACATTTGTAGTATTTTAATAGCTAAATGACATCAATTGTTCATGGAGATTAGTTGAGATCTCAAAAAGCATCTTGGGTGTAATCCACAAGCATGTTTTCATCGAGGATGACATCGTCCTTCGGCTTGAGTACTTCAATAGCACTTTGAGAAGGGCCAACTTGAGAGTTGTCTTGTACGTCGTTGAAGTGAGCTTCAATTTTGTTTCCATGAACTTGTTTGCCTTTTTCTCCATACTTCATGTTTAGATCCACGAGGCGGTTGGGAATACGACATTTGTTAGTACGATGATTCACATGAAATTGGTCTTTACCGCGTGCAAACACACGGTAAAGAATAAATAGGAAAAGATGAGCTCTCCCGTAGTGGAAATTGACCTGTGTGCAAATTACATGACACCGGCTTACAAGTGTGTATAGTGTTATGTTTGTAACTATCTGGGACAAGTGAAGCCTTTTCATTTCCTTCAGTACTTTCGGAGCGTCGGAACCTACCTTTTGTCACGGAGACAAATACATAACCACGAATAGTGCTTCTTTTTTATTTTTGTGTATCCTTCACGGTGGTAGAGCTAGCAATTGATAGTTTTTGATACGATGTATTAATTCTTTTTGATGCTGTCACCGGGGGGGAAAGTCTCCCCACCTGAATTTTACTGATAGAAATGTTTAGGAGTTACATAGAGAGAGATGTGCACGCCACAGATCGACGGCTACTCTTTGTCCCGTTCTTTTGAAACGGTGAGACCACAAAGTGAGATCCTGTATAATATTACAGACCGTGAGTGAGGTGGGTTGGTCGATGGAGCGAAATACCATAGCGTTCCTCGCGTCCCAAATTTTCCAAAGAAGAAGCAAGGCAACGTCCGGCCAAATGATGGCAGGGAGGTTAGCTGGAGGCGAGAGGTTCCAAAGACCTGAAACCGTGGTAGGGGGTGGGTTGAGGCCTAGTTTACGCCAGATGCTAGCTGCCTTTGGACATTCGAAGAAGAGATGAGTCCTGTCCTCAACCGCTGCCGTACACCTCGGACAAGTGGAGTGATCGAGTATCTTTTTGTGCTGCAAGTTTGCTCGTGTGTTGAGGCGGTCAAGACAGAATAGCCAACCGAAGATTTTAACCTTAGCCGGCACTCTGGATTTCCACACTTGCTCCGTGGTGGAGTTCGGAGTGGATGAAGTCATGGCGGCGTACGCCCCTCTGGTGGTGAAGGCGGACCCGTCCATGAGTACTCTGGAGTCATCGCCCTCGGTCAGATGGAAGTCCTGCAATAAGAGAGAGAGCGATACAAGCTGGCTGGAAGCCGCTAAGGTTAGCCGGTTCCGGAGGTCTGCTTCGACCCCTTTCTGCAACACAGTCATAACGAGGTCGTTGGGATGTGTATGGTGGGTGTAGAGGGCAGGGAAAGCGTGAGCTAGCGGCTCGTCGAGCAGCCATCTGTCTTGCCAAAAATAAGTGGAGGCTCCGGAGCGAACCTTACATTTAGTTAACTGGGAGAGAATAGGCATGTATTTGGCTAGGAGCTTTTGGAGGTAGGAGTGAGTGGTGGTTAGATGGGCTAGTGGCGACTGGACAGATATCCAGCTGCGCCAAGGAGTGGAGGTGGCATGTAGGAATTTGTAGCAAATCTTTAGGATCAGGCAAACATTCTGTGCACATAAATTTTTTACCCCAAGACCACCGCTGTCCCGCGGAGTAGTAACCTTGTCCCAAGCTACCAGGCATTGCGATCCGGAGCATTTGTCATCATCGGACCAGAAGAAGGTCCTACGTTTGCTATCGATGAGGTTAAGGATGGAGGCAGGGAGGAGCATGGCCGCCATGAAATGGGTTGGAAGACTGTCTAAAACAGCGGAGAGGAGAACGAGTTTTCCTCCCTTAGAAAGTAAGGCTGCTTTCCAGCCTGCTAGGTACTTACTGATACTGTCGATGATAGGTTGGAATGCGGAAGGGTGTAGTTTTTTGTCGGAAAGGGGCAGTCCAAGATAGGTTTGTGGGAAGGCTGCGGTGGAGGTACCTAAGGCCAGAGCAATAGGCGTGATATCGTCCTGAGGGATGTGGATAGGCACGAATGTTGTTTTGTGAAAGTTTATGTGAAGCCCCGTGGCGTGAGAGAAATCGTCAAGGATGTTCCGGAGGTTGGAGGCAGCCTGAATGGAAGCTTTGACTATTATGAGGGTGTCATCAGCGTATTGGAGGACGGGGCAGGGCGTGTCGGTGGTGAGCGGGTGATGGAGCAGGTTATTTTGGCAGGCTGTGAGGATCATTTGTTGAAGGACGTCTGCGACTGTGATGAAGAGATAGGGGGAGAGAGGGTCACCCTGCCGAAGTCCTGTCTTACACCGGATCCAAGGTCCGGGGACCCCGTTAACCAGGACGGCCGTCGTTCCTGTTTCGAGCAGGGAGCGAATCCAGTCAACAAAGCGCTGAGGAAAACCCCTGAAAAGTAGAATTTTTAGGAGAGATTCCCAGTTGACGGAGTCGAAAGCTTTTCGAAAATCCAGTTTGATGACTATTGTAGGTGCTTTGCGTTTGTGGCAACAATTAAGGATATCCGCCGCAAAGATAAAATTTTCGGAGATGCCGCGAGCGGGGATGAAGCCGGTTTGGTTAACATGAACCAAGTTATGGATGGATGCCTGCAGTCGGTTTGTGAGGAGTCGACCGATTGCTTTGATGGGGCAATTTTGCAGGGCAATAGGACGGAAGGCGTCCGGCGTGTTGGCATCCTTTGTTTTTGGGAGGAGAACCATGAAGGACCTATTGATGCTTTGAAGGTCGGCGTTTAGGTGGAAGAAACTATTGAAAAGGGCGACAATTTTAGTTTTAACTAACGGCCAGAATTTTCTGTAGAAAGCAGGTCCGAAACCATCTGGGCCGGGGCTTGCGTTGGGGTTCATGCCAAGCATGGCGTCCGTAATTTCTGTTTCCGAGAACGGGTTAGCAAGGTCAGAAAAGTGGCTTTGGTTGGAGTGGTAGAGGGAGTTTAGATCAAAATTCCAAGAGGTCTCATTGTTTTGCCCCAAAAGAGAAGAGAAGTAGGAAGTCAGGATCTTGGTTTTTTGGAAGTGGCTGCTGACGTGTACACCGTTATGTTGGAGGCTGCCAATTTTATTGACCCGCAAGCGGTTTGAAGCGCAAGCGTGAAAGAATTTGGTATTTTCATCGCCATCAATAGCGTACTTTATTTTGGATCTTAGTTTCCATCTAATTATGCGAGAGTGGATCGCTCTTCGTAGAGAGGAGATGACGACGGTTCGAAGAGCACATTCCATGGGTGAAAGAGTCCTGTGCTCCTCGATGATGTCAAGGAGATCGATCACGTACTTGGAGTTGGCTTCCATGAGATGAACGGGAGTTAGCTTTTTTCTCCAGCTTTTTAATGCAGTTCGAACCTTTTTAAGAGAGGCAGTGATAACATGGGCTTTATCCGCGGTAGAGGGGATGATATCCCAAGCTTCGGTGATGGCTATACGGCAGGAGGGGAAAGCAGCCCATCCGAAATCAAATCTAAAGAGGACAGGGCGTGGAACTGCGGTGGATACAGATGAAACCAGAGGAACATGATCAGATAGGAATCGCGGCCTAGACGAAAGAGAGGTGTTGGGGAAGGTGGCGTTCCAAGCGTTGTTAATGAAAACCCTGTCGATACGTTGCAGAGTTGGTTCAGGCCTGTTGTTTGTCCATGTGTATTCTCTGTCAAGGAGGGGGAGTTCGATGAGGGCTAGAGCATTGATCGTGTTGTTAAACCAATCTGCTTCATTTTGACGAAAGTTGTCGTTGTTTTTCTCGTTAGCGAAACGCATAAGATTGAAATCTCCGGAGATGATCCAGGGAGTTTCGTCGCTAGGTTTTATGTTGGAAAGTTCAAGAAGGAAGTCTAATTTTTTGGAGTGATCAGTTGGAGCGTATACATTCGTGATTAGGATTGGTTTTAGAGAGGTGAAAGTAGAGAGAGTGATTGAGAGCGTGTACAGACCCGCGGTTTCAGCTATACGAGTGAATAACTTCGGAGAGTAAGCAGAGAGAATGCCCCCTGACGATCCAAGAGCAGGTAGAGTGGAGAACTGGTTACAGTTAAGAGGGAGAAAAGAGTTAGCTTTGAGTTGATTACAAGAGCTGAGCTTAGTTTCTTGGATTAGCATAATCTGAGGGTTGAGATCAAGAATTTCTGCTAGAACTTGAAGACATTTGTTAACGTCTCCTAGTCCACGCAGGTTCCAGGAGATGATGTCGAAGGAAAGCTTAATCATTGTTACTTAGGGATACACCGTAGTACATTAAACAGAGAGCAGAGCTAGTCTGCAGATCACGAGCGGTACACGGCGGATACAAACTTAAGCTAGGACAGATAGGAGCTAAGCTGACGAAGAACCTAAACGGTTTAGGATAACTGAAAGGGGAGGGATTGCCACTACGATGCGCCGTCAGTCTAACGCGCTGGGGGACGAACTGCAAGGAAACGGCGTGGCAGAACACCTTGCAGCTCGTCGAAGCAGAACCTGCGATCATGGAGAAGAGGGCTCCACCGCAGCATCAGCAATGGCTAGGGCCTCGTCAGCATCTGCGCCACAGGCCAGCGCGACAGCCTGGAGCGCGTCTGCGTCAGTGCAAGGCACAACAGGGTCGGTGGAGAGGCCAGAGTCCGAAAGCGCAGCGGCAAGCCCCTCGGAGATGGCCGCTAGGTCAAGATCGAGAGCTTTCTTGTTGATGGCCTGGGACAGCATGTCGATGTAGTTATCTTCGGCGCGAGCGGCGATGCGGTGACTGCGGCGGAGCTTCTGTGCGCTGTCTTTGGCGCGCTTGATGCGCACCCTCCTCTTCCTGGCCTCGTTCTCGTGAGCTGGGGACTGGGTCGAAGAAGATCCCACGTGGAACGCGGAGACCGCGAGGCCCCTGATCGAATGCACGAGTTCTGCGGTGTCGGCGAGGACGGTATCTGCCGCGGAGACAGCAGAGTTGTGCGCCTCCTCGGTGAACTCGGCGATATCGCGCAGAGCATCCGCAGGAGAGGCCACGGTGGGCGAGCTGGCGGCGTGAGCCACCGGAGTCTGCGGAGTAGCAGGGTTCCCGCAGCCAGCGGGCTCGTCGATGGGAGATGCCGGGCGAGGAGGTGATGGCGGAGGCGAGTCCGAGGGCGTGGAGAAGGGGACGCCCACGCCAATCACCCAGGACTGGACGATGCGGAGGGAGACGATCACCGTGTCCTGGTTGGGCATGTGCAGGGTGAGCGTAGCCGGGATGCGCGCGTTGGCCTCTACCTGAACAAAGGCACGGACGGAGGAGCGGTCTGAGGACTCGAAGCAGCTGCGATCGACGCAGCAGAGACGGCCCGCGTGGTTGAAGATGTAGGAGGCTCCCGCTTCGTGCCACAGCTCGAGCGGGAAGTTCGCCGCCGCGAGCTCCACCATTCGGTCGAAGTGCGTGACGGAGCGGTCGTCCGTGTCCTCAGGACGAAGCAGAGTGATGGAGGTGTCGAGGAGGCGAAGGGGTGAGAGGCTGAGAACGTAGTCTCTGCTTTCGGTGTCGTCGAAGATCATGAGCGCAGAACCATAGGTGGACGCGGCGAAGGTGAAGACAGCTGTCGAGGTCGCTGCTTCCACGGCGCGACGGATGGAGTCGAAAGGGGCCGTCATGGCCGGCTCGACCACCGCGAAGAGGAAGCGCCCCGTGTCGACGATGAGGACGTCCGGGACGAAGATGTCCAAGGGCGGCCCTCCCAAGCGGGCGGCCGTGTCGGCGGCGCTCTCCGGCCGCTCGAAACGCGCCACGGGAACTCCAAGGAGGACACCGTTTTCAGCGTCGTTGGCGGAGTAGGGGTCGTTCCGCGCCGCGCGAAATGGCGTGGTATCGAACGGCTCCACGTTGGAGGCATCCTCCTGTTGGGACGCGGGGGCGGAGTCACCGTCCGAAGAGATGGTGATGGGGTTGGAGGCGGAGTTGGGCAAGGAAGCGGCCGGTGCCGCATCGGAGGGCGAGTCGTCGATGACGACGCGGTAGGAGCCGAACCAGATCTCGCCAGCGGGCGCCGTGATGACGGCGGGGATCGGGGCGACAGAGGGAGAGGTCTGCGAGGCGTGGGTTGTGGGATTGATCTGCAGAGCGGGGGGCGCCATGGCGGAGGTGAAAGGGGGTAGGTGTAGAGCGAGGGGAGTGGCCGAGTTGCAGTTGTGGCTGCGGTGGCCGGAGACGCCGCAACGAGCGCAGCGTACCGGGTCGCGGCAAGAGTCTACAAAGTGATCAGTTCCTAGGCACCGGTAGCAGCGAGGCATGCGAGAAGGTGAGATCATCGGGTAGCTCGAGCCCGCTTTTAAAGGGCGGAAGGAGGGTGAGGCGTTGCTACGCGGAGAGCTTGGTGAGCGCGGAGGAGGCTTCGAGAGCAAGGCGTCTTTGAACGGCGTCCGAGGCGAATTTACCATCGGCGACGTGAGAGGTGTGTCGGGCGGCGGTGGCAGGCCATTACGCCGGTGTTGGAGGGGTGGGTACTCGATTGCGTCTAGGGCGTGCATGCATGCAGCGAAAGAAGGACTGTGCGGCTGTGGGCGTGGACCGGAGTCGTGGGCGTGGTCTAGATCGAGCGAAACTTCGCGATCCGAGTCCAGGGGGGGGGTGCAGATCGTGTTTTCGTTTCCGAGGCAGCCGACAGGCGGGGAGATACGTTCGTCTGGAGCAGCGTGCTGCGATGTATTAATTCTTGATATATGAAATATGAAATAAATGAAATACAATTGAGATTTATTTTGCATTTCTGAATATATGCATGGGTTGCAGATGGAGCAGAGTTACATTGAATACATACGTTTGTTACCAAGTAAAAGACGTGTGATTGTTCTGAACTGCACATGATCGACTTTAGAGAAAATGTGTGCGATGCCGCTCAACGCATACACGTAATTTCTTAAAACCGTGTGAAATCTGCTGCAGCATCACACAGTTTTGAAATAAGAACTCCGTCCGTGATGCCAGACCAATCGAACATGGTTTATCTAACCGTGTGCGATCGGGTACCCAATCGCACACCCAAAGATAACGACGGTCGCTATGATCGTAAATTGCGCTGTAGTGTTTGAGATGGCCGACAGTTAGAAAAATCATATGCCCCTCGATCGCACGCGCCCAGCTCTGACTTCCCCAAATCATGAAGAAAAATAATCATTTTTTGATTGCTTAGCTTGTTTTGGTCAAACGAAATGTTCTAATCTTACCTTTGCGGCATGGCAATGAATATGGAATAGCTTTGCCAAGGAAATTAAGCATGGAATGGATTCTTCGAGTATGTCAGTCACCGAGGACACAAAGAAATAAAGGTCCTTATTTATTGGTTGAGTGGCAAGGAAAGCATCTTTCATTATAGCTTTATTCAATGAAAGGAGACGCATGAAAACCCTTGATATATAGTGTATGTATCATCCTTCTCCATCCTTGATCTGTATTACTGGTTAAATGGTATTGATAGGAAAACAAAGGCACGAATTCGAATTGGTGCCTCTGCTTTCTTGTGGGCAATTTGGAATTGCCGCAATGATTTGGTTTTTAACAAACAGACGAACATTCATTTTTTGCAGGTTGTAAACAAGGCGGTCTATTCTATCCAGATGTGGGCTTTCCTTCTCCCTTTGGACCAGCGAGGACTTATGGATACCGGCTGTGCTCGACTGATGGCGGTCGTTCGGGCTATTTACAGCCAGGCTGGGTGGCTTAATTCTAGGCGAATTAATGCGTAGTTCGTCTTTATTTCGCTGGCTTGTCTTTGTGGCCACACTTTCGGACCCATAATTGTAATAAGTTACATACTCTGGATGCTTTCTTTTGGCTTTTAATAAAATTTCGGCTGTGTGCATCATTTTGATGCAGAGGCCGGGGCCTAGGCTCCCATTTCTAAAAAAAAATTACTTGGAACTATAAACCTGGCAAGAAATATTGATTGACCTGGGTGCGCGCACCTCTTGGGTACGTAGAGATCATGGAGGTTGTGACGGGGGCGACGGGCAGCGTGCTGACCAAGGTGGGAGTGCTGCTGCAGGAGGAGTACATCCGGCAGAAGGGCGTGAAGAAGGACGTGGAGTCCCTCCAGAAGGAGCTCCTCTTCATGCGCGCCGCCCTATGCAAGGTGGCGGAGGTGCCGCCGGAGCGTCTGGACAAGCAGGTCAAGGCGTGGGCGAGCAACGTGAAGGAGCTGTCCTACGACATGGAGGACGCCGTGGACACCTTCAATGTGCGCGTCACGGCTAGCAAGGCCCACGGCCGGGCTTGGAGCATCGACTTCAACAAGGTGAGCAGGCTCAAAGCCCGCCATCAGCTCGCGGACGTCATAGCGGAGATGAAAGACCTCACTATGCAGGTCGCCCACCTACGTGACAGGTACATTTTTTTTTTGATAAAGGGCTTTATTACTCAAATATTCAAGTATTACACCCGGCCTCTGCATCGTGAAATGCACACAGCCGAAATCCAGAACTGAAAATAATCATGGCGACAATACTACAAAACATCTGCTGTAGACTGTCTATGCTATGGAGCCGCTATCCGTAGATCAAGCGGCCATCCATGTGGGATAAAAATATCCCTCGCCACCTGCTCCAAACGTGCACATGCCTCCATAAAAAGGCCTCGTAACTCCCCTAGCTGTAATGTGAACCATGAACGGAGAATACCTGTGCTCCTGAATAGAACCTGCATACGAGAAATTTTTTTATCATTGAAAATCTTGTCATTTCTACATAGCCAGAGCGACCAAATAACGGCAAGCGCTCCTACCCTAATAATAGTCTTAAAACGTTTATCAACCCCATTTAACCAGTTGCCGAAAATGTTCGCAACGGAGGTAGGTTGATAAAGATTCGAAGCCATTTGGATAGCGGACCATATAGAACGCGCAAATGTGCAATCAAAGAATAAGTGTTTTATTGTCTCATTGTGAGAACAAGAAACACACCTAGAGCTCCCATGCCAATTACGTTTGACAAGATTATCCTTTGTAAGTATGACCCCTTTACGAAGGTACCACGCGAAGATCTTAATCTTCAGCGGTACTTTCATACGCCATACATTTTTGAAAATATCGACTGGCATGTCCGATTGGATCAAAGCCCTATACATGGAGTCCACTGAGAACAGTCCATTCTTAGTGATCTTCCAACGAAACTCATCGGCGCCTGTAGTAAGATTAACCATAGTTAATCTACCCACCAGGTTTTGCCAAGACATAAGTCGAGGCCCGATTAAATCTCGTCTGAACGTAACATTAGGAGGTGATGTTTGCATGACCGTAGCCAGCGTAGCATCCTTATGTCGCGCTATCGTGTACAAGCCCGGATATTGTTCTCGGAGTGTGGTATTACCTAGCCACTTGTCCTCCCAGAACCGTATCTGCGATCCATCCTTAATCTTAAATACCCCATAGCGAAAAAACTTATTTTTGTTCGCCACAAGTCCAGCCCAAAAGTGTGAATCACCTGGTTTTCACATAACCTGTGATACTGCTTTCGAACCTATGTATTTACGTTTCAGGAGGGTCTGCCATACGCCATCTTCGGTTATTAGTTTAAAAATCCATTTACCAAGTAGTGCTGAATTCTTGACTTGCAGGTCATGAATTCCTAGCCCCCTGGTCTCGTGGACGACAAACTACATCCCATCTGGCCAATCGATATTTCTTTTTCTCGTTGTCACCCTGCCAAAAGAAACTAGATCGAAAATAATCCAATTTTTTAAGACTCCTTTAGGTATCTGGAAGAATGATATCATATACAGTACCATATTAGTTAGGACTGAATTAATGAGTACCAGTCGTCCACCAAGTGACAACAATTTTCCTTTCCAGCTAGCAAGCATTTTCTGCAGACGCTCTTCGACTTGGCTCCATTCTGCATTAGTCAATCTCCTATAATGTATTGGTATTCCCAAATACTTAATAGGAAACTGGCCTTGCTCGCAACCGAATAGCTCGGTATACTGTGCAACTGCATCTTGGGCCTCGCCAAAGCAAAACAATTCACTTTTATGAAAATTGATTTTTAATCCGGATAGTTGCTCGAACGCCGAAAGAATTAATTTAAGATTCGCTGCTTTCTCCAAATCGTGTTCCATAAATAGGATTGTGTCATCTGCATATTGAAGGATAGACAATCCCCCATCGACTAGATGTGGAATTACTCCTTCAATTAGGCCACTTTCCTTGGCTCGATCAATCATGATCGCTAACATATCAGCCACAATATTAAACAATACGGGCGATAGCGGATCACCTTGTCTCAAGCCTTTCTTAGTTTGGAAGTATCGGCCAACATCATCATTGACTTTGATAGCCACACTACCTCCAACTACAAAACTGCGAACTAGGGAGCACCACTCCTCTGAAAATCCTTTCATTCTCAGAGTCTGTTGTAGAAACTCCCAATTCACTTTATCATAGGCCTTTTCAAAGTCTATTTTAAGAATTACCCCATTAAGCTTTTTCGTGTGCAGCTCATGTACGGTTTCGTGTAAAGTCACGACCCCATCTAGGATATTCCTACCCTGCATAAAAGCAGTCTGTGTAGGTTTTACCACATGGTCTGCCACTGAATTCAGCCTAATAGTTGCAACCTTTGTAAAGATTTTGAAACTAACGTTAAGAAGGCAGATTGGTCGGTACTGTTGTATCCTTTCTGCATTCAAAACCTTAGGTAACAAAACGATTTCCCCAAAATTAAGGCGATACAGCTCCAGATGTCCACTCTGTAAGCAACCAAACATCTCGATGAGATCATATTTAATGATCTCCCAAAAATGCTGATAGAACTCCGCCGGACAACCATGTGGGCCAGGTGCCTTATTATGTTCCATTTGGAATATCGCCTTCTTTATCTCCTCTTCAGAGAAGGGAGCATTAAGGAAAGCGTTTTCTTCCATAGAAACTTGGGGAATATCATCTGTGCGGCTCTCATCCATGGTAATATTACCTATTTCAGGAGCCCCAAACAGATCTTTATGGAACTTTGTGATATAGGCCTTGAGATACTCTTGTCCCTCAACGAGACCTTCATCCTGATGGAGACAGTGAATCCGTTTTTTCCTATGTCTGCCATTGGCAACATTATGAAAATAACGGGTATTCGAATCTCCCTCGAGAATGAATTGAGCTTTCGATCTCTGATACCATTTGAGTTCCTCTTCTCGCAACATTTGTGCTACTTTCGCATTGGATTGACTTTTAAGTTCAACCTCTTGCGAAGATAGCAACCTGGTTTCTGCGAGTCGGTCTAACTCATCGATAATGGAACAAGGACGCTCTTTCTGCTTCTTTAGCATCCCGGTCGTGTGTCTCGCCTAACCACGGAGATATTTACGCAAATTGCGCATTTTACTGTTCCATCTCCGTATTGGGTTATCCCCTAAGACCGGTACATGCATGCTCATTCACATATACTATATTATATATATTGGCAATAGCAATAAATCTGTTCGAAGTCGGTTCGAGTACTTTTTTTTTTGAAACGGTAAACCTAGTCTCTGCATCTAGTTGATGCATACAGCCAGGGGCGGATCCAGGATTTGATTATAGGGGGGGGGGGGGGGGGGGGGGGGGGGGTGTGGCGAGGACGACGATAACTATAACCTCACATGTAAAAGAAGATAAAAGAAGATGCATGATAGCACTCTATAGACCGTATTTTGTGCTTTCGATTTACCTTATTGTGATTTTAGTACCACAATCACAATATTTAAATCAGGATATGTGTATCGACCCGAAATAAAATTGGAGCTCTACCTCCTCTGGCTTGTTTGATTTACATTTACAAAATACTTAATTATTGTCTCTTCGTACTTAAAGTGGAGCATAGTTGAAAAAACATACCATAGTTCCAATCAATAAGTTAAATTTTATCTTGTACAATTCTAGGTTAATTAGTTTACAACTAGGATGAAAGTTCCCAACTACTAGTTCGTGACTATGACACAATCTAGCAAAATATACGTACTCTTTAATCGATCTAAGAAAATAATAATAATTTGTATGATAACATACCTTTGATGGCTGTGAGTCTGATTGAGATGGCCATGCCGCTGTGTTTGAGAGACCGGAAGAATCGAGACGTACGTAGACGGTCACAGTGACGGTCGACGATCGCAGTGGCGCCGGCTGGCATGCCGTAGTCGTCTAAGCGGACGCTGCAAAAAATAAGTCGGAATGCCTAAAGATTGAGCGATCGGAGCTACGCTCTTATTACTGACTTGGCTGGCCATCGTGGGCTGGGGCTTGGACAGTTGGCCTCTTAAAAAATTCGTGTGCTGAACTGTTAGTAACATTTTCTCAAAAAAAAAAAAACTGTTAGTAACAGACTTATGCGCTAATGGCCGTAGGCTAATTACCTTCACCATACGCTAGTCCCCGCTGAAACTTGCTGGGGCTGGCCGACCCATGGGGGGCCTGGCCACCGCTCGCCCCCCCCCCCCTATCCGCCTCTGCATACAGCTTTTATATTAATATAATAAAAATGGTATCCGAAATCCAAAGTAGTATCACGCAGACTCAAATATAGTTTAAAGATCACACAGAGTGGCGATATGAATAAGCCACCCGAAAATAGATTAAAGGACATCACTGCACATCCGTGAGACGTCTAGTGTGCAACCGGCCACACTTGTTGAAGATAGCCCGAACGACCGCCATCAACCGATTGCATTCAGACTCCAAACTTTCTCGCTGGTCTTGTTGGAGAAGATGAGACCATATGTTTATTCAGTATGTGGCCTGATGAACAACCTGCAAACAATTCCCAGCTCGCACATTGTTAAAATCAACATAATCTCAACAATTTCAAATTGCCCGAAGAAAAGCACAAATGCCCTTACCAATGGATGCTTTAGTATTCTTATAAATCCCATCTAACCAATGACCAAACATATTCGCAACACTACGAGGAGGGCTAATACTAAAAGTAAAATGCACCATTCTCCAAATCGTTTTAGCAAAATCACGGTTGATAAAAAGATGTTGAACAGAATCATCTATGTCACGAAATACATATTTTTTACTACCCGTCCATCTACATTTAGCCAGATTATTTTTTGTTAGTAGTTCTTTCCTATGAAGGAACCACATAAAATCTTAATTTTCAACAGAACTTTCAACTTCCACAAATATTTGCGTAAGAACCTAACATTCCTATTCATTAAATGTCCATACATCGATTTCACAGAAAGCACACCCAATGGTGTTAATTTCCACATAAATAAATCCGGACAATTTGATATAGAGACTGCCATCAGTCTCTCTACTAACTCTAACCATGCAGTCCATTTAGCTCCCACCAAAGGCTGTTGGCTAAGAACGTGAGATACCAGAACATTCTTTCATCTAACGATATTAAACAGAACAAGTTATTGAGATGAAAGAGGTGTGTCTCCCAACCACGGATCCTCCAAGAATCTTATTCCTTGCCCTTTCCTAAGAGAGAAAAAAATATTGTCAAAGAATACTCCTTTAACTCCCACAATCCCTTTCCAAAAGGGGGAATCAATAGGATTTGCCTCAATCTAAGATAAAGGCATACCTTTAATATATTTATTATGCAACAACTCATGCCACACTCCTTTCCCACCGAGTAATTTAAAAAACTACTTAATAAGAAGACATTTATTCTTAATACCCATCATCTCAATACCAAGCCCCTTGGTCTTTAGGAGGACAAATAATCTTCCACTTAGATAACCTATATTTCTTTTTTTTTCTTTGGTCACTTTGTTAAAAGAAGAGAGATCTATAGAAATCTAGCCTTTTCAATACTCCAATAGGTATTTCAAAAAATAATAGAAGAAACATCGGTAAAATCGTGAGAACATAATTTTTTAGGACAAGCATGTCTCCATATGAGAGTAGGTTTCCTATCCACGAGGTTAGCTTATACTCAAAACGATCCTCAACAGGCTTCCATCCTCTATTGTGAAGTTCCGATGATGAATTGGATTACCTAGATATCTAAATGGGAGGCTACCGATTTGACATCCAAAGATCTGTCGTTATTCGTCCATAAAATCTCTAGACTTCCCGAAACAAAAAATCCCACTCTTCTGAATTAATGTTTAACCCTGACATCTGATCAAACAATGGCAAGATTAATTTAATATTTACCGCCTTCTCCAAATCATGCTCTAGTAACAAAAGAGTATCATCAACATATTGGAGGATAAAAATCCCACTCTCAACCAGATGAGGTATAAGACTCCCAACTTGTCCATCCTCTTTTGCATGTGCAATAAGAATGTAGAACATATAATCAACAAGATTAAAGAGAATAGGGGATAACAGATCTCATTGTCTTAAACCTTTTAATTATGGAAAAAGTGACCAATATCATCATTAAGCCGGATCCCGACACTACCCCCTATACAAATCTGGATACCCAATCGCACCTCTCACGAGAGAAACCTTCATGCGAAGAGATTGATGTAGGAAGGACCAATTGACTTTATTATAAGCCTTTTCGAAATCAATTTTGAAAAGAACCCCGTCCAATTTCTTTCTATAAAGTTCATGGATAGTTTCATGTAAACTCACAACTCCTTAGAAAATATTTCTACCACGTAAAAAGCTGACTAGGAAGGTCTAATCACCTTCTGAGCAATACTAGTAATTCTATTTTTACCAGCTTTTGTGAATATCTTAAAACTCACATTAAGAAGGCAAATCGACATGTGTTCCTCAATTCTTCTAGCATGTTGCTTCTTAGGAAAAAGAGTAATGACGCCATAATTAAATTTAAAAAGAGGTAGATTTACAGAATACAATTGTGCAAACAACCTTATTAAGTCAACCTTGATAACATCCCAAAACACCTGATAAAATTCTACAGGAAAACCATCCGGACTAGAAGCTTTATTATGTTTCATCTGATCAATAGCGTCACGCACCTCCTCTTCCAAAAAATAAGCTGTTAGATAGCTGTTCTCAATATGTGAGACCTGAGGCATATCCTCGATCCTTGACTCACACATAAAAAAAGTAGAAGGATCCGATGTTCCAAACAACTTTTTGTAATATTTCGAAATAAACACTTTAAGATTCTCTTGACCGAAGTTATTCACTCGTATAGCTGAAACCGCGGGTCTGTACACGCTCTCAATCACTCTCTCTACTTTCACCTCTCTAAAACCAATCCTAATCACGAATGTATACGCTCCAACTGATCACTCCAAAAAATTAGACTTCCTTCTTGAACTTTCCAACATAAAACCTAGCGACGAAACTCCCTGGATCATCTCCGGAGATTTCAATCTTATGCGTTTCGCTAACGAGAAAAACAACGACAACTTTCGTCAAAATGAAGCAGATTGGTTTAACAACACGATCAATGCTCTAGCCCTCATCGAACTCCCCCTCCTTGACAGAGAATACACATGGACAAACAACAGGCCTGAACCAACTCTGCAACGTATCGACAGGGTTTTCATTAACAACGCTTGGAACGCCACCTTCCCCAACACCTCTCTTTCGTCTAGGCCGCGATTCCTATCTGATCATGTTCCTCTGGTTTCATCTGTATCCACCGCAGTTCCACGCCCTGTCCTCTTTAGATTTGATTTCGGATGGGCTGCTTTCCCCTCCTGCCGTATAGCCATCACCGAAGCTTGGGATATCATCCCCTCTACCGCGGATAAAGCCCATGTTATCACTGCCTCTCTTAAAAAGGTTCGAACTGCATTAAAAAGCTGGAGAAAAAAGCTAACTCCCGTTCATCTCATGGAAGCCAACTCCAAGTACGTGATCGATCTCCTTGACATCATCGAGGAGCACAGGACTCTTTCACCCATGGAATGTGCTCTTCGAACCGTCGTCATCTCCTCTCTACGAAGAGCGATCCACTCTCGCATAATTAGATGGAAACTAAGATCCAAAATAAAGTACGCTATTGATGGCGATGAAAATACCAAATTCTTTCACGCTTGCGCTTCAAACCGCTTGCGGGTCAATAAAATTGGCAGCCTCCAACATAACGGTGTACACGTCAGCAGCCACTTCCAAAAAACCAAGATCCTGACTTCCTACTTCTCTTCTCTTTTGGGGCAAAACAATGAGACCTCTTGGAATTTTGATCTAAACTCCCTCTACCACTCCAACCAAAGCCACTTTTCTGACCTTGCTAACCCGTTCTCGGAAACAGAAATTACGGACGCCATGCTTGGCATGAACCCCAACGCAAGCCCCGGCCCAGATGGTTTCGGACCTGCTTTCTACAGAAAATTCTGGCCGTTAGTTAAAACTAAAATTGTCGCCCTTTTCAATAGTTTCTTCCACCTAAATGCCGACCTTCAAAGCATCAATAGGTCCTTCATGGTTCTCCTCCCAAAAACAAAGGATGCCAACACGCCGGACGCCTTCCGTCCTATTGCCCTGCAAAATTGCCCCATCAAAGCAATCGGTCGACTCCTCACAAACCGACTGCAGGCATCCATCCATAACTTGGTTCATGTTAACCAAACCGGCTTCATCCCCGCTCGCGGCATCTCCGAAAATTTTATCTTTGCGGCGGATATCCTTAATTGTTGCCACAAACGCAAAGCACCTACAATAGTCATCAAACTGGATTTTCGAAAAGCTTTCGACTCCGTCAACTGGGAATCTCTCCTAAAAATTCTACTTTTCAGGGGTTTTCCTCAGCGCTTTGTTGACTGGATTCGCTCCCTGCTCGAAACAGGAACGACGGCCGTCCTGGTTAACGGGGTCCCCGGACCTTGGATCCGGTGTAAGACAGGACTTCGGCAGGGTGACCCTCTCTCCCCCTATCTCTTCATCACAGTCGCAGACGTCCTTCAACAAATGATCCTCACAGCCTGCCAAAATAACCTGCTCCATCACCCGCTCACCACCGACACGCCCTGCCCCGTCCTCCAATACGCTGATGACACCCTCATAATAGTCAAAGCTTCCATTCAGGCTGCCTCCAACCTCCGGAACATCCTTGACGATTTCTCTCACGCCACGGGGCTTCACATAAACTTTCACAAAACAACATTCGTGCCTATCCACATCCCTCAGGACGATATCACGCCTATTGCTCTGGCCTTAGGTACCTCCACCGCAGCCTTCCCACAAACCTATCTTGGACTGCCCCTTTCCGACAAAAAACTACACCCTTCCGCATTCCAACCTATCATCGACAGTATCAGTAAGTACCTAGCAGGCTGGAAAGCAGCCTTACTTTCTAAGGGAGGAAAACTCGTTCTCCTCTCCGCTGTTTTAGACAGTCTTCCAACCCATTTCATGGCGGCCATGCTCCTCCCTGCCTCCATCCTTAACCTCATCGATAGCAAACGTAGGACCTTCTTCTGGTCCGATGATGACAAATGCTCCGGATCGCAATGCCTGGTAGCTTGGGACAAGGTTACTACTCCGCGGGACAGCGGTGGTCTTGGGGTAAAAAATTTATGTGCACAGAATGTTTGCCTGATCCTAAAGATTTGCTACAAATTCCTACATGCCACCTCCACTCCTTGGCGCAGCTGGATATCTGTCCAGTCGCCACTAGCCCATCTAACCACCACTCACTCCTACCTCCAAAAGCTCCTAGCCAAATACATGCCTATTCTCTCCCAGTTAACTAAATGTAAGGTTCGCTCCGGAGCCTCCACTTATTTTTGGCAAGACAGATGGCTGCTCGACGAGCCGCTAGCTCACGCTTTCCCTGCCCTCTACACCCACCATACACATCCCAACGACCTCGTTATGACTGTGTTGCAGAAAGGGGTCGAAGCAGACCTCCGGAACCGGCTAACCTTAGCGGCTTCCAGCCAGCTTGTATCGCTCTCTCTCTTATTGCAGGACTTCCATCTGACCGAGGGCGATGACTCCAGAGTACTCATGGACGGGTCCGCCTTCACCACCAGAGGGGCGTACGCCGCCATGACTTCATCCACTCCGAACTCCACCACGGAGCAAGTGTGGAAATCCAGAGTGCCGGCTAAGGTTAAAATCTTCGGTTGGCTATTCTGTCTTGACCGCCTCAACACACGAGCAAACTTGCAGCACAAAAAGATACTCGATCACTCCACTTGTCCGAGGTGTACGGCAGCGGTTGAGGACAGGACTCATCTCTTCTTCGAATGTCCAAAGGCAGCTAGCATCTGGCGTAAACTAGGCCTCAACCCACCCCCTACCACGGTTTCAGGTCTTTGGAACCTCTCGCCTCCAGCTAACCTCCCTGCCATCATTTGGCCGGACGTTGCCTTGCTTCTTCTTTGGAAAATTTGGGACGCGAGGAACGCTATGGTATTTCGCTCCATCGACCAACCCACCTCACTCACGGTCTGTAATATTATACAGGATCTCACTTTGTGGTCTCACCGTTTCAAAAGAACGGGACAAAGAGTAGCCGTCGATCTGTGGCGTGCACATCTCTCTCTATGTAACTCCTAAACATTTCTATCAGTAAAATTCAGGTGGGGAGACTTTCCCCCCCGGTGACAGCATCAAAAAAAAAAAATCCTGCTCCAATTGGAAAATCTTTTTTATGATGTTTTCCATTAGCTATTAAGTGAAAATATCTAGTATTGTTGCCACCTTCCTGAATGTATCTAATCTTCTCCCACTGAGCCCATTATTCCTCTTCCTCCGTATGGAGGGTAGCAAGATAATCATCGTCTTCCTTCTTAGCCGCCCTATCAGCTTCCGAGAGAGGACTAGGTTGAAAACCTCAATTAGGAGCAGCAAGCGATCTCGTTGTTTCTTATATTCTCCACTAATGTTTTTATCCCACCCCCGTAGAAAACTACGTAGGTGTCTAATCTTATTTTGCCAAACATCAATAGGAGAGTCTCCATTATTTATGCGGCTCCACTCCATGCTAACCATATCGGAAAAACCCTCTCTCCGAAGCCAGGACAATTCAAAGGAAAGAGCCGATGAATTTCCTATATGAGCTGGAGCTCAGGAGTCAGCAAGAAAAGGTGCATGATCAGAACCTGTACGGGTAAGCGCATGAACCGTTACCAATGGGTATTTCTGCACCCAGTCAATACTGGAAAGAATCCTATACAACTTCTAATAAGTCGGAACTGTCCGTCTACTACCCCAAGTATATTGTTGACCTGAAAGTTCAAGTTCTTTCAGATCTAAACTTTCGATGATAGCATTAAAGATGACAAGCCAACGAGGATCGAAGTTATCATTATTCTTCTCCTCTCGTTTACGGATAATACTGAAATCACCACCCACCAACATAGGTAGCGACTCCCCATCACAGATACGAACTAACTCCGAGAAAAAAAATCAGTTTTTTTAACCTTGGGCTGGCCCGTAGACAGCCACAAGTTCCCAAAAGAAACCATCTTCCTTCGATCTTACAAGGAATTTGACTCAAAAGTTTCCTGTAAGTATATACTGGACCACAAAAGTCGCATTATTAGGCCAAAATACCAACTGATCTCCCATGCGGAGGTAAACAATACCAAGTATATTCTTTATTTCCCGCAAAAAAATCTAAGAAATGAGAGCTAAAATTTGACCTCCGAGTCTCCAACAAGACCATGAAATCTAACTTATGCTCTTTTACAGCCTCCTGGATCGCCAAATATTTCGTATTATCCCCCAAACCATCTGAATTCCAAAACAATCCTCACATTATCGCTTTAATGATTTTAGCCTAGCACTCCTTCGAGGTTTTCTACCCGCACTCACTTTTTCTTCCGTGATCGTGTGATAACCAAACTCTGGAGAAACGAATATAAATGATTCTGCATACCCTCATTCTCATCGCTATTAAAGTACTCGCACAAGATTGATGCCTGCCACAAAACAAAAGAGTCCTCGCATTAATTTTATCAGAACTTAAAGATTTGCTGAGAAAATTTAAAGTACGAGACTCCTCTACTTCCTTTAGTCTATTATAACCGAATTTGCAATTTGACTAGATGAAACCCCAAGCGGAACTCCTAGTCTATTGGCTCGATCAATAATATGGTCGTTCTACATAGATGATTTTTGTTCTAGATACACTCGTACCTGTGAGGAGACTGCTGAGAGACTCTGCCAAAGCCGTAGCTCGCTCGAGAATGGGCACATCCACATGTGGATGGTCCCGAAGTCTGGCGCTCGAACGCAGTCCTGCCGACGCAGGATCTGAATACCGCCGAACGCGATAACGTCCTCCAAGGACCGAGTACTACTTGCATATGTTTCTTACTGGATTCTTACATGGTTTATTGTGGCGGAATGTATTTGATATAGGTACAGGCTTGTCGACATGGGCCACACATCGAGTACTACGCAGCAGCAGGTGCGACAAGTGCAGGACATCGTCTCGAGAAGCTCCCAGCTCTGGACATGGTGGCGACACGACATCTCTTACCGGATCCAGGAGGTGTGGGCGAGATGGCGTAGCGACGGCATTGGATCCAAAATCCTCGCCAGCAGTACCCTCCGAGCCGAGATCATCGTCCCTCGTCTTCTCGCCATGAAGGATTGCTTTGGGATGCGCGGTTCGATGAACGAACTCGGTCCCTGGGTTGTCAAGCCCGACAACGATCACACCTGTGTCCGTGTGCTCTACATCGTTGGCGACGGAGGTGCTGGTAAGACCGCCCTCGCCACGGCATTGCTCCGCAAGTTTGGCCATCGGTTCGACCGTAGGGCAGCAGTCACGGTTTCCTCGATAGGTTCCAGCCACGATGCCATCCGAGAGGAGATACAACGACAGCTCCATCCCAACATACAGTATGAGCAACATGAAGCTGCACTCAGGTTAGTCACTATTTCTGTTATAATCGTAGGGGCACAACTTGTTACGATTCGTAAACGCACATATAGATCTACCGAGAACCAAATAATCACATTACAATAACGACACAGAGATTATTAATTAACGCAGTCTTGGCAAACTCGCTACTCTATGGAGTATGACTATGAGTGCTCCTCCTCATGGATACCGCTGCACCAAACGTCTTGGTCGTCGGCATAAGCCGCCGGGTCCTCTTACGCGCCCGCTGCTACCAAGTCGTCACAGGTTACACATGTGGTGTGCCCCCCTCATTATATGAGAGGCCAAGTATACTAGTGTCCGACTCGAAACATTATCTATACTTGTCCACACCTATTACAACTCTAAGTCCAATCGTAGTCCAACAGGTACACTATATTCGACATAAATATAACAGAACTCCACCTTGGCGAATATACTCGCCACGTTGAATTTGTCAATGCGTCAAATCACCGTGTACTCCGAGTTGAGTTGTCTTCCATGAGTTTCGCTGCTACTTACAGACTCCTTGTGACTCCACCTGCAACTGTTATCTTCATCATTAGCGTCGCAGTCTATGTTGTTGATGTCGACATCATTTCCATGGAAGGGGGAGTAAAATAAATGGACTAATACTCTATCTGTTTTATATTACCGTGCGCTTTGGGCTTAGTCAAAGTCAAATATTTTTACATTTTGACCAAGTATATAAGAAAACGTATCAACACCTGCCATAACAAATTTATACAGTATGCGGCAATATTTTATGACGATTTCGTAACCTAGCTGAGTACGACCACTGAGTAGTGGTTTGACCAAGTTCGCGTAATTTATAGTGAACTTGTGTTTTTGCAGCCACCTAGTGCTAATTGACGGTATCGAATCTGAAGAAATTTGGAAGAATATCAACGCTGATCTTCCGTCCAATAGCACAGTAATAGTTACGACAAGGCTTTCAGCGGTTGCTTCCTTTTATAAGGAAGAGAGAGGTGATAAGAAGCACACCATGGAAGCCGCGGATGATAAAGAAGCCAAGCACATATTCATGGATGCTGTATTGAGTGGCGTGGAAGATAGTGGTAATCATAAAGAGATGAGAAATATTATGAATAACATACCACCTAGGGTTTGGGAGATGTGCAGGGGACAACCGGTAGCCCTGATCGCCATGGCTGGTTACGCTGCCTGCAACCCACACAAGTCAGTGGATGGATGGAAACAAGTTTGCGGCAAGCTGCTGCCCGAGTCGGTCAAAGTTCTTGACCAGGACGGCGTTCAGAGGGTGCTGAGCCACTGCTACCATGACCTATCTGCGGAGACCAAGACATGCGCTCTGTATCTGAGCACGTACCCGAAAGGCCACAAGATCAACAGGAAGCATCTTAGCAGGAAACTGATAGCTGAGGGCTTCGTGGGCGAGAAGCCGGGGCAGAGCGTGGAAGAAGTTGTGGATGATTACGTGGAGCAGCTCATAAGGAGGAAGATGATCCAGCCGGTGGAGCAGAGCATGAACGGGAAAGTGCAGATCCTTCAAGTCTACGACCTGGTCCATGATTTCATCGTGTCCAAGGCAAGCGAAGAGAACCTGGTGACCGTGGCTGGTGGTCGCGCCTACCTGCTACCGCCGTTTAGTGGCGGGAAGATCCGCCGGCTTTCCCACACCGTGCACCTACTACCATCAGATGATGACACGGCGGGCGAGGGTCAGGATTTGAGCGGGAACATGTCCCATGTCAGGTCGTTGTCCGTGTTCTGGGACTTGAGCTCCAGCGTGGACGCGCCGCTGCCTTCTGGTACACTGGACTCTCCGATCGTGCAAGTGTTAGATCTCCAGGGCTGCAAGGACATGCTGCTGAGAACCAAGCACATGGGCGCCATCTACAAACTGTATCTTCTCAAGTACCTGGGCCTTCGAAGGACGTGCATATCAGAGCTTGGGAGTGACATCGGGAGCCTCAAGAACCTGGAGACATTGGATGTTCGGGAGACCCATGTCGCGGAGATGCCTGACACCATATGGAAGCTCCAACAGCTGGTCAACTTACTTGGAGGGGACAAGAGAGCACGGAAGGCGTTGAGCTTAAAGATACCTACCAAGGGCCCCAAGGATGTTCGGAAGATTACCATGAAATCCCTGCGTGTCCTATCGGGAATCGAGATCACCCAGGAGCTGGCGCCACATCTCGAGAACTTTCCCAATCTCCATAAGCTAGCCATCTACAAGCTCAACAAGTACAGCGATGTCGAGAAACTCATGTCGCAACTCCCTAGTCGTGGGTGCCTTCTGAACCTGGTGATCATCGGAGATGACGAGTTACCTCGCTTGTTCAAGCAATGTGGGGACAAGATTCCAGCTACCTCTTTCAAGTTGCTTGTCACTCTTCAGTTATCTGGAAAGTTGGACAAACTCCCCACATGGGTTCAAGACCTCGTAGCTCTCAAAGACCTAACCCTACCCATCACGGTTTTATCCTCTGATCCAATACTACTCAGCAAGCTTGTTTGCTTGAAGAATCTCTTCTCCATCACATTCTCATCATTTGATCAAACTCCACAAGCTGTCGACATTCCGGAACCCTATTGTGACGAGATCATCGTTCCCACGGGAGGATTTGCTAAACTCAAGATCATATGCTTCTTTGCTCCCTTGGTGCCGCCACTGAGCTTTCTAGACGATGCAATGCCAACCCTGGAAAGGATCCATCTCCGCTTTACCAAGTTTGAAGGTCTTCATGGACTACATAATCTCCGAACGATCCAGGAGGTGCATCTTGAAGCACATGTCAACGCTGATAATTTTACAATGTTGATGGTACATAATCTTATAGATGCATCACGACGCAAGGATTTCAGAGGCCCCAGGATCCTTGGTGACCGATATGCATGAATACTTGACCCACATCTTCGACCACACGAGCGACCCAATCATAATTTGGAAAAAATGCACGGGAAACACCTTCAATCATTTTTAAATGTATGAAGGCGTTTTCATTCTATTCTGTTATTTAGCATTTTCAATCATCTGTAATTTCTGTTTGCAAGAATAAAATATTTGGGACTAGTTTGTATGTTATAACATATATCTGTATATGAAATTTTAGAATCCAATGGTTGATCATTTCTACATGGTTTTTGAGCATTATACCCTGGAGGTGCATTAAGGTTTAGATCGTTTATACCAGATCAATGCAACACAAAAATATAAGCTTGTACAGTTTTTGTTTGAAGTACATAGAGATCTCGGCGTCCATACAATGTTTGTCATAAATCTACACACTTAGATCATTGCAGAAACTAGACGGAGAGATAACATTTTGTAATGCAGTTCGGCACTCAAGGACTACATCTATGGGACATGCTTAATCGGACACTCCTTACCATGTATTAATCAAATTTTCATGACGAAAAGCCCGCCTCGGTGTACACACACACCAGACCACGGACCCTACACCGGTTTGGCACCCCTGCCACGGGTATCGGACTGTCCTCTAGTTCATCTTATGTCGAACCTAGATTTCGTCTAGTCTATTTGGCTACCATCGTTGCCTTTATATTAGGTCAATGTTACAAGTGTTCGACTCCAAGATATAACCTAAACGCACAAACCAAGTCCAATTGTAGCCTATACACATATTCGACACAAACTCTAACAAACTTTACCTCGGCGAATATGTCGTCATCTTGATATTGTCATTCTTTGTAAGAAAATGTGTGTATATTGAACTTGTTTCTCTTCTTTGCTCACTCGCATGAGGCAGCACCCGAATCCCCTTGGACTTGGTTGCCTCCATTGTGGATGTTACCGCGTTTGTCCTCTCTCCAGCTCCAACTGGAACAATGCACACATGTAACCTGTTCAGGATGTTGCTATACCCTCACCCCCACGGACCTTCATCACCGGCTCCTTGTCCTTCGGTATCCTCATGGTTAAGTTGTCCTTATCCACATGAAATAGATATCCCTTTCCATGAAGGTTCAGAAATATGATTAAATTCGTCCGCTCCCTCGGTACATATCTAACATCTGTAGAAACACTTCATCACCCTCTTGAGTCTTGATCTTGATATCTCCCATGACTATGACACGTTGAGGCGTACCATAGTCTTGATAGAGCACTCCAAAATAACCAGACTTGTACGAAAATAACCACTCCTTGTTACATGCCACATGATAAGAGCTTCCCGAATACAACACCCACACTTCATGGAATAATTCACTTTCTAGGGCAAGAGTGTCATTATCTCTATCATTAGCACCATCATCAATATTTGAGGATCCATTGTCCTTGTTCCACTTTGGACAAAATCTCCTGATATGGCCCCACTCCTTACAATGAAAACACCGAGGCTTCTATTTATTCTTCGACTTTCATCATTGTTGTTTCTGACCATCAACGCTTGACCACCAATTTCTCTAGCAGAAGTAGTATCCTCAAAAGTTTTCTTCTCCCATTGATCTTAAATAAAAATTATGTAGTAACCTCGCTTACATTGATACTAGTCTTGGCGTACATCAACGTAACAACCAAGCCCTTATAGGACTTCAATAATGAAGTAAGCATAAAATCACCCTATCCTTGTCCTCCGTATCGACCTCAATACATGCCAAGTATGAGATCACATGGTTGAAGGCATTCAATTGTTAAGTAAGGTCTGCCCGTCTTGCTCTTCAAGCTATAGAGCTCTTGCTTTAGATACAAATTATTGGGCGTCGTATTATCTAGGAACTGTTCTTACAACTTCATCCAGATTACATTCGGTGACTCCACGTCGATCACGTGATACATGGCCTGGTTAGAGAGACACAACCGAATAGTACCTGCTTGCATTGATATTCATCTCGTCCCAGTCTTCAGCATCCATGTTGGTAGGCTTCGCTGCATCAGCCTTAATCGTTCTCAAAACTCTCTACTGTCCCAACAAGTCCTTGAATCTTGACTGCCATAGCAGAAAGTTTCCCATACTATGGAACTTTGCCACCTCATATCTGGTTGATGCAGAGATGATTATACGCCGTTGATATCTCCCACGAACAGATGCTGGTCAGGTCGTTTAGGTCAAAACCATCGCCCCGAGCGGAGACTCCTCATCTGTTTAGCAACGCCTCCTTGCACGCCGCCTCACTTCCAAAATTCATATGCTTGAATTAGGGCTAGAAAAATATGAGCTCTTTGATCCATTTCCCTCTTAGCCCTTCATTTTAAGACCTCGTGGTGCCTACCCCTCCACCGACAGAAAGTCCTAACCGATTAGAACTCGACCACCAACCTGGAAGTTTCTTGATTCAAGATAGTTCGGAGCTATACCAACGTTCAATTAAAATTCGCATGACTTTCCTAAGCTCCAAGTCACTTTTGTGTCATCCAACTCGACCTCCTTTATTACCGTGTGCACACAAAATCAGTCCATGCCATTGTCGAATTGAAACCAGTATGACTCCACCAGATATATCCGAATCTTAGAGCCACACGTACGCTTTATGTGCGTCAGAGACCACTGATACGTCCCAAACATATCTATAATTTTTGACGCTCCATGGCTTCTTTCTACATGTTCTCCCATGCTTTCTATATGTTTTCCTTCGTTTTTAGGATGTTTAAATGGACTAACCTATTGACAAGATGCCTAGAACATTTCCTGTTTTTAGCGGTTTTTGTATTTCAGAAAAACGCTGAAGAAAATATTCGCCAAATGTCCTGAAAACTTACGAAAGTTATTTGTTGCCCGGAACGAAGACGAAGTCCAAAGGAGAGCCAGAGGGGGCCCGCTCAGCCACGAGCTGACCGCCAGGCGCAGCCTTTCCCTTGACCCGCGCCTAGGGGTCATCTGGTGGCCCTGGGCACCGCATCCCGTCACCACTTTGCCTATAAATTTCCTTTAACCCAAAAACATTGGGAACGGAGAAATTTTCCACGAAACAGATACATAGGCACTTTCACCCCAAAAGTCCAATTTAGGGCTTCTGGAGTCCTACTCCGGCCTCCAATTTAGGGATGTGTTGTTGCCACTGGGAAGTGATAAGCCACAAGTGTAGAGGATCGCAACAGTCTTGGAGGGTAAGTGTAACCCAATTTATTGATTCTACACAAGGAGAGCCAAAGAATACCTATAAGCCTTAGTAGCCGAGTTGTTAATTTAGTCACACCTGAGAAGCACTTAATAAAATATATTAGTAACAAAAGGTGCAAGAAAATAAGTTGTTGACACGATGATTCTCTTGCCTCCTCAACGCACCTAATACAATGTAATTGTATAGATTCACTGGTTCGGCTAAGAGACAATGACAGTGGTGTAATATGAAGTGAAAAAGGTGATTATGTGTGATCTGAAATAATAATTGCAGCAAGGTAACATGTAGCAAAACTGAAAGTTAACAGTGTAGAAATGGTAGGAAATAAGGCGTAGGGATCATACTTTAGCTAGTGGTAACTCAACAATATTAACATAATTAAAACACATGATATTTCCTCTAAGAATATGCATCATGGACGTTACTCGAAAACTGTTCCTAATGGATCAAATGTTGGATGTATACACAAGAGACAATAAAATACATCATTTTCCTGATTAATGTATTATGGTTTTATGCTATAACTGTTATGGTCACTGAATATGAGATTCATAGGAAAACCCATAGGCACGTGTAGAAACATAAACACACAGTTATAACCTTTCTCACATCTCAGAGACAAACTCGTTAATATTAGATGACCATGTTTTCCTGGTCATGGACATTTGTTATGTCAATATTAATGGGAGCAGAATGTTCTTTAAACATTCTGGCTGGGTAGACACAAGTAGTTGAGATACCACGAGATTATTTTTGCTAAATAATATCATCGCATGATGGTCGTTTTGTTTGCTTCCTTAGACCATGAGAATATTCAATGATGTTTACTGTAAGTATTATTTTGGTATAGTCAAGTATCACGCCATAAACTGGGTGATGAAAAAGGACAACACTAGGTAGTCACGAAAGTATTCATTCATTGTGATAGTTCAATATTGGGAATTACTCCTCTTGTTAATAGAGAGATACATCAAGGATCCACTCACTGAGATAGTATCGGTAAATAAGTCTGCGCAGACAAAGACATGACACTAGTCATGGGGATATTATGTCACAGTAACGAGTAAAAGGAATCATACCGGATATCGGGAATAATGTGATAAGATGATTAAAGAGTTTAATCACAGTCTTATAAAATATATCGTCCCGAGGTATTGCTTGGTATCGCGAAGTAATAGGAACTTACTTAACAACAAACAGGTTCAGCAGTTTTCTTCGCATAACTTGTAGGAATCAATATGGACGTCTAATACGTCTCAAACGTATCTATAATTTTTGTTGTTCGATGTTGTTTTCATGCCATATGCCACATGTTTTCTATACACTTTATGTCATTTTTATGGATTTCCTGGGACTAACCTATTGATAAGATTCCATAGAGCCAGTTCCTGTTTTCTGCTGTTTTTGGTTTCAGAAAAGTTTTTCTGGATAAAATTCTCGGAATTGGACGAAACGAAAACCCAGGGTCTTAGACACCTGTCACGTACACAGAGTCCGGAGGGGACCCGGAGGGGGCCCCTGGAGGGCCCACAACATAGGGCGGCGTGGCCTCCCCTTGGCCGCGCCACCAGGTGGTGTGGCCCCCCTGGCCACCCACCGACGTTGCCCTTTCGCCTATTTATACTTCTTCCTCGGAAAACCTAAAGACCCGAGCCTTTTTCCATGAAATATCTGTAGCCACCGTCATGGTTAACCCTAGTTTGGGAGGGTTGTCGTGGGATAACCACGGCAGACGTTACCGGGGGTAACTTATCTTGGGGCAAGACGACACAGGCGTTTGGGAGAGGGTTTAGCTCAGAGGAAAACATGATGATACTCGATCTAGTAGCCGGCAATCAAGTCGCCGAGTCTCCGATCTCGAGATGATAACTCAACTCTCGTATTACACTGGATATTCGATATCAGGCGATATTGCTAGAGCTCTTGGATCTCTTTCAACTAGACCTAGGGGTCGGTTTATAAAGCACCCGTACCTCCTGGCTTGCACTCCAAGACGCACCCTGAATCCTACCCGGACACCACATACAAACCCTAACTTTCCTTTGCCGTAACCCACAATCCGGGTTACGAGGCCTACAAACTTGGGCCTTCTAGAAGTTGCTTTACCCTTAGCCGGATCTTGCACAGCGTCCTTTGGGCCGGGTTATACCTTGGAGTTGGCCTACCGGGTTATTATCCCTCCATCAGTAGTCCCAAGAATAGCTTGGCCTTCACGGATCCTTCCTTCAAACGCTTGCTATTCCCTAAAAAATACCAAACGCACAAGCGTATGAAGACCGGGTTAAAGTGCTTTGATAAATAGCTAGGCCCAACTCAATGGTGGCCATACATAACCCGGCTTTTCTCCAAACACTTGGCTTAGCTTTCCCGGTCTAACCCTGATAAAAATGCCAAGATCCTGTACTTTACTCGATAATTGATCCTAATATCGCAGAGAATATCTCTTTCTTATTTCTGCCCGGATATCACGTTCAACACTTAAAGCATATCTCAAAAAATCCGCACAGATGATCGTTATCCCCAAAATTTCCGGATTCCACCCGTTAGGATAGGTTTATCCGCTCGCACTTATAAATAGAGCCCAGAGGGTAACTTGGATCCCAACATTTCACTCCAACCTCCCCTCTGCTTCCTCATCTCCTGCGCTCCGCAATCCCACAAGAATCTCAAGCCCGCCACCGTAGCAAGGCCGCCGCCGGCCACGTTCATCTCTGAACTGTTCCGCGCCGCCGCCAAACTCCGCCACCGCGCCTTCATTCCGTTCATCAAGGGTTGCAGGGGGGACATCCAGACCGCAACACCGGCCGCCGTCACGCCAGATTCAAGCTCCTCCCAGTAAGTACTCACTAAAACGGCTCCGCAATTTTTCGATTCTCCTCAGATTGGATCTAGGTCAACCCGCGAGCCGCCTTTCCTGTTGCACCGGATTAGATCGATTCAACACTTGCTAGCTCCTTTAACAACCTGTTTGACGATCACACCCTATCCTCCTACCACTATTAATCACCAAATTCTTCGTAGAACCATCCGCAAGTTTTCCAATCTAGATCCATTTCACCTCAATTTTCCGCGCATGACATTGACACCCGGAAAATCCTCCTTTTCCGGCTATTTTGCTTGCAGTAGATACATGGGCAATCATCCGTCTTCCCCAAACACTTTTCAATACGTAAGTGACCAATAATCTCCATAGTTGTACTTAATACCCGGATACCTCGCAATCTTTACTCCACGGGGTGATACCCGGATAGTTCTTTAGTTTTCATACTTTCTTGATACTCCAGACCCGGATAATTCAATACTTCCGAGTCTTATTTCCTGTACCTTTTTTCTTTGCGTTTTGCAGGTTGACCCCATGGCTCCCAAAAGGCAAGGGAAACAGCCGGCTCAGGCGAAGGCCACCCAAACTATATCGGCCAATTGGGGGCGATCCACAGTCACAAAGGCCAAGCTGGACGGGCTGGCCGAGCTAGGTGTTCTCCCTTCTCAGAAGGACATCCACTGGAGAGCACCTAGCGACGAGTCCCGGCCCACACCCGCCGATAATGAGGTAATCTGCTTCATAGAGCACGTGACCCGGGGATTCCGTCCTCCGGGTCACCCTTTCTTTCGGGAGGTCCTAGGCCACTACGGCCTCCGGGTATTCGACATAGGGCCTAACTCTATGTTGAATATTACCCACTTCATCGTTTTATCCGAGTCATACTTGTGCGTTCCGCCTAGTTTGGCTCTTTTCATTGAACTATTCCAGTGTAAGCCGTGCCGCGAAAGCGGTGACGGAGCACTTCTTACTTGTGGCGGGGTATCCATCCAACGCCGCAAGAACTCACCAATGCCAACCCTCAATCTAAATTCCCACGTCAAACATTGGCAATTATCTTTCTTTTATTGCCACGACACCTCCCCAGACGGCGAAAGGAAGCTGTCGGGTTACTCGGAGAGCCTCCTCGAGCCTTCCGATTCTTTCAATACCTTTGCCCCTGACTCGGATAGGGAGGCGATCCAGCCTTTGCTGGCTAAAATTGCTGTTCTCTCAGCCCAAGGCCTTCTCGGGCTCAACTTGGTGAAGACGTTGGTGGATTTCCGGATCCAACCCAACTCTATCCGCACCAAGTTGATGTACGAGTACTCGGGGCATACCACAGACGCGCTCCGATACTCCACTAAGAACTTTGCAACTGGCGACACCAACAAGACCATCAAGGGCTTCCTGACGGAGAAGTTGGAGGTGATAAAAAATATCGCCGGGTTACCCCCATTCACACGGGAAAACCCGGCCCCAGCGGTAAGACCCGGTACTCATAACTTATTTCAACATTTTGACTTGATACAGCTTCTAATTCTTGCTTTCATTTTCTCGGTCGCAGGCTGATGATCCCTTCTGGAGGATTGGAACCTCCCCCCCTTCCAGAGACCCGGAAGAAGAAGACGAGGCGGCTGATGATGACGAAGGTGCTTATCCGAATCTTGTGCTATCTTTATTTGCGTCACTTTCTTTCCACTTAACTTTTTTCCACTGATACATACTCGGTCTTCAGGGCTGGAGGACGAACAAGAAAGAGAGGAGGACGATCTGGAGGCCACCAAATCCGATCAGGAGGCCACAGTCGGGGCCAAGAGGAAGGCCAGAGGGGTGGTTTCCAAGGTTCCTTTTTCCTTTATATCTTCTGAGCCTTATTCCTTCGATACCATGCGTAAACTTAACCAACAGCTGTCACAATCATCATACTTGAAGGATCCCCTCCCGGCCAAGCGCAGAGTGACCCGGAGTTCCCCGGGTGAGGATCCCCTTAACCAGGGTATTTCCACTTCGCCCGCTCACCGGGCTAGCACTCCTCCACCTCAAACTTCCAAATCTCCTCGGCGCCATCCATCTCCTAATCACCCACGCGCTGGGCAATTCCGGGTTCCACTATCGGTCCCCTTGACAACCTCATCCGCTTCCAGCAGCGAACTCCCGCCGGATTATGCTGTAAACGCCGGGTAAGTCTCCACTGCTCGATGTCCTTCCATACCTGATAACTTTCAACCAATACTACTAACCTCCTCTCTCTCTTTTCCCTTAGCGCCCAAGTCACCATTAGTGACCCGGGGAACACAGAAACAGAAAAAAGAGAGACAGAGGAGCCAACTGATAACGCAGACGCTGCGGCTGGCGACGAGGCTGAAGACGGCCAAGAAGAACCCTTTAATGACCCGGCTCATCAGGAAGCCGGATCTCCAAAATCATCCGAGGAAATGGATGAGGAGATCAAGGTCCTGGATAACCAGACGATCCGGGTCTCTACCCCAAGATCCGGCAAAGTCCTTCAATCAGGAGATCAATCTGCCGGCCCTTCTCGTGTTCGCCCCGAAGACATGACATTTGCCCAAATGCTTGATGCCCTCTACACCTTGAGGGCCGATGAAGAAAATATTCTAGATGCGCTGATAACAAAGCATAAGGTAAGTCCGAATAATGCCACTTATATCCTTATATAGTCCCCAAGTTCCGAGTGAATTGTTTGTTAATTTGCTTGGAACTGCATAGTGGATCCGACTAACCCTTCCTTGTGTTTCCTCCCAAGATTTCGTGGCCCAATCTGAGAAGAAATTGGCGAAGGCCACCAAACGCATTGAGAAGGAGACGGCTTTACGCGAGGCAGCTGAAGCTGAAACTCGGAGGAGCGAAAAGATAACCCGGAAATACAGAAAGAGGGCTCACTCGGCAGAGGACAAGCTAACGTCACTATCTGTTCAAATTGCCGATACTTATCGTGCAGCAACTGGTACGATCTTTGACTTTTAGCATCTAAGACCCGGATTCTCTTTTGGATAAGTAGCCAGATCTCGTTGTTCATTACTTTTCTTGCTTTCTGCAGGCTCGGATGAAATGCTCCCTGATGAGGATGATGTTGCCAAGTTGAAGATCATTAAGGATACTGTCCGGCAGCTCAGCGCTGGAGTCGGATGGATTCTTGATGAACTGCGACTGCCGGGTGTTGGGCCAGGTAACATGAAAAAACTGCTGGAAGTCTGCTCCACGATTCCTGAGTGGATTTGGCATTGGAAACGCTCGTCCTGCCGGTTTGGAGTAACCCGGGGGCTTGCGTTGGCCAAAGCTTATTTCCCTAAGCTAGAGCCGGCCAAGCTTATGGGCGGGTTTCCGGAGTTCAATCAGGACGGGTCTAAGTTCTCGCCGAAGAACTTCAAGGCCATCCAGAAGGAAATTCATCACCCAGCCAGTGTGATCGCTGACGGTTTGGAGATCGACTCTCCCTGCATACGATGCTAAAGACAAGGTTATTAAGGCAGATCGCCCCAAGCCGTATGATATGCTTGCCCGATGGAAGGAGGAAGCTGCCAAGATTAGGGAGGAAGCTGCGAAGAAGAAGGCTGAAGCCGACTCTGCGCCTGCTACCTCTACACCAGTCGTCCCTCCTCCTGCACGAGCCGGCGTTGCTGCTGCTGCTACAAGTGATGACAAGGGCAAGGCGAAGATGGATGCCGCGGCTTAGAATGACGTGTGATACCTGCTCCTTAATGCCACTTCTCATGCGTCAGTCGGCCGATGTGCCGTTTAAACAATTATTTTTTTGGATGGTGCGTCTGTGCACCTTTGATACTATTTTACCGAAGTTTTGTAATGCACTCTAAGTTCTTGATACACCTTGTGCCCCTTTTGGCTTGTTGGATGATTTAGAATTTATCCACTCTTGAAACCATTTGTTCTTGATATCCGACTTTCTTTATTTTTCCTTTTGTGAGACTCGGTTTCCGGGTATCATGGGTATTGACGAGTGGACGTGCTTCTAAGTCCCCAAGTCCCCAAGACTCGGATGTTTGGGTTTTTTTATCCTTAGCAACTAAGCAACTTTTCTTTTTCGAAATCCCGAGTCCCCAAGACCCGAAGTTCCGAGTCTGGGATACTTGGTCTTTCCAAGAGAACAAATTTCTTGCTGTTAAGCTAAAAAACCTAGAGCCGTTTCACATAGGATTTGAAGTTATGCTTAATAATCGTTGAGTTTCCGGCTATTAGCCCTGTACTCTGCATAACTTGTGGTTTAGATGACCCTTTTGACTATCTTGTACTATAAGCCGGCTTTCGCATGGATATCATGTTGTTACATCTATACGAAAACAGGGTCAGCCAAGTCCCCTTGGGCTTCATGGCTGACTGTGATCGTAAGCGAGCAAATCATGCCATTTTAGCGCGAGTCACATCGAGCTTAAGTAAGAAAAGTCAAGAAAATTTGGCTCCTTTGTCCGGTTATAAGATTGCAGCCGTACTCGTTTGCGAGTAACCGGCCCTTATAACTCATAGGCATCAAGGTCGGGTCTTTGAGTTTGTAACTGTGCTATTCAAGCAATCAGCCCCCAAGACCTAAATATACGCAACATATTGAGAGTAAGGAACATAATAGTAACCATCTCTTTACTTGATATGAAAAGTTAGGTCAGCATGCCGCCTCATTAAAAACCCATCCAGTCCCCGAGGGTACCCTGGATAGGAAAAGAGTGCGTATGAAACCTGCTGCCTGTTACATCGTGCAACTCCACTTGCCAATATAATCTTTACTAAGTATAATATGGGCGTAATTGAGCCACGTTCCATGGTCTGTCTCTTTCTTGCATAGATGACGTGGTATGAGCGGTGTCATTAACTGTGGTCGACTCTTCCCTTGCATCTATCAAGTAATATGACCCATTATGCAGATTCCGGCTTATGATAAACGGTCCTTCCCATGGTGGTGATAACTTGTGTTTTCCTTCGTTTGACTGTACCAAGCGCAGAACCAGGTCTCCTTCCTGGAAGACCCGGGTTTTCACGCGCCGGCTATGATACCTCCGTAAATCTTGCTGATATACGGCTGATCTTTCTAGGGCTTGCTCCCTTTGCTCTTCTAACATATCTACGGCGTCCTGCCGGGTCCTTTCGTTCTCCACTTCGACGTAAGCCGACACTCGAGGTGAATCATGAATAATATCACTTGGTAATACCGCTTCCGCGCCATAGACCATGAAGAAGCGTGTCATCTGAGTAGATCTATTAGGTGTAGTGTTGATACCCCAAACTACGGAAGGAAGTTCTTCAACCCATGCACCGGCAGCCCTGATACAAGGGACTCGCAGTCGTGGTTTTAATCTGCGAAGCAACTCTTGATTTGCCCTCTCTACTTGTCCATTGGCCTGTGGATGGGCCACTGATGCTACGTCAAGCCAGATTCCATTGTTGCCACAGAACTTCTCCATCTCACCAAGAGACATGTTGGTCCCATTGTCGGTAATTATGCTTTGTGGGTACCCGAACCGATAGATAATTCTTTTCAGGAACTTAACTGCTGTGGCTGCTTCACAATTAGTAACTGGCATAACCTCAACCCACTTGGTAAACTTATCAACAGCCACTAAAAGATGTGTCTTCTTGCAAGGTGACATATGAAAGGGGCCAACCATGTCCATACCCCAGACAGCGAACGGCCAAGTTAACGGGATGGTCCGTAATTCCATAGCCGGCACGTGGGTTTGGCGAGCGTACCTTTGACATCCGTCACACCTTGCTACTAATCTTTCCGCATCTGGTAGAGCCGTGAGCCAGAAGAATCCGTGTCGATAAGCCTTGGCCACAAGGGATCTTGTGGATGCATGATGCCCACAGTCACCTTCATGGATTTCCTTGAGAATCTGTCGGCCTTCTTCTGGTGCCACGCAGCGCAAAAAGACCCCCGCGGCGCTTCTCTTATATAACTCCCCGTTGATGATAGAATATCCCTTTGCTCGCCGCAAAATTTGCCTTGCTAACACCTCTTGCTGTGGTAACTCGCCTCGTGATAGGTAGGCCAAAAACGGTTCTGTCCACTCGGGAATAGCACGTACAGTGGTCACGAGTCCCAGATCCGGGTCTTGACTTGCCAGTTCCTCCTCTGACTCGGTTTTAACTGATGGTCGCCATAATTCGTCCAGGAAAACGTTAGGTGGAACCGGCTCTCTGCGCGAGCCGAGTCTGGCGAGGGCGTCGGCTGCCTCATTCTTTCTTCTGTCTATATGCTCCACCTCATACCCGGAAAAACATCCTGCGACCCTATCAACTTCTCTGCGGTATGCTTCCATAGTTGCGTCCTTTCTGTCCCAAGTTCCTGACACCTGCTGTACCACAAGGTCTGAATCTCCGAAGCATCGTATCCTCTTAATGTTCATCTCCTTGGCTACCTTTAAGCCATGTAACAGGGCCTCATACTCGGCCACGTTGTTGGAACAGTCAAAGTGAATTTGTAGTACGTAACTCAATTTGTCTCCTTTGGGTGATGTCAGCACCACTCCGGCTCCTGATCCCTCGTATTGCTTTGACCCATCGAAGTGCATGATCCATGACTCGGAGTTTGGAATCATGGTAGTCATGACTGTGTGTGTCCAATCATTAATGAAATCAACCAAAGCCTGAGATTTGATTGCTGACCTGGGCTCGTAGCTGATGTGATAATCCCCCATTTCTATCGCCCATTTGGCTATTCTTCCGGTCGCATCCGAGTTTCTGATGATATCCGACATTGGTATTGAGCTAACCACTGTTATGGGGTGTTCCTGGAAATACGGCTTCAGTTTCCGGCTGGCCATAAAGACCCCGAAAACCAACTTTTGCCAATGCGGATAGCGCTGTTTTGCCTCTGATAATACCTCACTGACATAATAAACCGGCCTCTGGACTGGATAACCTTTCCCATCCTCTTTAGCTCCACAACCACTACTGCACTGACGGCTCGGGGGCCAGCTGCCACGTACAGCAACATAGGCTCTTTAGGACCCGGGGCCGCTAGTATTGGCGCTTCAGATAACTGCTTCTTTAGTGCCTCGAACGCCTCATCCGCCTCTTGGTCCCATACAAATTTGTCGGATTTCCTCAAGAGCCGGTACAAGGGTATTGCTTTTTCTCCGAGTCTTGATATAAATCGGCTCAGAGCTGCTACGCAGCCCGTGAGCTTTTGAACATGCTTCAAGTTCTCCGGCTTTTTCAGACTTTGGATAGCTTTGATTTTGTCCGGGTTCGCTTCGATTCCTCTCTCGGAGACGATAAAGCCAAGTAATTTCCCGGCTGGAACTCCAAATACGCACTTTGTCGGGTTAAGCTTCATCTGATACCTCCTTAAGTTCTTGAACGTCTCCTTTAGATCATCGATAAATGTTTCTGCCTTCCTGGTCTTGATAACCACATCATCCACATAAGCATGGACGTTGCGTCCAATTTGGTCCTCGAAGCACTTCTGAATACACCGTTGGTAAGTTGCGCCAGCGTTCTTTAATCCAAACGTCATGGTTTTGTAACAAAAGGCCCCAAAAGGGGTTATAAATGATGTTTTCTCCCAATCCTCCCTCTTGAGCTTAATCTGATGATACCCGGAATATGCATCCAGAAAGCATAATAGGTCGCTCCCAGCTACTGCATCTATGATCTGATCTATCCTTGGTAGTGCGAACGGATCCTTTGGACAATGCTTGTTGAGACTCGTAAAATCAATGCACATCCTCCACTCATTGGTCTTTTTTCATCACTAGTACCGGATTTGCTAACCAATCCGGGTGAAATACTTCCATAATGAAGCCGGCTGTCAATAGCCGAGCAATTTCTTCACCTATAGCTTTCCTTCTTTCCTCATTCATCTTCCTCAAGCCCTGCTTCACAGGCCTGGACTTGGGATCTACATGTAAACTGTGCTCTGCCAACTCTGTAGGGATACCCGGCATGTCGCTAGGTGTCCAGGCGAACACGTCCGCATTCGAACGAATAAATTCCACAAGTGCCTTCTCCTGCTCGCTGTCCAAGTTAGACCCTATAGTAAATTGCTTAGAGGGATCTCCTTCGACAAAAGTTATCATTTTGGTGTCCTGTGCTGCCTTGAATTTTGCTCTTTCGTCCTCAGTATTCGGCCTTTTCAATGCGGTTCTATCATCCGGATCTACCTGAGACCGATAGTACTTGAGTTCTTCCTTTCTGCAAGCTTGCTCGGCCATTACCGAATCTCCTTCGTCGCACTCGGCCGCTATATCCCGGCTTCCATGTATGGTGATGGTCTGCTTAGGACCCGGCATCTTCAGTTGCAAGTACACATAACACGGCCTGGCCATGAATTTGGCGTAAGCCGGTCTTTCGAATAGCACATGATAAGGGCTGCGCGATTTGACCACCTCGAACGTGAGCCACTCAACTCGATAATTATCCGTTGATTCTCCGAAAGCTACTTCCAATGCGATTTTCCCCTCGGGACGTGCTGAGTGACCCGGCACTATTCCATGAAAAATTGTTGAGCTTTTTTGTAGCTGAGACTCCTTGAGACCCATGCGTGAAAAAGTTTCCCAGTACAAGATATTGATGCTACTTCCACCGTCCATCAGGACCCTTTTCAACTCGTAACCATTAACCTGCGGTGCGACTACCAATGCTAAGACTCCTGGGTGCTCTATTCTTTCCGGGTGATCTCTTTTGCTCCACGTTATCTCTTGTTCCGCCCATCTCAGGTATCCCGGAACAGCCGAGGACACCGAGTTCACAGCTTGCTTGAGTATCTTCTTGTCCCTATTAGAAGTTCCTGTAGTATGCACATGATATTGTCCTTTTAAATCAGATGTACGTACCATACCGATGAAGACGCTGATCTGGCCAATCGTCATAATAGATCCGGATTCTAGGTGATCCGACTCTGGCCCCCAGCCAGAATCGTCCACCATCTTCTCTCCTTCGTGGTTGACGTAGATCTCGCCGATGACGAGATTCTCCATGCTCTTCCGAGCTTCTCCCGTGATGTAAACACCTTTGGACGCAGGCCCCACGGTGGGCGCCAACTGTCGTGGGATAACCACGGCAGACGTTACCGGGGGTAACTTATCTTGGGGCAAGACGACATAGGCGTTTGGGGGAGGGTTTAGCTCAGAGGAAAACATGATGATACTCGATCTAGTAGCCGGCAATCAAGTCGCCGAGTCTCCGATCTCGAGATGATAACTCAACTCTCGTATTACACTGGATATTCGATATCAGGCGATATTGCTAGAGCTCTTGGATCTCTTTCAACTAGACCTAGGGGTCGGTTTATAAAGCACCCGTACCTCCTGGCTTGCACTCCAAGACGCACCCTGAATCCTACCCGGACACCACATACAAACCCTAACTTTCCTTTGCCGTAACCCACAATCCGGGTTACGAGGCCTACAAACTTGGGCCTTCTAGAAGTTGCTTTACCCTTAGCCGGATCTTGCACAACGTCCTTTGGGCCGGGTTATACCTTGGAGTTGGCCTACCGGGTTATTATCCCTCCATCAAGGGTTCTGAAGCTCTCCCCAACACCCTGCCGGGAGGGGGAATCATCACCGGAGGGCTCGTCATCACCAGGCCTGCCTCCGGAGTGATGTGTGAGTAGTTCATCCTTGGACTACGGGTCCATAGCAGTAGCTAGATGGTTGTTCTCTCCTCTGCATGCCTCATGTTTAGATCTTGTGAGCTTCCTAACATGATCAAGATCTTCTTATTGTAATGCTACATGTTGTATTTGCTGGGATCCGATGAATATTGAATGCTATGTCCAGTGATTATCAATCTATCATGTTCTTTCATGTGTATGTTATTTATGATCTTGCATGCTCTCCGTTACTAGTAGATGCTTTGGCCAAGTTGATGCTTGTAACTCTAAGAGGGAGTATTTATACTCGATAGTGGATTCATGCCTCCCTTTCACTCACGCCCGAGTGACAGAAATGTAACTGGTGGGGGATGTGTTGTTGCCATTAGGGAGAAAACAACGATGTTTACATTGTTTACATTACACACTTTTCTTAAGGAAATAATCTGTTGCTTGCAACTTAATACCCGAGGTTTGATTGGATGATGCTCCGAGGGTGGATTATTAGTCATAGATGCAGTTGGATAATGGTCTATGTAACGTGTTCTAGGATCAGGTTTACCAGAAGGGGTGGCCATCTCTCTAGGGTGAACCGCGGGGAAGGCAGACGTGGGGTAGCACTTTGGGGCGAGGACACGGTGTTTACCCAGGTTCAGGTTAGCCGGAGAGGCTCCCTACTTCCTGCAAATCAACTATCACGGCGTTGCCGGACACAGATTACAATTACCTAGGGCAGATTAGGTGTATGACTCGAATTTGCATAAGCGTTTCTCCCGTCCGACTTCATATAGATAGCCGGATCAGGGCATACAGGAATACAAACCGTACACTAGCGTAACCCTATCAATCTACGGTCATCCAGCCCCTAAGGGCGCAGATGGGCTTCAAGGCCGCCATTGCGGATGTAGTCCTGCGCTTCGTCCCTTATGGGCCTCAGTCTTTGGGCCTGCCCTTCAGGTCCGGCTTCTGGATGCCGGCAGATACCCCATCCTGGATATCTCCGACAGTAGCCCCCGGGAAGGTTGAGGAACTTATTTTCGGTGTTGGGTTTTCACCAAAACTTGAATGATGGAAACTGGCTCCTGAGTCTTCCCCCTTTATTATTGTCAAACTTGAACAAGATCAGCCATCCAGAGAAAAGACGAATCTTCTTCGTGAAGTTCCCCTTGCGCAGGCGTTTCCGTTCCGGGTGGAGAGAAACGGCCAGGGCGTAATCATCATAAAATTAACATTGTAGAAACAGCAGCGAATGATGGATCTGTCTATGTAGGCGCATTAATCGAGGAGCTCTCCTTCCGCTACGGTCATAAGCGTGACACACGGTCAAATCATTCCATGTGGCGCACATCCAGGTACATGACCGTTAGGGACGAGATAGCCGTTGATACGTCATAAACGTATCCATAATTTCTGATGTTCCATGTTGTTTTCATGTCATATGCTACATGTTTTCTTTACACTTTATGCCATTTTTATCGATTTCATGGGAGTAACCTATTGACAAGATGCCACAGAGCCAGTTCCCGTTTTCTGCTGTTTTTTAGTTTCAGAAAAGTTGTTCTGGAAAAATTCTCAGAATTGGACGATTCAAAGCCTAGAAGTCTTAGAATTCCTGGAGGATCCACGGAGTCCAAAAGAGAACCAGAGAAGGGAAAAGGGGTGCCCACACCATGGGTGGGCGCGGGTCCCCCTGGCCGCGCCCAGGGGTGGTGTGCCCCCTGCTCGCCCACCGACGTTGCCCTCTCGCCTATATAGTCCCCTGAAGGGTTAACCCTAAACACTGGAGCCTTTTCCACCAAAAACATCGGCAGCCACCGTCATCGTCAACCCTAGTTCGGGAGGGTTCTAGAGCTCTCCCCAGGACTCTGTCGGGAGGAGGAATCATCACCGGAGGGCTCTACACCACCATGCCCGCCTCCGGAATGATGCGTGAGTAGTTCATCCTTGGACTACGGGTCCATAGTAGTAGCTAGATGGTTGTTCTCTCCTATTTATGCCTCATGTTTAGATCTTGTGAGTTTCCCTACATGATCAAGATCATCTTATTGTAATGCTACATGTTGTGTTTGCTAGGATCTGATGAATATTGAATGCTATGTCTCTTGATTATCAATCTATCATGTTCTTTTGATATGTATGTTATTTATGATCTTGCATGCTCTCCGTTGTTAGTAGATGCTCTGGCCAAGTAGATGCTAGTGACTCGAAGAGGGAGTATTTATGCTCGATAGTGGGTTCATGCCTCCTTTGCATCTGTGCTCGAGTGACAGAAATGTGACGGATGGAGTATATGTTGTTTCCATTAGGGAGAAAACAACGATGTTTACATTGTGTACATTACACACTTTGCTTACTGCAATTATCTGTTGCTTGCAACTTAATACCCAAGGTTTGCTCGGATGACCTTCTGAGGGTGGATTATTAGTCATAGATGCAGTTGGATGACGTTCTATGTATCTTGTTGTAATGCCCGCATGAATCACATAGTAATCATCATGTCATGCATATGCACTACAAGGCAGCCTTTGTATCTGTCAATTGACCAGCTGTAATTTGTTGACCACACATGCTAACTATCTGTCTTGGGAGAGACACCTCTAGTGAACTATGGACCCCGGTCCCTTTTCCTCATACTGATAATACAACCACTGCAATCTCTATTTTCATACGTCTGCAACTGTTTTACTACTGCCATCACTATTCTCTTTCATCTACTGCAAACAAATATTATTTTCCACACGGTATGTTTAACCTATTTGTGTTCAGCAAACTGGTGAGATTGACAACCTCACTGCTTCGTTGGGGCAAAGTGATTTGATTGCGTTATGTAGGTTCCATGTTGCTTCTGAACCGGTAGTGCGCCCTGCCACCTCAGCTACATCAACCTTCGAAAGTGATTGCTTTCTCCTACTGGTCGATTCAACCTTGGTTTCTTTCTGAGGGAAACTTGCTACTGTGCTCTTCATACCTTCCTCTTGGGGTCTCCCAACGAACGTGTGTTACACGCGCATCAAGCTAATTTCTAGCGCCGTTGCCGGGAAGAAAGAGGATTTCTGCAAGGGGAGTCTCTCACCTCCAATCATTTTTACTTTGTTATTGTTTTGCTTTTTACTTGCTTTATCATGCTTGGTATCAATGGTTGATTTCTCTAAAACTAGATCTTATTGGAAAGGTGGGTTCACGGAAGAACAACAAAAATATTATAAGGAACACCGCTTGTCACAAAAAGGGAAACACTTACGGGAACAAATTAATAGATTATATATCATTGCTAAAAACTTGTGCTCTACTTATAATGTTACTTATTGCTTTGATAAATCTTGTTGCTGTAGGAGGTATAAACACCTCCCTTTTCAATGTGAGTATAATGATAATGTTACCATATCCTCTTATGTTAAGGGAAATTATGACTTTTATGATGTGCAACAAATTGAGGAATTTATTTCTTGGAAGGGTGCATTCAAAATCGCCTATTTGCTTGAATATATTGATGATGCACCTTATAAATACGGGATTTATGCTATACTTGAATATTTCTTTGATAATTACAAGGATTGTAATTACTACATAATTAAATATCTTAATAGATTCTCTCCCCCAAAGGGAGAGAATAATGCCTTGCAGGAACCTATGGAAGAAGAAACTGCTGAATCTGGAAGCTCATTGGATGAAAAAGAGGAGGAGAGTGATGATCAAGAGGAGGAAGAATGGAGTAACTTCCCATGTCTACCTCCCAATGAGAGTAACTCTTTAACTCATACTTTATTTGATTTCCCTCCATGCTTACCAAGGGAGGATGAGTGTTATATTGATAATTGTTATGATCCTATTGATTCTTTTGAAATATCCCTTTTTGATGAAATTGATACTTTCTATACTTGTGACCTTGATACTACTATGAATGAAAACTTGTGAGAATGATATTGCTACTTTATTTATGATAATCCATGCTACTTTGATAAATCCTATGACAATCCTCTATTTATTCCAACTATTGATATGCATGATAATGAGGATGTTTGTTTAGAAAATTTATATGATAATGCTCTAGCTGATGGTCCTATGTTACTTGATGTTATAAATTATAATGATACTGAAAATAGTATCGCTATAATGTGTCCCATACCTTTAAGAGTGACCAATCATCTCATTTTGATATTGCTAAAAGTGGGAAAAATAGGAGATTGACTATACGTCTAATCTTACTTGCTTCTTGATGCTCTCTTTTGCTTAATTCATATTTCTTATGTGAGCATCTCCTTGCTTTCTGTGCCTAGTTGAATGGCGTTAAGAAAAGCACTTTTTGGGAGATAACCCATGTTTTTATTTTTGCAATGTTTTCTTCTGTTTTCTTTGAGTCAATGTGTTGTCTACTTCTGTAGAAACTCCTTTGTATATTTATTTTCTCGCATTTGTTGTGCTAAGTAAAGTCTTTAGTGAAAGTTGAGGTTAGATTTGGATATCTGGGCCGGAAACAGATTTCTGCTGTCCATTGTTAAATTCGTATAAAATCACAAAAAGGTCAAAATGACCTGAAATGTTTTGTGCTTAATCCTCAGCTATTTCCGAAACTTTTTCTAGTTCTGCATTTTTCGATTTGAGCAACATAAGTGCTCCGCAAAAAATCGTCTTTAAAGACTATTCTGGTTTTGACCGAATTCTGCCTTTTTACTTGCATTCTCTCTTTCACTATGTTGAGTGGATTTCTTTACTCCACAAAACATCAGTGGTTGTAGCTAATGTTTAAAAAGTATTAATAATGACATGTGAGTTTTTATTGTGCACTAACTCTCTAATGGGAATTACTTGGACTTTGGTGTGAAGGAGGTTTTCAAGGGTCAAGAGAAGAGGGTGATATAATGTGATCAAGAATAGTGAAAAGCCAATGCTTAGGGACTGCCCCCGTGGTTCATCCCAGCAAATTCTAATAATACTCAAGTGTCTAAGCTTGGGGATTCCAAAGGCATCCCCTTCTTCATTTGCAACTTATAAGTTCACTTCTAGTGAAACTATATTTTTATTCGGTCACATCATATACACTTTACTTGCAGCGTATGTTTGCTTTTATTTTATTTTCTTTTCATTGCTGCAATAAACTTGGTTGGAAACCAGCATTCTTGCGTGGGAGAGAGACACACTCCTCTTTTTTCATATGAATACTCGTTTTTTCCATGCTTGCATTCTTAGTTTTTCTTCTAGCTGCTGCAAATCTTTTAGCTCCTCTTTTTCATGCATCTCTTATTCAGAGATGTTAGTTCTATTAGAGTAGAGGTAATACTCTCTTGTTTCATTGCTATATCTCTTGGAGAGTTTTTGTTTAGTTTGAAATGATTGGTGTTGGAAAGCAGTAGTACAATTTTCGTTCTTATAACAGTGCAAAAAGAAGCTTGTATAGACTGTGGCTAGACTTTATCATGTCATGTTGGATGATATTTTAATACTATGATTAGTAGTTATTTTTGTAGCATGAGTTGTCTCAAATAGCTGAGAGTTCTTGATGTGCCATTGAAAGAATCATGAGTTGTTTTTATATTGAACCATAATATTGTGGTGTTCTCCTTCGAATGCTTTATTTCGTTGACTTGGCGCATGCTTACATCATGTTTATGACTACAAACCAGTCACTTATAGACTCTATGATCATTTAGTTTTTTACTTGTAATACCATTATGCTTTTATTAATAATGTTTTTGTCGCTATGCATGATTATGCCCATTGTTGCTCTCTTAATTTGTCGCTCCCGGTCTTTTGCTAGCCTCCACCTGTACTGAGTATGAGCTCTACTCGTGCATCTAACTCCCAAAAACCAAAGTTTTCCAAATGTGTCCACCATACCTACCTACATGTGGTATTTAACCGCCACTCCAAGTAAATTTCTCATGTGCTACTTTACAAATTTCAAAATTATTCCTGTTTTGTGCCCCTGTTTTAGCTCATGAGGACGTAAATAGAGAATCTTTATATCACTTGTTGATTGGACTTTACACACCTGGACTAGTGGCACATCCTCTTATCCAAATTGATAGAAGAGCTGGCAGCGGGGTTTCCAGCCCCAAAATTGGACCCTATAAATTATCTTCACTATTTTTGCCCCTGATTTATCAGTCAAAGCATAATTGTGTAAACAAAAGAGAAGATGGATGACCTTCTGATCGTAGTTGCGTACTTCAATTGGAGCGGCTCTTGTGAAGTCTAGTTGGCTTCTGACGTACTGTATTTTATGTTTAGCATTCGTTGACATAAGCATACACCTCTCTAAAAATATTGTTTTCAATACCTCTGTTAATAAAATAAAAGACTCTAGCACATGAGTTAATCTCTGCTTCCCTCTGCGAAGGGCCTTTCTTTTACTTTTATGTTGAGTCTCCATCTTCTAACTTTATGCACAGTTAAGAGAGCGTAGTTGCCATTCTGAGTTTAATGTGCATCAGTCCCAAAGATTATTATTGAATGACTAATGATGTGTCATTATTTGTTCTCAAATTATTTGTTCTAGTCATCACATTGAACTTTGAAGGTGTCCTAGAATTTATGATTTGCCCCACTTTTAAGGACAAGCGAAATATCACTCTACTATGTTTTCTTTATGCTCGAAACAAACGCATAACTTTCAAGTGCATTATTATTCATGATATTTTATTTGTGTTACTTTTCATGATGCAAAGTGGTTGCTAAGTTTCATTTTTAGAATTATATCTACCATGCATCTGTTTAAAGTACTATGATCTCAGCGTACATATTCTTTTACAAATTAGATGATCAAGCTTATGTTGGAAGCATGTAACCTTACAAATTATTTGTTTTCATCGTTTTACCTACTCGAGGACGAGTAGGAACTAAGCTTGAGGATGCTTGATACGTCTCAAACGTATCTATAATTTCTCATGTTCCATGTTGTTTTCATGCCATATGCTACATGTTTTCTATACACTTTATGTCATTTTTATGGATTTCCTGGGACTAACCTATTGACAAGATGCCATAGAGCCAGTTCCTTTTTGTTGTTTTTGGTTTCAGAAAATTTGTTCCAGAAATATTCTCAGAATTGGACGAAACGAAAACCCAGGGTCTTAGAAATCTGTCACGTACATGTTGTCTGGAGGGGACCCGGAGGGGGGCCCTGGAGGGCCCACACCATAGGGCGGCGCGACCCTCCCCCTTGGCCGCGCCACTAGGTGGTGTGCCCCCCTAGCCACCCACTAACGATGCCCTTTCTCCTATTTATACTTCTTCCTCGGGAAAACCTAAAGACCCGAGCCTTTTTCCATGAAAAGTTCTGTAGCCGCCGTCATCGTCAACCCTAGTTTGGGAGGGTTCTAAAGCTCTCCCTGGCACCCTGCCGGGAGGGGGAATCATCACCAGAGGGCTCTTCATCGCCATGCCTGCCTCCGGAGTGATGCGTGAGTAGTTCATCCTTGGACTACGGGTCCATAGCAGTAGCTAGATGGTTATTATCTCCTTTGTATGCCTCATGTTTAGATCTTGCGAGCTGACTAACATGATCAAGATCATCTTATTGTAATGCTACATGCTGTGTTTGCTAGGATCCGATGAATATTGCATGATATGTCCGGTGATTATCAATCTATCATGTTCTTTCATGTTTATGTTATGTATGATCTTGCATGCTCTCCGTTACTAGTAGATGCTTTGGCCCAGTTGATGCTTGTAACTCCAAGAGGGGGTATTTATGCTCGATAGTGGGTTCATGCCTCCCTTTCACTCACGCTCGAGTGACAGAAACGTAACGGGTGGGGGATGTGTTGTTGCAATTAGGGAGAAAACAACGATGTTTACATTGTTTACCTTACACACTTTACTTAACGAAATAATTTGTTGCTTGCAACTTAATACCCGAGGTTTGATTGGATGACGCTCCGAGGGTGGATTATTAGTCGTAGATGCAGTTGGATAACGGTCTATGAATTATGGTTTAATGTCCGGATGAATCACATAGTAATCATCATGTCATGCATATTCACTACGGTGCAGACTTTATATCGTCAATTTCTCAACCGTAATGTGTTTACCTAGCATGTTATCTTTTATGGAGAGACACCACTAGTGAACTGTGGACCCCGGTCCATTTCTTTACACTGATAATACAACCACTTCAACCATTTTTTTCTCTACCGCAATTAATGTTTTCTTATTCACTACCATCATTGTTCTCTTTCATTTACTACAAACAAGTACTATTTTCCACACTATATGTCTAATCCTTTGTTTTCAGCAAAACCGGTGGGATTGACAACCTCACTGTTTTGTTGGGGGCAAAGTATCTTCATTGTGTTGTGTAGGTTCCACGTTGCTGCTGAACCGGTAATGCGTCCTGCCAGCATCAGCTGCCAACAAACTTCAGAAGTGATTTCTTTCTCCTATCGTTTGATTCAATGTTGGTTTCTTTCGGAGGGATAACTTGCCGCTGCACTCTTCATACCTTACACTTGGGGTCTCCCAACGAGCGTGTGTTTACCCGACATCAACGTCCACGGTCCTGATGTTGATTATTGATTAGGAAAATGGTTTTCCATTTCATGTCCACTAGTTATCAAACCTGTAGGGGTCACACACTTACTGCGTCAAATTTTGTTGTTTGCATTAGATTGGTCCGGAGGAGAGTAGAAAATAATCAAATGAGAACTTTGAAGGCCGAAGAGGAGAAAGGTTCCATGTGAACGGCACTTGCACATGGGTAAGCCGATCCTAAGGGACAGGGTATCCCCGTAGATAGCGCGATCACGCGCATCCTCCGAAAGGGAATCGGGTTAAGATTTACTGAGCCGTGATGTGGCAGTAGACGGTGACGTTAGGAAGTCCGCAGACGACGGCGGGGGCGTTGGAATGAGTTATCTTTTCTTCTTAACGGATTGCCAACCCTGGAATCGGTTCAGCCGGAGGTAGGGGTATCATTCGGGTAATTCCAACATGATAGAATAATATTCAAGAGAGATTACGGAGGACATGGGCTGTCGCAGGATGTCAGAAATATGTTTTTGACATCAATAGGAAATCGTCGATGTTATTACGATTTCACAAAAACAAGTCCTGTGTCAATCGGAGTCATTTCGGGTAAATTACCATAAGAGAGAAATAGTGTCGATGTAAGGCTGGATGTTATATCATATATAATGGAGGATATGAGATGTCCCGGGATGTTAGAAATATGTTTCTAACATCGGTAGATAACATCGATGATTTTATCTATAGGGGTCACGGGGTCCCGGAAGAGTTTTGGGGGACTTTCCATAAAGGGGGGTAGTGCCGGAGGGGGCAGAAATGTCCTTATTTGGTTTTTTGGGGGGATTGGGAGGGACTTCTAAGCCCAATTCGCATTGGACTAGGAGGGGGTCTATTGACAGGTTTTTCCGTCCCAAACCGACCTAAAAACTAGGAAGGTACTTCTCCTTGTCCCACTATATATAGTCCCCAACCCCCCCCCCCCCCCAACCCCCCATTGAGACACATCAATTGGCCCTATGTACCTCTCTTTCTCTGTCAAAATTAGAGACTCTAACTATAGATCCTCTAATTTAATTAGAGCCTCTAATTAGAATGCTTTCTAATTGGATTAGAATTCTTTTTAGAGAGCCATTGGTTTAGGGCTTCTTCTAATTGGGAGATGATGATCATCTCTCGATTAGACCTAGCTCTAATCTCTCTCCCTGTCTCTCCCATATGTTGGCATCTTGCCACCTCAATGTAAACCTGTGGTGCCTAGTCCTGGACGGCGAAGCGATGCAGGATTTTAAGAATGTATGTGTGCGAGCTCTCACAGGGGTAACACGTGATACCCGCACTCTGCTATATTCAGAAGGTGGGGTACGCGGAATCGGCAACAGTCACACTGCTAGGCTTAGCCACGAGACTCTTCATCAGGCATTGATACCTTCGATCCGGATTACCAAATGTAGTACGTATGATTTTTCTCTTGAGACCAAAGGTTTTATCAAACCGGGAGGTATGTGCTTGATGAGACCAGTCGTTGAATCCAAAAAAAAGCTTGCTAATTCCCGTCTTAACCGTACCAGTTCGTGTATTGCAAAAGGTTGTTATCAATAATAAAAATAGGCATGGTCTTAAGGTTTTGCCTGCAGCAGTGCATTAGTAGTATGGGATAAATAAGACAAAGTTAAATCAGCTTAGTAATTAATACATATGCTATTTAGATGTGTGTAGGCAATGCATCTGTAGTCCACTATACCTCCGAGCATGGGTTAACATAGAGTAATTCGTCCAACCTTGGCCCTGTATTCATTCTGTCTTGTGTTGTTGTGCCACGGTTTTTAGTTCTAAAAAGAAAAACGAAAGCATTAAGCACGGTGATGTCATTGTTAGTTCCTGAGAGATCCTCTTCCAGTAGTCTTACTGATCCTTCAGTCACAAAAGTTCCCGATACACCTTTCACTTCACTCTAATTATATCTTTACCTTGACCACTCTTTGGGGTCTTGGGTACCTGACAAGTCCTAGGAGCGAGGCACAGAATGTAGAAGACACACAAATAACATAGATGAACTCATTAGACTAATTAACCCATTTAGATCAAGCACATGGCTACAAGGTTAGGCCTCTGTCCATAGCCTGAGAGGGACTACTTACACATCGCGATCATCTCAACAATAGAAAACACTGAAACAAAACTAGTACTTGGATTGAATAGATTGATAGTTCTTGCAATGTTGCCAATTGTGATGGGATCTAGATTAAAAAGTAGAAGTATGACTATGACTATGGTCATGGTGGAGATGATGTGGTGGAGATGCGGCAGAACTTCGTGGTCTTGCATGGAGAGGACAATGGTGATAGCGGTGGAGAGAGAATGGTGTGCGACTATTCTCTATGGATTGTTTCTTCTCCTTATATGGGGTCCCAGCAAATGGACTAGGTTTTCAGGTGAATTCCTTCGCGAATTAGATCTGGGTACTTTTGTGATTTTTGGTCGGTTTGACCCGGTGGTCCTTTCTGACAACGGTAAGGCGGGCGGTACAGTCGGTGGTGAATATACTAGAATCATTAAGTTCGCTACAGGGGTAGCCTTCAATGATTTTCTGATCTTTATCTTTTCCTTCGTTTTAGCCATAATTTTCCTTGATTTCCTGTCCAATATCTGCAAGAAAAATAATGACATCGAGATTTGCAAATAAATATAATTTTCATGAAAAATATACGGTTTAAACATAGACAAAGATGTGCCATTTTTGGACGCATCAACATCCCCAAGCTTAAACATTGATCGTCCCGAGAAAGTAAGTATATCATAAGGAACTCAATGTTTAAACCTAAATAATGAGAAGTTTAGTTCACTTACAATTGGGTGTTTAGTGGCTCACACTTCCTTGGGTTAAAATCTTAATATAAATAGTGTAACAACAAAGTATCAAAGCAGTTTCGGTAAGCCAAGACAAATAAAACAAAGATCATATTAGCATGCACAATTAGTAAAGCAACAATTATTCTACTTCTTGTAGAAAACACAAGGCTTCCAAGGGACACTTACATGGATTCAATTTATCATAATAAGATTGTGAGAGCAGTGTTCAAATAAACATAGCTTGAGAATAATTCATTAACTCCCACTGACGTAAAGTAAATGACTCTATAATGCACTGTTTGTTTTCATTGACTTTCAAGAGCAGTAGCTTAATAGTAATGAGACCATGCCAAAATAATTGTATATGTTTGATCAAGTGTATAAATGCAAAGTCGGACTACAACAAATTGTCACAACTAAATACACTCCTGACTTGGCTATTAGAGGTTTCCCTCAGATATATTGATTGCTCAAGACTCAAAGGATTGTCCAGCCTGCTTAAGTGCATGATTCCCACGAGAGTACTGATAATTTTACCCACTATAACATTTCTGTTACAAGGGTTTACACTAATTCATAGCCGATATCTGAGATTAACTTTGGTACATCCTTCATAGGCCAGCAGAGTTGTTAGCATCCCATGGATGCAACAAAGTGTAGAGACACGCGTAAAGCAATATCAAATACGGTGATTAACACGACAAAATTTTGGCATGAGTCTCACTTACTGCTAGGCATATATTCTACAAGAAAAATCTCTTCAAAGGCAATATTCGAGATAATTAACATTAGATACTATGGGGTTGAGTACTTCTGGCATTAGACTCTTCAAACAAGTTTTCTACATCATCCAAGTCCAAAAGACTTTTTCTTGTTCATTTTAATTTGTATAATTTGGTACTTAGGGAAGACATGGTTCACTAGTGGAAAATATTGTAAGAGAAACAATACTAAATAACCATGTGGATAAGATTTTTACTCTATCTATCAGGACTTGCTATCCCACGTGCATAGATTAATTTTATGGTATACTAATCATATAAATTTGCAACTCAAAAAGGTGGGATTCACAAGACATAGTAGATATTGCTGTCGTGCATGATACAACGACAGTTGGCTCCCACCATGGGGCATAAAGCGGCGTCCGGAGTCTTGTTCCGTGCGGGAACCCGTTCGGCTAGAGTTTCACTCCGCGCAGGGCTTCCAGCCGGCTCCGGCGAGCTTGTCGCTCCGGCCTCGTCCTGACGTTCAGCGCCTTTGACTGCATCATCGACGATGTCGGTTTCTTCAGGGAGGAGGCGGCCCCTCCTGTAGGCGGCTCCATCATCTTCTTCAGCGACCATCGCGTCTATATTCTCATTGTCCTCGAGTACCCTGACGAGGTGCTCTCTTGCTCAGATGGTCTCCCCGAGGAGGCAGCCGGCTGCAAAAGCAGCGCCGAGCTCTGCATCTTCGCGGAAATCATGGTCACTGATCCTCGCACCAGCCAGCGGGCCCTCGTCCGACGGGCTCCACCACCAGAGGAATCGCCAAGGACTCAACGTGCCCATCACCCCCTACGCTGCCCCCGCAAAGGCGGCTGAAGAACTGGAGATACTTTCCTTCTACTCCTATGGAAGACGGAATAGGTGACGGCAAAGCAATGCCTAGTGGAAGCCATCGTCCGCAAGTACAACGTCGCCCACAGGCTTCACTCTAGCGCCAAACATGCCCAGCCGGGAATACTAGGTGCACTGTCGAGGCGGTAACCTCAACAACAAGATGAACCAAGGGGAACACTCGGTCCCGCCTGACGCTAGGCGGTCGGTCTACAGCACCCCGACGAAGAACATGAGGGCGGCATAGACGGTCGCACATGAACTAGCCGTCCTAGAAGGGGAGGAGCTACTCGTTAGTGGAGAAGAAGCATTAGACCTGGTTGGGGGGGCCTTATGCACCGGCTACCCAACCGGGTTTGCCAAACCCGGGCTAAAGGCCCCCCTTAGGGCCCCGGTGGGCTTACCAACCGGGGTAAAAGGGGTGCCCACGTGGGATCTGCGCAGCGAGCAGGCCGACACCCTTTTACCCCGGTTCGTAACACCAACCGGGGTAAAAGGTTCTCTGCCGCGGCAGAGTTTTGGCATGTTATTGTTTGGGCTGTTTTTTGGGTGTTTTTTTGTGTTGTTTTCTTTTCGGTGTTTTCGTTTAGGTTGTAAATGACATATTTGTTCCACATTGACAGTAATCATCATACAGATCATTACATGCATTGCTATCATCAGAAGATAATTACATTGATCTCATTTAGAACATTACATCTGAATAGACATACACTGAGACCATCTACGTACATGCATACAAATCATTGTTTATAATTAAATGGTCCATTTGGATCTATGACTTCCTTGAGCAAAAACACGCCAATTCCTCTTGAAGTGCTTGTAAGCGGTCTGCCGGTACGAGCTCCTCCCGTAGATCGTGCAGCGCTAAATTTCTCCTTCTTTTCAACTGCTCATTCACAATTTTCCTTATGTTCTCCATGACATAGAATCCGCATAAATTTGTTCCCTGTGGCTGCCTAGGGCACTTTACGAGAAATAGAATTGTGAAGTAATATGCATAAGACAGTAACACTCACCCATGTTTCTAAGGAAATAGTATTTCACTACAGTGAAATTGTTTCGTCAAAAACATAACGATGTTATCCTCCATGATTTTAGGGTATCGCCCTAACATGAAATCATTGGCGACATATGGGTCAATGAACCCAATGCCACCGTTTCCATTACATTCCCGAATCTTCAATCTGCATAATATATATTGTACAGTGAGGATAATATAAGAATCAATAATCGAACTAGTTGAGGTAGAGACTTACAGATAATAGGTGTTGATGAGCGATTTGTCGAGGCCGTCTAGATTATAGAAGAAAAAAAGATCTTCAAAATCAATATAGACCGACTCCTCGCTGAAGTAATCCTCATGTCTAATTTTCACCATGAGTTGGTCCAGCCCGGCCTTTGCGCTTTCAACATACCACTTATGCAGTTGGCGCTTCAATGTTGTCATAGAGTCGAGCTAACCAGGTATGACAAGAGACATCCCTAACTCATATTTCCATGCCATATCAACCGTTGCGATGGAGTCGGAATCACTTAGAAATTGGTCAACTATTATACCACAATCTCTGGCAAACCTCGCAACTGCTTCCATATCAACTGGATTGTAGGGAGTATGTGCAGTGTCCAACACCTTGAGCGGGGGGACCGATTGATTTGGCTGCTTCCCGAGCTGGGGAATTGTTTTCCCAGTCTTCCTCACTTTGTTATAAGTCATCAATAATCCGCGATCATAGTCACATGGCAGATTTAGCTGAACTTGGGATGGCATTTCCAGCATATTCTTGAAGTGCTTCTTTACTGCCGGATCTATTGTTACTTTGGCTGATCCGAGGCTTTCTTTCCCCACGCAGACATCTGACTTTTCGTGTCCGCAGTAACCCACTCGTTGGTCTCCTCATCATTCATTTGGTAAGGCAACTTTTCTTGCGGCAGCTTGGGTTTGTTCTTCGGAGCACGTTTCTTCTTTGGGGAAGACTTAGAGGCAGCAGTCTTCCGCTTAGAGGACTTAGTGGGCGACGGAGTTGGTCAGGCATCGGAGATCGAGTCGGACTCGAGCTGATGACGTCCATGGCCTTGACGTGTGCTGGCGATGATCGAGCCGGACTCGTTGTAGGTGGTTGTGCTGGCGGTGTACTGCGTCTCGAAGAAGTAGGTGGCGGTAGTGGCAGCGGACTTCTCATCAGAAACACTATGACTTTCTTTTTCCATTGTATGATGGAATTGACAGAGTGTCTCTACCCCATCACCTCCGGGGATGTCAAACCGCAGTATCCTCCAAGCCGCCTGAACATCATCCACACCGACACGAGCATAGCCAGGTGTAATCGGATGGCCATGGCAGGTCGCTCCCTCTACACAAGATAAAGCATAGCCGTCCGCCACCTTGATGGATACTATCGAGATCGACACGTATAGCTCACATCTTGTCTTCTCCTTGATTGCATCCACGACCTCTGTCTGTGCGGCGGCATCAACAATCATAACTGCAACCCCAGCCGGGACCTCTATTGAAGCCACGCTGCTCCGGCGAGATGGGTCTGCTTCGTCGAATGTAGGGTCTTGCTCCTAGGAGCACCGTGAAGTAAGCTCATTATCTGCTATTGCTGCAGGATGACCGGGACTTCCAACAAACCAACCCATTCTTTGACATGCGCCTCATTCCGTCTCTTTCCTCTCTCTCGGCTTCTATATGGATATAGACAATCTTCCTTTTTAAAACAAAAGCACCACAAATATCATCCCTTGCCTCGTGTCCAGCCGCCATGTTCCGGATTCCGGAGGGCCTTCGGTAGCTCGTCATTCTCTCGATCCGGCTTGAACTCTCCCGCTTTTACCTCTTTGAACAGTCTTTCCAGTGCCGCAAAGGGGGCCTTTATTTTTCAGTCACAATAAGGTTCCCTTCTGCTTCAAAAGTTGCCTCATGCACAAGCAACCAATTTCTTGACCTCCGCGGAAAATCATGTGTACTTGGAATGATCCCCTTCTCTCGCAGATCTGCCTCAAGTTTGTCAAACTTAGGGACTGCAACTCTGTAGCCACCTGAAACCATTCTATGGTGATATACCTTATTCGCCGCATTTTCTGCATTCTTTGCAGACCTTTTCTTACCCTTTTATGATTGCTTGTATGCCAGAAATGTTGGCTAGTGTCAGTTCTGCTTCTCTAGCGGCCCCTCGAGATTTGGGAATGTATTTTTCTTTTGATATTCTTTCCATAATCTTTTCTTGTAAGCATTGAAAGCCTTGGCCATCTTCTTAAGAGCCGAGTGGATGACTGTGGTGTGCATTTCCTTTTCTGTCTCCTTGGTATCACATCCTGAGAGACTAAAATGGTTCATGAGCTTGTCAAAAAGAGCTTGTTTGGACCGGTCTGAGAGAAAAGAAACTGCAGGACGGTCGGGATCGTCTTTGTCCTTTGCTGGCTCATTCCATTCTTCAATACTTATATGGATGAGGTCCCTAACAATAACTCCATATTGACTTGTAAACTTAGCTGCAGCACTAGTGGGACAAGCAGGTTTGCCGGATCTATAGACTTGCTCGATCACCAGATGCTCTTTAGAGCTCATCTCTTGAGCCGGGCCTCATTTTGACTTCTTGGTAGACGACGTCGATGCAGTAGGTTCCACGACCTTCACTAAGGCTTGTTCATCACTGCTTTTATCCGGTTCCACATCCGGTCCTTGCAATTTCTCTTGTACCTCCATTCCCTGACCTGAATCATTCAGGTACTGCGAGTCGTCGTCTTTACCTCCACCATCATTGGGTCCAACAGGGAGTGTACTTTCTTCTATTATCGCGAACACCTGTTCTTCACCCTCTCTGCCGTCCATAGCTCAACTAATATAAATGGAAGATAAAATACTTTAGTAAGTAAAATATTTGAACAAGTCAATCACTTCAATATTTTAATAAATTCAAATGCAATCAAGTTTCACAAATGTCTAATTACCACTAAGTACTAAAAAAACATCGTCAAGCTACTAATATTTGCTAAGTAAAAAAATTGACTAAGTAAAAAATGTAAAATGTTTGCTAAGTAAAAAAGAACTAATTCTAATAAATACTAAGTACTAATATTAATTCCTAATGTTACTAAGTACTAATATTAACTACTAATATTACTACTAATATTAGTAGAAATTTTTTAAACTCACTTTTATGTATTTGTAAAAATTGGGTCTTGTTCTCTATGGATAGAGGACACAATTATCGACACAACCCAATTGGTTTCATTCAAAAATACTTTTTAGAATTTGAATTAGAGGCAGATTACTGATTTGACCATTTTTTAAATAGCAAGTGTGTGCATGATACAACTTTCAGTTTCTTTGGTTCCAGGGTGTTCTACATGTTCTAAGGAATCCAGAGACTACAATTTTATAGGATTTGGACTTGTAGAACTCAAACTAGGAATTATTTGGTGTTTTTGAGCTGGTTTGGCAAAATAAATAATGCTCTAGAATTTTCTACAGAACAGATGTTTTTTTATAAATGGATAGAGAATTTCTGTAGCTATTCAGTGGTTCAAATATCATAATTTTTGGACTAATATTTGATTTTATATCGATTTTACAACTAGCGGTAATATTACAATTAATTTTAAATGGGTTTAATTCAAATTCAAATAATGCCTCATTTTGAACTTTGTCAAACATGGTTGAAAATAACATAAACAGGTAGAGTTCATTTTTCTGACCATTTTGGTTATTTTTCCATAATTTTTGGACTTGCAGATTAAAAAGTTATTTAATTTTTTAGATTAAATTAAAGGGGCCCACGTATCATTTCCTTTTTTTTAACGGAAGCAGCACACATACGTGGGGGTGATGTCACGCTAACATCACTCCCATGCCAGCAGTGCCTCCGCCCGGCTCTGTTGAGTTTGCAGGCGGCGATTCCGGCCAGGGAAGGGGTTGTGCGGCTGCGTGTGCGTGCGGGGGTGTAGCTCACCGGGAGGGATTATCGGCGGTGAGGTCGACGGCGCGGGCGTGGGATCGGAGGTGAGGGCGAGGGCGCAGGGGAGGCACGACGGTGAGGTCGAACGGCGCGGCGCGGAGGAGGATTCTCCGGCGGCGCGGAGCGGCATGGAGGAGGGCTCTCCGGCGGTGGCGAAATCCGGCAGCCTGGAGGCGCTTGTGCTGGTTTCGTCGTCATCGGGGACTCGCCTTTCAGGGTGACTAGCTGCATTCATTGGTTTGCTTTCTTACACCCACTTCACAACCATTCTTCGTTGATGACATGCAAGCTCAACCTCAACCATAGTTTCCGTAGTTTGGTTCAATTCAGTAAGAAACTTCATTCAGAAGCTCTAGCATTTAGGCCCGGATAGAATGGTTCCTCAAGCATAGAATCATTCGGCCTAACCTTTAATACTCCTCAGCATCTTTTCATCTGGTTCATACTAAAGGCAGGTAGACCGAACACACGGCACATGTCCCAATGACTAGGCGTTTTGCGGGTTTGCCCCGAGTGGTGGCTCCGCCCGGGGTTATATACGAATGGGCCTTTTGCCCCGGTTGGCGGCACGGACCGGGGCAAAAAGGGGGTCTTTTACGCCGGTTGGTGCCACCAACCGGGTTAAAAGGGTGGAGGTGGGACCTCCCTTGCGCGCACCTTCCACCCTTTTGCCCCGGTTGGTGGCACCAACCGGGGTAAAAGGCCCTAATTTTCATTTTCGCCAGCGTGCCGCCATTTTTTCTGCCACGTTTCAAATACGTTTTCAAATGGTTTTGAATTTTAAAAAACTTTCAATATGAAAATTGTTTAAAACTGCATGAACATTTCAAATACATTTTTGTTTAAAAAAATAATTAATCTAACTATTTAAACTAGTAACAATTTTTGAATTTTCAAACATTAAAAAAAACTAGTTTATGAATGGTTTTGAATTAGGAGAAACTTTCAATATGAAAACTGTTTAAAATTGCATGAACATTACATATACATTTTCTGTTTTAAAAATAATAATTATTCTAGCTATTTAAACTAGTAACAATTTTTGAATTTTCAAACATTAAAAAAAACAAGTTTATGAATGGTTTTGAATTTGGAGAAACTTTCAATATGAAAAGTGTTTAAAACTGCATGACCATTTCAAATACATTTTCTGTTTTAAAAAACAATTATTCTAACTATTTACACTAGTAAAAATTTTTGAATTTTCAAACATTTCATCCCGCCATATTTCTTCCCGCCACATTTTTTCCTGCAATATTTCTTCCCGCCATATTTCTTCCCGCGCTTATTCTTCCCGCCATATTTCTTCCCGCGCTTATTATTTCCGCAATATTTCTTCCCGCGCTTTCTCTTCCCGCCATATTTCTTCCCGCGCTTCCCACCCCATATATATATATATATAGGCTTGTCCGGCATTGCCATATCACATCTGAACTCAAATCTGCAACCTCACCACTCTGCCATGGCTTCTACCGTACCCACTCTAACCTACTCACAAGTGGAGGAGCTTTGCGCCTCGAACTACCCTGCCCGCCCGGCTATACCGTCCCCAATGGTTGGTACTTGAGCGCCGGAGGCGTGCCGGTACCTCCTGTCCCTCAAGGTATGGCACGCCGGCGGCCATCACGAACCACTACTACCTCGAGCTCACACCGAGCAGCGTCGGGATCCCCGCTGGAATCCTGACTACCGCTCAACTTGGGATGCCTTCTTCATCAATCTACGTGAGAGGGCGCTCGCCAGGCACGGGGAGGATGGCCCGCCTCCTTCGAACTTCAACGAGGCCGGCCGTCGGCTCTGAAGGCGAGGCCGGACTCTCCAGAGCGTCATGAACTACATCACTGTCGGCGATAACCCTCGCCAGCGATACCCTCACTTGCAATCCAGGCGTGCTCACCCACCGAGATTAATTCCCGGACCGCCATCTGACGACGGCGACAATGACGGCGGCGACTTGGACGACTAAGAGTATATGTATTATACTCCTAGGCAGGAGTATGACTAAACCCCGCCACCTGTGTATACACGGTTGTTCCGAAATGCTAGTCTAGCTACCTGTGTACCCCACCACCTGTTAGCCGAGACGACGCGGCTTAGGCCTCAGTCGAAGTTAGTTTGATGTAGATTAGTTTGAATAATTCCGCTAATTTGTTAGTTTGAATAATTCTTCTACTTTGTTTGAATTATTCCAAACTTTGTTTTAAACTATCCAACCAAACAACACAGCGTACAAGCACAAGGATCATGTGTTTCCTTCGAGTGCTTATGAACCGTTCGATCAGCGGTGTGTTTCTTTTCGGGGGCTTCTCAACCGTTGGATCATCTATGTGTTTCTTTCGGGAAGAAGCACACGGATCGTGTGTTTCCTTCGAGCGCTTCTAAGCCGTTGGATCAGCGTTGTGTTTCTTTCGATTGCTTCTGAGCCATTGGATCAGCATGACCACTCCGTAAGTCACACGACCCTATATATAGCCCACCTCTCATAGATGTTCGGCACTCAGTGGGTACTTATCTGCCATACAAATCATTTAGATTCCCCTTCATACGCTCGACAATGCATTTCATATGCAGGCACTTGATCATGAGCCACTGCCGGGCTGTATGAAGGAGAAACCATGTGTTTTGTTCTATATATCTACAAATCCTCTAGTTCATTGACCGTATACAAAACATTCAGATTCCCCATCATACACCCGATATTGCATTTGATATGCGGGCACGTGATCAGGAGCCACTGTCGGGTTGTATGAAGGAGAAACCGTGTGTTTTGTTCTATATATCTACAAATCCTCCAGTTCATCGATCGTATATAAAGCTTTTAGATTCCCCTGCATACGCCCGACGGTAAATTTGATATGCAGGCACTCCGGAGCCACAGTCGGGATGTATGCAGGAGAAACCGTCTGTTTTGTTCTATATATCTACAAATCCTCTAGTTCATACGCCCGACAGTGCATTTGATACAAAACATGTGGAAAACAGAGGTGGACTAATCCAAATATATGAACAATGAAGGTTTTATACATTATTACACAGTAGTCTAGAATTATTACATGAACCGTGAAGGTTTAATACGTTATCCCCAAATAGTGCCGCCATTGTTTACTTTTCTGTCGTAGCCATGGAGCATCTTCATTATTTCACGTGATGCTTGGGTCAGTTTTCACTCTGAAGGGTGAAATTTCTTCAAAGTTATTATAATCTTCTGACATGTCTGTCTTGTCCTCTGCTCCCACGATGTTTCTTTTCCTAAAAGTACTATATGGCGCTTCGGCTCGCCGCATGATGTAATAGAATTCTTATCTTTTCTTTTCCTCGGTTGGGTAGACATGTCCTTAACATAGAAAACCTGAGCCACATCTTTGGCTAGGACGAATAGTTCGTTTCTGTACCCAAGATTGTTGAGATCCAATGTTGTCATTCCGTACTTCTGGTCTACCTTACTCTTGTCATCTTGACTCATTGGCACCGAAACAGATGGACCTTAAAATTAGGTCCATAGTCAAGTTCCCAAATCTCCTCTATGTAACCATAATATGTCTCATTTTTCCCATTGTATCCGGTTGCATCGAAACAGACACTACTGTTTTGAGTTGTGCTCTTTTTATCTTGTGCGATCGTGTAAAATATATTCTCATTTATCTCGTACCCTTGGAAAGTCAGTACAGTCGAAGATGGTGACCTAGCCAACAAGTACAACTGATGTCCGACAATGTTATTATTCATGAATTCTGTCTACAACCAGGCGGTGAAACTATCCACATGTTCATCATTAATCAAGGATTCAGACAGCCCCGGGTTTTTGGACCGTGTAATATTCTTATATTCATCGATATAAGGAGCCACCAAAGTGGATATTTATAGAATTGTGTAGTGTGCTTTAGTGAAAGAATGTCCGTCCATAAATATCTTTGGTTTCTTTCCTAGCGTGCCTTTTCTACTCATTCTCCCCTCATGCCGCGATTCGGGAACACCAATTGGCTTAAGGTCTGGAATAAAGTCAACACAAAACTCAATGACCTCCTCTGTTCCATAACCCTTGGAGATGCTTCCTTCTGGCCTAGAACGGTTATGAACATATTTCTTTAAGACTCCCATGAACCTCTCAAAAGGGAACATATTGTGTAGAAACACAGGACCGAGAATGGTAATCTCTTTGACTAAGTGAACTAGGAGGTACATCATAATATTGAAGAAGGATAGTGGGTACACCAACTCGAAGCTGACAAGACATTGGACCACATCTGTCTGTAACGCTGATAGACTTTGTGGATTGATTACCTTCTGAGAAATTGCATTGAGGAATTCACATAGCTTCACAATGGGTAGTCGAACATTTTCTGGTAGAATCCCCCTCAACGCAATCAGAAGCAATTGCTCCATCAGCACGTGGCTGTCATGTGACTTCAGGTTTTGGATTTTTTTTCTCCGCCACATTTATTATTCCCTTTATATTCGACGAGAAGCCAGACGGGATCTTGATACTACTTAGTGCTTCGAAAAATATTTCCTTCTCTTCCTTGGTAAGAGCGTAGCTGGCAGGACCACCTTGAAACCGCTCAAGATTCTTGTCGTCTCGTCCTTTCATGTGTTGATGGTCCTGCCGTACTTCAGATGTATCTTTTGACTTCCCATATAAGCCAAAGAAGCCTAGCAGATTCACGCAGAGATTCTTCGTCAGGTGCATCACGTCCATCGCATAACGGACATCTAGGATTTTTCAATAGGGTAGATCCCAAAATATATATTTCTTTTTCCACATGGGTGCGTGTCCGTCAACCTCGTTCGGAACAGGTTGTCTGCCAGGACCTTTTCCAAAGATTACTTTCAAATCCTTCATCATATCAAATACATCATCACCAGGTCGGAGGATAGGCGTCTCTCGAGTATCTGCCTCACCATTAAAATGCTTGCCTGCTTTTCTTAAGGGATGCTTGCGCGGAAGAAAATGACGATACCCGAGGTACACAACCTTCTTACATTTATCCACATATATACTTTCGGTGTCATCTAAACAATGTGTGCATGCATTGTATTCCTTGTTTGTATGTCCAGAAATGTTACTAAGAGCAGGACAATCGTTGATGGTTACGAACAACAGTGCTCGTAGGTTAAATTCTTTTTGTTTGTTCTCGTCCCACACAGGCACACCTTCTTCATGCCACAACCGTAAAAGTTTATCGACTAATGGACTTAGGTACACATCAATGTTGTTGCCCGGTTGCCTCGGGTCTTCGATCAGCACTAACATCATAATGAACTTCCTCTTCATGCACAACCAAGGAGAAGGTTATAGATACATAAAGTCACAGGCCAGGTGTTATGGCTGCAGCTCTGCTCACTAAATGGATTCATGCCATCTATACTTCGACCAAACCATAAGTTTCTTGCATCACCTGAAAAGCGCGAGAACTTTCTCTCGATTTTTCTCCATTGCGACCCATCAGCGGGATGTCTCAACATCTCGTCTTTCTTATGATCTTCCATGTGCCATCGCAAAAGTTTGGCATGCTCTTTTTTCCGAACAAACGTGCAACCGTGGTATTATAGGAGCATACCACATCACCCTTGCAGGAACCCTCTTCCTGGAGTGCTCACCCTCAACATTGCCATGGTCGTCTGGTCTGATCTTATACCGCAATGCAGTGCATACCGGGTATTGTTCCAAATTCTCCTACTTCTCACCGCCATAGAGGGTGCAGTTTTCAATGCGGGCATGTATCTTATCCACATCTAATCCTAGGGGCATAGAAGCTTTTTTGCTTGGTATGTACTGTCGGGCAATTCAATGTTTCTAGGAAGATTTTTTTCACTATTTGCAGCAACTTTGTAAATCCGCTGTCAGTCACACCGTTCTCGGCCTTCCATTGTAGCAATTCCAGTGTGCTGCCCAGCTTTTTATGCCTATCTTCGCAATTTGGATACAACAATGTTTTGTGATCCTTTAACATCTGGTCGAACTTCACCCTCACCTTTTCAATCTTGCTTTCTATCTTTGCATCCGTAATGGCCTAGCCAAGATCATCGATGGGCTCATCTGGTGTCCGGTCTTGTGCTTCTACTTCATCGTTATCTTCCATGCCAGTACCGACACCGTATTCATGGAACATATCATGATAGTTGTCATCATTCTCTTCTTCTTCGTTGTCTTCCATCATAACCCCTCTTTATCCGTGCTTGGTCCAACAATATAGTCGGGCATGAAACCGGACAGAAACAGGTGGAAGTGGATGACTCTGTGCGAAGAGTGTTCCTTCTGGTTTTGACATACAGCACATGGACAACACATAAAATTATTCCGCTTGTTTGCCTGGGCCACCTCGAGAAAATAACCCACGCCTTTCATGAACGCGGCAGAGCATCGGTCAGCGTACATCCATTGCCGGTTCATCTGCATTATATGATTATTAATTAAGAACTGTTACAGAACACGCTGAATAGAGAAATGACCAATGTTACATCGACAGATGAAAGGATAAAGTTGGTACCTCGACCGAGAAGGAAATAAGGACGAGAAAGCTTATTTAATTAAGTGTCGCTCGGACAAATTAAATCATGTTTGTTTTCTGCGAGCTGAGATGGCGTTATGCTCCATGGCATTTCATCGAACACCTCTTGTGCATAGGAGGGAAAAACAACTGAGCACACACCACAAAACTAGAATATGTCCTCCAAAGTGAGTGGCATGAGGAGAGGAGAGTGCTGGTAGGGTTTATATAATGGGGGGGGGGGGGTCTTTTGCCCCGGTTGGAGCCACCAACCGGGGTAAAAGGTGTTGCGGGCCTTTTACCCCGGTTGGTGGCTCCAACCGGGGCAAAAGACCCCCCACGAGGCGCCCTGCTTGCCCCAGACCTAGCTCTGCACCCTTTTACACCGGGTGGTAGCCGAGCCGGGGCGAAAGGGGTGCTCACCACCGAGCAAAAGCCACGTTCTCCACTAGTGACTCCGCCAACAACAACGCCTCCAAGATCTCGTGAGCGCTCGATGAAGTTGGTTCGCCATGGGTAACTTACACCATAGAGGCAAGGGAGGGAGGGCACTTCTGGGTAGGGCACCACCACCACCCTGTGCCACGGATAAAATTTTACTAGTGGAGAACTTTTAATTTAATTCGCCGTGGGTAACTTGCCCCACCACCACAAACCATGCTGGTAGCGCACTTTTCCATGTGTGGTGGCGATGGCGGCGTCTTGACGATAGAGGTTTTGTGGCGGCGATGAAGATGGAGCTATGGAGGCGTCCTCTTCTTGATACAAGGCTTGTGGATGAGTCCTTCTGAGCCCCCAATACCGACTTAATGACCTTAGGAAGGTTGATCCTCAAACAGGGTCAAAATCGGTGAAGAATCTTGAAAGTTCGCCTCATTTACGTCGCACCGAGTTTGCAGTATGTCCCGCACCAGTGGTCGTCGAAATCCCCGTATCTTCGATGTTTTGGACGTCATTTATTCAAACGAACTCAGTTTTAGGTAATCTATGGCTCATTGAACTCGTATGAATGAGGTCCACATTCCAGTGGACTGCACTATTGATTTTGGCTTGATAAAATAATAACCATTTTCAAGCCTCCGGCAAAAAATCTGGCGCTAGCTCCAAAAATGTTATGGCTCCATAAATCTTAACTACATTCCAACCAGCGCCTAAAGGGTATTTTATTAAACTCAAAAGTTAGTATCATGTGGCATAATTCAAGAGATTTTACAGCCGTTCGCTGCATAGCTAAGATACACACAGCCGCAAACACCAAAAGTTAAAAAAAAAAAGGAAACAGAAAACGACGTATAACAAGATAATATGAAGATATGGACGAACACCTATGACAGAGATGTGCCAATCCGAAGACTACGCTGCCACTCATACGGCATTAAAATATACCTAGCCGCTCCATCCAATCCTGTACCCGCCTCCATAAACAGTTATATGTTGTTCATGCCTTATAGAGGTAATCAAGAACGTAAAAAAATGAGTATATTGGTAAATTACCTGCAAATGAGAAGACAACTTACCATTAAAAACATATAATTTCTATATAGCCAGAACGACCATATTCCAGCAATCGTTGGCGTCTAATGCGAATTATATACTTATGATCAATTCCACATATCCAGTTCCCAACAATATTTCCAACAAAACGTAGTGGGTATAAGTTAGAATCCATTTGAATGACTGAGCATATAGAACTTACAAGCTGACATTGGAAAAATAAGTTCTGAATTATATCATTATGCTGATGAAATTCACACTTTTTTACTCACATGCTAGTTACGCTTAACAAAATTATCCTTGGGAAGGATCACATCTTTGCGAAGGTATCACTCAAAGTTTTTAGTTTTTAGAGGTACCTGCATTTTTCAAATTTTGTTACTATTATCGACGCCACTTCTGAATGAACCAGTGTCATATAAACTCTATAACACGTGGAAGATTCTAGAACACTTGTGATTCCTGGACGACTTTATTTTGAATAAAAAATTTCAAATAAAGATAGTTATATGCATAGATTGATGCAAAGGCCCGGATTTTACTACCGTTTTCGAAAAAAAATGTTCTCATCTTGTCTGCTTTCGCTGTTTTGCTTGCTGCATGACAGTGAACGGAATACCTGTGCTCGTGTCGGAAGGAAAGCATCGGATGGATTCTTTGAGTATGTCAGTCACCATAGACACAAAGAAATAAAGGTCATTTCTTTTTATTGAAGGCAAGGAAAGCATCATGTTCGTTGTACATCATAGTTTCTCAAAGTATGCCAGTGACTACAGATTTATTCAAGAAAAGGAGACACATCACAAAAGCCTTTGTGTGTGTATCTTACATGTCAAGCCAAGATAGGAGCTGTGGCATATCATCCTCCATCGTGAAGAGAAATATCATTTTGGATTGCTTGTTTTGATTAAACGAAATGTTTCTGATCTTGCCTTCTTTTATTGCTTTGCTTGCGGCATAACAATGTATATGGAATAGCTTTGCTCGTTTTCGAAGAAAAGCATCGGATGGATTCTTAGAGTTAATAATATACTCAACCGTGGTACGCAAGCGTGTATTTATTTATAATGTAGTTTGAGGGAGGTGAGAAAGGACCGGGCTGTGTTGACACTCAAATGAAATTCCATTCATTCTGATAACTGATATCGACCCACGGCATCAAACAATCAATAGATCAAAGAGTCGCCGTCGCCGGCCTGCTATAAGTCTTGGTAAGAATCAGAAACTGGTGCTCTTTTTTTTTCTGGGCCTACATTGCATGCAAATTGTCTCTCTCTAGATCTGCTCGAAAAAAATCTCTCTACTAGATCCTTCTCTCTCCCATTTGATTTTCATCTTCCTTTATTCACCATTATTATGTTGTAAATTTAATTCGGTTCCGTCATAGATTGAGAATCTGCTAGCTACGGGTATCTATAATAGTGATTAACCGTGTGCAAGGAGTATTATATGGAGATAGCTAATTTGTTGCAGAAATTCTTGTCCTGCAGGTAGCCCAAGTTGATATCAAGGTTGCAAAAGATGGCGGCCGCAGCTGCCATAGCGGCTGCCTTATCCAAGATCAATACATGCCAAGCAAATGAAGCCTGCAAGTCCGCCCTGTCGATGATACCTCAAGACCAAGGAAGGCGTCTCACGGAGGAAATGGAGAGTGTAAAGAACCATCTTGAACAAGTGCAGCCTGTAGCAGCAGCAGGAATCGAGGTTGAAGATGAGTGGATCGCCACGGTGGCGCTGCGTGTAGAGGAATTGATGGACAAGTACCTGTACCATTCAATTCGGCTGCACCCGCTGGAAGTAGATTGTGATCATTTGGCCCAACTCGGGCAAGTGGCTGGTTCCATGGCCAAGATAGAGATGGAACTCAAAGACCCTGTGCACTTGAGACAGCTCGCTGCCGCTACCGCTCAATATCAAGCCGTGTTGATTAATGCCCTTGTAGTAGCAATACTGAATGCATTGCCGGCGGCGTTCTTCGGTGTATTGTGGGAGAGGCTTAAAACGAAAATGGCATGGAGAGCTGTTGACATTCACACCGACAATGCTAATCTTGTCAACTTCCTGACAAACCGTTACCTGACCGACTTCTTCTCTCTGGACCAGTCGCGGAAGGTGATGTGCATCGTCGGACCTTCCCGGACGGAGACTGGCCAGGCGAACGCAACCGCGTCCGGGCTGTACAATGACACCCACCAAGATTTTAACTGCCATGTGCCTCCATTGCAACTACCAAACGGCCCAGCTGACCCGGCCAAGATCTTAGAGCATATACTTAAATATATTGACAAATCAGGAGATCATAATGGACAAGATCTCATGGATGAAGTCAAAAAAGTACTATGCACGAAGAGGTATGGTTTTATTCTTTCTTGCATCTTAACCTCGGCTGTGTAATTAATTTCCTTGAGACACAGATTTATTTTGTTTGAGATAGCCGAGTAGTACAAGCTCAGGCTGGTCACAATGAGGAGTAACTTAAACTAGTAGCATGCATATGTTACTAGCTAGTTTAAGTTACTAACTCCATAATGGGTAGTAAGATGTGTGTAGTGTCATGCACGTCTTCATTTATTAGGCTATAGGCATATTTTGTCCTGATATTTGTGATGTTACAGTAACATAGATATAGTTACCAGAAACTTCTCTCTCTTTATTAACTATCTGCCACATAAGCAAACTTGTATTGAAAAGTGTGATGTTACTACCCGTGGCGGATCCACATGGTATGCCGGGTATGCATACCCTGCAGCCATGCCATGCAACGGTGTACTACAGCTAGTATAGAAGAAAAAAAGGACGATGGATTAGTGCAAAACTGCTCAGCTCGATACATGCATGGCTGCTCCCGTGTAGTACTAGTAAGAAAACAAGAAAAGTGGCTGATGGATTTGTAGAAAACATGCCAGCTTAAGTCATGCTTGCATCAAGCAACTACCCTAGTAGGAAAAAAGGCAAACCCCGATCGACTAAAACTGCTTGGTCTCGGCTTATTCTCATACATCTTACAGGTCTACGTCTACATAATACAAAAAATCCAAATCCCAGTCGTCATACACTAGCGAGTAGCGACTACGCCGTCGGCCGTGGAGCTATTTGTCCTGAACACTCGATCTGAAATGCCGAATTTGGACGCCGTCACGCGGCTCGCCGCAATGACGGGAAGTCTTGCCTGGCCGCTGCATCCCACGACTAGATATTGCTTCCATACCCAAGTTTCGTACTCAATCTTTTAGTTAGATATTGCTTCCATACCGTATTGCAATATAGCTTTATATTTATTTATTGAATTAGTGAATATATTTTCTCAAAATGGCTAATAATTTTTTGGTGCGGCATACCCAATGGAAAAATCCTAGATCCACCACTGTTACAATTCTAATTATACTTGAAGAATTTGAAATCTTAGAAAGTATGCTCACACTAACCCCTAAATCTCCATTTTGTTGGTTATATGATATTATAACTATGTCATAAATTGCTTAAGCTCCTGGTTATTTGTATATCTTATGTGACTCTGTCATTACGTTATGCATAAGTGAATAGTGATATATATATGTTGGCTAAAATTTGAATTCTATTCATTATTTAGCAAAACCGCTATATGACCATAGGCCGGCTATAGTCTTTCGTAGTTGCAGGAATCGGTGGGGCTAAAGACACTCTATTTTAAACTTTGATTGCAATATATGCATATAGATATTCAGTCTGGGGCAAATCACTAATTAATTTAATTGGATAAACACAGGTACATAATCCTTATAAAGAACTTAGGGGACTCAGATACGTGGAACGCAATCAAGGGTGCTTTTCCGGACAACAACTCTAGCAGAGTGATGATCACAACCTGTCGATTGGATGTTGCCGAGGAATGTTTCTTTGGCGAGTCTGACCTGATTTATAAGGTGATGCCTAAACCTACTAGCGGTGAGAGGTCAGGTGAAGACGTTACTACTAGTGTGGATCACCTGCTGAGCCAGTGGCCCGAGGATCTGAAGGGGTGCACCTTGTACCTGAGCACAGTCCCAGATTCCCATGTATTTGAGAGGGGCAGCATGGTGAGCAAATGGGTGAGTGAAGGACTAGTCCCGGAAGAGCAGATTGGACATGATCATTTTGGTAAGCTCCTTGGCATGGACGTGATCCAGCCGAAACGGCAATACTACTCCAAGTTCCGAGCGGAGCCAACCTACATGGTGAATCATAGGTTACTCTCGGACCTCAGGAAGAAATCACGTGAGCACAATGTTGCCATCCACATGGACACAGACAGTGCAGAGGAAGCATTATGCCGCCTAGCGGATCCTGAGAATAAGAAGATCCCTCGGTTGTCTCTCAACTGTCGTTTTGCCAGCGGCATAGACCCACGACCAGTGCCAGAAGCTGGCGTCGCGAAGACGTTTCTCAAAGGACTTGGAAGAAAGAAGAAGAAGAAGAACAAGACCCATGTTGCTGCCGTAGCAGTAGCAGAAGAGCAACGGTGGGAACACCATCTTGCACATGCTCGTTCCATGACCGTACGTGGTCATGGTACTAAGGGGTTGGTCAAGGATTTTGTCGGGGTTAACCTGTGTGTGCTGGATCTAGAGGGCTGCAAGGATCTGGACAACAGTGACGTGGTGGACATATGCCGCCGCCTCATCCTACTCAAGTACTTCAGCATCAACGGGACGCCCGTCTCCGAGATCCCTCCGGACATCAAGAACCTCAAGGACCTTGAGACTCTTGACGTGAGGGAAACAATGGTCACCGTGTTGCCACGAGAGATTGACGAGCTACCGGGACTAGTACATCTGATGGTCAGTGATTGGCTAGAGATGACACAGAGTTACCCCAGGAAGGATGACCCGCCTCATCCCTGGCGCAATGCCAATCACCTCCTCCGCACCGTAGCGGTGCTAGATATCAGGATCTGCGAGCTGGAAAAAAATGACCTCGAAAGACTTGGCTGCATGGGCGACCTCCGGAGCTTGGCGCTGACCCTGGCCGGGCTCCCAAAGGAAGAGATGGTCATCACCAGGAGACACCTCTTCAAGAAGCTCCAGGTCTTTGCGCTGGACTGCCATGTGCCGTGGATAACCTTCAGTGAGGGAGCTATGCCGGAACTGAATCGCCTCTATCTCACGCTCTATGCTGGCCCCCGAGGCAAGACCCCCACGGGGACCAATCACCTCAAGAAACTGCACGAGGTTACGCTGAGATACTCGGAAGAATACAAAGAAAGTGTGTGTGTCAAGGAGACAACTCGTACCATGCAGGAAGAAGGTAGCATGCGTTCCAGGCCTACGACATTCGTCATCGATGATAAGGTCACTACCCCCAAGATCAGAGTACCCAACTACTCCAAGCAGACCTCCGGTTGGTTGGTACATAAATTCATGCGCTTTTTCTTTGACAACATCTTCTCCCTGCTTCTCCCGCCCGCCGCTGCTCTCCGCCCTCATCTTGCACGCATGACGAACCGGCAACTCCTTTTCATGATTCCACTTCTTGCTCTCCTCTTCTACTATGATATCGCTCTCTGGATAAGGATAACACCACTGCTTCTCGATGCGGCAAGGAGGACCCTACACTGCTTTGCACTTCTTTTCGTCTACGAACTGCCCTGGGTGCCTAAATGGACATTCATTGTCACCCTCCCAACTCTCGCGTCGTATCACCTTTTCTGCATCATCGTTCTCGCTTACAGGGTCTTGCCACCGGTGATCCTGCCAGTCTGTACCGCACTATTCGGGTTGGTGTCTGCACTCCTCCACCTTGTCCTAGTCTATATCCTCCGCCCACTTTGGTACACGCTTTCCTTGGTTTTCTCTCTGGTTGCCCCAGCTGTGTTCGTGTTTGTTTTCTCCAGACGCCTGCCACGCATGCCCGGAGTACGGCTCCTCTTTTTCCTCCGCAGTCTCGCCCTCTCACTTTACTTCTTTCCCAGCCTCTATTACTCTGCCATATCATCCATATTTGTACTTATTTGCAACATCTTTAAATGGCTCATATGGGGTGCATAACAAACTACCTCTGTCACTCGTACCAGCATGTTAGACTGTATACGTATCTGACACGTATTGTACTTAACCCTAATTGTAAACTTGTTCTGTATATAAATATAGCCAAAGCCGAACCCTAAGGGGTATCGAGCACAACCCCAAAACCTCTCGTTTTACATGGTATCAGAAGGTTCGATCGCATCTATGTCTTCCGCTGCCTCCGACGTCGCCGCCGCCGCGACCTCGCCTCCATCCGCATCGATGCCCGTCGCCTCGCTCGCCTCAACGACGTCGACGCCTGCATCGCCTGTGTCTCCGTTCCTCGCGGCTCTCCTCGCCGGCCAGCCCCCGCCGCCGCTTGTGCCGCCGCAGCTCAGCACCCGCAGCGAGGGTTCGCTGCTGTCCGCCGCCGGATCGGTCTCCTCCAGCGCCTATGCGCTCTCTCTGATGGCATCTGGCCGTCCTCCGCTCGGGGCCCCTGCCGTGCCCTCGAGTGCCCCGTCCCTGCCGCTGTCCGCCTCGTACGGGCCGTCGTCGGCGCTCTACACCGACACCGCGGCTGGCGCGTGGCCCTTCCACGGTGCATACTCGCCCCCGCCGTCCGTGTCTACGGCTCCGCCTGTGCCGTCCCCTGCTGCGCCGGCCCCGGTTGCTTTCGACACCGGCTCCGTCCGTGATCCGCCACCGGTTCATCTCGGTCATCTACTCACCGTCAAGCTCCACCCCGACAATTACTTACTCTGGCGTGCGCAGCTACTGCCGCTTCTTCGGAGTTACTACCTTGACGGCTATGTTGATGGCACGCTTCCGTGTCCGCCGCCGGTGATCCAGGTGTCTACGGCTGATGGTGCCCCCATCGTCATCAACAATCCTGCATGCCGTCAATGGATAGCTCAGGACCAGGCGATTCTCGTGGCAATTCAGTCCTCGCTAACACCTGCTGTGGCGGGTATGGTTGTGTTCGCCACCACTTCTCGTGACGCGTGGAGAGCCCTAGACTCCAGCTTCTCCTCGCAATCCCTCGCTCGCTCCATGGCGGTCCGCTCCAAACTTGGGGAGATTCAGAAGTTGGACAAGTCCGTCACCGTGTTCTACAACCAGATTAAAGAGCTCGCGGATATTCTTGCTTCTGTGGGACAGCCTCTCCGCGACGAGGAGTTCACCGGGTTCATCCTTAAAGGACTCGGCGAGGAGTACGACTCTCTAGTGGAGAACATCAACGGGAGGGACACTCCGATCCCTCCCCATGAGCTTTATGCGCGGTTGCTCAATACGGAGCAGCGCCTTGGTGCCCGTCGACCCGATGCTCTCTCCACTGAGGCCTCGGCCAACGCTGCCCACCGTTCGGGAGGAGGTGGGCGTCCGCCTGCTGCGCCACGTCTGCCAGGAGGGCAGACGGGTTCGCAGCCCAAACAGCCCGCTTCGCCGCGCCCTAGTGCCACTACCGGAGGGCGTCGTGCTTGGCAGTGCCCCTCGTGTGGTGCCAAGTGCCCATGCCAGCTTTGCGGTATTGAGGGACATCTTGCCTCTCGCTGTCACCGCCGCTTCAAGCAAGACTTCCTTGGCCTTGGCAATGATGGTCGCGGCAACGAGAAGCAAGCCGCGCTTGCCACACAAGGGTCTACCTCGTCCTACCCTGTAGATCCGACGTGGTACATGGACACTGGAGCCACTGATCATCTCACGCACGAGCTCTCCAAGCTGAACCCGCGGGACTCCTACACCGGCCACGACCAGGTTCGCACCGCTGACGGGTCAGGTATGCATATCTCTCACATTGGCCAGGCATCTTTACGTTCCCACACCTCTACACCCATTCATCTTAATAATGTCCTCTGTGTTCCATCCGTTACTCGCAATTTACTATCTGTTAAGAAACTTACTCTTGACAATGATGTGTTTGTTGAGTTTCATCCGTTTCATTTCTTTGTTAAGGATCGAACCACACGGGACGTTCTTCTTAGAGGTCGCAGTCGCCATGGTCTTTACTCTCTTGATGTGCCAGCTTCTCCACAAGTTTTCAGCGGTGTTCGTGTCTCTCCGTCCCAGTGGCATTCTCGTTTGGGTCATCCAGCACTTCCAGTTGTTCGTCATGTTATTCGTCGTCATGATCTTCCTTTTGAGTCTAGTCCTAATAAGCTCTCTGTCTGTGATGCCTGTCAACAAGGCAAGAGCCATCAGCTACCGTTTACTGTGTCAAATCATGTAGTCAATAATCCGCTTGAACTCATATATTCAGATGTGTGGGGCCATGCCCAAACCTCAGTCAGTGGTCATAATTATTATGTCAGTTTCATTGATGCTTATAGTCGTTTCACTTGGCTTTATCTCCTTAAACGAAAGTCTGATGTCTTTGATGTTTTTCTTCAGTTTCAAACACATGTTGAGCGCCTCCTCAAAGCCAAGATTGTTCATGTTCAGTCTGACTGGGGAGGTGAATATCGCAATCTTAGTGCCTTCTTTCAGAAACATGGGATTGCACATCGTGTTGCCTGTCCTCATACCCATCAGCAGAACGGTGCTGCTGAACGCAAGCACCGTCACATAGTTGAAACTGGTCTAACACTATTAGCACATTCGTCTGTTCCTTTTCGATTTTGGAGTGATGCGTTTACCACTGCATGTTTTCTTATCAATAGACTCCCCACACGTCTCCTTCACATGAAAACTCCAGTTGAACTCTTATTTCATGCGCCACCTGACTATTCTTTTCTTAAAGTGTTTGGATGTGCGTGCTGGCCCCATCTTCGCCCATATAACAGTCGTAAACTGGAGTTTCGTTCCAAAAAATGTGTCTTTTTAGGCTACAGTTCATTGCACAAAGGATACAAATGTCTACATGTTCCATCTAATCGTGTTTATATTTCACGTGATGTGATATTTGATGAAAACTCGTTTCCCTTTGCCTCCTTGCCCACACCACTAAATGATCCATCCTCTGTCAGTTCATCCTCGCCTTTGCCTGGCCAATTTGAAGATGTTGCGTATTCTCCTGTCTTGTTGCCTAATCATGGTGCAGGTGTTGGACGCGGAGCCCGTTTGGAGTTGCTAGATGCCCCGGCAGATTTGGCTCGGGGGGCAGCTTCTGCGCCCAGCAGTGCTTCACCGGACATCGACGTCGATCACGTCGACAGCGCTCGCTGCATGGGACATGCAGCGTCCCAGCCAGCGCCCACGCGCGTCGACCCAGCCGGCCCATCCCTCCATCGCCATTCTGGGCCGCTGCTCTCTGCGCCCGCTGCTGGGCCACAGCTCCCGGCGCCCACCGCTGGGCCGTTGCTGCCGTCGCCTGCGCGCCCAGCTGGTTCTCCGTCGCCCGCGCGCACAGCTGCGTCGCCTTCGCCACCATCCAGCCCAGCTGGACCACCGTCTCCTGGGCCGATGTCCCCAGGCCCATCTGGCTGCGCGTCGCCTGCGCGTGATGCTGTCACGCCGCCGCCCTCGGCAGCTGGGTCACCTGTATCGACAACTGCCGAGGATCCTTCATCTTCATCGCCGGTTTCTGCGTCATCTGCATCGCCTACTGCTCATGTGCCTGTTCCTGTGGTTCGTCGACCCCACACGCGCAGCAAGAGTGGCGTTTTCAAGCCTCTTGATCGCAAGGATGGTACTGTTGCTTGGTTAGCAGCATGTGCTGCTCATGCTTCTGCTGATCCCACTGCTGAGCCTCGCCACTATACTGCAGCTCTGCAGATTCCTCACTGGCATCATGCAATGGAACAGGAATATCAGGCTCTTATGAAGAACAACACATGGACACTGGTTTCTCCTAAGCCCGGGGTAAATGTTATTGATTGCAAATGGGTGTTCAAGGTTAAAAAACATGCAGATGGTTCTATTGAACGGTACAAGGCCAGACTGGTTGCCAAAGGTTTTAAGCAAAGGTATGGACTTGACTATGAGGATACTTTCAGCCCTGTTGTCAAGCCTACTACTATTCGTCTTCTGCTATCTTTGGCTGTGACTTCTGGTTGGTCTCTTCGTCAGTTAGATGTGCAGAATGCCTTTCTCCATGGAGTTCTTGAGGAGGAAGTGTATATGCGCCAGCCCCCTGGCTTTGTGGACTCGGATCGTCCTACTCACCTCTGTCGGCTCATCAAGGCGTTATATGGCCTTAAACAGGCCCCTCGTGCCTGGCATGCACGCCTTGGTTCTGCTCTTCGAGCCCATGGTTTTTCTCCATCTACAGCAGATACATCTCTTTTTCTGCTTCAGCGCCCAGAAGTTACTATGTATCTTCTGGTTTATGTGGACGATATCATCCTTGTCAGCTCATCGGTCACTGCTGCAGATCGTCTTGTGTCCTCTCTCAGTTCTGAATTTGCTGTCAAGGATTTGGGTAAGCTGCATTATTTTCTTGGCATTGAGGTGACTCATGATGATACTGGTCTCTCTCTTACTCAGAAGAAGTACTCTCAGGATTTATTACGACGGGCGGGTATGCTTCAGTGCAAACCCATCACCACCCCTATGTCTGCTACGGAGCAGCTCACGGCTACTGGTGGTTCCCCTCTCTCTTCTGAGGATGCTACGGAGTATCGCAGTATTGTTGGCGGCCTGCAATACTTAACACTTACCAGACCAGATATCTCCTATGCGGTAAACCGTGTGTGTCAGTACCTACACTCTCCTACAGATTCTCACTGGTCCGCTGTGAAGCGCATTTTGCGTTATGTTCGTCATACTGACTCTTATGGTATTCGGCTATGCTCTGCTGCTTCTGGATTGTTATCTGCTTTCTCTGACGCTGATTGGGCTGGTAATCCTGATGATCGGCGATCCACGGGGGGGATATGCAGTGTTCTTTGGTCCCAATTTGATCGCCTGGAGTGCTCGCAAGCAAGCCACAGTGTCTCGAAGAAGTACTGAAGCTGAATACAAAGCTGTTGCTAATGCTACAGCCGAACTCATCTGGGTACAGTCGCTACTACGAGAGTTACGTGTCACACAAACTCAGCCTCCTGTTCTTTGGTGTGATAATATTGGTGCGACATACTTGTCCTCCAATCCAGTGTTCCATGCTAGGACGAAACACATCGAGGTTGACTATCACTTTGTGAGAGAACGTGTTGCACAGAAACTTCTCCAGATCAAGTTTATATCTTCTAAAGATCAACTGGCGGACATCTTCACCAAGCCTTTATCTCTGCCATTGTTTCAAGGCTGTAGACGCAATCTTAACCTGTTAGATGTTCGATGACGTGGTTAAGATTGAGGGAGGGTGTTAGACTGTATACGTATCTGACACGTATTGTACTTAACCCTAATTGTAAACTTGTTCTGTATATAAATATAGCCAAAGCCGAACCCTAAGGGGTATCGAGCACAACCCCAAAACCTCTCGTTTTACACAGCAAAGCCGTGCGTGCCTTCCTCCACCTCTATCTTTCCATTTCATCCTTATTAATTCCATCCATATGCACCACTCTTTGTGGGCATGTCTACCTTCACTCCCACAAGGTGTGCTTATATATTACTGCCTCAATATCGAAATGTAAGATGTTTTAACGTTTTGTATAATACACGTACCTAGACGTGTTTTAGTGTAAGATGCATATGAATTAGACACTAAAATGCGTCTAGATACGTGTTGTATCGAAAACGCTAAGACAACTTATATTTTGATACGGAGGGAGTATTATCTAGAGTCCAATGTCCCATATATATTATGAGAGCAACAATTTATTAAAGTTATGTGCCCTATGCATAGCAACAGCATATTAAAGCTATGTACCAATGCTTGTATATATGTTCATTAATTATATTCTGTCAAGACTCTCTGTTTACACAGCTCAAGTAGTCAATGTGCATAGCCTTGTGCTTTTTTTCCACAAGGGTGCGCTTGGGATGGTGTATATTAGGCAAAAAAGGGGCATATTTCCACGGATGTGCACATCTCCCGCGAAAAATCTGGCACTAGCTCCAAAAATGTTATGGCTCCGTAAATCATAACTACATTCCAAGCAGCACCTGAAAAGGAAATTTTATCAAACTCAAAAGTTAGTACCACGGTGACATCGTGGTACAATTCAAGAGAGTTTACACCCGGTCGCTGCATAGCTAAGGTACACACATCCACACACACCAAAAGTAAAATAAAAAAAAAGAAACATAAAACGGCGTATAACAAGATAATATGAAGATATGGATGAATGCCTATGACAGGGAGGGGCCAATCCGAAGACTACATTGCCACCCATATGGGATTAAAAGATCCCTGGCTGCTCCATCCAATCCTGTACACACATCCATAAACAATTATATGCTGTTCATGCCTTATAGAGGTAACCAAGAATGGAACAAATAAGTATATTGGTAAATGACCTGCAAATGATAAGACAACTTACCATTAAAAACATATCACTTCTATATAGCCAAAAGGACCACATTCTAGCAATCGCCGGCATCTACCGTGAATTATGTACTTATGATCAATTTCACATATCCAGTTACCAACAATATTTCCAACAAAACGTAGTGGGCACAAGTTTGAAATGGCTGAGCATATATAACTTACAAGGTGACATTGCAAGTTATTTAGTCCCGGTTGGCAACACAGGCCGGGACTACATGCTATTTCGTTATTTTTTTTAATTCATTTGGGTTTCTAATTATTTTTCACTCCAATTTTTCACTCCTTTTTTTCAGAATTTTTATTATTTGCTTAGTGTCTGACTACAATTATCTCTAGTCAAATTACTTACTCGTGGTCAAACTTCCCGCTCGGTCACCCATCATCCCACTACTCTATCACTAGCACGCTTAACTTTCGAGTTCCATTCCGTCCCGCATCCAAGTGTTTCGCACGCATGTATGTGATACTAGTATCATATCAATCATATTAACATGTTGGTCGATGCCACATTTCTTTATTGTCTGAATTTCAAATAAATCTTTTAATAAACAAAAGTAATGATGTAATTAATAATTTTGAATAAATAAATAAACATTAAATTTTTAATTTGTATTATTTCTAAAAACTATTCAGAAAAATAAAACTAATTCATTTTAAAATCTTAAAAATACAAATAATATATCAAAATATTCAGAAAAACAAAACTAATTCATTTTAAAATCTTAAAAATACAAATAATATATCAAAATATTCAGAAAAATAAAACTAATTCATTTTAAAATCTTAAAAATATGAATAATGTATCAAAAAATTCAGAAAAATAAAACTAATTCATTTTCCCCTTTCCTAAATGCAAAATAAAATCTGATAAAATTCATGAACCAAACCATATGAAATCTAAACCATATAAAATTTACAGATCCAAGTTTCGACTATTATTTTGGACACAAGAACTGTTTTGGCAATGGCTATCCGTGAGAATGATTTGAACCTAACTTTTAAAATACATAACCAAAATGGACACACTAAATTGTTCTGGATAGTTATTGAAAAGATCTATCCATAGCACTTAGCCTCACATCAAGGTCAGCAACCAAATGAAAATACCATCCTTTTTAATAAAAGACCAGTAGGCTCTTCTATGATTTTTAGAATGAGTTCAAAAATGAATTTTGAAGTAAATCCAACTGGATGAGTTTGGTATTGACTAGATCTATGTTTTCCTGGCTTAGATTAATTTTTGGAGCTCTAGATTTATTTTTGGTGAACAGATACAGAAACAGTAGTTTTTGGTGAACAGATATAAAAACGGTAGTTTTTCTGTTTTGTTTTCTTGATGTGTTTTTATTTGTTTTGAAATAGCAGTACATATATCCATTACATAATATAGAAATAATATAGCTAGGAATTAATATAGAAATAATATAGGAATTAATAGAAAAAGACATATATCCATTACATAATATATCCATTACATATATCGAACGCAACATAGCGGTACATAGATACGGTACATAAACAACATCTACTCGAGCTCCGAAGAGTAGATGCGGAACAACTCGAAGGCAACGTATGCATCTATTGCTGCATACTCGAGATTGATCCGGTCAAGTGGGTTCTTCCCCCAATACATGTGATTCCTCGAGGGGAAACGAGTCTTCATGGTTTTGTAGTCGGAGTGGATGAAGGCAGTTGCCATCGGAGCCATCCCGGTCTTGTGCCCGTACAGCTCATCAAAATGGATAAGGTCCTGAAGATCAATGTGGTGATCTTCAGGTATCTCAATATCTAACGTGCGCATCAACTTCTGCCGGTCTTGAGTGATGTCAACGCTACAGAAGTCGTAACACTTGTTGATAAGAAAATCAACAAGTTCTGGAGATTGCTTTGAACTACTGCAACAACAAAAATAGAACACGTGTTAGATATTGTTGCTACACGTGTATTATTCCAATGCAACAAACAAATAGAAAATGCAACTATCCTACAAGAGAGATTGTACGTGTGCGTACCTTCCCCATTGGAAGACCAAAACGGTCTCCTTGTGGGCAATCTGGATGACGGCAACATCCCGTTGATTCGCCGTGTACTCTAGATCAAGCCTGAAGAACTTCTGGTGTTCATCGACGGCTTCATAGAGATTGCTCAAATGCTTAAGAGCACCGGGGAGCCTCTCGCATCTAGTGGTGTAGGCCACGTCGAGATTCTTGCGGAATGGTGTGGGCACACGGAGAAGGTTCCAAACGGGAGAATCCATGGGTGCTTGGTGGAGGAAGAAGAGAGAAAGAAGAGAAAAGAGGAAGAAGAATCAGAGAGTCTCGGGTGCGCACTGTAGCAATGGTCTTCTGCCTCTCGCTCGCGAAATAAAACCGCGCGGGAGGCGAGCAGTTTGGATCTTTAGTCGCGGGTGGCTAGGCCAACCGGGACTAAAGACAGGGAGGCGAGCAGTTTGGATCATTAGTCGCGGGTGGCCAGGCCAACCGGAATTAAAGCCCTCCGCGCGCTTCCCAAACCGCGACGCATGACCTTCAGTCGCGGGTCGCCTCCCGAACCGGGACTAAAACCCCTTTAGTCACGGTGCGCATAATTTCGGGACTGATGGGGGCGTATGGAAGGCCTTTTTTCTACCAGTGGGTTTGCAAATACCATCTGCCTAGTTAGAGACAGCCAACTGGAAAGTAAGAATCAACATATTTCTGTCTCATAATCTTAGCTAACCGAGGCAAATAATACTATCACGCATGAACACAAACTAACAGAGAGTGCCCCAGATAATAGCACTATTTCAAGCTCTAGCAAGTGACAAATGCAACTGGACTGTAAAGCTATCATCGGTTTCTTGCATGATACGCTGCTATCAGGAAAAAGCCAACTGGTACAACTAAATCCTTGGATAACACCACTTCCATCATTTCTAGCTAGTATTTCTTTTCAAGGAGAACAAAAAAAGAGCAATGGTTGGGTGCCATTGTCTAATCAGGCACTAACGGTCACTAATCAAATTCGCACAAGTATATATCATCTAAAAATAGACATATCACTAAAAATTATGCAACCAAGAATTCTTTGACCCAAGTTCTTCACACACACACATAACCCTGCCATCAAATCAATTCTCATGCAGTATGACTGAAATTCCGTCCAATTCCAAAGCAACTAGTAAGCTAGACTAGTTACCTATAACCACATGGGTATAAGAAGACGAGGTAGCAATCCCGACATATTTTACGCGTTAATACCAGTCAATTTGAGCACGCCCAAGGACTGACCTTTGGGTTCCAATATCGATGAGCTCCATGAGGCCGCTTCAACAAGCTTGACCTCATGCACGACCCACCCGGCTGTCGCATCCAACGACATTGACCTCTGCAGTACCTTAGCTTGTTGACGTACCTAAAATAACCCAAAGGGTCATATTTTGATTGGTACTGCAATAGGCCATGCAGGTCATAATAACGGCAGTAGGTTGTCAACTTCAATTTGCGGGAATGGGTTAACCCAGTCGTGGTATATTTTGGCAGGACTCCGACAGCATCTCACCGTCATTTGTTCGGGAGCCAGGAGCTAGTGAAAGCAAAGGTGAATAGCAGCATCATCATACCACCGGCAATGTGACTTAGGGCATCAGCAGAGCATATCCAACATACATAGAAAAAATCAAATCACTATCAACTAGCAATGGACCACATTCAGAAATAAAAGAACCTAGTTTATCATGCTGCATGCATCATTTACTCTTTTCATGGTTGAGCAACCCATAAGAGTCACATGTAGATATGACTGCCTTTCTTTTGCAGTATATTGATTAAGCATTCTCATGTAAAAGCAATACACCGCATAAACAAAACAATAAATTGCATCAAGGTATCACTTAAATCACAAAAAACAAGACTTAACAATATCCTATTATTGTTATTATTAGTCTACCTGTCAAGGCTATGCCAAGTATACAACAATCTAAAACAAATATCAAGACCACACCCGTACCAACTAATGGTATTCAAAACCAAAGAACAACAAGTTTACACCTATAACACAAGACCATCAATGCCAAGACCAGAATACTAGCATCGGGACATGTAATAACCAGGTCTACATGTCAAAGTCTTACCAGCACACTAGAGAAACCAACCAGGTTCAATAGTACAGCCACGCCACTATGGCCGTGCTATCAAAGGGGACATGGGAGCATAGATCAAACGGGCCGGAGAGGTTGAGGCCGATGAGGTAGTCGAAGCCAGGGGTACGCGCATTAATATTATAGCTAGGAGATATCAATCAACCCCCCGAATCGGTTTCCTCTTAATTGGTTCGTGCATTAATATTCTATCTCGGAATCACACTCCCTTAGTTGAGGGATACGTAGAAGAATTCGTTTGTTTTTCAAAATCTAGCTAGACTTGCGCAACATTCTGGTTATGGAAGCTTGTTTCCAGGTCCATTAGATCTAACGATATAAAAAAGCGAAGAATTAAAAGGAACACGACATTACTTTGTTTTCTTTTAGCAGAAAAAACAGTAAAGAAGTTGGAAATTAATATCAGCTGAATGATCCTATACCAAAGTCATAAGATTTTCCATATTTGCTAGACACTTCTACATACCAAAACGAGAGTCAATTTTATAAGCAATGCATACTATTTGTTTATGTTTTGAGCAGAAAAACAGTAAAGTTGATTAGGCAATCAGTCACACTCCTTGCCGGACTTTGCTGCTTTGCTTCAGCCGTGTCAAGGACATGTCTTCATTAATATGAACAAGCAAATCTCAATTATAGTTGGAAGAATTGTTCTAAAGAAAATGGTGGATTAGGCATACTGGACTTCAAAAGGCAAAACAAAGCGCTTCTCCTTAGGCCTTGTTTGGCAACCTGCAAATTCCATGAAAACATGTGTTACTTTCATGTCCGGTTTTATACCCGCAAATCCCCTACACAGTCCAATTGGCACCCTGGTTTCAAAACGAGTAAGCCCGTGTAAAACCCCAAATACACGTATTTGGGTTGCGTTTTCGAGGCACGAGTGGAGGCTCGCGTTTTTTTCCCGAGGCAGTGCAGCAAGCTCTCGCAGTCTCACGCGAGAAAAAACTCGACCTGCTCGCGCTGGAGCTGACCAAAGAGAGCACTCTATACACTTCAGTTTATGCATTATGTATATTTGACATTCGAGAGATTTTGAATTAGAGGGATTCTTGTTTAGTTAAAATTAGTCGCGATGCCAATGTGACTAGCCATGACCTTGCAAGATTAGGTAGAGTTTACCATAGGACAGGTATGGCTAATGGATTTCCATGCTATCACCAAGTTTAATGTATCTCTCTTTCACCGCAAAAAAAAAAGTTTGCTCATTTAATCTTGCTACAGCCTACCCATGAGAGAGCGCATGCCTTCATGGAAGGCCTCAATGAACCTTGAAAGACATGATACTGATGGAAAGGTTTCAGATTGTACCATTGTATGACATGGCTCCCAAGCAAAGAAATATTAAGGAACAAATTTCAAGATGAAAGCAGGGAGACAAGAGGGGAGGGGGGCTTCGCCACCCCAATGCTTAAGATTTTGTGAAGAACACTAATCACTAGAACCCCTATTTCTCGGTGATTTCATTAAATCGCCCCCCCCCCCCATCAACTTCACAACACTAAACCTGGACTAGTACTCATGGTATATGAACTTATCTTCAGCACAGAAGCTAAATCAGTTTCTCCATGCAGAAAAGAATTCAGAAATATGAAGTAGTAATGGTTTGGTTTGGCTAGCTCTCCCGCCCATACAATCTAGATTATTGAGGTCGAGTTCGAAAGTCTAGGTCAGGGAATCTTCTGTCACAATAGAGGTCTTCTTTTTTAATTTAAGTTTAAGGGGGTGCTTCCTCCTCAATTGAGATTACTGAAAATATATTAATTTCATCCTTTAGAAGAAGATAAGTAAACCATTTCTTTGAACTGTATGATTGAGTGATTGATGCAGAAAATCACAAGCCTACTTTGTTTATAGAAAAAAGCGCTAATTCCGCCCCCTCAAGGCGTGAACCTGGCTCCGTCCTTGGAAAGCACCCCCTCAAACTTAAACAGGAAACAGATCTCGAGAGAGAGAAAGCCTGGAAGGGGATTGGCTCCTTACTTGATTGAATGGAACGGATTTCACCGGAGGTGGCTGCTTGCGAGGCGGAAGCAGGATTTTGCTCGTCGGAGAGGTTGCTTATTGATGGCGAATTGGACGGGCGGCAACACTCGTTCAAAGGGCAGAAAAAAGTGCAAGCAACTCCATTGCTTCAATTACTTTGAGCCTGCAAAGGCGGCTCAACACGCCATCTGTATCTGCTCTTCGCCCCAAGCCCCAAAATGCCCTAATTTTGAATTTTTCTACAATGTACCCCTGACTTTGGGGCCTTTGGACGAAGAGCAGACATGGGAGCCACCCTTGCAGGCTCGGAGAGTAATTGAAGCAATGGAGCGGCACGCCCTTTTTTTCTGCCCTCTGAACAAGCACCGCCGCATGTCCGATTCGCCATCAATTAGCAACCGCTCCAACGAGCAAAAGCCTACCTCCGCCTCGGAAGCAGCCGCCTCCGGTGAAATCCGTTCCGTTCAAACAAGTAAGGAGCCAATCCCCATCCAGTCTTCCTCTCTCTCCAGGTCTGTTTTCTGTTTAAGTTTGAGGGGTGCTTTCGAGGGACGGAGCTAGGTTCACGCCTTGAAGGGGGGCAGAATTAGCGATTTTTTCTATAAACAAAGTAGGCTTGTGATTGTCCGCATCCATCACTCAATCATGCAATTCAAAGAAATGGTTTACTTATCTTCTTCTAAAGGATGAAATTGCTATAGTTTCGGTCATCTCAATTGAGAAGGAATCTAGTCCCACTTAAATTGAAAAAAAGACATCTACTGTGGCAGAAGATTCCTAGACGTAGACTTTCGAACTTAACCTCAATAATCTAGATTGTATGGGCGGGAGAGCTAGCCAAAACCAAACCATCAGTTTATTTCTGAATTATTTTCTGCATAGAGAAACCTATTTAGCTTCTGTGCCGAAGATAACTTCATTTACCATGAGTACTAGTCCAAGTTTAGTGTTGTGACCTTGATGAGAGGGAGCCGGTTTAATGAAATCACAGAGAAATAGGGGTTATAGTAATTAGTGTTCTTCACAAAATCCTAAGCATAGAGGTGGCGAGGACCCCCTCGTCCCCCATTGTCTCACTGCTTTCATCTTAAAATTTGTTTGCTTCGGAGCCATGTCACCATCTCTTCCAATGTTCACTGAGGCCTTCCATTAAGACATGCTACCTAATGTGTAGGATATAGCAAGATTTTTTTTGCGGTGAAAGAGAGATATATTAAACTTGGTGAGAGCATCTGAAATTTCCACAGGGAAATCCATTAGGCACACCTATGTCCTATGGTAAACTCTACCTAATCTTGCAAGTTGATGGTTAAACACATTGACATCACGGCTAATTTTAAATAAAGAAGAACCCCTTTGTTTCAAAATCTCTCGAATGACAGATATACGGAATGCATAAACTGAAGTGTTCGGAGTGCTCTCTTTGATCAGCTCCAGCAGGAGCAGGTCGCGCTTTGTCTCGCGCATCACCTTGGGAAAAAATGCGAGTCCCCACTCAGGTCTCAAAAAAGCAAACCAAACACGTGTATTTGGGATTTTAGCTGGGCTAACTTGTTTCGAAACCAGGGAGACAAATGGACAGTATAGGGGATTTGCGGGTATAAAATGGGAAGGGAAATAACACGTGCTTTTTCATGGAATTAGCAGGCTGCCAAACAAGGCCTAAAAAGAAGCGCTTTGATTTGCCTTTGGAAGTCCAGTATGACTAATCCACCATTTTCTTTAGAACAATTCTTCCAACTATAATTGGTATTTGCTTGTTCATATTAATGAAGACATGTCCTTGACACAGCTAAAGCAAAGCAGCAAAGTCCGGCAAGGAGCATGACTGATTGCCGTTCTTCCAATTGGCTCGGTGAGCTAAGGAAGAACCGCGAGATTTGTTCCTTTTATTTTTCAACTTTATTGTTTTTTCAGCTCAGAAAATAAAACAAACAGTATGCATTGCCTATAAAGTTGACTCTCGTTTTGGTATGTAGAAGTGTCTAGCAAATATGGAAAATCTTATGACTCTGGTATAGAATCATTTCATCGCTTGTTAGCTTCCGCATGCAAACTATACATATGTGAACAATAAATGTGAGAGGAATACTTTCTGAAGCCTTGTCAGCTAGAGGAGACTACTCTAGTTTTATCTAATATAGAAGATGGTATGCAAGAACTAAGAATTGATTCTTGAGAATAACAAGAAAAGCTGTCATACGATGACGCTCGCAATCGGTGGTCAGGCCACTAACCCGCAATGGCTATATTTAACGTAAACTCCAAAACAGTAATGCAAGATGTAGAAATCGAGGAGACATCATTTTCTACAACAAAATGGCAGACCCATAAATATCATTCAAAACTGCCAGCTATAAAGCCACTTCAGGAACATGTTATGCTACTCAGTTGAAAAAGAGGACAGCTCTAAAAATAGTCAAAAGCCAAAGACATTAGAGGATCAAAGGGTTGTTCAAATATATCTAGGAGGAGCCAACAGATATAAACTAACAAGGGTTTACCACTAGTACTATAGTAGATTGCTAGTACATCATGCTTCGATGCTTCAAGAAATTATGGTTTTTCCCATGCCATGCCACAATACTAGCTCAAAACCATTATACATGTGTTAAATTCGACATACAAACTATACATATGTGAAACTATGCATATGTGAGAGGAATGCTTCCAGAAACCTTGTCTACTAGTGGGAGACTAATCAGGTTTCATCCAACAAAGCAAATGCCACTACTAGGAAAAGGCCTTTCTGTGGCGCACCAAAATGGGATTCTGTGGCGCACCTAGGGGCCAGAGGGGTGCGCCACAGAATTCACGCCACAGAATTTTTTTCTGTGGCGCACCGAGGCCGTGCGCCACAGAAATGTCAATTCTGTGGCGCACCTCAGCCGTGCGCCACAGAAATTTGCAATTCTGTGGCGCACCAAGGGGGGGTGCGCCACAGAATTTTTTTTTGAATTTCAAAAAAAAAAGGCGGCCAGATCTGGCCGCGGGAAATTTTCGAAATTTCGAAATTTCGCCGGATTTCGTCGGATGCTCGCCGGAGTTGGTCGGTGGAGGATGGGGGTCACCGGAGTTGGTGGCGAGGAGAAGGAGAAGCTCGCCGGAGGTGGTGGTGGTGGTGGTGGTGGAGGAGGAGGAGGAGGAGGAGGAGGAGTAGGAGGAGGAGGAGGAGGAGGAGGAGAGGTGGTGGTGGAGGAGGAGGAGGAGGAGGAGGAGCTCGCCGGAGGTGGTGGTGGTGGTGGTGGAGGAGGAGGAGGAGGAGGAGGAGCTCGCCGGAGGTGGTGGAGGAGGAGGAGGAGGGTGGTGGTGGTGGTGGTGGAGGAGGAGGAGCTCGCCGGAGGTGGTGGAGGAGGAGGAGGAGGGTGGTGGTGGTGGAGGAGGAGGGGTGGTGGTGGTGGTGGAGGAGGAGGAGGAGGAGGAGAGGTGGTGGTGGTGGTGGTGGTGGTGGTGGTGGTGATGGAGGAGGAGAGGAGAGGAGAGATAGAAGATGAGAAGTGGAGGAGAAGTGGAGGAGAGAAGGGAAGAAGTGGAGGGGAGAGGGAAGAAGAGGAAGAAATTTCGAATTCTGCCTCAAAATTCTGTGGCGCACCCCCCCTTGGTGCGCCACAGAATTTTTTTTTTATTTTTTTTTTATTTTCTAGTCAAGATCTTAAAATGGCCATAACTTTTGTTCCTTTTGGAATTTGGCGATTCTAAAAAAAGCTCACAGGCCGAAGGCCAGTGAGGTTGGGTTCCTTTTTCTCTCTAGTTTTTTTTAATATCTTGATCATTTTTTTTCGACATCGTATGCAAAAGTTATGGCCATTTTACTTTTTTTATAAAACTTTTGCTCAGAAAGTCGAAATTCATATTTCAAAATATGATTAAAAAGTAGACATTAAACTCTCCGTGCATCTATAAGGGATTTATTTTTTGATGCTTTTTAGACCTCCAACTCTTCCGTCAAAAACTAGAAAAGGCGTTCCCGGGGGGGGGGGGGTGGAGTTGGTGCGTGAGGGCATAATTTTTTCGGATGGGAATTCTGTGGCGCACCTGACAGTGGTGCGCCACAGAAATGTCATATTTCTGTGGCGCACTAACTACCATGCGCCACAGAAAGGGAGTGTGACAATCATTGGTGTGGCCCCCAGCTAATTTCTGTGGCGCACCCCCATCCCGTGCGCCACAGAATTCCTCTTTTCTGTGGCGCACCACGGTCCCGTGCGCCACAGAATGTCTCTTTTCTGTGGCGCATGCCCACCCGTGCGCCACAGAAATATATTTCTGTGGCGCACCAAGAAGCCATGCGCCACAGAATCTGTTCCATAGAAAGGCACTTCTCTACTAGTGTGCTACGCGAGAAGTGAGAAGCAATTCATGACAATAATAACTGGAAGGTGCCAAAGAAAGACAGATGCAGTCCATGGGATTTCAATTCATTATCACAGATATGCAATGGATACATTTAAAATATAACTTTCAAAACAGCAATACATGATGTGAAAATCTACAAGCATACATCATTTACAACAACATAGTGACAGTTCCCTAAATATGGCAGATGATGCAAAACAGTTCAGAAATTAATGACGAGACCTAAACTTATAAGAAATATGATATTACTCGAATATGGAATGATCTAGGGTCTTTCCAAATATGCGGACAGAGAGGTGTCTAACAGCAACTGCACACACATTTCTGGTTACCATCAAATTATATTATAGGGCAAAGGACAGGAGCAGGGTTCTTCAGCTTTGAGATATTGAAACTTGAGTGGGAATGTGGGATAGTACCTGCTGAAGCGAGGTGACTGCCGTAGGTTCTAGGTGTATCCTCGAGGAGCATCATCACAGAGCTACACTGTACATGCAACATTGACATTGTTTAACTGCATGTTAGATTCCACATGCAAACTATACATATGTGAAAAATACATGTGAGCAGAATACTTTCTGATGCCTTGTCCACTAGTGGAGACTACTCAGGTTCATCTAATATAGAAGATGGTATGACATAACTAAGAAGCGATTCATGAGAATAACAAGAGAAGGTGGCAAAGGATGATATTGGCAATTGATGGGTTTTCAGGCCACTAACAATGGCTATATTTAACTTAAGCTCCAAAAAAAGCAATACGAGATGTGAAATCGAGAAGGAGACATCATTTCCTACAACAAAATGGCAGACCCCTAACTATCATTCAAAAAAGCCAGCTATAAAGCCACTTCAGGAACACATTATGCTACTCAATTGAAAAGATGACACCTCTAAAAATACTGAAAATCCAAGGACAAGAAAGGATCAAAGGGTTGTTCAAATATGTCTAGAAGGAGGATTCAATAGATATAAACTAACAGGGGTTTAGTACTAGTAATAATTGTTATTGAGATGGATGTATCAAGATGTATTCAAGTCTAGATACATCTATTTCAACCCATTTGAACAACAATTATTTTGATACAGAGGGAGTACATCATCATGCCTCAGTGAAAGTATGATTCTTTCTATGCCATACAACAATACAAGCTCGAAACCATTATACATATGTTAACTTCCACTTACAAACTATACATATGTGAAACTATGCATACGTGAGAGAAAGCTTTCCAATAACTTGTCTGCTAGTGGACATAGAGATAACGCTATGCAAGAACTGAGAAAAAAAATTAATGACAATAACAAGAGGAAGGTGCCAAAGAAAGACGGTGGAAATCCATGGGATTTCAAGTCACTACCACAGACATGCAATGGATATGTTCAACCTATAACCTTTAACACAACAATACGTGATGTGGAAATCGACAAGGACACATCATTAACAACAAAATAAAGATATTTCCCTATATATGACAGATGATCCAAAACAGATCAGTAATTGACAACAAGAGCTAAAATAACAAGAAATGTTATAGTACTCGAATATGGAATGATCTAGGGTCCTTCAAAAACAAAATTACCACTCAAACATGTGGACTACTATGGTATTACCTTCCGGTAAATCACGAGCGCATCAAACACTAGCAAAAAACATACATAAAGCTTCGGTGGCTATAAAAAAATAATCTATGTATGGGAGACTGCAGCAGCAAGCATTAAAACGAGAGGAAAGCATGACCACATGGAGCAACTCACTGGAGTTTTAATCTAAGAAGGTGTAGCAGCTGGGCCTCGCCAAGGTTGCAGTGATGGCAACACGATGTTCGTCCATGTCGTCGCTGTGGAGCTACGAGCATGGCTTTGACTGTGGTCACCAGCTCACCACGTTAAAACAATGGTTGCTCCATTTTGTTCCATGCACAATAATAAATTGAATCAATTCATAATTATTAAAATAACAGAAAATTTTAATGTTAAACGCCTAGAAGATGCCATACTCACTACGTTCATGTATATGCATCAGAAAATATCTACCTAGCAGTATAGCAGAATCTCTCTTAGCACTAGTAGCTATGTTGAATCGACTCACTAGCTACGTCGAAGTAAAATCGAAGCAGCAGCTTGGTTCCGCGCACGTTGTCGTGGATGGATCTGAAATAACCGGCAGTGGATGGCCGCCGTGGGTTCCTTGCAGCGCGTGGGATCTGAATCGACATCCGACACTTGAGCTCCTCCTCCCTCAGCCTCCTTGCTAGGGATCCGTGGTGGCAGGCCAGGCCGTCCCCTTGTCGCTGGGCGTCGTCTACACCGCCGGCGCAGGCGAGCGGCGAAGAAAAAGGGGATCTCGCCCAAGGCTGGCGCATCAAGCCCTTATAGAGGGAGCCGACCGGAATTTCCACGCCGTGGAGAAGAGAGAGAGAGGAGGAGGAGGTTCCGTGGTCGTGGTCCGCGGCGCGAGGGGCAGTCGGAGCCGGCCGGGATCTGCAAGCGACGGTGGCGGCGGAAAGGGGAATGGGAGGTGATAGATACTGATACGACGAGGAGACTGGTGGTGCGTTTGGTCTGCTCCCAGCGTTTTGGGCGGTGCAGATGGGTGGGATGTGTTGCGCGATCCATGGGAACGTACTCCTGGCCATATCATTGGCTGACGACGACCCGACTCAAAGTGTAGGTGCAAATTAGTTAGCGCCCACATTTATTTACCGGGGATTTATTGCCAGTGAGGATAACTAGGAGGTTTCCGGTTTCAAAAACAAAACTAGGAGGTTTTCTCCTCCGTCATGGTAAGCTTGTAGCGACGAGCTCCTCCGCGAGCCTCTCCACATCGTCACACATTTACCCGCCTCTCATGGAAGTCGGGGCGGAGGAAAAAAAGGCAAGGTAGATGAGCATATGTCAGTGTGCTCGTATGCCATGGCGCGGCTGCGGGCTCGACTGCAGGCTTGGGCGCCGATGCTGCCGACCTTAATTGTTTTGTTTTTGTTTTGAATTTTTAAGGATTTTCAATTAATCAACAACATCTTACAATCGTTAGCAACAAAGGGGCTGATACGGTTCAACACATTGTCGAGCCAAGTACCACCGGTTCCCTCTATCCTATTACATTTGGCGAGCTCATGCGCAACCTGATTACACTCTCTGAGTATCTTCTAATCAGGGACAAATTGAAGGACAGCCCAGACTCCTTAAACCTTTTAATCTCTCTATAGATGAAGCAAAGCCTGGACAGATTCTTGTCAGGTTCGTTGACAGCAGAGCAGACCGTTGCACAATCCGTCTCAACTTCGGAAGGCCAAAACCCAACCCGCAGGCAAGCCTCTAGCCCCATAGCATAGCTCTTGCCTCGGCATCATCACATTCCGGTAGCCGTTGCGCCGGCGAACAAATCACCTTTGCCTTAATTATGGTCTCTTAACACCATACCCATGGATGCTAAATTTTGTTCCGGTAAGAAGGAAGCATCAAAATTCATTTTAATTTTACCAGCTTCAGGGGCAATCCACCTCATCGAGACTCCCAAGTCAGTACTGGCCTGGGAATGTCCAACATATTTCCATGTTGGTCCTTCTCTTTGTTGTTACCGTCACAACTAGTACAGTTAAGCGTATCTATATAGTTTTGGAGAAAAACAGCCGAGGAATCAATGGTGCTCTTACCATCATCATGGATAATGTTATTTCTCAAATGCCATGCCCTCCACAACACCATTAGGATCAGAGGTTGTGTCTCTTTGTTTGCATTGGCGAGCAGTATGAGCAACCAGTCCGGCCAGTGTATCTAAATTGGTTCTCATCCGGCAGACACCATAATTCTCTCATTTTGAATCTGAAAGCTATTGCTTCTGTGCATCCCACTAATGCATGGAAACTGTTCTCTTCCGCAGAACCACAAATATTGCATGTATTATCTATCTCCAACGTCCTTCTCCATTTATTTCTTTTAGTGGCCAGATTATCATAGGCACATCTCCAAGCGAATATCCTTACTTTGTTTGGTACTTTACATTTCCAAATGAGATTCCACGGGTTTCTCGAATCATCCCCATTAACACTTCCACCACAATTAAGATGTGATTGTCTTTGCATAGTACAAGCAAGTATGTATGCACTTTTAACAGTGAATACACCATTCTTTTCAAAATGCCAAGCAGGGGCATCGTCATCATGAACCATGGGTTTTAACTCCAGAACCCGCTCAACGTCACAAGGGTGAAGGATGTTCCTGACCTTTTCTACATTCCACTGTCTGGTATTGCACCTTGAATTTCTATGTAGACCCTTGATAGGCATTGTATCTCTCCTAGGGATCCAGTTTGCTCTAAGGATGTCAATTTTTGAACCATCCCCAATCCTCCAGATGATGCCATGCTTAAGCAATTCCAGCCCATGCTCAATGCCTCTCCATGCCGGAGAAGCATCATCAGAAAAAAACTGTATCCAATAGATCGCTTGTCGGGAAATACCTAGCTTTAAGCAGCTTAGCACACAAACTGTCAGGCTTTTGTAGCAACCTCCAAGCCTGTCTAGCTAGTAGAGCTTGGTTGAAAAGTTTGGAGTCCCTAAAGCCCACTCCACCCTGGATTTTTGGAAGTGTCTTCCCCCTCACCAGAATTTCCTGATGGTCCTCATGTAATCTTCATGGAACCCTGTTGGTAATTTGAATATGCTCATGATATGATTTGTCAAGGATTGTGCAACTGCATTAAACAAAGTTTCTTTAGCAGCCATAGACATATGGTTTTCATTCCACACATTCAGCTTCTTACAGAAGATTTCTCTTGTTGGTTGGAAATTCTCCTTTTTTACTCTTCCTTCAGGGGGTAGGAAAACCTAAGTATTTCTCCTCAAATGTGTTGTTTTCAATGCTTCGAATGTTCATAATGTCAGTCTGGTTTGACTCAGGGAAAACGGTATTGAAGAGAATAGAGCATTTTCCAACACTTATAAGTTGTCGTGTACATCTTTCAAACTGGTGGAGAGCTTTATTTTTTACTACACAAGCTTGCTGGTGATTGGCTTGGAAAAAGAGCAGGCTATCGTCAGCGAAGAATAGATGAGAGACATTTGGGGAAGTTATGCAAATTTTCAGCGACTTTAATTCATCTAGATAAACATCTTTGTCCAGGATTTTTTTCAAGCCTTCCTCCACAAAGAGAAACATATAGGGGGAGAAAGGGTCCCCCTGCCTTAGCTCTCTAGATGGAGAGAACGGCTCAGTCAATTTTCCATTGATTCTTACAGCAAACGAAACCAAGGAAACACATTCCATGACCAAATTTACCCAAGCAGCATCGAACCCAAATTTTAGAAGGGCTCCTCTTAGGTAGCCACAGTCCACTCTGTCATAGGCCTTGGAAAGGTCAAGCTTGTAGGCACAGAAGTCATTTGCAATCTTCTTGTTATTTTGGATGTTGTGAAAACATTCGAATGCGACCAGAGCATTATCCGTGATCAGTCTTCTTGGTATGAATGCACTCTGATTGTGAGATATTAATCTGTGTAGGTACGGTCTTAGTCTGTTGATCGTACATTTGGCGACCACCTTGTATACCACATTACACAGCGAGATGGGTCTGAAATCTTTCAAATGGGCAGCGGCATTGGTTTTGGGAATGAGAACAATGGTAGTTTCATTTACACCTGACGGCATCAATTTATCAGTAAAAAATTCCTCACTTCTTTGATAACATCAGTTTTGAGCGTTGCCCAATTTCTCTGGAAGAACCTAGCTGGGAAGCCATCTGGTCTGGGCGCTTTCAGAGGTCCAATTTGGAACATGGCATCCTAAATTTCTTTATCCGACATTTCTTTTAGTAAGACCTCATTCATATCATGAGTAACGTGTGGTTGAATGATATCCAACTGCTCGGATGGCTCCACCTCAACGTCACGAGTAATTAAGGAGGAGAAGAAATCCCTTGGGTATTCCACGATTTCAATTTTCTCCTGCAATATCAGGTTCTCCTCAGTTTTCAAAATACTGATTTTATTTTTCTTAGCTTTCCAGGTAGCTTTCCTGTGGAAGAATTTTATGTTTTGGTCACCTTCCTTCAACCAAGGTTACTCTAGACCTCTGTTTCCACATCACGTCTTCTCTCAACAGAAGCTCATCCAATCTAGCTGAAGCTTGTCTGATCTCAGTGTTGTGGTTTTGTGGGTTGTGGTTATAAAGCCATTCAAGTCTCTTCTTTAACCATTTAATTTCCCTGTCAACCCTCCCAAACTTCGTTTTACTCCAACGGCGCAAGGCTTTCATGGTCTTTTGTAGATTATTTTTTATGTCAGCCAGATTCTGAACTTGTGTGCCGCTCAGCCAAGCCTCACGGATCTCCATATCTAGAGTCTCTTCTCTTTCCCACATAGCTTCCTACCTATGGATTGCTTGTTTAGATGGTATTTCCAACTTACCCGGTTGTAACACAATGGGAACGTGATCAGATCTAGAGGAAACACACATGTCTCACAGAGGCATTCGGGAAGATGTTACTCAAAGCAGAATTGGCAACGGCTCTGTCCAACCTTACTTTAACATTTCTTCTACCTTCTTGTTTATTGTTGAAGGTCCATGGAAGCCCAAAGTAACCAAGATCACGGAGGTCACAATAGTTCATGATGTCCCTAAAGTCTTGCATCCTTTTCTCATTCCTCTGCCACATTGCCTCATTAAAATCTCCCAACATCAGCCACGGGATATTCCCAACTCTATTGTTTTTTATTCTCTTCAACAATTTCCAGAATTCAGTTCTCTCACTACTAGAGGAAAGCTTACCCCAGGCGAACCAAAAATGCCTACCACAGGCGCATTTCGGTTCGCCTGGGACCATATCGCCAGCGGTAATGGCTTACCCCAGGCGAATTACGAAATGCGCCTATGGTAACTTGGCATACCCCAGGCGAATAGGCCTTGTGCGCCTGGGGTAAGCCTTTTACCTGTGGCGAACAAGCACTGTGCGCCTGGGGTACAGATGCGCCTGGGGTACTATATTCTGTTCGCCTGGGGTATGGTTTTGCTGTGTCAAAATATAAAAGAAACCAAAATAACAGAAATACAGGAAATTGACAGAAATAAGTATCAAAATGACAGAATAACAGCAAAATGACACAATTAAGTTTCATAACAGAAATATTCTCGATCATCAACACATAGTCTCGATCATCACCACATAGTTCAACAAAATTACATAGTCTCGAAAACAACCATAATACTAATAAATCCAGTAGTTAGTCAGATGGAAATGATTATTTGTTCTAATTTGAACAAACTCGTCATCTATCTAGCGCGGGCTGATGTAGTTGATGACCATGATCTTGTCCAAGTTGGGGATGTCACTATTCCTCGTGGTGATCAGAATAGCCCGGCCAGCCTCCATACCAACTCTTGCGGAATGGAACTGCCTCCATGCTTGAGAGTTGAGGATGACGCGACCATCAGCATTATCCCTGGTTATCGGAACTGCGGTGACATTTCCTGATTCTCCACGGCGTACTCCAATGGTACCTTGCTCCATGCCAGCACTGTCCGCTACCGCCATAGGTATTTTCTAGAACACACAATTTCAAGAAAGAATAAAAGCACAATGTCACATACCGGCCACGTTATAACATAAGCAACCATAGGAATAAGAAAATGTTAAGAAACATACCATGACATGTCCATTGGAGACATTAGTGTTGGTGATGCAATGCACGAAAGGGAACCCGATGTAGCTATCTATCTGGGCGAGTTTCTGAAGGACACGGTCCTTCTCAAACTCGCTAAGATTGGCTCTTTGAGAAACCACCACATGTTTCCATTGGTCCTCCTCGTCCATATCATCCTCAGTGTCCGTATCATCCTCACTACCGCCATGCTCGCTCGCAATCCCGCCCATATACACAATTTTGATACGAGGTTGCGGTCCTGCCATAGAGAAGTAAATGTAATCACATCCGCTTAAATTATAGGTGGTGATGATAGCCTGCAATTGTTCCCCGTAGAAGTAGGTCTTCTTTCTTTCTTCACTCGAAGAATGTAAATGGTCCCGTGAACATCGAAATCCACGATATTGCCTACTAACTCGTTGAACTCTTCCCGAATATTGCATGGTACAATCTAAAAAAGAAATATAAAAGAATCTTTTGTTAAGAAACATACCAATCTAAGCTGGATAGTAAAACGAAAGAACACAAGTTGCAAGTTAACATAAAAAGAATCGTTTGTTAATTACCAAAGAATCAAGGTCACCGTCGTGGAGCTGAAGCATGAAAGAAGACCCGGTGAATCGTCCTTCGGCACATCGGGACCGACATACTTTGCAAGCCATGTTCTATTAAATTAAGAAAGTAGACATAGAGGTTAGAGGAGCTTAGCTATCACAAAACAAAGACAAATGGCAGCACCTACCTATCACAAAACAAATGCAGAAAGGCTATCTACTTTATTGGAATATCCAAAAACAAAGCAACACTTGTAGGTGGATTCCTGAAATGCAGAATCATGTGACGAAACCGATGCTTTGCCAGCATTGTGAAGCCACATGGGAAACAGAATCTTAGATGAAATACCGATAATACCCTCACTGCTACTAAACCACTAATAACCCCCCCTATTACATTCCCTGACATTCCTTCCCCCTTGAGACCATTGGTCACCAATGGAACAAGTTTCTACGGAAACTTTTATCACTGATTATTATCCATCTTAATTCATTCACCATCAGGGAGGTAGAAATGTGATTAAGATAATATCCAGTTCACATATTTGAAGATATTTCTTTGAAGATAGCAGCAAACTCATGGTCTTGTAATTCTTATTGACACATTGCTGACGGATAAACTCCAATTGATCATTAGTGAAGTCCAATCTGTATGCATAGGATGTGATGCAATGAGATATTTTATAGGTCCTGTTGTTAATCTGTTGCATATGGGCAACAAAACAGGTTCACTAAATCCATTTCAGATTCGTCTAATCTAGGAGCACCGGCCACGAGGAGCAGGCGCATATGCATCCTCTGGATCCACAACGACGACGGGAGGGAGTGGGCTGGGATGGAGGGGGGATGGGAGGGAGGGGGCTGACCTGGATCCGCAACGACGACGACGACGGAGTGGGCGACGACGGAGTGGGCGGGGACTTGCTCTGCTCCTCCTCGACACTGGCGTGGGAGACGACGGCGGCGTGTGGGTGCGTGTGGGTGCGGGTGATCTGGTGACCACTTAGAATAAAAAGCATTGAGCTAAGGACATTGGAACCGGTTTGTCATACAAACCGGTTCTAAAGGAAGCCTTTAGGACCGGTTTGTGCTACAAACCGGTTCTAAAGGATCTGCCCCTGTGCCCCACTCCCTGCAGCAAATGGTCGCAAGGCCTTTAGGACCGTTTTTTTGTTACAAACCGGTTCTAAAGGATCTGTCCCCTGGGCCCCCCTCCCTGCAGCAAATGGTCGCAAGGCCTTTAGGACCGGTTCAAACCGGTCCTAAAGGTTTTCTCATTTTTTGCAGCAACAGCGAGAGGTTACCCTAGGCGCAGAGGTAAGTTTTTCGCCTGGGGTATGTGTTATACCGGAGGCGAACAGGTACGCTATTCGCCTGGGGTAAAGGAAGAGTGCCAGGGGGTGGTGATGGGTACCCTGCCAAACTTACCCCAGTCGCTTCCGTAATTTGTTCGCCTGGGGTAAGAGACTTACCCCAGGCGCTTATATCTCCTGTTCGCCTGCGCTAAGTAGCCCAGGCGCGTCGACTTTCGTGTTCGCCTGTGGTAGGATATGCTGCTATAAGCAAATCTCTAGTAGTGTCTGTTGGGGACACGGTTCTCCATACACAAAGGTACTCCTCCACTTTATTTCACCATCTTGCTGGACTATTACATCGATATGGTGGGGGCTGAAATTGACAAGATCAACTACAAGGTCCTTGCTCCAGCAGAGAGAAAGGCCCCCACCCTTACTAGGCAAGAAAACAGGGAAACAACTATTGTAGCCTAGTCTTTTACACACATTCTATACCAGCCTTTTATTTTGTCTTGTTTCAGAGAGAAATACTATGCTTGGCCGTAGTTCTCGCAAAAGGTGAGTCAGCTCTTGAACTGTCCGAGGTTGGCCCAAACCTCGGCAGTTCCAGAAAAGGATCAACATTGATCCTACCAGGCGCCATCTTTGGCGCCCGACAGTGAACCGGCAGCCCCAGGGCCGGTAGCTTCCTCAGCTTCATCAGTCCTTCCTCCATCCTGCACCTTCAGCCTTTCCTCCCTTTCCTCTTCATATTGACGCAGCTTCCTTAGTCCTACCTTCCCCAAGCACTCTGAGAGAGTTGGGGCTTTGAATGTTCCTCTTTTGCTGTAATGCAACATTTCCTTCTCTATGATGTCTTTCTATGGGCACATTCTCACCCTGCCGCTGCTGTACTGAACATCCTTGTCAGAAGGCGTCTTCTCATGTGCATGTTCCTTCACCTTCCTCTTCCAACCTTTCTTGCCCTTCATGTTCGTGGAAGTTGTTGTCGGGATCTCAGCAGACAGAGGCACCACCTCTTGAGTTCCTTCTTTGGTAGTCATGTCCTGGATGAAAACTTGTTCTGCATTGCTCATGTTCGGTATGCTTGTGTTCATCTTGTCGATGTGCCTCTTCTTCTCATTTCCTCTCTTCTTATCTGCTTGGTTGGTGACGCCCGTCGTGATCACTGCATCCCCTTTGTTGGTGTCGAGAGGAGCATGTATTTTGCTCGCCGTGGTATGATGAGTTGCCTCCAGGGCCGTGGCCTCCACCCTAATGTTGGTGTCGAGGGCAGCGTCCAAGTCTTGGGTGCCTACAGTGGCCCCATTGTTGTTGTCGTGGGTCACTGCAGCCATCACAAGATTGTCTTCAACTACTACGGCTACCCCATCGTTGGCCTTCAGGTTGTCGTTGACGCACAGCTTCGCGACGTTGTCCACCACACTCTCCACCGCAGTTAGTGGGTGGTTTGTCCTTGACACTCCCGTCGTGGGCATCTCCCCAACCCACGGAGCCGACCATGGCGTCGGTTTACGTGCGCGCCAAAGTGTCACTGATGCCTCTTGGCCCTATGGATGTCTCATCGCTTCAGGGAGGAACCGGGATCGATGATCTAAAAAGTGAACTGGGTGCACCCGTAGGTCTTGGCTGAAGAAGATCTTCTTCTCTCCTGCTGGAGTGGCTTCCATATGACCAATAAAGCCACAAAAAGGTAGAGGTTTGGCAATCTTTCATACTTTATATGGATCTCTACTTCCTCCATCGTGATTTCTTCCATCAGGATGATATCCTTCCGCGGGAGCATGTACAGGGGAAGCTGGGTTCTTTCTCTTAGTATCTTGTCGCGGATATTCCCACACGCATTGCTGTCGATCTTGATAAGCGTGCCGACTTGGTCACCCAGGTCCAGAGTCAACTTCTTGGTTAGAAGATAGAAGGGGATGTTACGGAATTGCACCCACATGGGTACATGTGTGAAGATTGTCATCGCGGGGTCTGCGCTGATTTGCAGTCCCTCAACTAGGAAAGCATCACCTTTGTATTGCCATGGGCCTCCACGGATGACATGTTCTCTGTCGCCTTCCTCCGAGAACTCCAGGATGAACTTGCGTTGTCCCGCTTCTGCCTCAAGCGGGTTTGCTTCCATCTAACCTCTGATCTTCCACACCTTATTCATGTGCTCGATGACTTGCTGCGAATTCGCCAATAGGAGAGAGAGGAACAAGCCCACCTCCATGAACGTGGCACGCATGGCCTGCCTGGCTCCAGCCATATTGACAATGATAATGTTCTTGCCATTGCCGCTTGCTCCAGTCACCGCCTTGATCGCTCTACTGCGGAACTCGGCGTCGCGGGTGACCGGCAGGCGGACACTGCGGTCGATCACGCCCGCAGGGACCATATTGCTGCTACTCGCCATCGGACCAGTGAACAAACACTTTGCGAGCACTGTATCAGGGGAGTTGTGGTATGTAGTATCGGCCTGAGTGAATATCTCCTCGCATCTCCTCCTTGATATAGGGGCATCAAAGGGCGTAATCAACTGCTTGTAATTCACCTGATTAAGGCTTGTAAATGGCTGCAATTGTCCCTTCATTGCTTCAGCCGTTCGTTGTGGTTCATCCTCCAATTCATTCCCCAATTCAATCCGGCAGTAAACGAATTGATTAGGGGTTTCCGGCGGGATCAACGGCCCTGGATCCGGTGGCTCCTTTCCTTCTACATCGCAAACCTTCCTAATTTTGGCTCTAAATTCGCTCAGACGCCTCGTTCCGCGCCGTCCGCAAGGCATCGTGGGCATTGGATTTGATGCTGGCTATGGTTTGGGCATCTAATTGGGTTGTTGTTAATGGGGAGAAGTGGTAGGAACTATTATCATGAGGGATTTCTGGGTTTCGGGTTTCAATTGGTCGGATTTGGTGGTGGATTTGGGGTTGGTTGTCGTCGCCCCCTCGGGAGCACATGAGCGGAACAGTCATCGCGTCTATATCCCACGGAGTTGTGTTATCGGAGAATCTAATAATGGTTGGATAAGTGCATGTTGGGATCGGTAATTTAGTATCCATTGATCTGAACCTAAGGTGTTCAAATTATGTTTATTCTTTCATTGCAGCGTGGTTGCTTCTGTTTGCACCGCTCACTAATCAGAATGGAGGCAATAGACTTCCAGCTGGGAATATGCATGAGTATGGTGAATGACTGACTTTGAAGATGGAACTCTCGATTTTGAAACAGACGTAGCCTTTTAAGAATAGTGTAACAGTACCTGTACCGTTCATAGAGAAAAATGTTGTGTGTGCTGCGTTTAAGTGATGGATTGTAGTGTTCAATATATGAGCAATTTTCCGAAGAGGTAGTCAACATCTGGAAAGAAGTCGTCATTCGGGAAGTAGTCGTCGGCGTCCGTGGTGACAATGACGCCAGTAGTCGCGCAACAGCGCTCCCCAAAAACCTTATCGCAATTCTCCCGTACAGGATCCGAAGAGACGGGTTTCGGAGGCCTACTGTCCCGTTCCACGGTGCACACTGCGGAATGGGATGGAGATGTCCTTATCGGTGGCGCAATTCTCGTGAAACATGAGGCAGAGGTGTGGATGTGTTGTGTGCCTACGGATAGTAGCGACCTCTATTATATAGGCGCAGCAACAGGAGGCGAACGGGTAGCGAGGGAGTGGAAACAGACAGAAAAGCGCAAAATGAATAGCCGACAGCCGAAGCTGAACAGCCATCCACTCACACGCAGTGCCTACGGATAGTAGCGACCGTTCGTATTTGTCCATTCGTGTGTGACAAAAAGAAGACAAGGCGTACACACAACATAGATCCTAGCTCTTCTCGGCTCATTCCCGCAACCCGCGGCGCGCACACGTGTTGTGACGAGGCTGGTGGCGGAGGAGCGCGTGTGTAGTCCTCTACTTCTCATGCTCATACATCATGTGGAAAGGCCTCTCTTATAAACATGTAAAACTTCCACTCAACTAGCAATGTGGGACTAAACATTTGTCCCACCTCTTTCTATACACTAATGGGCCACATGGGCCTCTAGGATTTTCAGGAAGACTAAAATAGGCTGGGCTATATTGAGCCAAAATTCCAACAATTCCCCACAATATCTTAGAGGCACACAAAATTTGCTTTAGGTTCCAAAACACTCTTTATATACTGGTACTACGGTGGAGATTGTTAAGTTGAACTCCACCTAGAACTCCGTGTTACACTGGTTTGCAACTTGAACAGTGGACTATGCCTTGAACTGCAAGTTTTCTGCGAATAAAGCTTCACATAAAGCCTTGACTGATACTTGGCTACTGTGGGACTTCCCCGCGGGTGGAGCTTATACGTCATACTCCAAGACATTTCATGAGTTTAATAGAGATAACCCAACTCTCATAGACTATGAAGTTTAACAATCGAACTCATATAGGTGAATTTCTCAAAAGATGTCATGCATGTCAACATCTCTGCTTACAATGAAGCCTCTTGGAAAACATTAAGATTTATGTCAACCTACCTTGCAGTGTAGAAGAGTACTGCATCTTCAAGGAGTGATATTAAATAAACGTAAGGATACTCTCCTCTCAGTTGATCAACAGTTTTGTCTCACAATTCTACTTCACGGGATCTCCGATCACATACAGTGGGTTGCCGCTGTGAACAACTCATGATGTTGGTCTCATTCCCATCCCCTTCGACGCATTATCGATCACATTACATGAAAGACCCTTTGTGAAGGTATCTGCCAAGTTCATAGATGTTTGGATATAATCCAACACAATAACTCTGGAGTTTTTTAATTTCCTAACATTTTTCAATCTCCTGTTCACATGTCTTGATGACTTCATATTATCTTTCGAGCTGTTCACCTTAATGATCACAGTCTGATTATCACAGTTCATTAGAATAGAGGTTATTGGTTTTTCAATATATGAGCAATTTTCCGAAGAGGTAGTCAACATATGGAAAGAAGTCGTCATTCAGGAAGTAGTCGTCGGCGTCCGTGGTGACAATGACGCCAGTAGTCGCGCAACAGCGCTCCCCAAAAACCTTATCGCAATTCTGCCGTACAGGATCCGAAGAGACGGGTTTCGGAGGCCTACTGTCCCGTTCCACGGTGCACACTGCGGAATGGGATGGAGATGTCCTTATCGGTGGCGCAATTCTCGAGAAACATGAGGCAGAGGTGTGGATGTGTTGTGTGCCTACGGATAGTAGCGACCTCTATTATATAGGCGCAGCAACAGGAGGCGAACGGGTAGCGAGGGAGTGGAAACAGACAGAAAAGCGGCAAAATGAATAGCCGACAGCCGAAGCTGAACAGCCATCCACTCACACGCAGTGCCTACGGATAGTAGCGACCGTTCGTATTTGTCCATTCGTGTGTGACAAAAAGAAGACAAGGCGTACACACAACATAGATCCTAGCTCTTCTCGGCTCATTCCCACAACCCGCGGCGCGCACACGTGTTGTGACGAGGCTGGTGGCGGAGGAGCGCGTGTGTAGTCCTCTACTTCTCATGCTCATACATCAAGTGGAAAGGCCTCTCTTATAAACATGTAAAACTTCCACTCAACTAGCAATGTGGGACTAAACATTTGTCCCACCTCTTTCTATACACTAATGGGCCACATGGGCCTCTAGGATTTTCAGGAAGACTAAAATAGGCTGGGCTATATTGAGCCAAAATTCCAACAATTCCCCACAATATCTTAGAGGCACACAAAATTTGCTTTAGGTTCCAAAACACTCTTTATATACTGGTACTACGGTGGAGATTGTTAAGTTGAACTCCACCTAGAACTCCGTGTTACACTGGTTTGCAACTTGAACAGTGGACTATGCCTTGAACTGCAAGTTTTCTGCGAATAAAGCTTCACATAAAGCCTTGACTGATACTTGGCTACTGTGGGACTTCCCCGCGGGTGGAGCTTATACGTCATACTCCAAGACATTTCATGAGTTTAATAGAGATAACCCAACTCTCATAGACTATGAAGTTTAACAATCGAACTCATATAGGTGAATTTCTCAAAAGATGTCATGCATGTCAACATCTCTGCTTACAATGAAGCCTCTTGGAAAACATTAAGATTTATGTCAACCTACCTTGCAGTGTAGAAGAGTACTGCATCTTCAAGGAGTGATATTAAATAAACGTAAGGATACTCTCCTCTCAGTTGATCAACAGTTTTGTCTCACAATTCTACTTCACGGGATCTCCGATCACATACAGTGGGTTGCCGCTGTGAACAACTCATGATGTTGGTCTCATTCCCATCCCCTTCGACGCATTATCGATCACATTACATGAAAGACCCTTTGTGAAGGTATCTGCCAAGTTCATAGATGTTTGGATATAATCCAACACAATAACTCTGGAGTTTTTTAATTTCCTAACATTTTTTAATCTCCTGTTCACATGTCTTGATGACTTCATATTATCTTTCGAGCTGTTCACCTTAATGATCACAGTCTGATTATCACAGTTCATTAGAATAGAGGTTATTGGTTTTTCAATATATGAGCAATTTTCCGAAGAGGTAGTCAACATATGGAAAGAAGTCGTCATTCAGGAAGTAGTCGTCGGCGTCCGTGGTGACAATGACGCCAGTAGTCGCGCAACAGCGCTCCCCAAAAACCTTATCGCAATTCTGCCGTACAGGATCCGAAGAGACGGGTTTCGGAGGCCTACTGTCCCGTTCCACGGTGCACACTGCGGAATGGGATGGAGATGTCCTTATCGGTGGCGCAATTCTCGAGAAACATGAGGCAGAGGTGTGGATGTGTTGTGTGCCTACGGATAGTAGCGACCTCTATTATATAGGCGCAGCAACAGGAGGCGAACGGGTAGCGAGGGAGTGGAAACAGACAGAAAAGCGGCAAAATGAATAGCCGACAGCCGAAGCTGAACAGCCATCCACTCACACGCAGTGCCTACGGATAGTAGCGACCGTTCGTATTTGTCCATTCGTGTGTGACAAAAAGAAGACAAGGCGTACACACAACATAGATCCTAGCTCTTCTCGGCTCATTCCCACAACCCGCGGCGCGCACACGTGTTGTGACGAGGCTGGTGGCGGAGGAGCGCGTGTGTAGTCCTCTACTTCTCATGCTCATACATCAAGTGGAAAGGCCTCTCTTATAAACATGTAAAACTTCCACTCAACTAGCAATGTGGGACTAAACATTTGTCCCACCTCTTTCTATACACTAATGGGCCACATGGGCCTCTAGGATTTTCAGGAAGACTAAAATAGGCTGGGCTATATTGAGCCAAAATTCCAACAATTCCCCACAATATCTTAGAGGCACACAAAATTTGCTTTAGGTTCCAAAACACTCTTTATATACTGGTACTACGGTGGAGATTGTTAAGTTGAACTCCACCTAGAACTCCGTGTTACACTGGTTTGCAACTTGAACAGTGGACTATGCCTTGAACTGCAAGTTTTCTGCGAATAAAGCTTCACATAAAGCCTTGACTGATACTTGGCTACTGTGGGACTTCCCCGCGGGTGGAGCTTATACGTCATACTCCAAGACATTTCATGAGTTTAATAGAGATAACCCAACTCTCATAGACTATGAAGTTTAACAATCGAACTCATATAGGTGAATTTCTCAAAAGATGTCATGCATGTCAACATCTCTGCTTACAATGAAGCCTCTTGGAAAACATTAAGATTTATGTCAACCTACCTTGCAGTGTAGAAGAGTACTGCATCTTCAAGGAGTGATATTAAATAAACGTAAGGATACTCTCCTCTCAGTTGATCAACAGTTTTGTCTCACAATTCTACTTCACGGGATCTCCGATCACATACAGTGGGTTGCCGCTGTGAACAACTCATGATGTTGGTCTCATTCCCATCCCCTTCGACGCATTATCGATCACATTACATGAAAGACCCTTTGTGAAGGTATCTGCCAAGTTCATAGATGTTTGGATATAATCCAACACAATAACTCTGGAGTTTTTTAATTTCCTAACATTTTTTAATCTCCTGTTCACATGTCTTGATGACTTCATATTATCTTTGGAGCTGTTCACCTTAATGATCACAGTCTGATTATCACAGTTCATTAGAATAGAGGTTATTGGTTTTTCAACCATATGTAAGTCCATCAAGAGCTCACGAAGCCATTCTGCTTCAACAGTGGCTGCGTCTAATGCTGCGAGTTCTGCTTCCATAGTTGACCTCGTTAAGATGGTCTGCTTGCAAGACTTTTAGGAAACAGCGCCACCACCAACTTTAAAACATAACCACTCGTGGCTTTAATCTCATCCGCATCAGAAATCCAATTTGAATCACTATATCCCTCAAGTACCCTTGGGTCCCCGGTATAATGAATTCCATAGCTCATAGTGCCTTTTAAATAGCGCATAAGTCTTTCAAGCGCATGTCGGTGATCATTTCCCGGACTTGAAACAAATCGACTCAATTTGCTCGCATCAAACGAAATGTCAGGACTCATGGCACTAGCCAGATACATAAGCGAGCCAATAATCTGAGAATATCTCAACTGATCTCTAGAAATCCGTCGATTCTTTCGAAGTAAAAACACTAGGATCATACGGCTTTGGAGAAGGCTTGCAGTCGCTATACACAAAACAACTCAAGACGTTTTCCACATTGTGGGATTGAAGCAGGGTGATCCCACCATTGTCGTATATCAGCAGTTTGATGTTTAATATTAACACCAGCTACTCCAATATCCTTCATCACAAAGGATCGAGATAAGAAATCCTTGACCTCCTGAATCACATCAAGGTTGGTCCCAAATATTAGTATGTCATCGAGGTACAGACACATTATAACTCCCTCGCCCCCACCATGACAATAATATACACACGTGTCAGCTTCGTTTACAACAAAGCCTTCAATAGTCAAAGTCCTCTCAAACTTTTCATGCCATTGCTTAAGAACTTGCTTGAGGCCATACGATGATCTCAGTAACTTACAAACCTTGCCTTCATGGCCAGGTACTACAAAACCATCTGTCTCCTCCATGTAAATTTCCTCATCTAACACTCCTGTCACACCCCAATTTTAGCACACTTGTTTTCACACAAGGAATCCAATTTTTGGAGCCAAGAAAAAACTTTTGTGGCCCTTGTGTAATCCCTCATGTTGTATTTGAGCTATGACTATCTATGAAAGAAAGCCTTTTTAATTAAAAACAAACCACTTGTTTCTGAGGTTCTGATCACTTTGAATTCTTTTCTATTTTTGTAATCCTTGTTACCCTAACTCAAAACCCATGTGGCAATGATAAACACAACTTACATTTGAATATATTGAGTCAAGTGGAATTAATAAAACAAATTAATCAAAGTGAAATCACAAATTTCTCAAATAAAAGCAAGCTTGAAAAACAAGCCTAGTAAGGGTTTTGCACCCTTGTTTTTCATAATATAAAATTCCACATTGTGAGATTTTAAGTCATCAATGTGATCTTGAATATATATACTACATTTTTGATGACCTAGTTGGGAAAATGGAATCACAAAAACAATGTTTTGCTTGATGGTTTTATGCTAAGAAATAAGGCAGAAAAGTGACATTTTGGAAAACAGTGGAAACCAACCAACCAGCCCTTTTTACACTTATTTTTCACCAAGCATATGTTACTCAAATTTAAATCTTTTTTCTGTTTTGAAAAGTACTAAAGATGCTTAACAGAACCATGCTTGGAAAATAAAATTTAAATAATTTTAAAAGCCTGAAAAACAACCCAACTTTCAGCTAACCACTCTGTTTTCTTAACACTTAGCAAAATTTCAGTAACTGAAATTTTAACTGAATTTTTGTTTCAGAAACAGTGAACTCGATCCTTTTCCAAATGCTTATATTTTTTAACTCAGAAATTCTTTTTTGAGCACGGATTGGGGCTTCTAGAAGCTGGCCCCGACCACTCCCTGCTCTGCACCCCAACTTGCAATGAGTTTGACTAATATGAGAGAGAGGGAGGTGACTTCAGAGAGGAGAGAAACGGGAGGGAGGGATGGGCGCCTGACAGGCTGCTCCCTATCCCGAGCCACAGTGGCGTTCTCCCGTGCAATCCGCGCCCTGGCACGATGCAAGTGGTCGTCGAACACTGGAACCTCCCACGGGCCCGGAGAAAGCAACCCTGGTCGTGCCAGAGCGTGCACGAGCTCGCCGCGGGCGCACGGACACGCCCGAGCGTGCGCCACCGGCGCCAGCTCTATATAAACCACCCCCGAGCCTCAAACCCAGTGCACCATCTCCCCCTCGACTCACTGTCACTCCCCAAACCCACCCAATGTCTCCGAGCTGCTCGCGGTAGCGTTAATCGCCGGATTTCTCCCGCGGCCACGGCGGCAGCACGAGGAAAAATACACCCTCCACGAACCACTGCAGCCTCCACCACAACCATAGACGAACTCCCCTACCTCCGTAACCCCACCTTGAGCCACGCCACCTCCCCTCGCTTGCAGAGAAGCCGAAAACCTCGTCGGAGCCGCCGCGGCACCCGAGCACGTCGCCGTCGATTGGAGTGAACCCGCGTCGTTGCTGCTGTACCTCTACACTGCATCGACCGCGCGAGACTCCCCCGACCTCTTCCCTTGGCCCTGCAACCCCCCTAGGTGAGCTCCGTCCATCTCTCGCCGCCGTTCTCGGTGAACCTCGCCGGAGAAATTTTTAGAACGAGGAAGAGAGAGAAAGGCTGGCCGTGCGCCGTAGATCTCCAGATCTACGGACACGCTTAAACGGCGAAGCGGTACGCCCGTTCCCGCGCGTCGCGGAAGCGAGGCGGGCCGCCAGGCGCAGTTGGGCCGCGCCCAGGGCGTTGACCAGCCCACTGCGCTGTTTTTATTTCTTTTTGACACTAACCAGAATATGGCTGTTTACTTTATTCGAAAATGAAAATGTTAAGCTCAACCATAAAATGTGCAAAAATTCACAGAGGTACCTGAACGAAATCTTGAACGATGGCAACAAGCAGATCTGGTTTTGGATGAACGATGAACAAATGAAAAATCATGAACTGAGGACTGTTAGTGAGAATGTTTAGGGCATAACTTTTCTATGGAATGTCTAAAATGAGCAAACTAAAATTCCTAGGGTAGATCTTGACTAGATCTACCGGTAGAGCTTGACCTCACCCCAAGGTGAACTACCATTTTGAAATGGTATCCATTTTGGTGAAACACCAGTAGCATGTTCTATGAATTTTAGGATTTATTTTATAGCACTTTTTGATGCAAATCCAATTGGATCTGTTAGATATTAGATAGTTCTATGTATCCCTAGATTGGTGTAAATTTTTGAGCTCTAGAATTAATTTGGTGACAGATCTAAGTAAATGCATGTTCCTGTTAAAAATAAAGTGAATAGTTTGGTTTTGTAAATCATTGATTGATTATGCCAATCTGTTTTCTAGCATGTATAAGTGATATGTTGAGTGTTATTAGATAGTTTTACTCACAGAGAGTCCATGATAAAAATCCATGCATGTTTAGTATTTGTTTGAGCATTAAAATGAGCATAGTAGGAATCTCTAGTTTTACTTCATGAAATACTTGTGTTGGAATGTTTTGCTAGATTTTTATCCTGGTTATAGGAATGTTTTTACTTGGATCCAGTACCACTTTGGTACTGTTATTTACTTGTTCCTTCTCTGTAAGCCACTTTGAGTCTTTTAAAAATGCATGCATAGGTTTGATTATTATTGCTAGTGTTAATGGTTTGCACTAGAATGGCTAGTTGCATTTTTGCACTATGAATTATTTTGTTTACACAAGATGGAACAGAGGCATAACACCTCTCAAATGGCATGGAAAACCTAGTGGAACACCCACTGGTTCCATACCATTTGGTTGAAAAACAAACTAGTTCAGCTATAGTAGTTGTGGTAGTAGTAGTGCATAATATTACTATTATTGATGCATGTTTGTGTGGGATATTTATAGGAGCTCGTATATTATTTTTATGAGTGTTTTTGCTTGCTGTATGTTGTGTTTGAGTCAAGGTGTTGGTTGGTAAGGTTCTGATAGGATGCTTTACTTTTCTTTTACGACGATAGAAAACGACGAGGACATAGTCGGGACAGGAGGGTACTACTACCATTATTGTTGCGAGCAAGACCCGGATCCTCAGTACCTCCAAGGCAAGCCATCCTTAAAGCTTGCTGTTATATTCCCAATATCTTTATGCATTCAAATACTTCTGAAGTTTTCAAAACTTGTTTGCTAAAACTATTTTGTTGAGTGAATACTATTACTACTATTATATATATATATATATATATTATATATCACTTGCCATTAGTCAACTTGGTGTTACCAAGCCCTTAGCCACCATAAAAGGTGTATAAATACCGTCTTAAACAATAATCATGAGTCCCTAAGCGGACAATTATAAAATGTGTTTTTTTTTTGCAAAACCAAGATGGTCCTACAAGGAGATTATGGTGGAAAGGCGGGACCTTGTTCACCGAAGGAAAAAGTGTGGAGGTGATTTTCAAAAGTTTAAAAAAGGCACATACCCTAGTCTTCGCTGGACAACCAAGATGTACTGCCACTCTACCCCTATATGGGTATGGGGCCTATCTAGATTCTTGAACTTGTTAGTGTATGTTTCATTCCAAAGTGCTAAAACTGATTCTCTGAACCGAAGTGTCGCCAGGACGGTGTAACGGGACATACAAAGTGAGGGATTAAGTTACCCCCCGGAAGCGACAGTTGGGCCTCCTGACTAGGCAAGGCGGGACCTGATGCCGGGGAGACAACTCACCTGAAGGAATAAGCATATACTAGTTTGTGTCAGAGTGGGCAGTTAGGATCAACTCTCTGGTGCTTGCATATCGCTGTGTCGATCCATGGGTGGTCCATGGCAGAGTTTTGGATCTAGTGGAATGTGTACCACCTCTGCAGAGTAAAACTATTCAGAATAGGCGAGCCCTCGGATATGGGCAGTTGAAAGGCCATGTAGCTAGTATTGTGCTGAGTTTTAAAAAGGTGTTTTCAAAACAGAAGTGTTGTACCCGGAAGGTACCGATGAAGTTCGGACATGTTGTTCCAAGAAGTTTTGCAAAGAAAAAACTTCCTTTTGTAAAACAAATTTTACAAAACCTCTTGTACATGCGATACCGACAAGAGAAATAAAACTATATTATTTTCTTCTGAAGTATCTTCTTCAACAAAGATACAGATTAATATGACTGCAACTATGATGTCATCTTACATGAACATCATTGGTAGCAAGCCCTATGTATGGCCTACCTATCCACCATATAAGCATAATGCATTTGTAAGTGTATAAAGGGTGTCTTGTTGAGTACATTCAAACGTACTCATTTGGTTTCGCCCCTGGTATATACTTGCCAGACTTTGAGGAGGTACCACCTGAGGAGGAATACGAGGAGTACTATTCCGATGACTACGCGAACTAGGCCCGGCTCCCGGTCAGCAGCCTGTTGGTGAAAGCTTGACATGGGCTATCTAAGTTTATCTTCCGCTGTTTAGATGTTGTAAGACTTTGCCTGTCCTGCGTGGCAGTGAATAAAGACTTGGTCATGTGACCATTGGCTTGTAAGACTGCTTTTATTCGTGTAATGGATATTGTATCTGTGTACCACTTTCGTATGTTGTTCACGACTGATCTTCCTGGGATCGTGAATGTATGCATATGAGGGGTTCTGAACCTTTCGGTTTGGGGCCTCTACAAAGTTGGTATCAGAGCCATCCTGACCCTAGGAGCCCTTAGTTAGCATGGACGTCAACTAGTACTATATATAATATACTCAAGTGATTAAAGTTTTAAAAGATTCTTACACCCATCTTCCCTATTTTCTCAAACTATACTTACATTAAGATTACATCATGTTCGACCTTAAAATTTTGCACGCTTGGACACTAACTCAACCTTACTTAAAATTTTGTGTAGATGGATGTCGTGTACACGGAGGCTTGCCAGTTAGGACTGGCCAGGGACTTCCCTTTCCGCTTCGAGCGACGACTCGTAGCGATGACCGAGCTGCTCGACCGCCCCGTTCCCGAGCTTCGGGGAGGGGTGATCACTGGGTCCCCCATAGAGGGGGAATGGTTGGTGGAGTGTGTGATACGCCCTCCACTGACTACTCCTACGGCGGAGGCGTTCTTCATCGCCACCGTAGAGCGCTCCTGGCAGGAGGGAGCAGTACGAGTGATCCAGGAGGCCATAGCGCGCCTGGCTCACCTTCGAGACTACCATTTCATAGGGACTGCCTATGAGCTCCTTGGGAGGAGGGACGAGACCGGCACACCTATGGCCGTGTCTCAGGACGTGACGGGTCTTGGCGCACACCAGGACGATATGGAGATCCTACTCCACCGCACCCAGCGTCGTCTTGACGACATGGGTATCTTGCAGCGCACCACCGCCTCCGAGTGCCGTCTCCTCTGTACCCATCTGGGGCAGACGATGCTCGACTTAGAGACCACGACTGCGCGATCCCATGCCTTGGAGAGGCAGTTACGGACCACCCGCCGGGCCCGTGACCGTCTCCACGCCAAGGTGGGATCCCTTCAGGAGGGCAACGCAACCCTGCGTGACTGCCTGAGGACCGCCAGGGAGGAGCTGGCCACTCGAGACTCCACACTCGAGGGATTAGAGGAGGAGAACTCCGAACTCCGCAGGGAGAACGAGGACCTCCTCGTTGACGACGACGTCCTGTCCGACGCAGAGGGCATGGACATGAGCGCGCAGATCTTGCAGGAGGATGACGACTTCGTTGAGGAGGAGGACCCAGAGGAGCTCCTCTTCGACGTCGACAACGCTTAGCCAGTAGTAGCACCTCTTAGCTATAGAGTAGTGATAGCTAGATGTACGCCGACCCCATAAGGCGAATCCCCCCAATGTAGCTCTGAGGAGCGTAGTTGTGGTAGATGTCTGTTTGAGTGTTGTGCTATGTATGAACCCTATGCTTTTAGTATGATGTAGTCCTTATGTGCTATGAACTTGATGAATCGTTTCAACCCCCAAAGAACAAATCACCAAAACAAATTCAAATCACCCATCATAACATACACTCCTTTTTGTTGCTAAAAAGTTTTACCATGCTTAAAAACAAAACCTTAAGTCTTGCTGCATAGACTTACACATGTCTCAATAAACAGCATGGCGCCACGTCGGGAACCACCGCCACCACCCCCACCGACCGTGGAGGCTCTGCTGGCACTTTTGATGGAGGACCGTCAGGCCACTAGAGCCGAGAGTGCCGCCACAGTTGCTGCCCTGCAGCAGTTGGCCGCTGCCAGTGCCAACAATAACAACCATGGCGATGACAACGGAAATGGCGGGCGATCAAAGCTGAAGGTGTTTCAGCAGACAAACCCTCCGGTGTTCACAAAGATTGTGGAACCCCTGGACGCTGACGACTGGCTTCGCACCATCGCCAACGATCTGAAGGTGGCAGGAGTCGACGAAGGTGACAAGGTGCTCTTTGCTACCCACTTTCTTGCTGGGCCAGCAAGGACTTGGTGGGAGACCACCTGCGACACCGTCGCTCCTAACTATGTGTTCACCTGGGAGGACTTCTGCGTCCGTTTCCGCAAGTATCACATCCCTCAGGGAGTGATGAGCATCATGAAGGACAAGTTCCTAAACCTGAAACAGGGAGGCATGTCTGTGTCCAAATACTGGGAAGAGTTTACTCTGCTAGCCCGGTATGCACCAGATGAGGTCAATACTGAAGCCAAGAAGAAGGAAAGGTTTCTGAATGGGCTGCACGATGAGTTGCAGTGTACCCTTGTGGTCATCCCCTTTGAGGATCTGGAGTCACTCGCAGATGCCGCAATGATGATGGAACACAAGAGGCAAAATGTCTTTGAAAACCGGAAAAGGAAGATGCAGTTACAAGGAGGACCAAGTGCACCCAGAAACCGCCCAACCCCTTATACCAGGCCGCCACCCCACAGGGCGCATACCTTTGCGCCAAGGAACCACCATAACCACCATAGCCACAACCACAACCACCACAACAGCCACAACAACCACCACAACAACAACAACAACCGTGTGACCTACACACCCAAGCCTGGAGGCAGTGGAAATGGGAATGGGAATGGACACAAACCCAACCATGCTGCCAAGCCAACCCAAGGCACCAAACCTAGCTTAACATGTTTCACCTGTGGCAAGGAAGGACACTTTGCACGGGAGTGCCCAACCAAGACTGCTGCACCAGCCCAGAACAGTGCTACCAAGATGACTCATGCCTCAGCCCCCAAGAAGAGGATTATGACCAAGGGATACCTGAATCACGTCACTTCGGAGGAAGTCCAGGATGCGCCAGACATGGTGATGGGTACGTTTCCTGTCAACTCTGTACCTGTCGCAGTATTGTTTGATCAGGGTGCATCGCATTCCTTTGTTACTGTGCCTTTTGCTGAGAAGAGTGGTATTAAGCCTACCCGTATGCGTGACCCTATGCCAGTACAAATACCTGGAAACAAAACCCAAGCCCACTTCATTTGCAATGAGGTACCCCTGGACATACAAGGGAAAACTTTTCATGCCAACCTCATAGTACTGGGATCCCAAGGGATAGAGGTGGTACTAGGCATGAATTGGATGACCAAGTACAAAGGTGTGATTGATTGCACCGGGAGGTCCATATCATTGACTGCCAGTGATGGGGAAAGAGTTGCCTTCGCCGCAACCAAGTCAAGGTCCGAGACCCACTGCCACACTGGTATAGCCACACCCGCACTTGAGGAAGTTCCGGTAGTATGCGAATACCCGGATGTGTTCCCTGATGAACTACCCGGTATGCCGCCCGATCGGGATATCGAGTTCGTGATTGAGTTGATACCCGGTACCGGACCTATAGCACAGAATCCGTACCGGATGAACCCGAAGGAGCTTGATGAGTTGAAGAAGCAGCTGGAGGACATGCTAAGGAAAGGTCTGATTCGCCCTAGTGCATCACCATGGGGATCACCTGTCATTTTTGTGGACAAGCGGGACGGTTCCTCACGTCTATGTGTGGATTACCGTAAGTTGAATGATGTTACCATCAAGAACAAGTGCCCGCTGCCCAAAATTGAAGACCTGTTTGACCAGCTAAATGGGGGCAAGAATCTTCTCAAAGATCAATCTTCGTACTGGTTACCATCAGTTGAAGGTTCGTCAGACTGACATTCCAAAGACCGCCTTCACCACACGTTACGGGTTGTATGAGTACACCGTAATGTCGTTCGGTCTAACCAATGCCCCTGCCTACTTCATGAATCTTATGAATAAGGTTTTTATGGAATGCTTGGACAAGTTTGTCGTGGTTTTCATTGACGACATTCTTAGTTACTCCAAGAGCGAAGCCGAACACGAAGAACATCTGAGGATTGTCCTCGGAACACTTCGACAACATCAACTGTATGCTAAGTTCAGCAAGTGCCAATTCTGGTTGAAGGAAGTTGGATTTCTTGGACATGTGGTATCCAGAGATGGAATCTCTATTGACCCTGCTCTGGTTCAGTCTGTCGCTAATCGGGCTGCCCCGACTAATCAGACTGAAGTCAGATCTTTTCTAGGATTAGCCGGATATTATCGCAAGTTTGTTCAAGGATTTTCCAGTATAGCCAGACCACTCACACAGTTGCTCAAGAAGGATAGCAAGAAGGGAAGGTCATCTCATTCATCTCACGCCAGTTGAGACCTCATGAGATGAATTATCCTACCCATGACTTAGAGCTTGCTGCTGTTGTGCATGCTCTCAAATCATGGCGACATTTCCTTATCGGAAAACGGTGTGAAATCTATACGGATCATAAGAGTTTGAAGTATATCTTCACACAGCGTGAACTCAATATGAGGCAATGCCGTTGGATAGAACTCATCAAGGATTATGATCTCAGTATCCACTATCACCCTGGAAAGGCAAATGTTGTTGCGGACGCTCTTAGTCGAGAGCCGGTCTCTCTGAATTCCATGATCCAGATCAGACAACCGGAGTTGTGGAAAGAACTTGACCAGCTTGGTATCGAGGTGGTCAGCTATGGCATGTTGGAAGCCATGGATGTTCAACCGACTCTTGTTGATCAAATCAAGGAAGCCCAGAAGGGCCAGAAGAGCATTGAGGGAATAAAAACCCGCATGGAGAAAGAAGAAGTTGCCGGTTTTACCATTGATTCTGATGGATTCTTATGGTATAAAGAACACATTTGTGTTCCGGCTGAATCCGAGTTGAAGCAAACCATCATGACTGAGTCTCATGACACTTTGTACTCTATTCACCCTGGAGGAACCAAAATGTATCAAGACTTGAAGGAAAGGTTTTGGTGGCACGGAATGAAACGTGATATTGCCTCGTTTATAGCCAAGTGCCATATTTGTCAGCAAGTGAAGGCTGGACATCAGCGTCCTGCTGGTTTGTTACAGCCATTGCAAGTTCCTGTTTGGAAATGGGATAAAGTTGGGATGGACTTTATTACTGGATTGACGCGATCCAGTCGAGGAAATGACTCGATATGGGTAGTCGTTGACAGGCTCCCCAAGGTTGCACACTTTATTCCTGTCAAGACCACATATCGTGGAGACCAGCTTACTGATCTCTATATTTCTCGGATAGTCAGCCTACATGGAGTTCCCAGCAGGATTGTGTCAGATCGAGGATCACAGTTCACCTCTCGATTCTGGAAAAAGTTACACGAAGCTTTGGGAACCAAGCTAGATTTTAGCACAGCCTATCATCCACGGACTGATGGACAGACAGAGCGGGTGAACCAAATCTTGGAGGACATGCTCCGTGCTTGTGTTTTGTCCTATGGAGTTAAATGGGAGGACTGTCTGCCGTTCGCAGAATTCTCCTACAATAACAGCTATCAGTCAAGCCTACAGATGGCACCGTTTGAAGCACTTTACGGTCGCAAATTCCGTACCCCTCTGAACTGGATTGAAACAGGGGACAGTCAGATCTTTGGAGTTGATACTCTGAAGGCTGCAGAAGAGCAAGTGCATTTAATCCCTGACCGTCTTAAAGCAGCACAATCACGCCAGAAGAGTTATGCGGACACTAAGCGTCGCGATGTCTCCTTCACTATCGGAGATTTCGTGTATCTTTGTGTCACGCCGCTCAAAGGGATGCAGCGTTTTCACGTCAAGGGAAAGCTCGCACCCCGATATATTGGCTCGTTTAAGATCCTAGCCCGTCGAGGAGAGGTATCTTATCAACTGGAGCTACCCGAAGAGCTGTCAGCCTTTCATGATGTTTTTCACGTGTCATTGCTCCGGAAGTGTCTTCAAGTACCTGAGCAGAACCTCACTTACGAAGACATTGACTTCAAGACCATTGACCTCAACGATGATTTGACCTACAGTGATCGACCCCTGCGGGTACTTGAGGAGAATGTTCGTGCTACCAAGAGGAACGCTTTCAAGTTCCTTAAGATTCAGTGGACGAATCATTCTAAGGAGGAAGCAACCTGGGAGCGTGAAGATTTTATCAAGAAGGAATTCCCTGGTTTCCTCAAAGACTAAACCCGCGAATCTCGGGACGAGATTCTTTTAAGGGGGAGGTCTGTCACACCCCAATTTTAGCACACTTGTTTTCACACAAGGAATCCAATTTTTGGAGCCAACAAAAAACTTTTATGGCCCTTGTGTAATCCCTCATGTTGTATTTGAGCTATGACTATCTATGAAAGCAAGCCTTTTTAATTAAAAACAAACCACTTGTTTCTGAGGTTCTGATCACTTTGAATTCTTTTCTATTTTTGTAATCCTTGTTACCCTAACTCAAAACCCATGTGGCAATGCTAAACACAACTTACATTTGAATATTGAGTCAAGTGGAATTAATAAAACAAATTAATCAAAGTGAAATCACAAATTTCTCAAATAAAAGCAAGCTTGAAAAACAAGCCTAGTAAGGGTTTTGCACCCTTGTTTTTCATAATATAAAATTCCACATAGTGAGATTTTAAGTCATCAATGTGATCTTGAATATATATACTACATTTTGGATGACCTAGTTGGGAAAATGGAATCACAAAAACAATGTTTTTCTTGATGGTTTTATGCTAAGAAATAAGGCAGAAAAGTGACATTTTGGAAAACAGTGCAAACCAACCAACCAGCCCTTTTTCCACTTATTTTTCACCAAGCATATGTTACTCAAATTTAAATCTTTTTGCTGTTTTGAAAAGTACTAAAGATGCTTAACAGAACCATGCTTGGAAAATAAAATTTAAATAATTTTAAAAGCCTGAAAAACAACCCAACTTTCAACTAACCACTCTGTTTTCTTAACACTTAGCAAAATTTCAGTAACTGAAATTTTAACTGAATTTTTGTTTCAGAAACAGTGAACTCGAGCCTTTTCCAAATGCTTATATCTTTTAACTCAGAAATTCTTTTTGAGCACGGATTGGGGCTTCTAGAAGCTGGCCCCAACCACTCCCTGCTCTGCACCCCAACTTGCAATGAGTTTGACTAATATGAGAGAGAGGGAGGTGACTTCAGAGAGGAGAGAAACGGGAGGGAGGGATGGGCGCCTGACAGGCTGGTCCCTATCCCGAGCCACAGTGGCGTTCTCCCGTGCAATCCGCGCCCTGGCACGATGCAAGTGGTCGTCGAACAAACCTCGTCGCGTTGGAACCTCCCACGGGCCCGGAGAAAGCAACCCTGGCCGTGCCAGAGCGTGCACGAGCTCGCCGCGGGCGCACGGACACGCCTGAGCGTGCTCCACCGTCGCAAGCTCTATATAAACCACCCCCGAGCCTCAAACCCAGTGCACCATCTCCCCCCTCGACTCACTGTCACTCCCCAAACCCACTCAATGTCTCCGAGTTGCTCGCGGTAGCGTTAATCGCCGGATTTCTCGGCCACCGCGGCAGCACGAGGAAAAGTACACCCTCCACGAACCACTGCAGCCTCCACCACTACCATAGACGAACTCCCCTACCTCCGTAACTCCACCCTGAGCCACGCCACCTCCCCTCGCTTGCAGAGAAGCCGAAAACCTCGTCGGAGCCGCCGCGGCACCCGAGCACGTCGCCGTCGATTGGAGTGAACCCGCGCCGTTGCTGCTGTACCTCTACACTGCATCGACCGCGCGAGACTCCCCCGACCTCTTCCCTTCGCCCTGCAACCCCCCTAGGTGAGCTCCGTCCATCTCTCGCCGCCGTTCTCGGTGAACCTCGCCGGAGAAATTTTTAGAACGAGGAAGAGAGAGGAAGGCTGGCCGTGCGCCGTAGATCTCTAGATCTACGGACACGCTTAAACCGTGAAGCGGTACACCCGTTCCCGCGCGTCGCGGAAGCGAGGCGGGCCGCCAGGCGCAGTTGGGCCGCGCCCAGGGCGTTGACCAGCCACTGCGCTGTTTTTATTTCTTTTTCAAACTAACCAGAATATGGCTGTTTACTTTATTCAAAAATGAAAATGTTAAGCTCAACCATAAAATGTGCAAAAATTCACATAGGTACCTGAACGAAATCTTGAACGATGGCAACAAGCAGATCTGGTTTTGGATGAACGATGAACAAATGAAAAATCATGAACTAAGGACTGTCAGTGAGAATGTTTAGGGCATAACTTTTTGATGGAATGTCTAAACTGAGCAAACTAAAATTCCTAGGGTAGATCTTGACTAGATCTACCAGTAGGGCTTGACCTCACCCCAAGGTGAGCTACATTTTGAAATGGTATCCATTTTGGTGAAAGACCAGTAGCATGTTCTATGAATTTTAGGATTTATTTTATAGCACTTTTTGATGCAAATCCAATTGGATCTGTTAGATATTAGATAGATCTATGTATCCCTAGATTGGTGTAAATTTTTGAGCTCTAGAATTAATTTGGTGACAGATCTAAGAAAATGCATGTTCCTGTTAAAAATAAAGTGAATAGTTTGGTTTTGTAAATCATTGATTGATTGTGCCAATCTGTTTTCTAGCATGTATAAGTGATATGTTGAGTGTTCTTAGATAGTTTTACTCACAGAGAGTCCATGATAAAAATCCATGCATGTTTAGTATTTGTTTGAGCATTGAAATGAGCATAGTAGGAATCTCTAGTTTTACTTCATGAAATACTTGTGTTGGAATGTTTTGCTAGATTTTTATCCTGGTTATAGGAATGTTTTTACTTGGATTCAGTACCACTTTGGTACTGTTATTTACTTGTTCCTTCTCTGTAAGCCACTTTGAGTCTTTTAAAAATGCATGCATAGGTTTATTGCTAGTGTTAATGGTTTGCACTAGAATGGCTAGTTGCATTTTTGCACTATGAATTATTTTGTTTACACAAGATGGACCAGAGGCATAACACCTCTCAAATGGCATGGAAAACCTAGTGGAACACCCACTGGTTCCATACCATTTGGTTGAAAAAAAACTAGTTCAGCCATAGTAGTTGTGGTAGTAGTAGTGCATAATATTACTATTATTGATGCATGTTTGTGTGGGATATTTATAGGAGCTCGTATATTATTTTTATGAGTGTTTTTGCTTGCTGTATGTTGTGTTTGAGTCAAGGTGTTGGTTGGTAAGGTTCTGATAGGATGCTTTACTTTTCTTTTACGACGATAGAAAACGACGAGGACATAGTCGGGACAGGAGGGTACTACTACCATTCTTGTTGCGAGCAAGACCCGGATCTTCAGTACCTCCAAGGCAAGCCATCCTTAAAGCTTGCTGTTATATTCCCAATATCTTTATGCATTCAAATACTTCTGAAGTTTTCAAAACTTGTTTGCTAAAACTATTTTATTGAGTGAATACTATTACTACTATTATATATATTATATATCACTTGCCATTAGTCAACTTGGTGTTCCCAAGCCCTTAGCCACCATAAGGTGTATAAATACCGTCTTAAACAATAATCATGAGTCCCTAAGCGGACAATTATAAAATGTGTTTTTTTTTTGCAAAACCAAGATGGTCCTACAAGGAGATTATGGTGGAAAGGCGGGACCTTGTTCACCGAAGGAAAAAGTGTGGAGGTGATTTTCAAAAGTTTAAAAAAGGCACATACCCTAGTCTTCGCTGGACAACCAAGATGTACTGCCACTCTACCCCTATATGGGTATGGGGCCTATCTAGATGATTGAACTTGTTAGTGTATGTTTCATTCCAAAGTGCTATAGAGAAAACTGATTCTCTGAACCGAAGTGTCGCTAGGAGGGTGTAACAGGACATACAAAGTGAGGGATTAAGTTACCCCCGGAAGCGACAGTTGGGCCTCCTGACTAGGCAAGGCAGGACCTGATGCCGGGGAGACAGCCCACCTGAAGGAATAAGCATATACTAGCTTGTGTCAGAGTGGACAGTTAGGATCAACTCTCTGGTGCTTGCATATCGCTGTGTCGATCCATGGGTGGTCCATGGCAGAGTTTTGGTTCTAGTGGAATGTGTACCACCTCTGCAGAGTAAAACTATTCAGAATAGCCGAGCCCTCGGATATGGGCAGTTGAAAGGCCATGTAGCTAGTATTGTGCTGAGTTTTAAAAAGGTGTTTTCAAAACAGAAGTGTTGTACCCAGAAGGTACCGATGAAGTTCGGACATGATGTTCCAAGAAGTTTTGCAAAGAAAAAACTTCCTTTTGTAAAACAAATTTTACAAAACCTCTTTTACATGCGATACTGACAAGAGAAAGAAAACTATATTATTTTGTTCTGAAGTATCTTCTTCAACAAAGATACAGATTAATATGACTGCAACTATGATGTCATCTTACATGAACATCATTGGTAGCAAGCCCTATGTATGGCCTACCTATCCACCATATAAGCATGATGCATTTGTAAGTGTATAAAGGGTGTCTTGTTGAGTACATTCAAACGTACTCATTTGGTTTCGCCCCTGGTATATACTTGCCAGACTTTGAGGAGGTACCACCTGAGGAGGAATACGAGGAGGAGTATTATTCCGACGACTACGCGAACTAGGCCCGGCTCCCGGTCAGCAGCCTGTTGGTGAAAGCTTCACATGGGCTATCTACGTTTATCTTCCCTGTTTAGATGTTGTAAGACTTTGCCTGCCCTGCGTGGCAGTGAATAAAGACTTGTTCATGTGACCATTGGCTTGTAAGACTGCTTTTATTCGTGTAATGGATATTGTATCTATGTACCACTTTCGTATGTTGTTCACGACTGATCTTCCTGGGATCGTGAATGTATGCATATGAGGGGGTCTGAACCTTCCGGTTTGGGGCCTCTACATCTCCGTTAAGGAAAGGCGTCTTAAAGTCCATTTGGTGAACGAGAAGACCTTGTGTGGTAGCCAATGAGAGTACCACCCGAATAGTGGTCAGTCAAGCCACAGGTGAGTAGGTATCAAAGAAGTCTTGTCCTTCTTTCTGGGTGCAACCCTTAGCCACAAGCCTTGCCTTGTATTTTTCAATTGTACCATCGGGTTGAAGCTTTTTCTTGAACACCCACTTGCATCCTACATGTTTGCACCCATAAGGATGACCAGTGATCTCTTGGCTTCCGTTAGCCAGGATAGAATCCATCTCGCAACAGATAACTTCCTTCCATTAGTCAGCATCAAGAGATGCATACACCTCTGAAATAGTACTGGGTGTATCATCCACGAGAGACACAATGAAATCATCACCAAAGGACTTTGCAGTCCTATGTCTTTTACTCCTTAAAGGAACTTCATTGTCATCCTCCATAGGATTCTCAACGTGTTCTATCGGAATGGTGGGTTCGGGAATTATAGACAATTCCTGGCTAGATGAATTAGGTATCTCATGATTAGATGAGCTAGGCATATCCTTGTTGGGAAATATGTCTTCAAAGAAAGTTGCATCATTCGACTCCATGATTGTACCGACATGCATGTCTGGTACCTCAGATTTTCTTATCAAGAATCTATAACCAATGATTTAGAACACGTAGCCGAGAAGAAAACAATCCACGGTTTTGTGTCCAAGCTTGCGCTTCATGGGAATTGGTATATTGACTTTCACCAAACAACCCCAAGTTTGTAAGTAAGAGAGTTTTAATCTTTTCTTCTCCCATTCCTCGAGTGGAGTTATTTCTTTGTTCTTTGTTCTTTGTGCGAACTCGGTTCAGGACATGACACGCAGTCAATATCGCCTCCCCCACCATGCCTTGGAATGACCCGATGTGTATAACATGGCGTTAACCAAATCTGTTAGAGTACGGTTCTTTCTTTCGGCCAGCCCATTACACTGAGGTGAATAGGGAGGCATCCTGACGAGGGGATGACTCCAGGACCTGTTGGATGAGCCTACCTGGTCCATGGCCCAACACTGAAGCCCAACACGAAGGGATACCCTGTGGCTCTAGAAGGCCCATCAGCGGCCCACCCGCAAGACTTGCGGGGCAAGATGCAAAGCTTCCACCGATTAGAGCTAGGGTTTCTAACCCCCTCGGGCACGTCTTGAGACCCGGCAGTCTATTTAAGGGCCGGGAGAGCAACCCGAGGGGGACATCCAATCTTAGTTTTTCCAACACCATAGCCGTAGCTCGAGAACCAATCTCACGGCCAAGGCACCCACCATTGTACTCATAATATAAAGACAAACAAGCAGGAGTAAGGGTTTTACCTCTACGAGGGCCCCGAACCTGGGTAAATCGTACCGCTGTTAGCCGACGTTCTCACCAACGTCTATTTCGTTCTCTTACTCGAAACCCTACCGGATCATCCGAGGGATTTGGCGATATGACTAATCGAAAATTGGCGCCGTATGTGGGAACGGCAGGTGCTGGATCCACGGCATCATCGGCCTCATCTTCACCGAGCTTCAACTGGAGCCCGAGAACCTTAGCTCCTTTAGAGCCGATCTACTTTGGGTCATTCATCTACACGCCCCACTCGTCGGCATCTCGCCAGGCGTTCAGCGGACTCCAGGAAGGCGTCAACATGCCGTTCGCTGATCTTTGCTTCCGCGTCAGCAAGGAGGGAATCCTATGCTTCCCCGACCAGATCAAACTCGACGGATCGGACTCTGAGTCCGTCTCGAGCCCGGTGACCCTCGAATCACCATCCGCGATGCTGGCCGCGACCTAGCGCTCAGCGGTTGCTCCATTCTCTGCAATACACCCAACTTCCATACAATCGTGACTGAAGAACCCTCCAAATTCGGCGAGGACCGCTGGCCCACGCCAAAGACTCACGAGCCATACCTGGCCCAAGTATACATGGCAGATTCAGTTGCAGAACCCGTCGAAAGGGAGCAAAGCCCAGCATCGCGACAACAAATCAACGTTTCGCGACCTGCTTGGCTCAAAGCGAAGGCAGCGGTACAATCGGGCCATCTGATAGAAACCGGGTCCTGACAAGAAGACCTAAACGCGTACCAGTATCACCTGTTGCTGAAAAGTCGAAGACTATCAGAAACCCGCAAAGAACTAGAACTGCGGAAGCAAGCGGCGGAGGCCTCAAGTGCGCGACACGCGGAGCTTTCCAAGATATGCTCGACAGGGAACCTGTCGTGGGATAATCACGACAGACGTTACCAGGGGTAACTTGTCTTGGGGAAAATCGACTCTGGTGTTTGGGAGAGGGTTTAGCTCAAGGGAAAACATGATGATATGCGATCTGGTAGCCGGCAATCAAGTCGCCGAGTCTCCGATCTAAATATATTAACTCAACTCTCGTGTTACACTGGATACTCGATACCTAGCGATATTGCTCAAACTCTTTGATCTCTCGTCTAACCCTAGGGGCCGGCTTATATAATATCCGGACCCCCTGGCCTACTCTCCAAGGCGCACTCTGAATCCTACCCGGACACTGCTTACAAACCCTAAACTTCCTTATCGGAACCCACAATCCGGGTTACGAGGCCTACGTTCCTGGGCCTTCTAGAAACTCCTTTATCTTAAGCCGGGTCTTGTGCAGCGTCCTTTGGGCCGAGTTACTCCTTGGCGTTGGCCTACCGGGTTATCATCCCTCCATCAGTAGTCCCCAGAATAGCTTGGGCTTCATGAGATCCTCCTTGAAGCGCACGCTATTCCCTGCAAAAATAACAAACACACAAGTTCATAGAGGCCGGGTTAGATTGCTTTGATAAACAGCTAGGCCTAACTCCATGGTGGCCATATAGCAACCCGGCTTTCTCCAAGTCCAGTGTTTACTTTTCCGGGTCAACGCCCCTGATGAAAACGCCAAAGATCTGGCTTACTTTACTTGTTAATCGATCCAGGTATCGCGGAGAAGATTTGTTTCTTATCCATTCCGGATATCTCGTCCAGCACTTAAAGCATATCCCAGAAAATCCGGGCGGGTATCCCTTACCCCGAAATTTCCGGTTCCCTCCCGTTGGACTAGGTTTACCCACCCGTACCTTCTAAATAGGTACCTAGGGGATAACCTAACCCCCAACGGTCCATTCCAACTTCTCCTTCCTCTATCGCTCGCGCTTGCGCAACACCACCACGGGAACCTCAAGCTCACCGCCGGAGCAAAGCCGCCGCCGGTTACATTCGTCCTCGAACCGTTCCGCGCCGCCGCCAAGCTCCGCCGCCGCGCCCTCATCTTGCCCGCCGGGAATCGCAAAGGGGCATTTGGATTGCGCCATCTGCCGTCGTCGTGCTCTGCTCCAATCTCCTCCGGTAAGCTTCTTGCTCCCATTGAATTAGCCTCACAATTTCTTGATTCGTTCTAGATTGGATCTAGGTCAACCGCGGGTCATTTCTTACCCCACGCCGGATTAGGTAACATAAACTCATACTAGTTCATACAATGGCTTGAATATAGGCTCCACTTCATTCTCCTATTGCTTGTAGTCACTAATTTCACCACGAATTTGAAAATGAAATTTCCAATCTAGGCTCGGGCCGCCCAAATTTTCCGCACCTGCCATTGATACCCGGAAAATCCGCTTCTTCCGGTTCATTTACTTGCAGTAGATACATGGGAAATCAACCTTCTTCCGCAAACGATCATCAATACGTAAGTCCCCCATAGTTTCTGTACTGATACTCGATACTCGGATAATCTGTGACTTTCGCTACATCCGGCGATACCCGGACAACTCATAATTCCCATACCTCTTTTTGATACTTGATGGAGGGATGATAACCCGGTAGGCCAACGCCAAGGAGTAACTCGGCCCAAAGGACGCTGCACAAGACCCGGCTTAAGATAAAGGAGTTTCTAGAAGGCCCAAGAACGTAGGCCTCGTAACCCGGATTGTGGGTTCCGATAAGGAAGTTTAGGGTTTGTAAGCAGTGTCCGGGTAGGATTCAGAGTGCGCCTTGGAGAGTAGGCCAGGGGGTCCGGATATTATATAAGCCGGCCCCTAGGGTTAGACGAGAGAGAGATCCAAGAGTTTGAACAACATCGCTAGGTATCGAGTGTCCAGTGTAATACGAGAGTTGAGTTGATATATCTAGATCGGAGACTCGGCGACTTGATTGCCGGCTACCAGATCGCATATCATCATGTTTTCCCTTGAGCTAAACCCTCTCCCAAACACCAGAGTCGAATTGCCCCAAGATAAGTTACCCCCGCTAACGTCTGTCGTGATTATCCCACGACAGTTGGCGCCCACCGTGGGGCCTACGTCCAAGGGTGTTTACATCACGGGAGAATCTCGGAAGAACATGGAGAACCTTGTCATCGGCGAGATCTACACCGACTACGAAGGAGAGAAGATGGTGGACGATTCCGGCTGGGGGGCAGAGTCGGATCTGCTCGAATCCGGATCTGTCGTGACAATCGGCCAGATCAACGTCTTCATCGGCATGGTACGTACGTCCGGTTCAATCCCTGACGATTTCGGATTTGATTCTGTGTCAGGGGAAGCCACCCGCGTCCAATCAGATGGGGAAGAATCGGTCGGGACGGTAGATCCGACAGAAGAGCCCCCCACAAAGAGGGAACAGCCGGAGGAGCCGGCATGGACCCCGCGTGGCCGGGTCATGAGAGAAGATGATACCGAGTCCACCCTGCATCTGCTGGAGAACCGGTACGAGGAAAATAGCAGCGAAGAGGAAGAGTACGAATCTGCGCCAAGCATTACGCGCCAGGTTGCGGTTTACACGGCCCCGGCGATCAATCTTAATCAAGGAAACGTGACCGCGGCCACAGTCGGAACAGCACCAGCAGTGGCCCAGTAGCAAGGTCCGGTTGACGGAAACCCGGTTCTCACCCGAGTTGACGGAGAATCGGCATCGGTTACCATCCACGCGGCGGACAGCGAGTTGCAGGCAAACATGTTCGGATATCTGGCAAACCGGACGCCAGGGGCGGGTCCTTCAAACCCGCAACACCCGGCCCTATTCAACAACAACTTGATTCTGGATCCAACCGTCTTAGGCACAATTATTACTCCGGAAAACGCGGCGGAACGTGTCAGAGATCTGGACGTAGCCCGCAGTGCATTGGAGCAACAAAGAAGGCAAGTAGAAGCAGAAAGGCAGGGGATGGCCGCCCGCCAACGTGAGCTGGATGCATTGGAAACCCGGCTCCGAGAAGAGACAACCAGGGTGCGTCAAAGGCACCAAACCATGTTACCAGCAACGGGTGGAGTTATAAACCCGACCAACCTATTTATCACACCTCAGATCAAAAACCGATTCCGGCAGCAAACCAAGGAACCCGTACAGCAACCTGCGACTGGAGGAGCACAGCCGGCAAACCATACAAGCCGGGTTACCCACATTGCAGACTGGAGCCACTGCCGGCAATACATTACCACTACCACCACCATCGCGATTTTCGCACACCAGAGGTCATTACAACAACCCCATGGATAATGTGTACGCAGCAACGCTCGCATTGAAATCAAATCCCCGTGAGAGAGTCACCCCACGCAGAGGAGACCCGGCGGGCGATAGATCTATTGCGCACCTGCGGTAGCGCAGCAAGTTAATTACCACGGATCACTGAAGTGGAATGCATGGGACACCATATATCAGCCAGCAACGAGGCAATACCGGCAATATCCAGACAAGTTCGGCGCGGCGGAGGGAAGAGCAGCAGCAAATGCCGCCTCCTCCCCGCGTTGAGGCAGTACCAGCAGCATCAGCAGCACAAGCTATCGTGGACAGTTCCGGAGCCAGGAGGGCCGCGGCCGGGTCTGCGGTGCATGGGCCACCAACCGTACCACGTCCAGCTGCACCTCCCGCAGGATCACATGTTTCCCGGGTGAGACCAGTTCCGACTAATCTCGCTGGGCCTAAGTGTCTGTCGGATAACATCAGAGCTGAGCATTACCCGGATAAGTTCAAGGAACCGGGTAAAGTTGTGAATTATGAGCCGACTATGGATCCAGAAACATGGTTGAGCAGTTATGAGATGGCTATGTCGATTCGCAATGCATCAGAAAATCTTCAAGCCAAGTTCATGTACTTGATGATGTCAGAAGGAGCAGCAAAGTTATGGTTCAATAATTTACCGGAAGGATCTATCAAGTCATGGGAGGAGTTGAAAACTGCGTTTATCAAGCACTTTCATTGGACGTGCAGAAAGCTATTTACTATTGATGACTTAGAGCGATGTGTACAAAAGAAAGGAGAATCGGCGCGCAGCTGGGTGCGCCGGGTTATGGAGATACTTCACTCATCTACGGATATTCAGCCCAAAGATGCGCTACAAGCTATGGCGAAGACGTGCAATACATACCTTTAGTGCAAAAGTTAACACGCATGAAATCTAGTCGAAATGCTTCAGAGGTTACGATGGGAGAGCTAATGGATGCATGCAACAAACACGCTGCAACGGATACTACAGAAGAGGATGTCGATGACAAGAAAGCAAAAGCAAATATAAATAATAGTGGAAGAACCGGCAATGGATCAACGCCGGGTAACAATGGAGGTAACAATGGGAACAACCAGAACAAGCGCCCGTTTGAGGGAGGCTCCGAGTTTGTCGCTAGCACAGAAGCCGGGTCTTCGAGACCTAGGGCAGAAGGAAATTTCAATGCTGGAAACCACAACGGAGGAAATTATCAAGGACCGCCGAGGCCGGGTAACAATTGGGATATCTTCAGAATGGCGTGTCCAAAGCACAGCAGGAACGGTAGGCCGGTTAACCACTCATTGGAGCAGTGCGCGTACCTACAGAGATGGAAGAATGAGGAGATAAACAAGGCCATGCGAGGTGCAGGTCGGGGAGGAGGACCGGGTCCGGGTGGAAACCCGGGCAACGGCCCACCCCCAGCCGGTAACCCGGCAGGCGGAAATCCGGGTAACAACCAGGGGGGAGCTAGAGGTTTCCAAGCTAACCCCAAGCAATTGGGACAATATCACGTGCATACCACAGGAATTTCTAACAAGGATAAAAAGATACTGAAACAAGCAGTAAACTCGGTTTCTTCGGCTGTCCCGAGATACCTGAGATGGTCAGAGCAGGACGTAACATGGAGCAGAAGAGATCACCCGGAAAGGATAGAACACCCGGGAGTCTTAGCATTGGTGGTGGCACCACAGGTTAATGGTTATGAGCTGAAAAAGGTCCTAATGGACGGTGGAAGTAGCATCAATATCTTGTATTGGGAAACCTTTCTACGGATGGGTCTCAAGGAGTCTCAGCTGCAGAAGAGTTCAACGGTTTTTCACGGGATTGTGCCGGGTCACTCAGCGTGCCCCGAGGGAAAGATCACATTGGAGGTAGCTTTTGGAGAATCAAAAGATAATTATTGAGTCGAGTGGCTTACTTTCGAGGTGGTTAAGTTGCGCAGTCCTTATCACGCGCTATTCGGAAGGCTGGCTTATGCCATGTTCATGGCCAGGCCGTGTTACGTGTATCTACAACTAAAAATCCCGGGCCCCAAGCAGACCATCACCATACACGGGAGCCGGGATATAGCAGGTGAGTGCGATGAAGGAGACGCAGCCATGGCGGAGCAAGCTTGCAGAAAAGAGGAACTCAAGTATTACCGGTCTCAAGTAGACCCGGATGACAGAACAACGTTAAAAAGACCAAATACTGAAGATGAGAGAGCAAAATTCAAGGCAGCATAGGACACCAAGATGGTAGCTTTTGTCGAGGGTGATCCCTCTAAGCAATTCGCTATAGGATCTAACTTGGACAACGAGCAGGAGAAAGCACTTGTGGAGTTCATTCGTTCAAACCAGGATGTGTTCGCCTGGACGCCTAGCGATATGCCGGGTATCCCCACAGAGTTGGCAGAGCACAGTTTGCACGTCGATCCCAAGTCCAGACCCGTGAAACAGGGCTTGAGAAAGATGAATGACGAAAGAAGGAAAGCTATAGGGGAAGAAATTGCTCGGCTGCTGACAGCCGGCTTTATTATGGAAGTGTTTCACCCGGACTGGTTAGCAAATCCGGTTCTCGTGATGAAAAAGACCAATGAGTGGAGGATGTGCATTGATTACACGAGTCTCAACAAGCATTGCCCAAAGGATCCGTTTGCACTACCAAGGATAGATCAGATTATAGACGCAGTAGCTGGAAGCGACCTATTATGTTTCCTGGATGCATATTCCGGGTATCATCAAATCAAGCTCAAGAAGGAGGATTGGGAGAAAACATCATTCATAACCCCTTTTGGGGCTTTTTGTTACAAAACCATGACATTCGGATTAAAGAACGCCGGCGCAACCTATCAACGGTGTATCCAGAAGTGCTTCGAGGACCAAATTGGACGCAACGTCCATGCTTATGTAGACGATGTGGTGATCAAGACCAGAAAGACGGAGACATTTATCGATGATCTAAAGGAAACATTCAAGAACTTGAGAAGTTATCAGATGAAGCTCAACCCGACAAAGTGTGTTTTTGGAGTTCCAGCCGGGAAATTACTCGGCTTTATCATTTCTGAGAGAGGAATTGAAGCAAACCCGGACAAAATCAAAGCTATCCAGAGCCTGAAAAAGCCAGAAAATTTGAAACATGTTCAGAATCTCACAGGGTGCATGGCAGCGCTCAGCCGGTTTATATCCAGACTCGGGGAAAAGGCGATACCCTTGTACCGGCTCTTGAAAAAATCTGATAAATTCGTATGGGATCAAGAGGCGGACGAGGCGTTCGAGGCACTAAAAAATCAGCTATCTGAGGCACCAGTCCTAGCAGCTCCGGGTCCTAAAGAGCCTATGTTATTATACGTTGCAGCAGGGCCCCGGGCAGTTAGCGCAGTGGTTGTTGTCGAGCGAAAAGAAGATGGAAAAGAATACCCGGTCCAGAGGCCGGTTTACTACGTTAGTGAGGTATTATCAGAGGCAAAACAGCGCTATCCACATTGGCAAAAGCTGGTTTTCGGGGTCTTCATGGCCAGCCGGAAATTGAAGCCATATTTTCAGGAACACCCCATAACAGTGGTTAGTTCTATACCAATGTCGGATATCATCAGAAATTCGGATGCAACAGGTAGAATAGCCAAGTGGGCGATCGAGATGGGGGATTATCATATCAATTACGAGCCAAGGTCAGCAATCAAATATCAAGCCCTAGTTGATTTTATTAACGATTGGACGCACACAGGCATGCCCACCATGGCTCCAAACTCCGAGTCTTGGATCATGCACTTCGATGGCTCCAAGCAATACGAGGGGTCGGGAGCTGGAGTGGTACTAACATCACCCAAAGGAGACAAGTTGAGCTACGTGCTGCAGATTCACTTTGATTGTTCCAACAACGTGGCCGAGTATGAGGCCTTATTGCACGGCTTAAAGGTAGCAAAGGAGATGAATATTAAGAGGATACGATGCTTTGGAGATTCGGACCTTGTGGTACAGCAGGTCTCAGGAATTTGGGATAGAAAAGATGCAACTATGGCAGCATACCGCCGAGAGGTTGATAGAGTTGTCGGGTGTTTCTCCGGGTACGAGGTGGAGCACATAGACAGAAGAAAAAACGAGGCAGCAGATGCACTCGCCAGACTCGGCTCGCGCAGAGAGCCGGTTCCACCTAATGTCTTCCTGGATGAACTATGGCGACCGTCAGTTAAAACCGAGTCTGAGGAAGAATTGGCAAATCAAGACCCGGATTTGAAGCTCGTGGCCACAGTACGTGTTGTTCCCGAGTGGACAGAGCCGTTCTTGGCCTACCTATCACGGGGCGAGTTACCACAGCAAGAAGTATTAGCAAGACAAATTCTGAGGCGAGCAAAAGGATATTCTATCATCAATGGAGAGTTATACAAGAGAAGTGCAGCAGGAGTCTTTTTGCGCTGTGTAGCACCAGAAGAAGGCCGACAGATCCTCAAGGAAATCCATGAAGGTGATTGTGGGCATCATGCATCCACAAGATCCCTTGTGGCCAAAGCTTATCGACATGGTTTTTTCTGGCTCACGGCCCTAGCAGACGCGGAGCGCTTGGTGGCAAGGTGTGATGGATGTCAAAGGTACGCTCGCCAAACCCATGTGCCGGCTATGGAACTACGGACTATCCCGTTAACTTGGCCGTTTGCTGTTTGGGGTATGGACATGGTTGGCCCCTTTCACATGTCACCTTGCAAAAAGACGCACCTCTTGGTGGCCATTGACAAGTTTACCAAGTGGGTTGAGGTTATGCCAGTTACCAACTGTGAAGCAATTACAACAGTCAAGTTCCTGAAAAGGATTATCTATCGGTTCGGGTATCCCCATAGCATAATTACCGACAATGGAACCAATATGTCCCTTGGCGAGATGGAGAAATTTTGTGGTAACAATGGAATCCGGCTTGACATAGCTTCAGTGGCCCATCCACAGGCTAACGGACACGTGGAGAGGGCAAATCAAGAGTTGCTTCGTGGATTAAAGCCACGATTGCGAGTTCCGTGTATCAGAGCTGCTGGTGCATGGGTCGAAGAATTACCTGCAGTGGTTTTGGGTATCAACACAACACCTAACAGATCCACTCAGATGACACCGTTTTTCATGGTTTATGGTGCAAAGGCGGTGTTGCCGAGTGATATCATCCATGACTAGCCTCGAGTGTCGGCTTACGTCGAGGTGGAGAACGAGAAGACTCGGTAGGACGCCGTGGATATGCTAGAAGAACAAAGGGAACAAGCACTGGAAAGATCAGCCATATATCAGCAGGATCTGCGGAGATATCATAGCCGGCGCGTGAAAACCCGGGTCTTCCAGGAAGGAGACCTGGTCCTGCGCCTGGTACAGTCAAAAGAAGGAAAACATGAGTTATCACCGCCATGGGAAGGGCCGTTTCTCATAAGCCGGAATCTGCACAATGGATCGTATTACTTGATAGATGCAAGGGAAGAGTCGGCTACGGTTAACGACACCGCTCGTACCACTTCATCTATGCAAGAGAAAGAAAGACCATGGAACGTAGCTCAGCTGCGTCCCTACTATACCTAGTATAGACCAGACTTACAAGTGGAATTACACGATGTAACAGGCAGCAGGTTTCAGACGCACTCTTTTCCCCTCCAGGGTACCTAAGGGGACTGGAGGGTTTTTAATGAGGCGGCTTGCTGACCTAACTTTCTCATATCAATAAAGAGATGGTTAAGCAATATATCTTCTTCACATGTTTTATCAAGTTTATTCTTCTGTTATGTTTTTATTTTTCTTCCAGGTAAGTATTATTTATTGTTTTCTTAGTGCGTTAGTTTCTTTAGTATGTTGCATATATTTAGGTCTTGGGGGATGATTGCTTGAATAGCACAGTTACAAACTCAAAGACCCGGCCATGATGCCTATGAGTTATAAGGGCCGATTACTCGCAAACGAGTACGGCTGCAATCTTATAACCGGACAAAGGAGCCAAATTTCTTGACTTTTCTTACTTAAGCTCGATGTGACTCGCACTAAAGTGGCATGATTTGCTCGCTTACGATTACAATCAGCCATGATGCCCAATGGGACTTGCCTGACCCTGTTTTCGTACAGATGTAACAACATGGTATCCACGCGAAAGCCGGCTTACAGTACAAGAGAGTCAAAAGGGTCATCTAAACCACAAGTTATGCAGAGTACAGGGTTAATAACCGGAAACTCAAAGTCTATCAAGCATAACTTCAAAACCTATGTGAAACGGCTCTAGGTTTTGGGCTTAGCAGAAACAATTTGTTTTCTTTGAGAAACCTCACCCCCCAGACTCGGAATTTCGGGCCTTGGGGACTGGGGATTTTGATCAAAGAGGCAAGTTATCTAGCTATTAAAGCACAAAAACCCAAAAATCCGAGTCTTGGGGACTTGGGGACTTAGAGAAAAGTTCACCCGTCAAAACCCACGAGACCCGGAAACCGAGTCTCGCAAAAGGAACCATAAAGAAAGTCGGAGTATCAAGAGTAAATAAGCTCAAAGGCAGATAGATATCAAATTCATCCAAAGGCCAGAAGGGCCACGAAGTATATCAAGGCATTAAAGTGCATTACAAGTCTCGATACTAGTATCAAAGGCGCACAGGTGCACCGTCAAAAATAATTGTTTAAAGGGCCCATTGGCCGGCTGACGCATACGAAATGACAGCGGATAGCAGATATCACTCGGCATCCGGGACTGAGGCATCCATCTTCCCCTTGCCCTTGCCGGCCGGGTCTTGTTCCTTGGTTTGCCCTTCGGTACTCTTGGTAGCAGCAGCACCCGGGTCAGCAGTAGTGCCGGCCCGTGCAGGAGGAGGGACGATTGGTGTGGAGGTAGCAGGCGCAGAATCGGCCTCAGCCTTCTTCTTCGCGGCCTCCTCTCTCAACTGGGCAGCCTCCGCCTTCCATCGGGCCAGCATGTCGTACGGCTTGGGAAGATCCGACTTAATCGCCTTACCATCAGCATCATACGCAGGGATAATTGAGTTGATATCCAAGCCATCAGCAATCACACTGGCCGGGTGACGAACTTCCTTCTGGATGGCCTTGAAGTTTTTCACTGAGAACTTGGACCCGTCATGGTTGAATTCCGGAAACCCGCCCACAAGCTTGGCCGGCTCGAGCTTAGGAAAATAAGCTTTAGCCAGCGCAAGTCCCCGAGTTACTCCAATCCGGCAGGACGAGCGCTTCCAATGCCAATCCACTCGGGTATAGTGGAGCAGGCGTCCAGCAATCTCTTCAGGTTGCCGTGTCCAACACCTGGCCATTGCAGTTCTTGAAGGATCCATTTGGTTCCGGCACAGAGCTGCCGGATAGTGCTCTTGATGGTTTTCAGTTTGGCAATGTCATCTTCCTCCGGGATTACTTCATCCGGACCTGCAGAAAGTAGAAAAAAACAACGAGTAAGGAAATCCGACTATTTATCCCAATGAAAATCCGGGTTATAATTATCAAAGTTAGGAATCGTACCAGCCAATGCACGATATGTATCGGCAATTTGCACAGAAACTTTTGTCAGCTCGTCTTCTGCTGCATGAGCCCTCCTCCTATACTTCCTCGTGATCTTCCCGCTCCTCCTAGCTTCAGCTTCAGCCGCCTCACGCAGAGCCACCTCCTTCTCAACGAGCTTGGTGGCCTTCGCCAGTTTCTTCTCGGATTGGGCCACGAACGCCTGAGTGGAGACACAAGGAAGGATTAGTCGGATATACTACGAAGTTCCAAGCAAATTATCAATAAATTCACTCGGAACTTGGGGACTAGATAAGGATACAGGCAATATTATTCGGACTTACCTCATGTTTAGCTATCAAAGCTTCTAAGATATTTTCTTCATCGGCCCTCAAGGTGTGAAGGGCATCCAGCATCTGGGAGAATGTCATGTCTTCGGGCCTGACGCCAGAAGAGCCGGCAGCTTGATCGCCTGGCGGGTGAACTTTCCCCGACTTTGGAGTCGAGACCCGGACTGTCTGGGTGTCCGGGTTTGGAGAACTCATCTTCGTGTCCAGGATCTCAACCTCTTCGTCCTCAGCCTCTTCGGATGGCTTTGGAGACCCGGTTTCCTGGTGAGTTGGGTCACCCAAGGAGCCTTGTTCCTGGTGGTCTTCAGCATCACCGCCAGTCGCGGCGTCCGTGTTATCAGTCGGCCCCTCCGTCTCCCGGTTATCGGTCTCCATGTTCTCCGGGTCACTAAGTGTGACTTGGGCGCTAAGGAAAAAAGAAAGAAACAGTTAGTGGCAGCGGAGGAAGATTATCGAGTATGCGGAGATATCATACAGCAAGGACTCACCCGGTGTTCACAGCATAATCCGGGGGGAGCTCGCTGCTGGAAGCGGATGAAACTGTCGCAGAAACCGATAGCGGAACCCGGAATTGCCCAGCCCGTGGATGGTTGGGGGAGGGGTGACGCCGAGGAGAATTGGAAGGATGAGGTGGAGGAGTACCGGCACGGCGGACCGGTGAGGTGGCGATGCCCGGGTTGAGGGGATCGTCACCGGGGGAACTCCGCGTCACTCTACGCTTGGCCGGAAGAGAGTCCTTCAAATGTGGTGAGTTGGATAATTGTTGGTTAAGTTTTCGCATGTTATCAAAGGAATAGGGTTCGGAGGACATAAAGGAGAAGGGAACCTTGGATACCACCCCCTGGTCTTCCTCTTGGCCCCAACAACTGCTTCTTGTTCAGGGTCGCTTTGGTCGGATTCGGTGGCCTCCGGGTCCCCCTCGTCCTTGTCATCTTTGTCCTCCAACCCTGTAAGCCGAGTATGTATAGTCGGAAAAAGTTAGACGTGAGAGCAAAGTGGCGTAAGTGGAGTTGATAGAAGACCCGGATAAATACCTTCGTCATTGTCAGCCGGTTCTTCATCTTCTTCCGGGTCTCCGGAAGAAGGGGAGGTCTCGACGTTCCAGAAAACGTTATCAGCCTGAGACAAAAGCACAAGGGTAAGAATCAGCAGTCATATCAAGCGAAGGCGTGAAGGTAAAGTATAAGAGTCGGATTTTACCGCTGGAGCCGGGTTATCCCGGGTGAATGGAGCTAACCCGGCGATGTTTTTGATCACCTCCAATTTTTCCGTCAAGAAACTCTTGATGGTTTTGTTGGTATCGCCGGCTGGGTAGTTCTTAGAAGAATATCGAAGCGCGTCCGTGACGTGCCCCGAGTAGTCGCACATTAGCTTGGTGCGGATGGAGTTGGGCTGGATCCTGAAGTCCACCCAGGTCTTGACCAAGTTGAGCCCAAGGAGACCTTGGGCGGAGAGGACGGCTATCTTGGTTAACAGAGGTTGGATGGCCTCCCTGTCCGATTCAGGGGCAAAGGCGTTGAAGGACTCGGAGATATCAAGGAGACCCTCCGAGTAACCCGGCAATTTCCTTTCGCCGGGTGGGGATGTGTCTCGGCAGTAGAAGAAGGATAATTGCCAGTGTTTGACGTGGGAATTCAGATTAAGAGTTGGCATTGGGGAATTTTTGCGGCGCTGGATGGAAACCCCGCCGCAAGCAAGAAGCGCCCCGTCACCGCTTTCGCGGCACGGTTTGCATTGGAAAAGTTCAATAAAAAGAGCCAGATTTGGCGTAATGCACAAATAGGACTCGCAAAGGACGATAAAGTGGGTAATGTTCAACATAGAGTTAGGCCCTATGTCGAACACCCGGAGGCCATAGTGGTTCAAGACCTCGCGGAAAAAGGGATGACCCGGAGGGCGAAACCCCCGGGTCACATGTTCAATGAAGCAGATTACCTCATCGGCAGCAGGTGTAGGCCGGGTCTCATCACCCGGCACTCTCCAATGGATATCTTCCTGAGGGGAGAGGACCCCTAACTCGGCCAGCTCTTCTAACTTGGCCTTGGTGACGGTGGATCGCGCCCAGTTGGCGGATATTGATTGGGTTGTCCTTGCTCTTGCTTGCTGCTTCCCTTGCTTCTTGGGAGCCATGGGTTCGGTCTGCAAAAGCACGAGACAAAAAGGTACAAGACGTAAGACTCGGAAATCATGGGTTATCCGGATATATGCAAGCAGTATCAAAAGAAGGCATGAGGACTATGAATTATCCGGGTATCACTGGACGGGGAGAAAATTACAGGTTATCCGGGTATCGAGTAGCAATACAGAAACTATGGGGACTTACGTATTGATGATCGTTTGCGGAAGAAGGTTGATTGCCCATGTATCTACTGCAAGTAAATGAATCGGAAGAAACGGACTTTCCGGGTATCAAGGGCAGTTGCGGAAAATTTGGGTGGCCCGAGCCTAGATTGGAAATTTCATTTTCAAATTCGTGGTGAAATTAGTGACTACAAGCAATAGGAGAATGAAGTGGAGCCTATATTCAAGCCATTGGATGAACTAGAATGAGTCTAAGCGACCTAATCCGGCGCGGGGCAAGAAATAGCCCGCGGTTGACCTAGATCCAATCTAGAACGAATCAAGAAATTGCGAGGCTAATTCGACGGGAGCAAGAAGCTTACCGGAGGAGATTGGAGTAAAGCACGACGGCGGCAGATGGCGCAATCTGAATGTCCCTTCGCGACTCCCGGCGGGCAAGATGAGGGCGCGGCGGCGGAGCTTGGCGGCGGCGCGGAGCGGTTCGAGGACGAACGTAGCCGGCGGCGGCTTTGCTCCGGCGGTGAGCTCGAGGTTCCCGTGGTGGTGTTGCGCAAGCGCGAGAGATGGGGAGGAAGAAGGAGTTGGAATGGACCGTTGGGGGTTAGGTTATCCCCTGGGTACTTATTTATAAGGTACGGGTGGATAAACCTAGTCCAACAGGCGGGAACCGGAAATTTCAGGATAACGGATACCCGCCCGGATTTTCTGAGATATGCTATAAGTGCTGGACGAGATATCCGGAATGGATGCGAAACAAATCTTCTCCGTGATACCTGGACTAATTAAACAAGTAAAGTAAGCCGGATCTTTGGCGTCAGCATCAGGGGCGTTGACCCGGAAAAGTAAACACTGGACTTGGAGAAAGCCGGGTTACTATATGGCCACCATGGAGTTAGGCCTAGCTGTTTATCAAAGCAATCTAACCCGGCCTCTATGAACTTGTATGTTTGTTATTTTTTGCAGGGAATAGCGTGCGCTTCAAGGAGGATCTCATGAAGCCCAAGCTATTCTGGGGACTACTGATGGAGGGATGATAACCCGGTAGGCCAACGCCAAGGAGTAACTCGGCCCAAAGGACGCTGCACAAGACCCGGCTTAAGATAAAGGAGTTTCTAGAAGGCCCAAGAACGTAGGCCTCGTAACCCGGATTGTGGGTTCCGATAAGGAAGTTTAGGGTTTGTAAGCAGTGTCCGGGTAGGATTCAGAGTGCGCCTTGGAGAGTAGGCCAGGGGGTCCGGATATTATATAAGCCGGCCCCTAGGGTTAGACGAGAGAGATCCAAGAGTTTGAACAACATCGCTAGGTATCGAGTGTCCAGTGTAATACGAGAGTTGAGTTGATATATCTAGATCGGAGACTCAGCGACTTGATTGCCGGCTACCAGATCGCATATCATCATGTTTTCCCTTGAGCTAAACCCTCTCCCAAATACCAGAGTCGAATTGCCCCAAGATAAGTTACTCCCGGTAACGTCTGCCGTGATTATCCCACGACAATACTGCTTGCATATATCCGGATAACCCGTGATTTCCGAGTCTTATGTCTTGTACCTTTTTGTCTTGTGTTCTGCAGTCTGAACCCATGGCTCCCAAGAAGCAAGGGAAGCACCAAGCCAAAACAAGGACAACCCAATCAATATCCGCCAACTGGGCGCGATCCACCGTCACCAAGGCCAAGTTAGAAGAGCTGGCCGAGTTAGGGGTCCTCCCCCCTCAGGAAGATATCCATTGGAGAGTGCCGGGTGACGAGACCCGGCCTACACCTGCTACCGATGAGGTAATCTGCTTCATTGAGCATGTGACCCGGGGGTTTCGCCCTCCGGGTCATTCTTTTTTCCGCGAGGTCTTAAGCCACAATGGCCTCCGGGTGTTCGACATAGGGCCTAACTCTATGTTGAACATTACCCATTTTATCGTCCTTTGCGAGTCTTATTTGTGCATTCCGCCAAATCTGGCTCTTTTTATTGAACTCTTCCAATGCAAACCGTGCCACGAAAGCGGTGACGGGGCGCTTCTTGCTTGCGGCGGGGTTTCCATCCAGCGCCGCAAGAATTCCCCAATGCCAACCCTCAATCTGAATTCCCATGTCAAGCACTGACAATTATCCTTCTTCTACTGCCGAGACACCTCCCCACCCGGCGAAAGGAAACTGCCGGGTTACTCGGAGGGTCTCCTGGATATCTCTGAGTCTTTCAACGCCTTTGCCCCTGAATCGGACAGGGAGGCCATCCAACCTTTTCTAACCAAGATAGCCGTCCTCTCCGCCCAAGGCCTCCTTGGGGTCAACTTGGTCAAGACATGGGTGGACTTCAGAATCCAGCCCAACTCCATCCGCACCAAGTTAATGTGCGACTACTCGGGGCACGTCACAGACGCGCTCCGATATTCTTCTAAGAACTACCCAGCCGGTGATACCAACAAAACCATCAAGAGTTTCTTGACGGAAAAATTGGAGGTGATCAAAAACATCGCCGGGTTAGCTCCATTCACCCGGGATAACCCGGCTCCAGGGGTAAAATCCGACTCTTATACTTTTACCTTCATGCTTTCGCTTGATATGACTGCTGATGCTTACCCTTGTGCTTTTGTCTCAGGCTGATAACGTTTTCTGGAACGTCGAGACCTCCCCTTCTTCCGGAGACCCGGAAGAAGATGAAGAACCGGCTGACAATGACGAAGGTATTTATCCGGGTCTTCTATCAGCTTCACTTGCGCCATTTTGCTCACACATCTAACTTTTTCCGACTATACATACTCGGCTTACAGGGTTGAAGGACAAAGATGACAAGGACGAGGGGGACCCGGAGGCCACCGAATCCGACCAAAGCGACCCTGAACAAGAAGCAATTGTTGGGGACAAGAGGAAGACCAGGGGGTGGTATCCAAGGTTCCCTTCTCCTTTATGTCCTCCGAACCCTATTCCTTTGATAACATGCGAAATCTTAACCAACAATTATCCAACTCATCACACTTGAAGGACTCTCTTCCGGCCAAGCGTAGAGTGACGCGGATTTCCCCGGGTGACGATCCCCTCAACCCGGGCATCTCCACCTTACCGGTCCGCCGTGCCGGTACTCCTCCACCTCATCCTTCCAATTCTCCTCGGCGTCACCCCTCCCCCAACCATCCACGGGCTGGGCAGTTCCGGGTTCCGCTATCGGTTTCTGCGACAGTTTCATCCGCTTCCAGCAGCGAGCTCCCCCCGGATTATGCTGTGAACACCGGGTGAGTCCTTGCTATATGATATCCCCGCATACTCGATAATCTTCCTGCACTGCCACTAACTGTTTCTTTCTCTTTTCCTTAGCGCCCAAGTCACCCTCAGTGACCCGGAGAACATGGAGACCGATAACCGGGAGACGAAGGGGCCGACTGATAATACGAACGCCGCGACTGGCAGTGATGCTGAAGACCACCAGGAACAAGGCTCCTTGGGTGACCCAGCTCACCAGGAAGCCGGGTCTCCAAAGCCATCCGAAGGGGATGAGGACGAAGAGGTTGAGATCCTGGACACAAAGATGAGTTCTCCAAACCCGGACACCCAGACAGTCCGGGTCTCGACTCCAAAGTCGGGGAAAGTTCACCCGCCAGGCGATCAAGCTGCCGGCTCTTCTGGTGTCAGGCCCGAAGACATGACATTCTCCCAGATGCTGGATGCCCTTCACACCTTGAGGGCCGATGAAGAAAATATCTTAGAAGCTTTGATAGCTAAACATGAGGTAAATCCGAATAATGTTGCCTGTATCCTTATCTAGTCCCCAAGTTCCGAGTGAATTTATTGATAATTTGCTTGGAACTTCGTAGTATATCCGACTAATCCTTCCTTGTGTCTCCACTCAGGCTTTCATGGCCCAATCCGAGAAGAAACTGGCGAAGGCCACCAAGCTCGTTGAGAAGGAGGTGGCTCTTCGTGAGGCGGCTGAAGCTGAAGCTAGGAGGAGCGGGAAGATCACGAGGAAGTATAGGAGGAGGGCTCATGCAGCAGAAGATGAGCTGACAAAAGTTTCTGTTCAAATTGCCGATACATATCGTGCATTGGCTGGTACGATTCCTAACTTTGATAATTAAGACCCGGATTTTCATTTTGATAAATAGTTGGATTTCCTTACTAGCTGTTTTTTCCTACCTTCTGCAGGTCCGGATGAAGTAATCCCGGAGGAAGATGACATTGCCAAACTAAAAACCATCAAGAGCACTATCCGGTAGCTCTGTGCCGGAACCAAATGGATCCTTCATGAACTGCAATGGCCAGGTGTTGGACACGGCAACCTGAAGAGGTTACTGGACGCCTGCTCCACTATAACCGAGTGGATTGGGCATTGGAAGCGCTCGTCCTGCCGGATTGGAGTAACTCGGGGGCTTGCGCTGGCTAAAGCTTATTTTCCTAAGCTCGAGCCGGCCAAGCTTGTGGGCGGGTTTCCATTATTCAACCATGACGGGTCCAAGTTCTCAGTGAAGAATTTCAAGGCCATCCAGAAGGAAGTTCGTCACCCGGCCAGTGTGATTGCTGATGGCTTGGATATCAACTCAATTATCCCTACGTATGATGCTGATGGTAAGGCGATTAAGTCGGATCTTCCCAAGCCGTATGACATGCTGGCCCGATGGAAGGCGGAGGCTGCCCAGTTGAGAGAGGAGGCCGCGAAGAAGAAGGCTGAGGCCGATTCTGCGCCTGCTACCTCCACACCAATCGTCCCTCCTCCTGCACGGGCTGGCACTACTTCTGATCCAGGTGCTGCTACTACCAAGAATACTGAAGGGCAAGCCAAGGAAAAAGACCCGGCTGGCAAGGGCAAGGGGAAGATGGATGCCTCAGTCCCGGATGTCGAGTGATATTTGCTATCCGCTGTCATTTCGTATGCGTCAGCCGGCCAATGGGCCCTTTGAACAATTATTTTTGACGGTGCGCCTGTGCACCTTTGATACTAGTATCGAGACTTGTAATGTACTTTAATGCCTTGATATACTTCGTGCCTCTTCTGGCCTTTGGATGATTTTGATATTTATCTACCTTTGAGCTTATTTACTCTTGATACTCCGACTTTCTTTATGGTTCCTTTTGTGAGACTCGGTTTCCGGGTCTCGTGGGTTTTGACGGGTGAACTTTTCTCTAAGTCCCCAAGTCCCCAAGACTCGGATTTTTGGGATTTTGTGCTTAATAGCTAGATAACTTGCCTCTTTTTTTTTTCAAAATCCCCAGTCCCCAAGTCCCGAAATTCCGAGTCTAGGGATGTGAGATCTTACAAAGAAAACAAGTTATCCCTACTAAGCCCGAAACCTAGAGCCGTTTCACATAGGTTTTGAAGTTATGCTTAATAAACTTTGAGTTTCCGGCTATTAACCTTGTACTTTGCATAACTTGTGGTTTAGATGACCCTTTTGGCTCTCTTGTACTGTAAGCCGGCTTTCGCGTGGATACCATGTTGTTACATCTGTACGAAAACAGGGTCAGGCAAGTCCCATTGGGCATCATGGCTGATTGTAATCGTAAGCGAGCAAATCATGCCACTTTAGTGCGAGTCACATCGAGCTTAAGTAAGAAAAGTCAAGAAATTTGGCTCCTTTGTCCGGTTATAAGATTGCAGCCGTACTCGTTTGCGAGTAATCGACCCTTATAACTCATAGGCATCATGGCCGGGTCTTTGAGTTTGTAACTGTGCTATTCAAGCAATCAGCCCCCAAGACCTAAATACATGCAACATACTAAAGAAACTAATGCACTAAGAAAACAATAAATAATACTTACCTGGAATAAAAGTAAAAAACATAACAGAAAAATAGAACTTGATAAAACATGGGAAAAAGATATAATGCTTAACCATCTCTTTATTGATATGAGAAAGTTAGGTCAGCAAGCCGCCTCATTAAAAACCCTCCAGTCCCCTTAGGTACCCTGGATAGGAAAAGAGTGCGTCTGAAACCTGCTTCCTGTTACATCGTGTAATTCCACTTGTGAGTCTGGTCTATACTATGTATAGTAGGGACGCAGCTGAGCTACGTTCCATGGTCTTTCTCTCTCTTGCATAGATGAAGTGGTATAAGCGGTGTCGTTAACCGTAGCCGACTCTTCCCTTGCATCTATCAAGTAATACAATCCATTGTGCAGATTCCGGCTTATGATAAACGGTCCTTCCCATGGCGGTGGTAACTTATGTTTTCCTTCCTTTGACTGTACCAGGCGCAGAACCAGGTCTCCTTCCTGGAAGACCCGGGTTTTCACACGCCAGCTATGATATCTCCCGCAGATCCTGCTGATATATGGCTGATCTTTCCAGTGCTTGCTCCCTTTCTTCTTCTAACATATCCACGGCGTCCTACCGGGTCTTCTCGTTCTCTACCTCGACGTAAGCCGACACTCGAGGCGAGTCATGGATGATATCACTCGGCAACACCGCCTCTGCACCATAAACCATGAAAAACGGTGTCATCTGAGTGGATCTGTTAGGCGTTGTGTTTATACCCCAAACCACTGCAGGTAATTCTTCGACCCATGCACCAGCGGCTCTGATACACGGAACTCGCAATCGTGGCTTTAATCCACGAAGCAACTCTTGATTTGCCATCTGCACTTGTCCATTAGCCTGTGGATGGGCCACTGAAGCTATGTCAAGCCGGATTCCATTGTTACCACAAAATATCTCCATCTCGCCAAGGGACATATTGGTTCCATTCTCGGTAATTATGCTATGGGGATACCCGAACCGATAGATAATCCTTTTCAGGAACTTGACTGCTGTAATTGCTTCACAGTTGGTAACTGGCATAACCTCAACCCACTTGTTAAACTTGTCAATGGCCACCAAGAGATGTTTCTTTTTGCAACGTGACATGTGAAAGGGGCCAACCATATCCATACCCCAAACAGCAAACGACCAAGTTAACGGGATAGTCCGTAGTTCCATAGCCGGCACATGAGTTTGGCAAGCGTACCTTTGACATCCGTCACACCTTGCCACCAAGCGCTCCGCGTCTGCTAGGGCCGTGAGCCAGAAAAAACCATGTCGATAAGCTTTGGCCACCAGGGATCTTGTGGATGCATGATGCCCACAATCACCTTCATGGATTTCCTTGAGGATCTGTCGGCCTTCTTCTGGTGCTACACAGCGCAAAATGACTCCTGCTGCGCTTTTCTTGTATAACTCTCCGTTGATGATAGAATATCCTTTTGCTCGCCTCAGAATTTGTCTTGCGAATACTTCCTGCTGTGGTAACTCGCCCCGTGATAGGTAGGCCAAGAACGGCTATGTCCACTCGGGAACAGCACGTACTGTGGCCACGAGCTCCTAATCCGGGTCTTGATTTGCCAGTTCTTCCTTAGACTTGGTTTTAACTGATGGTCGCCATAGGTCATCCAGGAAAACATTAGGTGGAACCGGATCTCTGCGCGAGCCGAGTCTGGCGAGTGCATCTGCTGCCTCGTTTTTTCTTCTGTCTATGTGCTCCACCTCATACCCGGAAAAACATCCGGCAACTTTATCAACCTCTCTGCGGTATGCTGCCATAGTTGCATCTTTTCTATCCCAAGTTCCTGAGACCTGCTGTACCACAAGGTCCGAATCTCCAAAGCATCGTATCCTCTTAATATTCATCTCCTTTGCTACCTTTAAGCCGTGCAATAAGGCCTCATACTCGGCCACGTTGTTTGAACAATCAAAGTGAATCTGCAGCACGTAGCTCAACTTGTCTCCTTTGGGTGATGTTATCACCACTCCAGCTCCTGACCCCTCGTATTGCTTGGAGCCATCAAAGTGCATGACCAAGACTCGGAGTTTGGAGCCATGGTAGGCATGCCTGTGTGTGTCCAATCATTAATAAAATCGACTAGAGCTTGAGATTTAATTGCTGACCTTGGCTCGTAATTGATATGATAATCCCCCATCTCGATCGCCCACTTGGCTATTCTACCTGTTGCATCCGAGTTTCTGATGATATCCGACATTGGTATAGAACTAACCACTGTTATGGGGTGCTCCTGGAAATACGGCTTCAATTTCCGGCTGGCCATGAAGACCCCGAAAACCAGCTTTTGCCAATGTGGATAGCGCTGTTTTGCCTCTGATAATACCTCACTGACGTAGTAAACCGGCCTCTAGACCGGGTATTTTTTTCCATCTTCTTTTCGCTCGACAACAACCACCGCGCTAACCGCCCGGGGCCCTGCTGCAACGTATAGTAACATAGGCTCTTTAGGACCCGGAGCTGCTAGGACTGGTGCCTCAGATAGCTGCTTTTTTAGTGCCTCGAACGCCTCGTCCGCCTCTTGATCCCATACGAATTTATCAGATTTTTTCAAGAGCCGGTACAAGGGTATCGCCTTTTCTCTGAGTATGGATATAAACCGGCTGAGCGCTGCCACGCACCCTGTGAGCTTCTGAACAGGTTTCAAATTTTCCGGCTTTTTCAGGCTCTGGATAGCTTTGATTTTGTCGGGGTTTGCTTCAATTCCTCTCTCAGAAACGATAAAGCCGAGTAATTTCCCGGCTGGAACTCCAAAAACACACTTTGTCGGGTTGAGTTTCATCTGATACCTTCTCAAGTTCTTGAATGTTTCCTTTAGATCATCGATAAATGTCTCCGCCTTTCTGGTCTTGATCACCACATCGTCTACATAAGCATAGACATTGCGTCCAATTTGGTCCTCGAAGCACTTCTGAATACACCGTTGATAGGTTGCGCCAGCGTTCTTTAATCCGAATGTCATGGTTTTGTAACAAAAGGCCCCAAAAGGGGTTATGAATGATGTTTTCTCCCAATCCTCCTTGAGCTTGATTTGATGATACCCGGAATATGCATCCAGGAAACATAATAGGTCGCTGCCAGCTACTGCGTCTATGATCTGATCTATCCTTGGTAAAGCAAACGGATCCTTTGGGCAATGCTTGTTGAGACTCGTGTAATCAATGCACATCCTCCACTCATTGGTCTTTTTCATCACGAGAACCGGATTTGCTAACCAGTCCGGGTGAAACACTTCCATAATAAAGCCGGCTGTCAGCAGCCGAGCAATTTCTTCCCCTATAGCTTTCCTTCTTTCCTCATTCATCTTTCTCAAGCCCTGTTTCACGGGTCTGGACTTGGGATCGACGTGCAAACTGTGCTCTGCCAACTCTGTGGGGATACCCGGCATATCGCTAGGCGTCCAGGCGAACACATCCTGATTTGAACGAATGAACTCCACAAGTGCTTTCTCCTGCTCGCTGTCCAAGTTAGATCCTATAGCAAATTGCTTAGAGGGATCACTTGAGACCGGTAATACTTGAGTTCCTCTTTTCTGCAAGCTACCATCTTGGTGTCCTGTGCTGCCTTGAATTTTGCTCTCTCATCTTCAGTATTTGGTCTTTTTAACGTTGTTCTGTCGTCCGGGTCTACTTGAGACCGGTAATACTTGAGTTCCTCTTTTCTGCAAGCTACCATCTTGGTGTCCTGTGCTGCCTTGAATTTTGCTCTCTCATCTTCAGTATTTGGTCTTTTTAACGTTGTTCTGTCGTCCGGGTCTACTTGAGACCGGTAATACTTGAGTTCCTCTTTTCTGCAAGCTTGCTCCGCCATGGATGCATCTCCCTCGTCGCACTCAGCCGCTATGTCCCGGCTCCCATGTATGGTGATGGTCTGCTTGGGCCCCGGGATCTTTAGTTGTAGATATACGTAACACGGCCTGGCCATGAACTTAGCATAAGCCGGCCTTCCGAATAGCGCGTGATAAGGACTGCGCAACTTAACCACCTCGAAAGTAAGCCACTCGACTCGATAATTATCCTTCGATTCTCCAAAAGCTACCTCCAATGTGATCTTTCCCTCGGGGCACGCTGAGTGACCCGACACAATCCCGTGAAAAACCGTTGAACTCTTCTGTAGCTGAGACTCCTTGAGACCCATGCGTAGAAAGGTTTCCCAATACAAGATATTGATGCTACTTCCACCGTCCATTAGGACCTTTTTCAGCTCATAACCATTAACTTGTGGTGCCACCACCAATGCTAAGACTCCCGGGTGTTCTATCCTTTCCGGGTGATCTCTTCTGCTCCATGTTACGTCCTGCTCTGACCATCTCAGGTATCTCGAAACAGCCGAAGAAACCGAGTTTACTGCTTGTTTGAGTATCCTTGTTAGAAATTCCTGTGGTATGCACGTGATATTGTCCCAATTGCTTGGGGTTAGCTTGGAAACCTCCAGCTCCCCCTTGGTTGTTACCCGGATTTCCGCCTGACGGGTTGCCGGCTGGGGGTGGGCCGTTGCCCGGGTTTCCACCCGGAGCCGGTCCTCCTCCCCGACCTGCACCTCGCATAGCCTTGTTTATCTCCTCATTCTTCCATCTCTGTAGGTCCGCGCACTGCTCCAATGAGTGGTTAGCCGGCCTACCGTTCCTGCTGTGCTTTGGACACGCCATTCTGAAGATATCCCAATTGTTACCCGGCCTCGGTGGCCCTTGATAATTTCCTCCATTGTGGTTTCCAGCATTGAAATTTCCTTCTTCCCTAGGTCTCGAAGACCCGGCTTCTGTGCTAGCGACAAACTCGGAGCCTCTCTCAAACGGGCGCTTGTTCTGGTTGTTCCCATTGTTACCTCCATTGTTACCCGGCGCTGATCCATTGCCGGTTCTTCCACTATTATTTGTATTTGCTTTTGCTTTCTTGTCATCGACATCCTCTTCTGTAGTATCCGTTGAAGCGTGTTTGTTGCATGCATCCATTAGCTCTCCCATCGTAACCTCTGAAGCATTTCGACTAGATTTCATGCGAGTTAACTTTTGCACTAAAGGTATGTACTTGCACGTCTTTGCCATAGCTTGTAGCGCATCTTTGGGCTGAATATCCGTAGATGAGTGAAGTATCTCCATAACCCGGCGCACCCAGCTGCGCGCCGATTCTCCTTTCTTTTGTACACATCGCTCTAGGTCATCAATAGTAAATAGCTTTCTGCACGTCCCATGAAAGTGCTTGATAAACGCCGTTTTCAACTCCTCCCATGACTTGATAGATCCTTCCGGTAAATTATTGAACCATAACTTTGCTGCTCCTTCTGACATCATTAAGTACATGAACTTGGCTTGAAGATTTTCGGATGCATTGCGAATCGACATAGCCATCTCATAACTGCTCAACCATGTTTCTGGGTCCATAGTCGGCTCATAATTCACAACTTTACCCGGTTCCTTGAATTTATCCGGGTAAGGCTCCGCCCTGATGTTATCCGACAGACACTTAGGCCCAGCGAGATTAGTCGGGACTGGCCTTACTCGGGAAACGTGTGATCCTGCGGGAGGTGCGGCTGGACGCGGTACGGCTGGTGGTCCATGCACTGCAGACCCGGCCGCGGCCCTCTTGGCTCTGGAACTATCCACGATAGCTTGGGCTGCTGATGCTGCTGGTACTGCCTGAACGCGGGGAGGAGGCGGCATTTGCTGCTGCTCTTCCCTCCGCCGCGCTGAACTTGTCTGGATATTGCCGGTATTGCCTCGTTGCTGGCTGATATAAGGTGTCCCATGCATTCCACTTCTGTGATCCGGGTAATTAACTTGCTGCGCTACCGCAGTGCGCAATAGATCTATCGCCCGCCGGGTCTCCTCTGCGTGGGGTGACTCTCTCACGGGGATTTGATTCAATGCGAGCGTTGCTGCGTACACATTATCCATGGGGTTGTTGTAGTGACCTGCTGGTGTGCGAAATCGCGATGGTGGTGGTGGTGGTAATGTATTGCCGGTAGTGACTCCAGTCTGCAATGTGGGTAACCCGACTTGTATGTTTGCCGGCTATGCTCCTCCAGTTGCAGGTTTCTGTACGATTCCTTGATTTGCTGCTGGAATCGGTTGATCCTGAGGTGTGATAAATAGGTTGGTCGGGTTTATAACTCCACCCGTTGCTGGTAACATGGTTTGATGCCTTTGACGCACCCTGGTTGTCTCTTCTCGGAGCCGGGTTTCCAATGCATCCAGCTCACGTTGGCGGGTGGCCATCCCTTGTCTCTCTGCTTCTACTTGCCTTCTCTGTTGCTCCAATGCACGACGGGCTACATCCAGGTCTCTAACACGTTCCACCGCGTTTTCCGGAGTTATGACGGTGGCTAGAACGGCTGGGTCCAGAATCAACTTGTTGTTGAATAGGGCCGGGTGTTGCGGGTTTGAAGGACCCGCCCCTGGCGTCCGGTTTGCTAGATATCCGAACATGTTTGCCTGCAACTCGCTGTCCGCCGCGTGGCTGGTAACCGATGCCGATTCTCCGTCAACTCGGGTGAGAACCGGGTTTCCATCAACCGTACCTTGTTGCTGGGCCACTGCTGGTGCTGTTCCGACTGTGGCCGCGGTCACGTTCCCCTGATTAAGATTGATCGCCGGGGCCGTGTAAACCGCAACCTGGCGCGTAATGCTTGGCGCAGATTCGTACTCTTCCTCTTCGCTGCTATTTTCCTCGTACCGGTCCTCCAGCAGATGCAAGATGGACTCGGTATCATCTTCTCTCATGACCCGGCCACGCGGGGTCCATACCGGCTCCTCCGGCTGTTCCCTCTTCGTGGGGGGCTCTTCTGTCGGATCTACCGTCCCGACCGATTCTTCCCCATCTGATTGAACGTAGGTGGCTTCCCCTGACACAGAATCAAACCCGAAATCGTCAGGGATTGAACCGGACGTACGTACCATGCCGATGAAGACGTTGATCTGGCCGATTGTCACGACAGATCCGGATTCGAGCAGATCCGACTCTGGCCCCCAGCCGGAATTGTCCACCATCTTCTCTCCTTCGGGGTTGGTGTAGATCTCGCCGATGACAAGGTTCTTCATGTTCTTCCGAGCTTCTCCCGTGATGTAAACACCCTTGGACGTAGGCCCCACGGTGGGCGCCAACTGTCGTGGGATAATCACGACAGACGTTACTAGGGGTAACTTGTCTTGGGGCAAATCGACTCTGGTGTTTGGGAGAGGGTTTAGCTCAAGGGAAAACATGATGATATGCGATCTGGTAGCCGGCAATCAAGTCGCCGAGTCTCCGATCTAAATATATTAACTCAACTCTCGTGTTACACTGGATACTCGATACCTAGCGATATTGCTCAAACTCTTTGATCTCTCGTCTAACCCTAGGGGCCGGCTTATATAATATCCGGACCCCCTGGCCTACTCTCCAAGGCGCACTCTGAATCCTACCTGGACACTGCTTACAAACCCTAAACTTCCTTATCGGAACCCACAATCCGGGTTACGAGGCCTACGTTCTTGGGCCTTCTAGAAACTCCTTTATCTTAAGCCGGGTCTTGTGCAGCGTCCTTTGGGCCGAGTTACTCCTTGGCGTTGGCCTACCGGGTTATCATCCCTCCATCAGAACCAGCCCCCAACGAAGGGGAAGTACATCTCAAAAACCACTCGCATAGACCAAGGGTCCCTCAGCAAGGTCAGCAAGACCCTCGAGACCTCCCTCATGCACGTTGACGACGAGGGAAACATGCACCCGACGACTCTCGCCACCGCGGTCCTGGCCGCTGCTACGTACTTGTAGGCGAACCAGCCACCCGAAAATGATCCCCGTGCGGAGCAACACCGACAGGTCCAGAGGGGACTAGGCATGGCCGGAGCGGCAATCGCCGCCCAGAACCGCAAAAATGTGACACCTCCTGAAGCTGATAAAACACCTCGGGTGGACAGAACACCTCGCAAACGCAAGAGTGCGTGACCAAAAAGAGGGGATAAAGGATCACCCCGTCGCCCTAGGGGAAAAGAGGCCAGACGTCGTGGCGACAACCCGTGCAACGATGAAGACAACCCGCAAAACTATGACAGCAGCCCACGACACCACGGAAGCTGTTCGCGACATTGCAGCAGGGAACCGGGGCAGGAAGATAATCGCGATCGAACTCAATACGAAGCACGTGGAGACATCATGCGAAGCAAGGTCGACAAAGCTTGAGTGCGCATGAACCGTGCCCGATCCCTATCCACTTCCTCCGACGAGGAAGCTTGCCGCGTGATGTGCTTTAGCAGCAGCATCCGCGAGGCACCGATGCCCAAGAGATTCAAACTCACGGCGGAAGTCCCAAAGTACGACGGCTCGCAAGAACCCAAGACCTGGCTCTAAGATAATCTGACCGCGGTGAAGTGTCAGCGGGGGAACAAAATTACATTCATGCAGTACCAAACCCGGACATCGTCGGCGCGGCCCGAAGCTAGCTCGAAGGAAGACCGCGCGCGTATTACAGATCCTGGGACGATCTCACTCGTGACTTCGGGAAGAACTTCCAAGCGACATACAAGCAGCCAGCGTCTATCGAGGAACTGCAAGCCTGCAGGCAGAAAAGCGGCGAGTCTACTCGCGAGTATATACGGAGAAGGACTGAAGGGTACGTTGCATACAAAACAAAAAAATTCCTACGCGAGAGATACCCGAAGGGCCAAGATCTAATCTAAGAGATGAAGTGCAACACGGAGAAAGAGTCTTAGGAAACATACCCTCGTAGACTCTAAGCGTTGCAAGATTCAATCTCGTTGTTGGCGTAATTGTACTCACGCCGATCCCGAGAGATAGAGAGAGGATGTGCACCGCAATCCGGCGGTGCCTCCGTGATCGGTCACATGTACGGCTCGATGAAGATCTCTGTTCCCTCGATCCAGCGGGACAGTAGAAGTAGAGGATCTCCCGGAACTCTAGCAGCACGATTGCATGGTGGTGGTGAAGAATCCCACAGCGAGTGCTTCGCCAAGCCGGACAACATGGAATGGAGCAGTAGTTGGAGAGGAAAGGAGGTGGGACAAGTGGGTGAGGAGGAGGATCCACTAGTGGAAACAGGGCCTTTTGTCCCGGGTCATAAGGGCCAGTTGTCCCGGTTGTGCAACCAGGATGGGCTGGCCGGGACAAATGGCCCTCCCCCATTGGTCCCGGTTGTGCCAGGACCCGGGATGGTAAGGGTCGGACACGTGGCGAACCTGGGCCAGGGAGTTCGTCCCGGTTCGTTCAAGGGACCGGGATGGATACTTTTTTGGAAAAATTATATATAATCGTCAATTTTCGCGTCCAGGCCCACGTCTTTTGGGCTCCTGTCTCCCAGTCCCGAGCCGGCCTCCCCTCCCCCAACCGCGTCCAGGCCCATGTTTTTTATTAAGCCCACTGGCCCGCGTCTTTTATTATGGTCAGTCAACGGTTCGAAGGGCCCACTGGCCCACGTCTTTTATTATGGTCAGTCAACGGTTCGAAGGGGCCACTGGCCAGCGGCCTGGTGGCTGGCTCGCCTGGTCCCTTAAATTAAGACCACATGACGGTCAAAGGGCCACTGTTGCCTCGTCTTCCCGCCCCGCCTCGGCTTCCCGCGCCCCCCACTTCCCCACACGCCACGCCTCGGCTCCCGCCCGCATTCATGGGCGCCTGCAACCGCCGCCACGTTCAGGCCGCCGGTTGGCATGCCAGCCCCCCGGGTCCTTTTTAAAGGGCCCCCGCCGCCCGTACAACCCATCCACCCCGGCCGCGCCCAAGGCAGAGCAACCATAGCCACCATGTCCCGCTGGTTCGGCAGCGGCTCCGGCTCCGGCAAGCGCCCCAGGAACGACCACGAAGGCTCCTCGAGCGGCGCCGGCCGCGTCCCACCCCCGCCGGCGGAGGCCTTCGGCTACGGCCCTGGAGGTGTCCGCCTCGGCGGGACGCCGCGCGTCCCCGCGCCACCTCCGGCGGCACGCCCGCCACCCCGCGCCGTGCCCAAGGGCAAGTGGTTCCGCCGGTACGTCCGGGGGGATGAGGCCGAGTGGCACTGGAACAACGCCACGCCGGTGTTCTATGCTGACGTCCACCTCCCGGACGGCTGGCACCTGAACCCCCAGCGGATCCCTGTGCCGCCGGTCCCGACCGGCGAGGCGCTGCTCGAGGAGATCGACCGCCGGCGCGAGCTCCTGCCGGCCTCCGTCCGCAGGGAGCGCGCGTACGCGCGCAGCTCCCCCTACTGGGCCGCCTGGCTCGAGCAGGAGCACGAGCAGCACCGGCGCTCCTTCATCCCCGCCCCCCACGAGGCGGACGTGGCGGACTACCCCGCACCACCGCCCGGCCGGGAGAGGGAGCTGTGGCTCCTCGAGGACATCCCGGAGGACTTCTCCGGGGAGGAGGACCCCGAGCTCCGGGCCGCCATGGAGGAGGCCTGCGAGGCCTCTCGCCGCTCCCTCCGGGAAGACGAGATCAGGCGGTGGGAGCGGGTCGTGGCCGCCGCCACCGCCGACGCCGCCGCCATGCCCCCGCCGCCGCCCCCTACCGAGCCTGCCCCCTGGTGGCAGCAGATGTACGCCGACTGGGAGGCGTCCGAGGACAAGCCGCCGCCGCAGCCGCTCCCCCCCAGGCCTGGAGTACGACATGTCCTGGGTCTGGACCGGCGGCGCTTGGGCGCCACAGCAGGAGGAGCTGCCCCCACCGCCGCCGCCGCAGGAGATGCTGCCCCCCCACCGCCGCTGCCCCCGCCACCGCCGTACGCGCCTCCGGTGCCCCCGATGCCTGCACCCCCGGCCCAGCCGCCTGCCCACCTGTGGCAGCCGCCCCCCTACCAAGAAATCTCCTCCGACGAGGAGGACGAGTAGATCGGCGCCGGTGCGCCCCCTAGACTAAGCTACCCCCCCCCCCCCCCCCCTTAGACTAAGCAACCCCCCAAGAAAACGGCCGGCCGCCTGTGGCCGCGCCGCCGCCCCCTTTATGCAAGTACGGCCGGCCGCCTGTGGCCGCGCCGCCCCCTATCTATGTAAGCAAGGCCACTGGCCTTTTTTAATATGAGTTGTGTGCCCTAGTCTACTGTGTCCCTAGCCCATCCCCGCCGGCGGACCTGGGCCTCCGGTCCCGGCCCGTGCCACCAACCGGGACTAGAGCCCCTTTGGTCCCGGTTGGTACCACGGGCCGGGACCAAAAACATATTTCGAATTTTGGGGGTGGCACCCTGCGCGCCCAAAAGTTTTTAGCGCCAAAGTTTAAAAATTATTTAGTTTGCACATTAACAACTTCTATATACTTTCGAATTTGACAAAAATTTCAACATGAAAAACACTAGAATTTGCATAACTAATTTAAATCCATTTTTCGTTTAACTAAATAATTTTTCTAACTACTAACACTATTAATTATTTTACCATTTGTACATAATTTGAATATAAAAATGTTACAATTTTTGTTTTCTCTCGTGATCTTCCGAGTTAGTCCAGAGCATACAAGGCATCCCGGGTGATTTATATAAAGTTCGACAAAGCGAGTTGTACCTTATTGACACGGTGAATTTGAGATCTTCGTCTCCCTTTATCCCGACCCCCGCTTGAAAACATAGTAACTTCCGTGTACGCGGCAAGCCTCAGCGGGAGCATCAGACTTAAAGCAGAGACGGGCGGTCGGGCGGGGGAGACCGCGCCGTTGCTGTCGCGCTTTCCTCTCCTCTGCTCGTCCGCCGTCTCCGTCGTGCTCCCCTCCGCCTTCAACATTTCGGATCTTCGTTGTTCAGTTAAAGTTTCTCCTCCAAAAATTTATCATATCTGTTAAAGAAGTACCGAAGCTCTATTTCTGTTTTAAGGATATCTGTCAGGATGGTATCTCTGCTATCACTTCGAAGTGTGACTGCAATATTTGCGCAGAATATATGACACCCATAAGGCAAAACCCATTTTTCTCTATCCTCATACAATCTACTTAGCCACTCGTTATCCTTCAGATTGTACTTCGCCAAGACCTACTAAAATCATGAGCGGAAGTTTCCGAACAGTGCAATATATCCCTTAATACTTTCGTTGCATTTTGATATATATCCGAGCGGTGGACAGTCCCTGGCCAAGCAGAAGCAACTGCATCCCCTATCGATGTAAAGCAGTCCGTCAAAACAGTTTTCGGCTGTTTATGCTGGTTAACTCCAATGAATAACAATAGAGGCCTGCCATAATCACTTGTTCTATACCGTGTGTCAACACATACTACATCTCCAAAGTAGTTATAATCCTGCAATATCTGTCAGGATTGTATCTGTACTATCACTTCGAAGTGTTCCTGCAATATCTGCCTACAGTTATCTCATACTCGGATATGGGTCATAGTTGTCAGCTTTTAACCGGTCAATACAAAATACTGATCAAACAGAACTATATGATCATGTATTCCACGCTTATTATTACACATCACCAACAGACGGAGGAGAGAGAAACAGAAAAGTGGGTGGGTGTGCTGCTGGTTGGAATAATAATGAAGTCAGGCTGGTCATAGTTGTCAAGCACTCAATGCTTACCAGCTTTTGACCGATCAATACAAATTATTGGTCAAACTTGCACCTACTCCATTCATAATCACAGAATATGTATAAATATCATTTTGGCTAACAAAATCTCGTTCATACTGCGTTATAAGAACTATGATCATGTATTCCACGTTTATTATTACACATCACCAACAACATCCCTATCTAGTCTTCTGAATTTTCTTCGTGTCCCTTGCTTATGATCGCTTCGGCCGTAACCATGGAGCATCTTCATTATTTAACGGGATGGTGGGGTCAGCTTTCACTGTGAAGGGTGGAATTTCAACAAACTTATTATAATCTTCTGACATGTCTATCGTGTCCTCAATTCCCACGATGTTTCTTTTCCCTGAGAGAACTATGTAACGCTTCGGCTCATCGTATGATGAATTTGTTTCCTTATTTTTTCTTTTCTTCGGTCTGGAAGACATGTCCTTCACATAGAAGACCTGAGCCACCTCATTGGCTAGGACGAATGGTTCGTCATTGTAACCAATATTGTTGAGATCCACTGTTGTCATTCCATAAAGCGGGTCTACCTTTACCCCTTCTCCATTCAGGTTGACCCATTTGCACTTGAACAAAGGGACCTTAAAAGAAGGTCCATAGTCAAGTTCCCATATCTCCTCTATGTAACCATAGTATGTGTCATTTTTTCCATTCTCGTTTGTTGTATCAAAGCGGACACCACTGTTTTGGTTGGTGCTCTTCTTATCTTGGGAGCTCATGTAAAATGTATTCCCATTTATCTCGTACCCTTGAAAACTCCCAATAGTCGAAGATGGTGACCCTGCCAACATGTATAGCTGATCTTCAACAGTGGTGTCATTTATAAGACGTGTTTGCAACCAACTTCCGAAAGTCTCCATGTGTTCGCGTTTAATCCATGAGTCATCCTTCCCCGGGTTTGCAGACCGTACAATATTCTTGTGTTCCTCGAGATACGTAGCCATGAACATAGAATTTTGTAGAACTGTGTAGTGTGCTTTGGTCAAAGAATGCCCGTCCCTAGGTATCATTGTTTTCTTTCCCAGCGTTCCTTTTCCCCTCAGTCTCCCCTCATGCCGCGATTCAGGAACACCAATTGTCTTAAGGTCAGGAATAAAGTCAACACAGAACCCAATGACCTCCTCTGTTCCATAGCCCTTCGAGATGCTTCCTTCTGGCCTAGCACGGTTATGAACATATTTCTTCAAGACTCCCATGAACCTCTCAAAGGGGAACATATTGTGTAGAAATACCGGACCAAGAATATGAATCTCTTCACATAGGTGAACCAGGAGATGAGTCATAATGTTGAAGAAGGATGGTGGGAACACCAACTCAAAACTAACAAGACACTGGACCACATCCCTCTGTAATCTTGTCAGACTTTCTGGATCGATTACCTTCTGAGATATTGCGTTCATGAATGCACATAGCTTCACAATGGGTACTCGAACATTTTCCGGTAGAAGCCCCCTCAATGCAATCGGAAGCAACTGCGTCATAATCACGTGGCAGTCATGAGACTTCAGGTTTTGGAATTTTTTCTCTGCCATGTTTATTATCCCCTTTATATTCGACGAGAAGCCAGACGGAACCTTGATACTGTAAAGGAATTCAAAGAATATTTCCTTCTCTGCTTTAGTAAGAGCGTAGCTGCTTAAGTAATGACGCCTATCTGTGTGCTTGTTGCTTGGGTCTTTCATACGTTGTTGGTCCTCCCGTGCTTCTGGCGTATCTTTGGACTTCCCATACACGCCCAGGAAGCATAGCAGATTGACACAAAGATTCTGGCGTATCTTTGGACTTCCATTGCAGTATCGTCGTATTCAGGGAACAAAGGATCTTCTTCTTCTTCATCGTCTTCCATCACAACCCCTCTTTCTCCATGCTTGGTCCAGCAATTATAGCTGGGCATGAAACCTCTCCGAAGTAGATGGCCGTGAAGGATTCTTTCGGAAGAATGTTCTCTGACGTTCCGACAATCAACACATGGGCAACACATGAAGCCATTATCTTTGTTCGCATGGGCTACAGCAAGAAATGCATTCAGGCCTGCCATATACTCGGAAGTGCGTCGGTCACCGTACATCCATCGCTGCCGTGCATCCATCTGCATCAAATAATTAAGTTTATCAAAATACATTACAATAACATATTAATACAGAGATGACCACAGTACATCGACAAATAATATTTTTTTATGTATCAGTTACAGATGAAAAAGATAATTTGTTAACCTCGGCCGAAGATACCATTTTCAGTGAGCTTGTGTGCGTCTCGGGAATTTCGTCGAACACCTCGTGTGCATTGTAAAAAAAAACACACTAACACCACACTCTCTCACACCTCCAAGCAAAAAAAAAAGATGGAAGGAGGGGGGCTGGGGCAGTATATATAGGGGAAGGGGGCATTGGTCCCGGTTCGTGGACTGAACCGGGACAATAGGTCATGCGCGTGCCACGTGGCCTGTGGCTAGGCATTGGTCCCGATCCGTGGCAAGAGCCGGGACCGATATGCCCCCCACGAACCGGGACCAATGCGCCCAAGCGATTCCTGTTGCCCCGGGCGCACGAACCGGGACCAATGCAGGGCATTTGTCCCGGATTTGGTTGCAACCGGGACAGCTGCCCCCCGGCCCCCTGGACGAGAGGGGTTGTTTCCACTAGTGATCTCTCACCCTCCTTTTATAGGGAGAGGGAGGCATGCCAAGGGTGGGGTGCAAACAGCCATGGTGGTGCCCCCACCTCTTCCCTCTTCATGTGAGTGGAAGCCCCACTCACACCCACTCATGCTCCCCCAAAACTCCACTTAGAAAATCCAAAGGTTTTTATTTAATAAATAAATAAAATATTTGTATTTCTTTATTTTAATATTTGTTAATTGCATTAACAAATATTTGCATATAGCACCTCGAATCATTTGTTAATTCAATTAACAACCATTCGACAAAAAACCCCATGAACTATTTCAATTTTCCCCGTAACTATTTCGGTGTTGTCCAAAACATTCTTCGATATTCCTTATCCTCTAAAATGCTTCATGGAACCTTAAGTCTGTCATCCTACGGTTCACGAATAACATAGACATGATCGAGACACCTCTCCGATCAATAATCAACAGCAAGATCTGGAGATCCATGATGACTCCTATATATTCAACGATGACTCTCGTGATCGTGTGAACTATCAACATCGTAACTATTCCCCTTATCTCGCGATATTTTACTTGTCCGAGATCCGATCTTTCGTATTAACAATACCTAGTTCGATCTCGTTACCGACAAGTACTCTTTTGCTCGTTCCGTGATATGACATCCTTGTGACCTAGTCACGTGCTTGCAAACGGTGTTGATGTGATATCACTGAGTGGGCCCAGAGTATATCTCTTCGTCATTTGGATGGACAAATCCCACTCTTGATCCATGATCCTCAACTAACACTTTCCGAATACCCAACGACACGTTTATAGTCACCCTGTTACGGCGTGTTATTTGATGACATCAAAGCACCCTTCCGGTATTAGTGATTGACATGATCTCATGGTTTAAGGAATGAGGTTACTTCGTATGTAAGACATAACAACATAAAGTAAATTAATTCATCGTATTGTTATACTTAATTTTGGTTAATGTTCACCACATCATTCTCCTAATGACATGACCTCGCTATTAACAACATCCAATGTTCATGATCAGGAAACCTTGGTCATCGGTTAATCAACGAGCTAGTTAAAAGAGAGGCTTTACTAGGAACGATTGTTTGTTTATTAAACACACATGTATCAACGTTTTCGGCTATTACAGTTCTAGCATTAAAAATAAACATTTATCATAAACAAGGAATAAGATAATAACCACTTTATTATTGCCTCTCGGGCTTATTCCCTTCAGTCTCCCACTTGCACTAGAGTCAATAATCTAGTCTGTAAGAACTTAACATATATGGCGTTCTAGTGTTATTACCATGCTTCACATGTGGTAAACTTCATAAAAAAGATCTGAACTGTTCAGGTCCTATTTTATTTGCATGTCTTTTGTCTATACGCATCACTCATTCTCTAATGAGATGGCTTTGTATATATTTGGTCAATCGGCGAGACCTTAATTCCTCAGCTTAACCAAATGTTACTAACATTGTGAAATGTAGGTTCATAGTGTCAGCTTTGTTGGAAATACACCAAGTTCAATGAAGAACTCATTGATACAAAATACTCATATTTTTTGGTGTCAACACAACAATATACTTAGCCTTTGTTGTAGTACCCGTCACAATACTTTAATTTTGAAACTCATTCAAATCTAGCATGGAACTTCCTTCCAGCCTATTGTGCTACCCTTCATCAAATATTTTAATTAAGATAAAATTATTTGAATAGATGATAAGACTATTGGTGTAACATATTACAATGAATATTTTGTCATTACTAGGAGGACAAATCAATGAGGAAACGTCTACCCAAACCCCCACGGGCTCCTAGGCATGATACAGAAGGTCTACCCGTCCCGACGAGTTCAGAAGACCAACACTCAACACGTTAACATGGCAGTGCAAGTACCACCGTCCAAGACTGAATACCTGAAGATGTCCGAGCACCCGGTAACCTTCTCACGAGAGGACCACCCTCCACGGGTACATCGGCCGGGGCATGCGGCGCTCGTCATCCAGGCACAAATAGGCAACTACGACCTAGCCAGGGTGTTCATGGACGGTGGCAGCGGAATCAACATCATACACGCGGATACACTCTGTAAAATGAACAAGAACTTGGAGAGACTCACGGAATGAGAAACATCCTTCCACGAGATAGTACCGGGTAAAGCTGTCCGACCACTCGGAACAATTAACTTGGAAGTGATCCTCGGGGATCCACGCAACTACATGAGAGAATTTCTCGACTTCAAAGTAGTCGACTGGCCATCTCAGTACCACACCATTTTTGGCTAAACAGCGTTCGCGAGATTCATGGCAGTACCTCACTACTCCTACCTCAAGCTGAAACTCCCAGGAGAATACGGTACAATCACCATAAACGGCGACTTCGAGAAATCAGAAAAGTGCGACAACAAATTCCATGAGATCACGAAATCTTTCAGGATGTAAGAGGAGCTAGAAGAATTGGCAAAAACCACGGATAACTCCGTGATGCCACTAATAAAAAAGAACGCCCCAGATCTCGAGTTCAGCCCGAGTAGCGAAACTCGAAAGCATCTAGTGCACCTGACAGAATCCGCGAAGATGGCGATCGTGTCCACCACCCTATCACCCGCATAGGAAAGCACGCTCATAGAACTCCTTCGTGAGTACTGGGAGATTTTCGCCTGGAAGCCTTCAAATATGCCAGGAATACCGAGGGAGTTCGCCGAGCACTCATAGTAAGTGTTTAAAGATGCAAAACCGGCCAAATAGACCACTCGGCGCTTCTCCGAGCCAAAACAAATAGCACCCGGAGAAGAAGCAAACAGATTACTTGCCGCCAAGTTCATTAGGGAAATCAAGATATCCACCTGGCTGGCAAACCCGGTGCTGGTCCCGAAGAAAAACACAGACATCCTTTGCGTGTGCATCTACTACAAGTTGTTGAGCAAACACTGCCCCAAGGATAACTTCCCGCTCCCGCGGATCGAACAGATTATCGACTCCACAGCAGGTTGCCAACACCTGTCCTTACTGGACACCTACTCGGGCTACAACCAGATCAAGATGAAGCAGGAGGACGAGGAAAAGACAACATTCATCACACCACACGGTGTATACTGCTACACGACAATGCCTTTCGGGCTAAAAAAATACAGGCGCAACATATCAGCGCTACATGCAAAAATACCTCGCCAAGCTCATTGGAAAGAACGTACAAGTGTACATTGACGATATCATCATCAAGACTGGAATGGAGGACACACTCCTCAAGTACATAAGGGAGACATTTGAAGCCCTCAACGCGTACAGAATCAAGATCAACCCGACAAAATGCGTCTTCTACGTTCCCGCTGGCTAACTCCTCGGCTATCTAGTCTCTGCCCGAGGAATTGAGGCCAACCCGGAGAAAATTCAAGCAATCTTGACGATGTAAGAACCGAAAAATCTACACGGAGTCCAACAGCTGGCAGGGCGACTGGCAGCCCTCAACAAGTTCATCGCAAGATTGGGTGAGCAGGCGCCCCCTTCTACAAACTGCTGAAGAAAATGGATAAGTTCGAATGGACGCCAGAAGCAAAAAAAGGCGTTCGTTGACTTGAAAAGAGTGTTGCAGAGCAGGCGCATACCGGCAACACCGCAGGAAAGGGAACCTCTCTACCTTTACCTAGCCACAACTAATCAAGTGGTCAGTATGGTAATAGTCGTCGAGCAACCAGAGGATGGAAAAGCATACGGTGCTCAGAGAACAGACTTAGCGAGGTACTTTCGCCATGCAAACAACGATACCCCACTACCAAAAACTCGTGTATGGAGTGGTCCTTACATTCCGCAAGCTCAAACACTACTTCCAGGAACATACCGTCATGGTGCTAAACGACGCATCACTCGGTACCATCATGAACAATCCTATGACATCCGGAAGAATGGCAAAGTGGAGCATCGAGCTAGGCGCCTGGGAGATAATATACATAGGATGCAACGCGCTCAAATCCCATGTGGTCGTAGAGTTCCTTTGCGAGTGGACAGAGCTGCAAACTCCAGGACCCCCAGAATACACAAGTTCCTGGATCATGTACTTTGACAGGTCAAAAAGAAAAAAACGGGCGGGAGCCGGCGTAAGCCTCATATCTCCAAGAGGCGACAAACTACAGTACGTTCTACGTCTTGACTTCCCCCTCGACGATCCAGCATCAAACGACGATGCCGAGTACGAAGAACTCCTCCACGACACGAAAATGGCGATCGCCTGCGGCGCCACTCGACTGATGATATACGGAGACTCCAACCTTATCGTGCAGCAAACGATGAAGGAATGCGACGCCGTCACAGAAAACATGATCTCTTATCGTGATATGTACAACATGCTCGAAGGAAGCTTTAAAGGGTGCGAGCTGAACCATATTGTTTGATCAAATAACGAAGAAGCGGATAGATTGGCGAACATCGGGTCAACAAATGCCCCAATTCCGCCAGGAATCTACTTCGAGCGGATCATCAAAAAATTGGTCAAGCTGAAGAAGCACACGGAGGTGCTAGCAGCAACAAAAACAGAGCCAAGTCGACAAAGCGCCATTATTGAACTCGCTTACAACATCTCAAGGCAAGTCTTCCTAGTCGAGCCAATATGGACGAACAAGTACCTCGACTACTTGATCCGAAAGAAGCTCCCGGAGGACATCCCTGAGGCAAGGCAGATCGTTCGGTGCAGCAGATCCTTCCGGGTGATAAACGACGAACTCTACAAGCAGAGTATATCGGGAGTCCTCCAACGGTGCATCGCACCCGAGGATGGAAAGGAACTACTATGGGACATACACCAAGGCGATTGTGGACATCATGCAAGTTGGAGAGCCATACTGGGCAAGCCTTTTCGAGCAGGATTTTACTGGCTAACAGCAGCCAAAGACGCCAAGGAACTGGTCGACAGATGTGATGCTTTTCAACGCGTCTCGTCCAAGCCACACGCACCAGCCATGGAGCTCCACATGTTTCCATTGTCCTGGCCATTCGCTCATTGGGGGCTCGACATGGTAGACCCATTACGGAAGGCAACACCTGGAGGATACACTTATCTGCTGGCCGCATTCGACAAATTCACCAAATAGATAGAAGCAGTCCCAGTAACATCGCAGCATGTGAAGTGCGTAGTCCAAATCCTCGAAACAATCATGTATCGATTTGGCCTCCCTCACAATATTATCATGGATAATAAGACCAAATTCACAGCGAAAGAGATGAAGGCCTTCTGTGCAGAGAAGGGGATAACTCTTAGCTTTGGCTCGGTATCACACCCCCAAACAAATAGGCAAGTCGAAAGATCCAACGGATTAGTTTCGGCTGATCTCAAGAAACGACTAATCGACAGATTACATACTGCATCATGACATTGGGCCGAGGAACTACCGTCTGTCCTATGGAGCCTCAGAACAACTCCAAACAGATCGACAAACTACACGCCATTCTTCATGGTTTATGGCTCCGAAGCAGTCTTTCCAGAGGATGTTCGATTCAGTGCTCCACGATTTGTTGCATGTAGCGAAGAAGACTCCAACAAAGCACTCGCAGAATACATGGACGCACTGGACGAGGCCAGAGACGTCGCACTCGCAAGATCCGCCGTCTACCAGCAAGCATTACGCAACAACCATAGTCGCCGCATCCGCAGCAGATCCTTCGTAATAGGCGACCTGGTGTTGCGACTCAAACAAGAAAGCGGACACAAGCTCGAGTCATCATGGGAAGGACCCTTCATCATACACGAGGTCATTACTGGAGGCGCCTATTGCTTGAAAAGCCCCAAAACAGGTGGCGTCTACTCCAATCTATGGAACGCGGCGTACCTAAGGAAATTTTATCCCTAGGAGAGTACCTTTACTCGTAAAATAAGCCTGTTCCAGCCACATTGTAACCCGAGAAAATACATGGCTTCTCAGCCATCGCAATACAAACATGGTTTCTGAACCATAGCTACAAAGACTATCCAGTCGCACTTTTATTTTATTTTTCTTCTTTTTTTCCTTTTACATGCTAAACAAACGGTCACACCCCAACACACGGGGGCTACGCCAAACTATCATCAACAAATATTCGAGTGACTATGCACTGATATCTTACAAGGTCACAAGGTACACACCTTAAAAACAACTTATATGATTAAAATAACATACAAGGTTACAAGGTACACACCTTAAAATGACTCGAATAAACATAAAAGGTATATACATCTTATCAAGTACGGCTATCGCTGAGCAGCAGCCTCTCGAAGCAGTTGCTCGGTCTCTGCAGTGGTCAGCCGGATGATCCGCTCCGCCAAAGGTCATACAACCTCATAATGAGGGACAAAATCTACACGTGGTCCTCGGGTATCAGAAAGTCGCGCCACAGAGTTGAAGTTGATATCAGGGTGCCATAGACGCATAAAGGCAAGTGCCACTTGAGCGCCACACATGAGCTGATGACGCACACACTCTCGAACATTCTCCACCTGACGAAACAACCTTGGCAGACCACTTAAGCTATCGGGAACAACGTCGAAAGGTAAAATGCCCAATGGACCGAAGAAAGGGCTTCCCGACAGGACTCAACAAAAAGTTGCACCTGGCTCACCCGGTACTGCAGCGTAGCCAGGACAAAACCTCTGCCGTCGTCAGACCAGAAGTTGCACGCGTGACGTTTGGAACTGTCAAGCAACGTGGTTATCCACCCAGTGACCCTCACACGCTCTATCAGGTTCAATAACTGCATGGACAGAAAACGCATAGATCACAAGCAAGAAAAACACCGAAATCACTCGGGGCTTATGGAACTTACAAAGCATGATCTTTGCGACGCTCGCCAGCTCCTCCATCACAAACTGCTCGCGGTCTGCAGCAAGCTTCTGCTTGGACTTGGCAACATCCGCCACACCCTGCAGAGCCTTGACTTTACGCTCGCCATCCGCAACGCGGTCATGGAGCATGGCAAGCATACTCGCATCAGTACTCAACGGCTCAGTCGAAGGAGCAGCACCGCTCGACGAGCCACCGCCAAAATCTGCTACATGGGAAGAACAAAGGAAAGACGACAGTTTCAGTCAACCACACCCCAGTCAACGATTCACAACAAGACTCATGTTCGAGTGCTCGAGGGATACACCCATCGGGAGAACACAAAGTAAGGCACAATAACAAAATGCTGACACTTTTAAAACATCTCGATTGAAAGGAAAAATACGGGATACTTTCCTAAGTTCATTACACAGACCAGCATACAAAAGAAAAAACGACGCACATCCTAAGAAACTATGGACTTTCCGGAGGTAGCTCCACTCGCAGCGGGCTTTGCACCATGGCCGCAAGAAACTACCTCGGAGAGCGTCTTCGCTACCTTCCCCGCACGATCGCCAAAGGGTTTAAGTGCTATATTTTTGCCTAGGGCATCTAGAGGGAGCTCCGAATACACCTTCTCCAGGTCACCCGAGACGTTATGCGCCAGGGAAAACTGGATAGCCGTCTTGGCTGCACACTCGGTCTGCGCGAGGGTGTACTCCTGAAGGGGATCGGCTTCTCCAAGGAAGACTTGCAGCAGACCCCCAAGAGTCCGCGGAACCGGCGCCCCCACAAGCAACCGCTGGTGCAGCTGCGACAGCACTTAGGTAGCATCACGCAGGGCGAAACGGGCCTTGTTTCCATGCTCTTGCAGCTGAGTGCACACCAGTCAAGGCAACGACTCAGACCCCTCCCGACAGCGCCAAACCAACTCCAATAGCATCTAACACTACTAGAAAAATGGCTATAGGAGTGATGATACCCGTGACGCACCAGCAAAACGGCGCGTCACACCTAATAGCCGTGGCGCACCACGGTTTGGTGCTTCACGCCTATGTGCATACCCGTGACGCACCAAACAAACCGCGCGTCACGGCTATATATGGGTGTTCGGTGGATACCATAGCCGTGGGGAAAGATAGCCGTGATGCACCGTTTGTTTGGTGCGTCACGGGTATTGCAATAGCCGTGACGCACCAAACATACGGTGCGTCACGGCTATGCTATCCACCAAAATGTTCCCTCCACACCCCCCCCCCCGGGGACCGCCTTTCTAGTTTTGTCACGGAAGATTTCCATGTCTAAAAATCATCAAAAAATAAATTCCTTATAGATGCACGGAGAGTTTAATGTATACTTTTTTAACAAATTTTGAAATACATATTTCGACTTTCTGAGCAAAAGTTCTTTAAAAAGGGTAAAATGGGCATAACTTTTGCATACGATGTCGGAATTTAAAGTTCAATATACCAACGGAAACTAGAGAAAAAAAGGAATCCAACCTCACTTGCCTTCGGCCTGTGAGCCTTTTTTAGATTCTCCAAATTCCGAAAGGAAAAAAAGTTATAGCCGTTTGAAGATTTTTGACTAGAAATTAAAAAAAAAAAAAAAAAAAAAAGATAGGCGTGACGCACCACATGTATGGTGCGTCACGGCTAAGTCTGGGCAGAAATTTTCAAATTTCGAATCCGGGAGGGCCACCCACCTATATATACTCCCCTTCCTCCTACTTCCTCCACTCTTCTCCATTCCTTTCTCCTTCCTCCACTCTCCATTCTCTCTTCTTTCTCTCTTCCCTTTCCTCCTCCTACCACCACCACCATCACCACCACCACCACCACCACCACCACCACCTCACGTCTACTCCGGCGACTACTCCGGCGGCGACCTCTACTCCGGCGACCACCTCCTCTATGGCGACCACCTCGACTCCGGCGGCCACCTCCTCTCCGGCGGCCATCTGCTCTCCGGCGGCCATCTCCTCTCCGGCGACCTCCTCCACTACCACGGCCACCTCCTCTCCGGCGACCACCCTCCACTCCGGCGACCACCCTCCACCCACCATCCTCTCCGGCGACCACCCTCCACTCCGGCGACCACCCTCCACCCACCATCCACTCCGGCGACCACTCTGTTTTCGTTTTTCAAAATTTCAAAATTTTGGGCGGCCAGATCTGGATCTGTCCCGCTTTTTTTTTTAATTTCGAAATCAATAGCCGTGACGCACCAAAAACAAGTGCGCCACGGGTAACGAAAGATAGCCGTGACGCACCAAAAACAGGTGTGCCACGGGTAACGAAAGATAGCCGTGACACACCAAAAACAGGTATGTCACGGCTATTTTCAATAGGCGCGGCGTGATAGCCGTGACGCGCCATGGTGTGTCACGGATAAGCCAAATGGTGCGTCACGGGTAAGCTTTTTCCTAGTAGTGTAAAGACAGAAATGAAGCAAATCAATGAAGGCAAGAGAAAGAAGAAAGTTACAAGCGAAAGAAACATGTGAAAAACCTACCAGCCAGAGCCTGGGCCACGGGACGGAGGATGGCGACCAGATCGTTCTCGTGCTCAGCACCTGCCTCCACCAGCTGCTTCAAGGACTCGCGAGATTTAGCGAGACGGTCGGCTACATCCTTGCGAGTGGACTCTAGCTCCCTTCGGGTAGACTCCAGCTCCTTCTTCAGATCTTTCACCCGAGAATTAGCCTCGGCCTTCTCGGACTTCAGGCGGGTCACCTCGTCTGTAGCATGAATTGCACACGTCAAACAATAGTCACGGCCAGAAGAAACAAATCCAAAGTAAGGAGCATATATTAACTTACCCAGTAAAGAACGAACATCCTGAACAATCTGGTCGCGCTCTCCCCGAAGAGAAACACACTCCGCCTCGGCCATGACAAGGCGGCGCCCAAAGCCAACCAGAGAATCGAGGATACCCTGTAGAATTCCCTATGGGTTAGAAAGTTACCGCTTTAGCCTATACACGACTGTACACAGTCGAGTACAGCATCGGGGGCTACTCACATCGGGAGCACCGCCGTGCACCCGATGAAAATCAAGACCAAGAAGAAAACAAGTCTAGACTTGAGTCTATAGCCAACTACGAGCAATCAACCATAGACTCAGGTGCTACTCCTATCGGGAGCACTGTCATGCATCCGATAAAAAGGGACAAAAGCGTGGAAAGGTAAAGGGACATCACCTTGCCCTACGGGGTCAACAAGGGGTCAGGCGAGCTAGCCGAAACTTCCTTGCTCGCAGACGCTCCAGCATCCTCGGGTTGCCCAGCCGCAAAGCTAGGGATCATCCTCGCAGGGTTCGGAGGTTGTCGAGTGGAACTCGGAGCTGAAGCGGGGTCCACAACAATGTCCTTCTGTTTCTCGGACGGGGCCGAGGACGCGAATTGATCCACCTTGATGGTCACCAGGCTAAAACAAAAGTCAGAATCGAAAAAGAAAAGAGTAACCTCATATCAAAGGAAAAAACATAGGACTTACTCGTCCTCATCATCATCGTCAAGTTTGTCCGGGTCGCAAGTAGTGGGAATCTTCGAGTGCTGTATAGCGGGAGGAAGCACGCTGAGAGGAGTCGCCCGCATGGGCCTAATCTCCTCGTCCACGTCGTCAGTCAAGGAGTTATCCTTGGAAGTGACCTCAGCCTCCTCCTCCTTGCGACTCTTGCGGCGAAGAAGTGGTTCTCCTCCTCCTCCACCTCCTCTCGTTCATCGCTGGACTCTCCGTCCGCAACGCTGGCTTCGGGTGGAGCCTCGAGGTTGCTCGCCAGAAGATCCGAGACGCCGTCATCCGTAGAAAGTTGTGGGTAGAACGTCACCACATCCTGGTTCTACAAAGGCAAAGGAAGAAAAGACGGCGGCTCAATCGACGAAAACCCAGAACAAAAAAATAGGAGAAAGAAGAAGGATAGGAGATTTACCTCACTCGGAGGGTTTTCGGCATCGAAAGGGGTGACAGGGCACGTGTGACGCCCCTGGATCGGGTACTATGGCGATTTCAGCGGTCACGCCAGAATCCACATAATGTCTGATCCCGAGTTGTCATTTCGTATACAATTACAACAGTTCACGAATAATCCGTAACAACAATAGAAGAGATATATACAAGACGACTCAAATGAGTCAAGGATACAACTGATACAATACAAAGATCCAAATAACAGCGGAAGACGAAAATATCCGACTACGGACAAGATACAAATTGGACTAAGAGTCCTGAAGATAACCGATGGCGTCCAATCCCTGCCCAGGCCAAGCCGGAGGGATTCCCAAGCTAACGTCGTCAACTTCAAACCTGCTGACTGCATTGTGAATACATCCCCGAATCATGGGGTCAGTACTTGAAGGTACCAGCAGGCGGAAAGCAATACTCACAAGATACCAATGCAACCAGTCATCACAAGACACAAATACTTTGGGTACCAAGGAAGAGGTTGGTGTAATGAAGCGGCAGCGGGCGGCACTAAGCAGTCTATGGAGACACGCTACAACTCTCGTCTATTAGAAAGGGATGAGAAAGCGCGACAAAACCAACTACAACTACTCACCAAAACAAACCCATCCAGGATTTATCCCCCAACAACCAATGCCAGGAGGTAACCGAGGAAAAACTCACACATGTTGAAATAGTAATCATTGTTATCGCACAGGTTAACAAATATCATTAGGTGTAATTTGTCTGACTCTTGTAAGCCAGCACTTTCTCCAAGATCGTCACATAAGCGCGGACGACACGCCTTCTCGAAAAGATTTAACCCTGCGGGGATGCACCAATTTAGCCATACACGCTCAATCAATTCACAGCCACAAAGGCAGGACATCTCGGCATGACCGTTCCTATGACCACTTTCAAGTCATGCGAAGCCACCCATCGAGTTGACCCGCGTCAAGAGTCCGGCTGTAAACTCTGTAGCGGCTCAAAAGTTTTCGACTACGTGCAAGACGGATCAAACCAAGTAGGAACTGTCCGTTCGCACGTACTGCACCTGTATGACCCCCCAATCTCATAACCTCTCATCATCAATGCAATGTGTATATGCGTATGAGCAAATGGAACACTCAAACTAGTTGTGGCTCCCAAGATCATCAGAGGATCTAGTACTAAGTCAAAGGGGTTCCCATACACACCTCCCGCGAGTGGTTAGTGCGCTCATTCTTGGATCAGCGGACAAGAACCTTTTCCTAAGGCGACACCAGAGGGACCAAAAGCCTCAAGGGGCCTCCCGCCGGTGGCTTAACTCGATTTCAAATTTTATTATTACCCCCAAGAGTTAAGATCATTTTTTTTAAATCAAGTTGAGCCAACCTATCATGCTAGTTAAGTGACAAGGAACCAAGCTCGCCAAAGAACCTAAGCATGCGCTACGACTCACAAGGCCTACACAAAAACAAACATGTCATAGGAGGTGGGAGATGGGGCTGTATCATGGCTGCAAGATAAACATATGATAGGACCGAGACACAAGCATCGAATCATAAGGCTAGAATAAAGACAACGGAAAATATCGGTAACAAGTGATGAACGGCAGCCATAGGTAGCAAGTGAGTAAAGCTTGCCTGGAATCCAGCTTGTAGAGGTAGCAGAACTTGTCGTTTCTCACACCATATCAACGCCCTATCCGTGAATAAGCAAAACACTAAAAGAAGCCAAAGATGCACACTTACTACTACGGCAAAAGATCCAGCATGATCAAGATATGGATGCATGACATGCGGGATGCAACTAAACCAAGTTAAGGGGAACCAGAGTCCCAACAATTAAGTTAGAAGGTTAAAGTTATTTATCTAGCCATCAGAGAACAATTCATATGTGGGCTACCCAGGATTAAATGGAATAGGGCACAACTTGAATTAAATACCCAACTCATTCCATGTTTATTATTTAGGTGAAACATGCATAACACTACTAAAATGCAATATGCAAGATGCAAACATGAGCATGGATGACAAATTAATGTTCCTTGAATTTTTCTGATAATTCTAGACATAAAGTTTGTGTTATTTGGGTTAGTAAAACAAAAGATATGGGCATTTGAAGTTAGGGGCGTTTTTTGCCAAAAATAGGGATGTGTTTGTGATGGAAACAGAAGAATGGGGGGCTCCGGTTTAAAATAGGGAAGGCCAGGGGTCTGGGTGCGAAAGTTTCCAGATCGGATCTGGATCTTGGACGATCCTCACCAGGATGCACCCGGCCAGAGAGACTGACGGATGGGGCCGCGCCAGCGCGACGCTGACGAGGCACAGGTGGAGCCACGGTGGCGCTCAGGGTCACTGACTCACTGACTGGTGGGGCTGGCTCCCGCGCGTTAATTCCAGAAAAAACGGGAGGCAAAGCCTCAGGATGGGCGATTCGAACCTGGGTCTCCCAGGAGACGGATCGGGTGCGCAACCACTGGGCTGTGTGCTTGTTTGTGCAAGGATCCAGGTTTAAAACAAGATGAATAGTAAAACTGCGGTGTGTTTCTGACGAAACTGACGAACGACTACTGCAAGCTACAGATCGCCCGCGACGGACGGGAACAAGCCGGCGACGACCAACGCGGGGCGGCGCTGCCGTGACGAAGGTATGCGTGCAACCAGGGAGTGGTCTCGTTGGGTTCTGGGTGTGTGCATCCACGGGAGGAGAGGGCCGAGCCCAAGAGCAGTAGATGGAACACCAGCTCGTAGTCATGGAGTTCATGGCGGACAGGGAAACGGAGCGGACGACAGCGGGAAATACAGAAAGAATTGAGAGGGGAGAAGGCGGGAAGCGGACAGGGTGCTCACTGCAAGGTTGCTGCTGCAACCGAAGGCTCGGGGACGAACGGAGGCGTTGTAGATGAGGAAGACGACGGCAACCTTGGCCATGACGTTCTTGTGGACGGAGGAGGAAGACCATCCAGACAGCTTCGTATCCCGATCTTCAGCGGGGACGGCGAAGAGAGCATGGAGGTTCCGTTCCCGCAGTGATCTCGGCTCGACGGAGACCATGGCGGTGGGGCAACGGCGACGCGCCCCGAGCTCTCCCTCTCGGTTAAGAAAATTCAGACAAAGAAAACAGAGAGAAAGACATGGAAGAAGAGAGTGGCGGTGGAAAGGAAGGGGAAGGGAAAAGGTAGGGTTTCTGGCTTGGAGGACGGGGGTAGATAAGGAGAAGGGAGGGGATTATGGAGGGTTGGTGCCATGGTGCTTTGCTTTGGTGAAAACGACATGAGGTCTCACGCCTCCTGCGTGATCTTCGTGTACGGAGAAGAAAACGGGAGGGAACGTGGGTTGGCTACTTCTGAGCTTGGGTTGGCCGGTTGGGCTTCTCTCTCCCTCTTAAAAACATTTTTTCTTAATTATTATTATTATTTTAGAAATTGTTTTGGGACTATTAAAAACAGATTTATGCATAAAACAACTTCCAACAAATTTTAGAAAAATAGGATTTGATGAATTTTAAATAGTTTGCAAATTTTGAATGCACAAGGATGTATGAGGATGTCATGATGATGCACAAAAAGAAAAACAAACAAGACTAATTGGGGAAATCCCGGGCGTTACAGCACGGCGAGTAGCTCTCCCCTTTCTTCAAGCATGTGATGGCAACGATCTTCTTTTCAAATTCCGCATTCGAATGAACATCGTCGCACGTCCGGCTTCGATCATTGACACCCGTAAACTCCCACAATGGGGTCAGCCTGTCTTGGAGCGGCTGGACCCACCGACGCAGAAACACACCGGCCAAGTGTATCCCATTTAGCGGGGTTCCCTGCTCCTTGTCGCGGAAATGCGCCACTTTCGCGAGCAGATGAGAGACCACCTTGGATTCCTCGGCTGACAGCGCGTGCAACCAAGACTTCCTCCGCTTCAAGACGGCGAACGGGTGGAATTCCGGAACGCCACCCGCGCCTTGTCTTTGACGTAGAACCATCTTTGGCGCCACCCTTGAGCCGAGTCGACAAAACTCAACTCCAGGCACGGAAAGTCTTTATTCGCCTTGATCCCGAAGTCTCCGTTCGTCAGCGGCTCTCCGATCCTCCCGCCTGGCAGGGGCTTCTCTCGAAAGATCCGCACCTGGAAGATGGCCTTCCAAAGCCCCCAGTGTGGGCAAATACCGAGGAAGCACTCACAAAGCACGATAAAACACGAAATGTGTTGTATCGCGTAAGGAGGGAGGTCGTGCAACTGAATTCCATAGACATACAGCAGCCCGACGAGGAAGGGATGTAGAGGAAACGACAGACCTCGGGCAACATGCTCCGAGAACGCGACGCGCTCGTTGACGTGGGGATTGGGCATCTCCTCCCTCTTCATCGACATCCGAACGCGCTTGGAGTCCTTGGGAGGGATCAGTCCCTCCCTCTGCATCTCGACGATGCTCTTCTTCGTCGCGTTGGACAGGCGCCACTCGCCCGTCCTCTTCACCGGGGCTGCCGTAGAGGCGCTCGCTGCTTCCTTTCCGGATGCCGCGGCTACGCCGCGCTTCTTGCCTCCCACCAGTGGAGCTTGGTTCGTTCTCGCAGAAGGGAAAGAGTGCGCTAAAGGAGGAAGAAGGTGAATGAAGGCCGGGAAAGTTACCTTTTCCCTAAGGCCCAGTATTTATACCAAGGCTAGGCCACTGTGAGTCGTTGATCTATGGACGTGGAATTCATCCCCGCCGCCACGTGCGGAGCGGAAACAAGGAGACGGGGGCGGTTACCCTTGCACGATCTTTTACACAAGATCGTGCATAATTACCGCACGTCCAGCAGAGAAACCGGCATGCGACGGCTCATTTCTAGTCAAAAAGCTCACAGAGTGGGCCCTACGAACCCTTCCCCACTACGTCACATCCCATCGGGAGCAGGCAAGTGCGGGATGACGTCATTGCACACATCATAACACGAAATTTCTTTCGTATGAGCATAATGAAACAAAATTTCTTCCGTATGAGCATTTTGACACGAAATTTCTTTCGTACGAACTTCATGACACGAAATTTCTTTCGTATAGATCAAGGGAAAAAAGACTATCTCGCTCGAGAAATCGCATAATGGTAACAATGGCACTCGCCATTTTCAGGAGCAGATGATAGCGCTTGCGGTGCATCACAAATACAATCGCGAGTACGCAGCTCCCGCAATTCCTCGTCACGATGTACTAACACATCATTTTACCCTATATAGTTCGGCTGACTAGGCACATCTGTATGCCGTACTCTTCGAGTACGAAGGTAAGACCCAAGGATCGCTCCTGTGGGCCTGGAATCGCACTCGAGCTGCATCCTCCAGTAAATATTCCGTGTCAACAACACGAAGAAAAATCCTAGCGGACGCGCCGGGAACCCCTTTAAAGGTTAAGTTTGACTCGATAAGAACTCCACAGTCCAGTCGCAATGATCACCTCGCTGAGTTCGATTCGAAGGTCTCGAATTCGTGTAGGCCAGAACTGTTTTTGCCCGAGAAGAAATTAATTGGCCCTGATCTTTCGGGAGAGCCAAGTTACTGAGCCATATCCTTCTGCTAAGAAAGCCAAACTCAAGGCACACTCACCGCTCTATGCTCGAGTACATCTCACACAGGGTACACATCATTCAGGTCAAGTACCCAATTTAACTCAATTGCAAGATCCAGAAATGGATTTTGAGTGCTTACTCGACTATTTTCAGTCGAACAAGCACTCGGGAGCTACTGAAGAGGGGATGACTCCAGGACCTGTCGGATGAGCCTACCTGGTCCATGGCCCAGCACTGAAGCCCAGCACGAAGGTCTACCCCTTGGCTCTAGAAGGCCCATCAGCGGCCCACCCGCAAGACTTGCAGGGCAAGATGGAAAGCTTTCACCGACTAGAGCTAGGGTTTGTAACCCCCTCGGGCACGGCTTGAGACCCGATAGTCTATATAAAGGCTGGGAGAGCAACCCGAGGGGGACATCCAATGTTAGTTCTTCCACCACCATAGTCGTAGCTCGAGATCCCATCTCTCGGCCAAGGTACCTACCATTGTAACAATACTCATAATATAGGAGTAAGAGTTTTACCTCTACGAGGGCCCCGAACCTGGGTAAATCGTTCCCCGTGTTAGCCGACGTTGTCACCAGCGCCTATTTCGTTCTCTTACTCGAAAACCTACCGGATCATCCGAGGGATTTTTCGATATAACTAATCGACACATCCTCTCATGGATTATACAATGTTCCGCACAGAAAGAATCAAACTCGTTGAAAAAATACTCTCCACCATGATCGGACCTAAGTCTCTTGATTTTCCGATCAAGTTGATTTTCCGCTTCAGGTTTATAGATCTTGAAAAAGTTCAAAGCCTCATCTTTTGTTTTTAAGAGATACAAATGAAAATAACAAGTGGAATCATCAATCAACGCATGAAATATTTCTTTCCACCTTTTGTTCGCACGCCATTCATCTCACAGAGATATGAATGTATGAGCTCAAGTGGTGCCAAGTCTCGTACCTCCGCAGTCTTATGAGACTTGCTAGGTTGCTTTGCTTGCACACATACTTGACACTTAGAGCCCTTGACAGTAGTGAAATTCGGGATTAAATTCATTTTGGCAAGCCGCGTCATGCATCCAAAATTAATATGACAAAGACGTGAATGCCAGACATTTGATTCACTATTGGTGCAAACATGATTCACGCATCTGAAAGAAATAAGAGCAACAAGCCTCCGCAATCATAGCCTTTACCAACAAAAGTTCCAAACGTTGACACTACAAATTTATTGGACTCAAAAGTTAGCTTGTAGCCATCTCGACATAGGAGAGATCCACTAACAAGATTTTTATTGATAGAGGGCACATGATGAACGTTCTTCAGGCGCACGATCTTCCCTGAAGTAAACTTCAGATCCACCGTACCAACACCTCGAACAGAAGCATGCGACCTGTTTCCCATCAGCACGGAGGAAGTCCCTATGAACTGGTTTGAAGAAAACAAAGATATATCAGCACATACGTGTACATTGGCACCAGTGTCAATCCACCAATCAGGAGAATGCCATACTAAAAGAATAGTAGGGAATTTATCGTACCCAGCATCCTTCATCTCAGTATCTCCAATAACAACATTGGTAGTCTTGCCATTCTTCTCAAGTTCTCCCATCTCATACAGTTTAGGGCATTTCGGAGCCCAGTGGCTCAGGTCACCACAGCAATGGCAAGATCCCTTTCTTTTCTTGAATTGGTAGTTTGTGCAGGCTTATTCTTCCTATCATATTTGCCTTTGTTCTCAGGATTGTTCTTGTTCTTGGGCTTGTAGAACTGGAAGTTCTTCTTCTGAACGAAGTTTGTACTAGAACCTCCCTCAAGACCTCGAGCATGTTTGTCTTTTGCTCTCGCCTTCTCTTCCATATCAAGAGAACCAATGATATCCATAACGGAAAACTCCTGTCTCTTGTGCTTCAAAGCGGTAGCAAAACTCGTCCACGACGAAGGAGGAAGTTTGGCAATGATGCCTCAAGTAATAAACTTGTCCGACAACTCACACGATAACTTCTCGAATTCTTTAGCAATGGATTGTATCTCATGAGCTTGCTTAACGACTGAGCGCTCATCAGTCATTTTGTAGTCATAAAATTGCTCCATGACATACAATTAACTGTATGCATCCGAGGCACCAAACTTTGCCTCGAGCGCATCCCACATACCCTTGCCCATAGGAATGAACAGATACGGGTCAATAAAATTCTCATCAAGAACACTCAAAATAAAAGCTCTCAGAAGAGTGTCGGCTTCCTCTAAAGCTTTCTCATCTGCAACAGAAAGCTCTCCTTTAGGATTGATCTTAGCGGCGTCGAAGCACCTCATGGTTTGAAACCAGAGAGTGGCTCTCGTACGAAACTGCTCGAAATCCTCCCCTTTGAAGACAGGGGGCTTCATTCAAGCAGCAAAACCAACAATTGAAACTTGCCTAAAATAAGGTTTTTGGATTTTTGAATATATGAGAAATTTTCCAAATGGTTTAATCCATGAAAAAGATAAATAAAATATGGCTAGAATAACTGGAAATAAACTAGTCAGGTGATTTGCCTCAAAGCACGAAATAAACAAGTCCAAATAAATTGGGAGTAGAAGAACATGTATTGAGACATGAAACAGAAACATGAACGCGTACGGTGCAAAGGAAGAAACGTTCACGTTAGGCGACGTAGACATCTCGCCGAAGAGGTAGTCGACGTCTGGATAGAAGCCGTCATTCGGGAAATAGTCGTCGGCAGCCGTGGTGACGATGATGCCAGTAGTCGCGCAACAGCGCTCCCCAAAAACCTTATCGCCCTTCTCCCATACAGGATCCAAAGAGACGGGGTTTCCGAGGCCTACTGTCCCGTTCCGCGGTGCACACCGCAGAACGGGATGGAGATGTCTTGATCGGTGGCGCAGTGCTTGAGAAACACGAGGCAGAGGTGCGGATGTGTTGTGTGTCTACAAAGAGGAGTGACCTCTATTATATAGGCACAACAACAGGAGGCTAACGGGTAGCGAGGGAGTGGAAACGAACAGACAAGCGGCGAAATGAATAGCCGACAGTCGAAGCTAAACAACCATCCACTCACGCACAGTAATTTCCCACTAGTGCAAAAACGTTTTAGCTTTCGCGCGACCGTTCATATTTGTCCATTCATGTATTGAGAAGATGCCACAGAGCCAGTTCCATGTTTTCTATTGTTTTTAGTTTCAGAAAATTTGTTCTAGAAATATTCTCGGAATTGGAAAATTTTAAGCCCGGAAGTCTTAGAGTTCCCGAAGGTTCCACAGAGTCCCAAAGAGACCCGGAGGGGGGCCTCAGGAAGCCCACACCATAGGGCGGCGCGCTCCCTGGCCGCGCCATGGGGTGGTGTGCCCCCCGGCCGCCACCGCATTTGCTCTTTCACCTATTTATACCCCCCCCCCCCCCGAGACGTAAACCCTAAAGATATACCACTTCGTCCCAAAAAACATCTGAGGCCGCCATCATCATTATCTCGAGATCGGGAGGGTTCTACACCACCATGCCCTCCTCCGAAGTGATGCGTGAGTAGTTCACCCCTGTACTACGCATCCATAGCAGTAGCTAGCTGGTTGTTCTCTCCACTTTGTACCTCATGTTTAGATCTTGTGAGCTGCCTAACATGATCAAGATCATCTTTATGTAATGCTATATGTTGTGTTTGTTGGGATCTGATGAATGTTGAATTCTATGTCTTCTGATTATCAATCTTTCATGTTATCTTCATGCATATGTTATTTATGATCTTTCCTGCTCTCTGTTATTAGTAGATGCTCTGGGCAAGTAGATGCTAGTAACTCCAAGAGGGAGTATTTATGCTCGATAGTGGGTTCATGCCTCCTTTGCATCTGTGCTCGAGTGATAGAAACGTGACGAATGGAGGATGTGTTGTTGCCATTAGGGAGAAAACAATGGTGTTTACCTAGTTTACATTGTTTACATTACACACTTTGCTTACGGCGATAATCCATTGCTTGCAACTTAATACCCAATGTTTGTTTGGATGATATTCGGAGGGTGGATTATTAGACATAGATGCAGTTGGATGACGGTCTATGCATTTTGTTGTAATGGACGCATGAATCACATAGTAATCTTTATGTCTTCCATATGCACTACGGTGCAACCTTCATTTATGTCAATTGCCCAGCTGTAATTTGTTCACCACACATGTTATTTATCTTTCACGGAGAGATACCACTAGTGAACTGTGGACCCCGGTCCTTTTTTGTCAGACTGATAAAACCTACTGCTGTCAGAATGTTCTCCTACTGTTTTCTACACCATATGTTTAACCTCTTTGTGTTCATCAAAACCGGTGAGATTGACAACCTCACTGCTTCGTTGGGGAAAGTGATCTGATTGTGTTGTGTAGGTTCCACGTTGCTTCTGAACCGGTAGTGCGCCCTGCCATCTCAGCTGCTTCAACCTTCTGAAGTTACTCCTTCCTCCTACTTGTCGATTCAACCTTGGTTTCTTACTGAGGAAAAACTGTTGTTGTGCTCATCATACCTTCCTCTTGGGGTCTCCCAACGAGTGCAATACCTACACCATCAAACTATTTTTCTGGTGACATTGCCGAGGAGGAAGAGAATTTCTGCAAGGGGCGTCTCTTACTTCCAATCTCTTTTCTTTGTTTTTGTTTTGCTTAGTTTATTTTATTTTGTCTTGTTTGCTTTTCTTTAGCAAAAACACACACACAAATAGTTCTTATTCTAGCTGTAGTTTTATTCCTATTTTTAGTCTGGCTAAAATGACTGTTCCTGAGGTTGAAGTTTGTTCCTTTAAGCAACAAGGGGGAGAAAGTATGAAAGATGCTTGGTATAGGATAAGTGATGCTCATCATAATACTCCACCTTAATCCTTCTTAGGAATTTTCATGTTGGTATTACTAGATGGTATAGGTATTTTATAAACACTCTTACAGGCGGTAATTTTCTGGGAACACCTGCTTTGGAAGCCTGTAATTTAATTAAAAGTTTAGTTGGAACACCACTTACTAAAGTTGTTAAAACTGAGATCACTTTAGATGATGTTATTAAAAATCTAAACTCTATGGAGAAAATTTTGCCAAAGTTCCTTGATAATGCTAGCAAAGTTAATGAATCAATAGTAAGTATCAACAAGAAAATCACTATTTTAGAAGCTAGCAATATCCATGATAGTCAAAATATGAGGATTGGTAAATTAGAAGAGGCTATGGAAACTTTATGCTCTTAAGTTTAAAAGAGAAAAACCTTATGTGGGATAAGATAAATACTTTATGTATGTCCCCAAGGCACCTAAACCAAAATCCCCTAATGTGCTTAAAATTAATAAAACTTTTAGTGAAAATAAAAGTTTTTTGCATGTTGAATCATCTTCAGGGGTGTCCAAGGTACCCGTTGCTACAGTTGGGGTTTTGGAGGAAATTATTGATTTGGATGCTTCCTCATTTGAAAACACTTGATTCCACTTTTTTGGGCCTAGCTAAAAGGCGTTAAAGAAAAGCACTTCTTGGGAGATAACCCATGGTTTTATTTTTGCTTTGTTTTTATCTGTTTTATTTGAGTCAATGGGCTGTATAGTTCTGTAGAAACTCCTTTGTATATTTCTTTTCATGTTTTAGTAGTGCAAGTAAGGTTTCTGACGAGACTTGAAGTTGGTTTTTGGATTTCTGCGCAGGAAACTGATTTTTGCTGTCCACTGTAAAAAAATCGTATAAATCATAGAAAAATCAGAATGGCCTGAGATTTTGTGCTTATTCCTAGGCTAATTCTGCAACTCTTTGTTGTTTAAGTTTTTCGATCTGAGCAACGTAAGTGCCTCGAAAGAATTCGTCTTTACAGACTGTTCTGGTTTTGACAGATTCTGCCATTTTTCTTGCATTTGCTCTTTTGCGATGTAAAGTGGATTTCTTTGCTTCACAAAACATCAGTGGCTGTAGCTAATTTTAAAAGTATCAATAGCACTTGTGCCATACAGAACCAATTAATTTTTAATTGTTGCACTAACCCTCTAATGCGAATTATTGTTTGAGTGTAGTGTGAAGGAAGTTTTCAAGGGTCAAAAGAAGAGGTGATATATGTGATCAAGAAGAGTGCAAGGTCAAAGCTTGGGGTTTCCCCCGTGGTTCATCCAAGCATATTTCTAGAAGACTCAATCATCTAAGCTTGGGGATTCCCAAGGCATCCCCTTCTTCATCAACTATTTATCAGGTCACTTTTTGTGAAACTATATTTTTATTCTGTCACATCATATGAAGTTTACTTGGAGCGTCTGTTTGTTTTTTTTCTTTTGTTTTACTTTGTTTTTCTTGCTGCAATCATATGGTTGAACCCTAGCACTCTTTGGTTGGGGGAGAGATACGCTCCGCTTTTTTGTTTGAATACTTGCTATGCTAGTATTCTTATTTTTTCTTCTAGTTGCTGATTCTTTTTTTGTTTAGCTCTTGTTTTCATTGTATCTCTTGTTCAGAGATGTTAGTTTTAGTAGTGTTATGTGATTCCTCTCATGTTTGCTTGCTGTAGTATTTAGAGAGTTTTTGTTAAAGCATGTCTTGTATGGTGCTTGTTGGGAAAAGAATCTGCTGCTTGAGGTACAATTTATAACGGTGCAAGTAGAAGCTTGTATAGAATGTGGCTAGACTTTTTCATATCATGCTAGATGTTATGTTTGTTCTAAATCCTTGTGGTTATTTAGTATCATGATTAGCCTCAAATAGCTGAGAGTGTTTAATGTGCCATTGAAATAATCATGAGTTGTTCTTGTCATTGAAATAAATTTGTGGTGTTCTCGCTTGAATGTTTTATTTGGTTGACTTGGCGCATGCTCACACCATGTTTATGACTATGAACCAGTCACGAATAGCCTCCATGATCATTTAGATTTTGACATTGTGGTACCACTTATGCTTTGATTAATGATGGTTATGTCTCTATACATGATTATAACTCTTATGCTCTATTGATTTGTTGCTCCCAGTCTTTTGCTAGCCTCCAGCTATAATGAGTATGAGGTCTACTCGTGCATCCAACTCCCAAAAACCAAAGTTTTCCCATTGTGTCCACCATACCTACCTACATGTGGTAATTAATCTCCACTCCAAAGTAAATTGCTCATGTGTTATCTTTAAAACTTTCAAAATTACTCATGTTTTATGCTCCTGTTTTAGCTCATGAGGACGTAAATAGAGAATCCTTATCTCACTTGTTGATTGGACTTCATCCGCTTATCCAATAATAGAAGAGCTGGCAGCGGGGTGACTGGTGATCCCTAGGTTGCAGCACATCCTTTTTACTCACAAAACCGGTGAGATTGACAACCTCACTGCTTCGTTGGGACAAAGTGATTTGATTGTGTTGTGTAGGTTCCACGTTGTTTATGAACCGGTAGTGCGCCCTGCCATCTCAGCTGCTTCAACCTTGTGAAGTAACTCCTTCCTCCTACGGGTCGATTAAACCTTGGTTTCTTACCGAGGGAAAACTGCTGTTGTGCTCATCATACCTTCCTCTTGGGGTCCCGCAACGAGTGCAAGATCTGCACCCATTCCTCTAGGATTTTCAGGAAGATTAAAATAGGTTGGGCTATATTGGGCCAAAATTCCAACAATCCCTTACAAGATCCTAGAGGCACACAAAATTTGCCTTAGGTTCCAAAACACTCTTTATATACCGGTACTGTAGTGGAGATTTTTAATTTGAACTCCACCTAGAACTCTCTTTTACACTAGTTTGCAACTTGAACAGTGGACTATGTCTTGAACTTCAAGTTTTCCGCGAATCTAGCTTCACGCAAAGCCTTGACCGATACTTGGCTACCGTGAGATTTCCTCACGGGTGGAGCTTATACATCATACTCCAAGACCTTTCATGAGTTTATTAGAGAGAACCCAACTATCATAGACTGCGACGTCTAACAATCGAACTCATATAGGTGAATTCCTCAAAAGATGTCCTACAGGTCAACATCTCTGCTTAAATGAAGCCTCCTGGAAAACATTAAGATTATATCAACCTACCTTGCAGTGTAGAATAGTATTACATCTTCAAGGAGTGGTATTAAATAAACGTAACGATAATCTCCTCTCAGTTGCTCAACAGTTCTGTCTCCCAATTCTACTTCACGGGATCTCCGATCACATAGGGTGGGTTGCCGCTGTGAACATCTCATGCGGTAGGTCTAATTTCCATCTCCTTCGATGCATTATCGATCACATTACGTGAAAGACCCTTTGTGAAGGGATCCGCCAAGTTCATAGATGTTTGGATATAATCCAACGCAATAACTCCGGAGTTTTTCAATTTCCTGACAGATTTTAATCTCCTCTTCACATGCCTTGATGACTTCATAATATCTTTAAAACTGTTCACTTTTATGATCACAGTCTGATTATCACAGTTCATTAGAATAGAGGGTATTGGTTGTTTCAACCACATGTAAGTCCATCAAGAGCTCACGAAGCCATTCTACTTCAATAGTGGTTGTGTCTAATGCCGCGAGTTCTGCTTCCATAGTTGACCTTGTTAAGATGGTCTGCTTGTAAGACTTCCAGGAAACAACGCCATCACCAAGTGTAAAAACATAACCACCCGTGGCTTTCATCTCATTAGCATCAGAAATCCAATTTGAATCACTATATCCCTCAAGTACCCTTGGGTCCTCGGTATAATGAATTCCATAGCTCATAGTGCCTTTTAAATAGCGCCTATCTCTTTCAGCGCATGCCAGTGATCATTTACCGGATTTGAAACAATTCGACTCAATTTGCTCAAAACAAACGAAATGTCAGGCCTCGTGGCACTAGCTAGATACATAAGCGAGCCAATAATCTGAGAATATCTTAACTGATCTCTAGTAATCCGTCGATTCTTTCGAAGTAAAACACTAGGATCATACAATGTTGGAGAAGGCTTGCAGTCCTTATACCCAAAATGACTCAAGAACTTTTCCACATAGTGGGATTGAAGCAGATTAATCCCACCATTGTCGTCTATCAGCATTTTGATGTTTAATATAACATCAGCGACTCCAAGATCCTTTATCTCGAAGGATCGAGATAATAAATCCTTGACCTCCTGAATCACATCAAGGTTGGTCCCAAATATCAGTATGTCATCGACGTACAAACACGTTATAACTCCCTCGCCCCCACCATGACAATAGTATACACACTTGTCAGCTTCGTTTACAACAAAGACTTCAGCAGTTAAAGTCCTCTCAAACTTTTCATGCCATTGCTTAGGAACTTGCTTGAGGCCATGCATTGACTTCAATAACTTACAAACCTTACCTTCATGGCCAGGTACTACAAAACCATCTAGCTGCTCCATGTAAATTTCCTCGTCTAACTCTCCGTTGAGGAAAGCCGTCTTAAAGTCCATTTGGTGAACGAGAAGACCGTGTGAGGCAGCCAATAAGAGTAGTACCCGAATAGTGGTCAGTCAAGCCACAAGTGAGTAGGTATCAAAGAAGTCTTCTCCTTCTTTCTGGGTGTAACCCTTAGCCACAAGAATTGCCTTGTATTTTTCAATGACCCACGCTTCCGCATGATTGTGCTTGCCATCACACCTATGTACTCGTGGAAGTGTTTCTTTTGCGACCCGTAGCAAACAGTGGCGAAGCTTGCCCAGAATTGCAGGGGCGAAGGGAGGGGGAGTGGCTAACGCTGGACAAGCTGAACAAGTTTGTAGGCTTGCACCGAGCTTTTCATGGCTCGCTCGGGACTTGACTCGGCGCACTACGGCGATGGACCAAGCCGAGCCCGCTTTCTTGGAACTCGACGACCTCGGGCTGAGCCTGGCTCGGCTTGGTCTGGCCCACGAGCTTTTCTTTTGATTTTTTTCCTAGCTAACAACACACGGGCTTGGTCGCTGCTCTCCTCGACCTCGACTGGAACCATTGAAAAGGAGAGACGTGTATTACCCACCAAGATGCAGATTCCGCCGCTGGCAGTCGCGCCGCTCGCCCACGCTGTCACTCGCTGGTAGATCATCCCCGACCGATCTAGGTCCCTTTGGAGTCCGCGCCCAACGGCCTGAGCCCCGCGAGCAGTCCACGCCCATGCCCCGCCGGCAGTCCACGTGAAGCTACTATGGCCACCGCCGCGCCCTCCTCTCCGGCCGCCAACGCGCCGTCCTCTCTGGCCCTGCCCCTGCACCAGAGCACATCTCACAGTTGCACTCCCTTCCCTCACGCCCAAGCTCCTAGCTCCATTCCCTGCCTTCCGGCCGCGTCGCGCCCAAGTCCGACTCCACTCCATGCCTCCGCCCGAGCTCCTGTCCGCGCCGCTGCGTGCCATCCGGCCGATTCAGCAGCTCCGCTCAGCTATGCCTGCTCGTGCATAGATGTATTCATGAAGAAGAAGAGGAAGAAGTGGCTCGCGAGCCGGCTCGTTTAGCACCGAGCCTAGGCTTGGCTCGGGCCGAGTCAGCCCGAGCGGCTCGAGCTGGATGGTGGCTCGTCGTTTGTGGGCCGAGCCGGAGCCGTGGCCTCCTCTGACTTTGCCTAAGCTCCGCCTCAGGACTAGTAACGCACGGTCACATTTACTAGTACACAAAAAATAAGTATCCGTTAGTGTTCCAAGTATGCAGCCAGTACATGTTTAATTTATCATCAAATATGAATTATCTCTATGTTTGACGATTAGATTTCGTTGGAGTATGATATGTAGTTCTTACGGTTTTTTGATTTTTTTTTTTTTTGATTTTGTTGTTCTTACCGTTAAACTACGATAGTTGGATCAAAATCACCGCGTCACATATGCCGGAACAAAAATATTCTGTACAAATAATCAGTACTGAAAGATCGAAAAAAAAAGAGTAGTTAGATACGGAATTATCCATCTTTGAAACAGGGCCTAGTACACAAAACAATAAGGTGATGACTACGAAGAAGAAAAAAATATCTCGTGGGCTGAATTCCACAAACCTGTCCTCGCCCGCCATGCAATTACAGACTGGGCCACAAGCCCTGACGTAGGTCTGCAAGAGTTGTAGGTGCCTTGCTATCCTTGCTTGTAGGCTTTAAAAAAAAATAGGGCGCCGCGGCGGCCATCATCTCCGGAACCCCGATCGATCTGGATCAATCTTTATCATCGCCATGATCCGGCGGTCGGTGAGGAGGGACTGGTCGTCCCTTGCTCCGGACCTCATCCCTAAGGTGGGAAACCTCCTCCTAGACACGAGCGATGTCGACGGCTACATGGACATGCGGGCCGTCTGCCGCAGCTGGCGCTCCGCCCTGCTTGCCGACCGCCGCCTACTCGACGCCGCTGATCCCCGCTTCTTTCCTCGCCAGTGGGTCATGCTCGACTACGAAGACAATTTCGACGAAGGCCGCCTCTTCGTCAACATCTCCACCGGGCGCTTCTTCCGCCGCCGGATCCCGCTGCTTCGTGCTGGCCACGCTCTCGTCGGAGCCTCCGACGGCCTCCTCGTCCTCGCGGACAGCCGGTATCCACACGCCTGTCGCGTCCTCAACCCATTGACCGGCCACACGCTCAGCTTCGCGGCGCCCATACCGGTACTCAGCGACACCGGGACGGTCGCGGTAGAGGCCGGCTCAGTTGTCCCGATGCTACTGCTCGAATCCACACGCGCCATTTGCGGAAGACCCAAGGCCATGATCGCTGATCCAACCAGAGAACACTTCTTCAGCCGCATTAATAGAGGCACAAGCCACTTTGCTACCGCGGTTGCGTACGCGGGCCACATCTACATGGCGTACACTGATGGATCCGTATTCAGGAGGGTCGGGGCGGTGCACCAAGACCTTAGAGAGCCGATAATAGCAGCCGGCAACCCGGCCGACGAGCCGGAGGCCGTCTTCCGATCCTGGTGGATTCCGCAGGGGAGCTGCTGCTCGTCCTTCGCCATCGCGAAAGGTGCACCTTCAGGGTCTGCAGGGTGGACGTGGAGCGGAAGGCGCTGGAGCCCGTGACGAGCATCACCGGCCGTGCTCTATTCTTCGGCCGCAGGTGTTTGTCCGTGGCCGCCGACAAGTTCCCCAACGTCATCCAAGGCGGCTGCTTGTACTACGCCACCTTCTTGTTCGACAGGCGGGGTCTCGAGGTCCAGTGCATGTACAGGTTTACAATGAGGGACGACTCGGAATCGCTGATGGCGAGCAACATGAACCCGATGTGGTTTCGCCCGGAGATCATCTCTGCATATCGCCCTTTGTGCATTGCTCGGGTCTTCCTCTCCTACTGCTTGAATCTTCCAAACGTGCACGCTCAGTTGATGCCGTAAAACAGTCCCACGACGGATGTATAAGATGTATATTCACGCAACTTCTGAAAATTGTTACAAATTTCTCATGTTTCAAATTATATATATGAATCTCTTTTTCATGTCTCAATTTAAATTCTTGTCAAACAAATTGCTCAATCAACTTTCAAAATACATTTGATAGATTTCAAAAAAATAAAAAAATCTGCCGCTGGGTTTTGCGAAACCGAATCTCTCTTAATTTTGTGTGGTGCCCTAGCTAACATATGGACACAAGTGTGATGGAAGGTTGAAATAGCCAAAACCCAACTCCCGAGTGGGACCCTATTCACACATGCGCCGGCTGTTTGGAAGGTTCTAGACTTATAGCTGGAAACTCCCCCTTTGAGCCGGCCAGAGGGAATCTAGTGAAACTTTGGGCTCAAACATGTTTTTCCATGTTCCTATGGCCCACCCTATCACACAAAGGAGAAAATTCTGTTGGTCTACCCCTTTCGTAGTGGGTGAAAGGGTTAGGGTCCGGACGCTGTGGTGTGTGTGGGGGGGGGGGGGGTGCGAAGAGCTTTCTAAAACAATCTGAATCTTGCACGGTGTTCTAGTTTATGTATATAAGTCTGGGGGTGAAACATCCCTAGCTCCAATATATAAAGTGCGGGCAAAAAATAAAGCTAACAAACATAAGCACCAAGAGAATCAACTATTTGTCTACCCGCATGTACATGAGTTAGGGGAAATACTAAAGCAAACCAATTTATTGCACGATGAACCATTTTTTTGAACACGTCAATTTTTTAACTTCAAGAATATTTTTTGAAACACTGTGATTCTTTTTAAAAAATACGTAATTTTTTTATCTCCATGTATTTTTTTTATCCATGAGCATTTTTTTAACGACATGAACTATTTTCTAAAACTTGTGATTGTTTTTTTAACTCCATAATTTTTTTCTAAACATTATGAACTAAATTTAAAATACCATCCATGAACATTTTAATATATCACATGAATTTCTTTTTACTTATCCATGAAATTTTATTTGAACACTATGAAAAATATCTTTAAACAAGTGAATTTAACTCCGTGAAATTTTTATAACTCTGCAAACAGTTTTGTAAAACACCGTGATTTGAGGCATGAACATTTTTGTAGACTAAAAAACAAAAATTATGGTTTTACCTTATAATCTGCCAAACATTTAAAACAGAGGAAAAAAAAAAGTTAAAAAAAAGGTCAGGAAAAGAAAGACCCGCGCGTGCTAGGCTGGGCGGTGATCGTATATTTTTTTTGTTGGGGCAGCTCGCTGGTCGCTCACAAGGACTAGAAGAGGCATGCTGGCCCAGGCCCATGTAAGGCGAGGCGGCTTTCCGCTAGCCTGAATTGACAGGACCCGAGTCATATTAATTCTCTACTCCGCAACTTCTGGTGTGCCATCAAAGAAGGGAAGCGGAGGACGTGTTGAGTGTCATGGAATCTATGACGCAACCAAACTTTGCAGGAGGACGGGGCTTCCGAGATATTGAGCTTTTCAATCTATCTCTCCTCGCACGTCAAGCCGGAAGGTTATTACAAGAACCCACGTCTTTGAGTGCGCGGGTGCTGAAGGCAGCCTATTATCCAAATGGAGATATCCTAGAGGCGACACTAAGATCACATCCATCTCAGGTTTGGAGATCCATTATGGAAGGTCGGGATGCGCTAAAGATCGGCCTAATTAAAAGGATTGGTAATGACCGAGAGACTGATGCATGGGAGCAGAACTGGTTGCCACGCGACGAGCGGCTTAGGCCTATAGAAGATGCTCCAACAAAGATGAGTGACTATATTGATCATACAACAGCCTCCTGGAGAGTGGAAAAGCTGGAGGAGTTTTTTCACCCTATGGACTCAGATGTGATCAAGAATATCCCGTTGTGCACTAAAAACCAGTAGGATTTTTGGGCATGGCACTTTGAGCGTAATGGGGTCTTCTCGGTAAGGTCGGCATATAGAGCTCTCGTGGCAACGAGGAGAACTAGAGATGATTGGCTTGAGAAACGCCCAGCCCTTCCAATTCGGCTACCGAGGGAGAAGCTTGGACCAGGTTGTGGAAGGTGGCTATCCCGTCAAAGATACGGATCTTCTTGTGGCGTCTGGCGCAACACTCGCTGCCAACGGGAGATGTACGAAAGCACAGGACCATGACTCCATCTCGAGCGTGTTCCATCTGCGGGCGGGAAGATTAATGGAGGCACTCGCTGATCGAATGCAACATGTCTCGGTGTGTGTGGGCTCTTACTGCAGAGGACTTCACCGAGCATATTTCAATGTCTGCCGAGCCTTCGGCGAGACAATGGCTTTTCTCAATGTGTGGGACTATGAAACAAATTGACCTGACGAGAATGCTCGTCACTTTATGGTCTATCTGGCACGTGCGGAGAAAGGCGATACATGAAAACATATATCAAAGCCCAATGGCCACGGTGCAATTTGTGGACAGGTTTCTGATGGACCTGGAAGCAAGCAAGGAGACACAATTGGGTGCAGCCAGCTCGGGGCCGATGGATTCCACCTTTGAAGGGGCGATCAAAGATGAATGTAGATGCAGCCGTGGCAAAAACCGAGAAGAAGGGAACTGTTGGAGTTGTGTGCAGATCAGCCATGGTTTTTTGATGGCATCACCCATCCTGGGTGTTTGGAGGCGATGGAGTGCTGTGAGGCACTCGATTTGGCAGTGGACCTTGATCTCGGTCCAATCCATATTGCATCTGATTGCCTGGAAGTCATTCAAGCACTGAAAACCAATTATATGGGGGGCTTTTGGCTCGATAGTGAAGGAAGTCAAGGAGAAGGCGTCAGCTATGCAAGTAGTTTTCTCTAATGAGAGGAGAGAATGTACAGAAGCTCATGTTCTGGCCAAGCTTGCGTCGAGCTTGCCAGTGGGGCGCCATTTGTGGCTTCTGTTCCCTCCAGAGGGTCTAAATTTTCCTGTAAACTATTATGTTATTTGAATAAGGGGTAGAAGTTCTAAAAGAAAAAAGACAGGACCCGAGTTGATCCCTGGTAGATTCTCAAAAAAAAATCGACCCCTCTGGTCGGCGATCGGCGACGAGGGACTGGTCGTGCTTCACTCCAGACCTCATCTTCCACGTGACGTGAGCTACTTCCTCCTAGACACCAACAACGTCGACATCTACATGAATATTTGTGTTGTCTGCCGCGGCTGGCACTCCGCCATGGCCGATCCGCACCAGCACGACACTTCTGATCTGCACTTCTTCCCTTCCCGGTGGATCATGCTCAATGATGACGAAGGTCGCCTCTTAGTCAACGTGTCCGCAGGGCGCTTCTTCCGCCGTCGGCTCGCCCTCCTCCGCACAAGCCAAGCTCTCATGGACAAAGTTTGAAATAGCGGGCTATTTCATTTAGCGGCAACTCGGCCAGAAACTATAAAACACTATAGCGAAGCTATAAAACACTATAGTCATGAAACTTTTGAAAAATTTAGCATACACTGGTAGAAAATAGGCCTTCAGTCCCGGTTCGCAAAGGCCATTAGTCCCGGCGGCGCAACCGGGATTAGGTATGCGCGACTAAAGACCCCCCCCCCCCCCTATAGTCGCGGCACTTACGGACCGGGACTAAAGGCCCGTCCACGTGCGCGCCAGGAGTCCGTCGGGGCGGAGGACCTTTAGTCCCGGTTCTTGTGGCTAACCGGGACTGAAAACCTCCTGCGCAGGTTTAGGCTTTTAGGCCCACTAAACCTGGTTTCTTTTTAATTTGTTTTGTTTTATTTCTTTTATATTTTATTTTGTGTTTTATTTTAATTTGATGAAGTTTCAGTACACATATTTATATATTTTACGCTACTATAGACATGCATATATGAAATTTCAAACAAGAAGAATTCAATAGGAATATATAATATATATTCAATATCGGGTGACCATATACAACTTCGAACAAGTTTCTATATACACAATTAAGATGGATGACCATACACAACTTCGAACAAGTTTCAATCTCGGAGATGCATATAATTTGCATCGTCGGAGGACGCATAGTGTTCTCCTGTACGATCGATGACATGCCTAAGGAAAAATCCTGCTATTTCCTCTTGAATTGGTCGGAAGCGAGCTTCTGGACTAAGCGCCCTCCGCAAGTTATTGAGACTCTTTCGCGTGCTCTCCGGCTTCTTCCTCTTAGAGGTTTCTTTCCGTATGTTCTCACAAACATAGTATCCACATAGATTGGTCCCCGATGGCTGCTTATCCACACCACGAACCACATTTTTAAATTCTAGCTGATGTTTGAATTCACCGACAGTTTTTTGTGAGAACCGTCTCCAAACTCTACAGTGCAAATAAAATTAAATGAAAAAGGGAGTTATTAGCTACTGCATATTAGGAAATGAACAAAAGAGACCGATCGATATAGAGCGTAAATGATTGAAAATAATTACCTTTGCATCATTTTTCTCATGTCGATCCAAAGCTCTGGATCTGAATCCATAGAGTCCATGATAAAAACTATGGAGCTGTGAAGTTCAATTTTTTAGCAGCATCCAGTGGAACCTGCGGACACGTTACATGCACAGTCATGCATAACTTATCGATTAGACATACCATGCATGGAGTAAACAAAAGAGAATGGGCACAAGAGAGAAAAACTCACCCAAAATGGTAAGGAAATAGAATATGACTTTTGAGTTCATGCTTTCTAAGAAAATTGTACAAGTCTTTCTCCACGTCTTTGGGGTGACGTTCTAACATAGTTCCATTAATGATTTGTGGGTCAATGAACCAAACATCATGGATGAGTCTTATTTTGCATTCCCAAATCTTCAATCTGCATAATAGCGTACGCAACAATATAGTTAGGACAATATATATATATATATATATATATATATATATAGACATCCTATTCAGCACCCTGGGTGCAGAGACTTATTTTGCACCCATAATTTTATTTTATGTCGCTAAGTCATAATATTATATTACGTATGTAAATTTACGTTCATGTTGATCCATAATAGAAAAATCGGCATAATTTTTAAAAAATATGATTTATAGCAACATAAAAGTCATAAAAATAGCATAAATATCTATTTTTGTTATATTTTTGTAAAGTCACATAAATAATTTTTTACGACATGGATATATTTTATTACGTTCTACTCGATACAAGGAATAGGACAAAATTTACGTGACATAAAAATCATGTACGGTTGCGGAGATAGAGGGTGGGTGTAGAATAACTATTCTATACCCTCAGTGACAAATAGCGCGACCCTATATATATATATATATATATATATATATATATATATATATATATATATATATATATATATATATATATAGTGTAGGCAATGAAGAACGAGATGAGGTAGAAATAAATCACTTACAGAACGTAGCAACTCAGGATAGATTTGTCGAGCTCGCGCAGATTGAACAGCTGGAACAATTCACTCATCTCAACTGCTACAGAGTACTTTTTGGTGTGATGCTCCTCTGTAACATCCACATACACAAATTCTCTGTCGGACCATGATATGAATTGTTTGTACCAACATAGCAGATTTTGCATTAGTGGTGGTAGATTCTTTTCCTGCGTATGCTCGACGAGAGGCCCTTTCTTCACATATTGTAATGCTACCTCACAAATTGGCGCATCGTCCAGGCCTAACAAGGCACGAAGAGACAAACTCATCTCGGACGCAGTTTTCATGGCAGTAGCTACAGTCAATCCCATTGCTGCCGCAGCTGCTCTGACCTCGAGATCCTGTTCTGGACCGGCTTTCACTATGAGCGGGGGGATCGATTGTTTACTCTGCATCCCGAGCTGGTGAACTTGTTTCCCGCTTTTTTTTCATTTTTTCTTTCTCCTCCGTCAATGCTTGTGCTTGCCTACGAAGTTCACTATCATAGTCTTTAGGAAATTCTTCTCGGCTTGGGACGGTGTCGACAAAAAACCCGTAGCCCACTTGTCTACCTGCAGAGGGTATACTTCCTTGGGCTTATGCTCCTTTAGCGCCTTCTTATGGGCCTTCAATTTCTCATAGTCAGCCTTCGCGGCCAATTTGGTTTCAGCATCACTAAGTTCCCAAGGCCTTGGGGGGATAGGCTTCAGTGATGGCTCCGGTACCCACGTGGTCTTAGGTACATAAGGCTCCGAGTTAATAGTCCAAGAGTGGGTTTCCTTGCTGTCCGCCTGCTTCTGTTTCTTCGCCGGAGGAGCAATGGGGGGCGACGGCTGCTTATCCGCGGAGAAGGAATGGAAGGCGGCGGCTGCTTATCCGCCGGAGGAGGAATGGGGGGCGACGGCTGCTTACTCGCCGGAGGAGGAATGGAGGGCGACGCCTGCTTACCCGCCGGAGATTGTGGATCGGGGGACGGCGTCGAATGGCGTGATGGAGGTGTAGATGAACCAGCACCACCACCACCACCACCACCACCACCTGCACCATCGGAGGGGGGTGGACTTGTTAGCCTTGGCGTCTCGCCTGGAAACATTATGTACTTTTTTTCCATAGAATGAACTGGCGCTTGACATCTCCAAGTCTTCTCTCCCCTTCCCGTGTAGCTATGTCAATCTCCAGGTCCTCAAACACTTGGACTATGTCTTCCACCGTGACACGAGCATAGCCATATGGAATGGGGTTGTTGTGGTGGAGTGCTCCAGGTGTACAGGGTAAAGCACTGCCGGTAGCTACCTTCGTGGAAATGTTCCCCACGGGATAATGCAGATCACATTCTTTCATCTCCTTTACACCATCCACGGGGTAGTGAGGCTCCGGTGCACGACTCTCGATCATCGGTGCATTAGCACCTGCAGGCGGGGCCTTCGTGGAAGCCACGCTGCTTCTCCGCTGATGCTGGCTTCCGAGATCCGCTGCATGATCTTCATGCGGCCCTGCAGCCGCCGGTGTTTCTTTCACAAGTATTCCATGCACGGTCTGCTTCAACTCACTAACTTCCGATGCAAGCTTCGACAGAAGATCGGCAGCCCGGTCCGTATTTCTCTTACGGCTTCTGTAACAGTACGGGTCATTCTCCTGGGAAAACCCTACTTTCCACGGCAATCTGCCTTTGCCTCGTATATGTCCTCCGTGTTCAGGATTCCCGAGGGCATGGGTCAGTGCGTCTTTCTCTCTGTTGAACGTGATCAAGCCTTGTTGAGCTCTCGTCATTGCGTCAACAAGGGCTTTTGTGGGAGCAAACGTTTTCTGCCGATAAACACACGCCCCTATCTCCGGGTCTAGCGATCCCCCATGCCCGTACCACCACATTTTGGCTCTTTCGTCTCATCCCTCTATACCTAGACGGATTCCTCGCGCCGTCAGGCCGTCCTCCATCGCCTGCCACTTAGGCGCCGAAACGCGGTATCCTCCTGGCCCTATAATATGATGGTACTGTTTCTTATCCGTATTAGCCTTATTTTTTTTTCGACATTTCCTTGAAATGCTCCGATTTCTTCTGCGTCACAAATTCTGGCCAATCAGCTCTCAGTTTCTCATACTGTCCAGTGAAAATCGGAGTCTTGCCCTTGTTGACATATTCACGGAACAATTTTTTCTTGAAGTTCCGGAATGCTTCGGCCATCTTCTGAAGAGCGAACTCTTTGACTAGCCTCCTCCTTTGACGTCCACCCGGAACGTCGTTACCGAATTCATCTTTTTTGTTGTATTCCGGAGGTAGAATGAAATGTACCATAAGCTTTCTCCACAGATCCCTTTTCGTTCTCTTGTCGACATAACTGAAACCAAGACGTGCTTTCTTTGGCTCCTTCCATTCCTGTACGATGATCGGGACATTGTCTCTAACAATGACTCCGCATTGGTTGATAAACTTTGTGGTGTGCTGTAGGGGCTTGCCGGTTTCGCCGACTGATTCGATGGTATATGTTTCTACTTCTTTCATCGCCCTAGATTTGCCACGCTTTGTCCTACTCGATCCGGCCGAGGGCTAAAATAAGAAAGAGAGTCGTGCGCGTTAGTGCATATGTATTCACATTTCAGTAAGTTTGTATCACGAGAGGCTCAATGTATATATATATATATATATTCATCGACAATGTCCGTTCCTTCACCTCTGTGATTATCGACAATGTCCGTTCCTTCACCTTCTTGATCACCAAGGTTCAGATAAGCCGAGACTACATCATCTTGTTCGGCTATCATGCCGTATATAAAACCTTCAGCCTCCTGATCCGTAAGCGGCGAGGCTCTATTGTCCGCCATATGTCACTCCTGCAGACATGCATGTAGTAAAAATTAATTAAGTATATAGGAGACTTAGCAAATATTGTCGTAGAAGGAGGGGAAACAGATTGCTAGGGTTTTGGGTGGAAGAACAATGACCACCGAGGGGGAAAACCATACTTTAGAGGTGTGTCCAAGATTAGTTGCTCAAATGACTTGGAGAACCCCATAGCTAGGTTGCATTTGCTTTCCTGGTCATTTTGGTATATTACACTTAATATTCTAAATTTATGGAATTAAAACTTATTTTCATTATTTTAATGAATTTAATTCAAATTCAAATATGGTCTCATTTTGAACTTTGTCAAACATGATTGAAAATGATAAACAGATAGCTTACATTTTTGTGAACATTTTTCTTATTTTTCTATAACTTTTGGAAATATAAATTAAAAGTTATTTAATTTAGAAGATTTAATTATGTTCTGTAATTCCATATACAGTGGGCCCACGTGTCACGATGATGTCATTAAAAAAAATCTCGCCAACACGTGGCCAGTTGACGTCATGATGACGTCACCCTGGCGTCACACGGTGGCCGGCGGTGGCAGTTTCGGCTCTCGGGTCTCCGGCGATTCCGGCCACGGGGGAGGGAACGGAGATGGGGAGGAGGCCACGGTCACTGTGGTGCTCGCCGGCGGCGAATCTGGCCGTGGGAGCGAGCGAGAGGGTGGAGGTTCGCGGTTCGTGGTCACCGTTCGAGGGCGGCGCGTTCGCACGCGGTTTGTGGTCGCCGTTCGAGGACGCGTTGGTTCGGGAGCGGCGCGAGGCCCGCGTGGAACCTACCGGAGACGGCGACGGGGCGGGGGCGAAGCAGGATGGAGGCGGTGGAGAGAAGGGCGCGGCGACGACGACGGCGAGGGCGACGGCGACGGCGCGGTCCTCTCGCAGAGTCTCTGCGCGGGCAACGGCGACGGAATCGGCGATGGAATCGGGGCAGAAGACGAGCAGGGCGCCGGCGCGAGGAAGACGAGGGTTTGGGACTTAGAAATTTTTGGGGCAGGAAGACATCGCGAATATATAGGGCCAGCCTTTAGTCCTGGTTGGGGACACCAACCGCGACTAAAGGTCCCCCGGGTACCCTCCGCGGGCCTTTAGTCCCGGTTGGTGTCTCCAACCGGGACTAAAGGGGTATTTTTTCGCGGTGCTTTTGTTCCCGCGCGGAAAGAGCCTTTAGACCCGGTTCGTGACACGAACCACGACTAAAGGTGGTTTTTCAAATACTTTTCCTTTTTCCAATCTTAAAATCTTAAAAATACAAATAATGTATCAGAAAATTCAGAAAAATAAAACTAATTCTTTTTAAAATCTTAAAAATACAAATAATATATCAGAAAATTCAGAAAAATAAAACTACTTCATTTTCAAATCTTAAAAATACAAATAATATATTAGAAAATTTAGAAAAATGAAACTAATTCATTTGAAAATCTTACAAATAACAAATAATATATCAGAAAATTCAGAAAAATAAAATTACTTCATTTTAAAATCTTAAAAATACAAATAATACATGGCAAAACACCGTGGATCTGATATCTGCTAGTCATACTACTGCCTAGGCCTATAGTACTCTGACTCGTAGTCGTCGTAGTCGCCGCCGTCGTCGTCACTATCGTCTGACGGTGCTCTGCACTCCCTCGAAGGATCACGACTCCAGGACTGGGCTTGAGGGTAGCGCAGGCGGAGGATATCGCCGGCCCTGATGTAGTCCATGACGCTCTGTAGAGTCCGGCCGGACCACCATAGCCGACGACCGTCCTCGTGAAAGTTCCCAGGAGGCAGACCGTCCTCCTCATACCTGGCGAGCGCCCTCTCACGCCGATTGATGAACAAGGCATCCCAAGTATGCTGGTTATCGGGATGCCAACTGGGATTCCTCCGCTGCTCCGGCGTGAGCTCGTGGTAGTAGTGGTTCGTGATGGCCGCCCGACGCGCCACACCTTGAGGAAGAGGAGGGACCGGCACTCCTCCGGCGCTCAGCATCCAACCGGCGGGAACGTTGTAGCCGCACGGGCAGGGGTAGTTCGAGGCGGAAAGTTCCTCCGCCTGGATGAATGTTAGAGTGGGTAAGGTAGAAGCCATGAGAGAGTGGTGAGTTTGTATGTGTTTATGCCAATGGTGTGGCAATGCATACATATATATAGAGAGAAGAAAACATCCCTTTAGTCCCGGTTGGGGACACCAACCGGGACTAAATGGGTTAGGGTTTCGTTTGGACCAATCAGATAGAATCACACGGATCGTGTGTTTCTTTCAAGCGCTTGTGAGTCGTTGGATCCGGGGTGTGTTTCTTTCGAGTTGTTGTGAGCCGTTCGATCAGGGCTATGGTGTGTGTGTTTCGAGCTGTTGTGAGCCGTTGGATGAGGTGGTTTCTTAACCGTTGGATCAAAACCCTAGCACAACACTTTGTGAGCCAGAGGACCCTATATATAGCCCACCTTCATACACCGTTCAGTTCATCGAGCAAATACAAAACATCCGGATTCGCCATCATACGTCCTGCCGTGCATTTGGTATGCATATTGCACCCAGTAGCCACGGTGGGGCTGTATGATGGCGATACCGATTGTTTTGTTCTACACCCCCCACTTTAACACATCCATCCATGCTTGGGTCAGTGTTCACTTTGAGCTTGGGTAGTAATGTGCAACTATTTGCTTGGTTGTGTTAGGGTGGCGCGTGGCACGGGAGTTGTGACACGTGGCGCGGCAGTTGTGACGCGTGGCCAGGAGGGCGCGGTATAAACTGTTGCGCCTCGAGCGCGTCTTCTCCTCTCCACGCACCGTCGCGCTTCCACCATGCCTCCGAGGAGGAACAGCACCACCGGCTTCCGCGGCATCCGAGCACGGCATAACGGAATGTTCAGCGCAGATATCCGCTGGGGGGACGACCGCATCCCCCTCGGCTCCTTTGCGACGGAGGCGGAGGCCGCCCGCGCCTGGTACGCGGCGGCCTGGCGCCTCAACCGCCCGCGGTCGCTGATGAACTTCAACGACTGCCACACCGTCTGGGAAGCGGAGGCCAGGGCGCCGAAGCCGCAGATCATCACTGCCGCCGACCACCTCCACCTCCGCCACCGCGCGTTTCAGAGCCTAGTCGACGCCAGGGAAGACCACGTCGTCCGCGAGTATTACCGGAACAACCCGGGGGAGGAGAGCGCCGACGAGGAGCTCTGAAAGACCCGCGCGGATCAGCGGGCGGAGCGCCGCCTCGAACGCCACCTCGCGTTAGATGCCGCTCGGGAGGCGAGGACGAAGGCCCTGCAAGAGCTTCGTCGGGCCGACCACGCCGGTGAAGTCTGGGCCTCCGACGATCCGAGGTGGGGGCCTATCTCGGACATACCATCATGCACCTCCAACGACAACGAGGGGGTCACCGACGAGTACGACGACGATGATGACCCGGAGGAGGTCACCGACGAGTTCCCCGACGACGACGACGAGGAGTAGTGTTCGTCAGTTTTCTCTTTTTAATAAAAGAATTTATATTCCGGCGACACTGCGACACCAGAGATAATATAATTCACATGATCCATTCAACAAAGTTTGGTACAATAAATTATTACACATCAATTCTTCCCTTGTGTCCCTGCTTGCTTACGATTGTGCCTTATCCATGGAGCATCCTCATCATTTAACTTAATGCTTGGGTCAGTGTTCACTTTGAAGGGCGGAATTTCACCAAACATATTATAATCTTCTGACATGTCTGTCTTGTCCTCCACTCCCACGATGTTTCTTTTCCCTGAAAGAACAATGTGGCGCTTTGGATCATCGCATGATGTACTAGTCGTTTTCTTATCTTTCCGTTTCCTCGGTTTGCTACTGATGTCCTTCACATAGAAAACCTGAGCGACATATTTGGCTAGGACTAATGGTTCGTCAAGGTAACCAAGATTGTTGAAATCCACCATTGTCATTCCGTATTGCACGTCCACCTTTACCCCACCTCCTGTTAGCTTGAACCATTTGCACCGGAACAAAGGGACCTTAAAGGAGGGTCCATAGTCAAGTTCCCATATCTCCTCTATGTAACCATAATATGTGACCTTTTTCCCAATCTCGGTTGCTGCATCAAAGCGGACACCACTGTTTTGGTTGGTGCTCTTTTTATCTTGGGAAATCGTGTAAAATGTATTCCCATTAATCTCGTACCCTTGGAAAGTCGTTATAGTCGAAGATGGTGTCTTGGCCAACATGTACAGCTGATCTCCAACATCATTGTCATTCATTAAATGTTTTCGCAACCAACTGCCGAAAGTCTCCATTTGGGCCTTTCTAATCCATGATTCAGACTTCCCCGGGTTGTCCGAGCGTAAAATATTCTTGTGTTGCTCGAAGTACAGAGCCACCAAGCTCGAATTTTGCAGAACTGTGTGGTGTGCTTCAGTCATAGAATGACCGTCCATACATATCGTTGATTTCCTTCCGATCGTGCCTTTTACACTTAGTCTCCCCTCGTGCCGCGATTGAGGAATACCAATCGGCTTAAGGTCAGGAACATAGTCAATACAGAACTCAATTACCTCCTCATTGCCATAGCCCTTTAAGATGCTTCCTTCTGGCCTAGCACGGTTACGAACATATTTCGTTAATACTCCCATAAATCTCTCAAAGGGGAACATATTGTGTAGAAATACAGGACCGAGAATGGAAATCCCTTCGACTAGGTGGACCAGGAGGTGCGTCGTAATATTGAAGAAGGATGGTGGAAACACCAACTCGAAACTGACAAGATATTGGACCACATCGTTCTGTAACCGTGGTAGATCTTCTGGACTGATTACCTTCTGAGAGATTGCATTGAGGAATGCACATAGCTTCACAATGGCTACTCGAACATTTTCCGGTAGGAGCCCCCTCAAAGCAATCGGAAGCAATTGTATCATAATCACGTGGCAGTCGTGAGACTTCAGGTTTTGGAACTTTTTGTCCGCCATGTTTATTATTCCCTTTATATTAGACGAGAAGCCAGACGGGACCTTCATACTGCTCAGGCATTCAAAAAAACTGACCTTCTCTTCTTTGGTAAGAGCGTAGCTGGCACGACCTTGAAACCGTTCCGGATGCCGGTCATCGGGGTCTTTCAAAAGTTGCTGGTCCTGTTGTGCTTCCTTTGTATCATTTGTCTTCCCATACACGCCCAAGAAGCTTAGCAGGTTCACCCAAATATTCTTTGTAACATGCATCACATCGATTGCAGAGTGGACATCGAGGACTTTCCAATACTGTAGCTCCCAAAATATCGATTTCTTTTTCCACATGGGTACGTGCCCGTCAACTCCCAGCGGAACTGATTCTCCGCCAGGACCCTTTCCAAAGATGACTTTCAAATCCTTGACCATATCAAATATCTCAGCTCCAGTACGTTCCGCAGGCTTCGGCCGGTGATCTGCCTTGCCGTTGAAATGCTTGCCTTTCTTTCTTACGTTATGATTTCGGGGAAGAAATCGACGATGACCCAGCTACACGTTCTTCCTACAATTATCCAAAAATACACTTTCAGTCTCATGTAAGCAGTGCGTGCATGCTTTGTATCCCTTATTTGACTGTCCCGAAAGGTTACTAAGAGCAGGCCAATCGTTGATGGTTACAAAAAGCAACGCTCGTAGGTCAAATTCCTCTTCTTTGTGCTCATCCCACACACGTACACCAGGTCTGCCCCACAACTGTAAAAGTTCATCAACTAATGGCCTTAGGTACACATCGATGTCGTTGCCGGGTTGCTTCGGACCTTGGATGAGCACTGGCATCATAATGAACTTCCGCTTCATGCACAACGAAGGAGGAAGGTTGTAGATGCATAGAGTCACGGGCCAGGTGCTATGGCTGGAGCTCTGCTCGCCAAAAGGATTCATGCCATCAGTACTTAGACCAAATCTTATGTTCCTTGCGTCAGCTGCAAAATCTTTGAACTCTCTGTCGATCTTTCTCCATTGCGTTCCATCAGTGGGGTGTCTCAACTCCCCGTCGGACTTACGGTCCTCTTTGTGCCATCGCAACAACTTGGCATGCTCTTTGTTCCTGAACAGGCGTTTTGACGAAGATATGGATCCTGGACCCTGCGAATAAGGACACCCCCTCTCAGGCCCAAGCTTAAGGCCCAAGAAGAGTAGCCCTTGGAATACTCCAGAAGGCCCACGTGAAGCCCACCCGCACTAACTTGCGGGTTAAGCTAGGAAACATGTAACCGACCTAGTTAGAGTTCGAGTCCTCTTCGGGTAGGATTCGAGACCTGGCCATCTATATAAGGCCAGGAGAGCCCCCCGGAAGAGGACCAAGCAATACCGCACGACCAAAAGCCTTTAACTCCAGATCTTACTCTCAATTCGAGCACCACCATTGTAACCGATCTAACATTCAATACAGATCGACAGAGGCAGGAGTAAGGCTTTTACCTCTACGAGGGCCCCGAACCTGGGTAAATCTTGCCCCCTGTCTAGCCGACGATTTCACCAGCGCTCATGGGTTCTCCTAATCGAAACCCGATAGGTTCACCGAAGGGATTTGTTGAGTCAGGGATTCGACAATTGGCGCCGTCTGTGGGAAAGGCGGGCGCTGGATCACCGGCATCTTCGGCTTCATCGACAACCAACTCCCGTTGGAAACCATCGATTACGGCTCCGAACAATCCTATACGGATCGGATCTGTCGTGGTCAAGCCTCACTCGTCGGAATCACGCCCGGTATTCGAAGATCTGGAGAAGAGCGTCACCCTGACGTTCGGGAGCCTCAAGTTCGTGACAAACAGGGACGGAATCCTCCACTTCTCGGATGAATCGGAATCTGAATCTGGAGCCGTCGACTCGCGCTTTCCTCTGGAGAAAAGTGGCGAATCCATCCGCTTCAACACAAACAACTACCATACCCTTTCGACAGAGGAACCATCTCGGGTACAAAGAGCTCTCCAATCTGCGCCTAGGACGCACGGGCCACGACTGGCCCAAGTCTGCATGGCAGGATCGGAACAGCCTCCAGAAACCGAACTCAGCGCAGCGGAGCGCAACATAATCGGCGTCTCGCGGGAGGCCTGGAACCGAGCCAAGGAGGCCATGCGAACAAGCAAGCCACCCGCGGCAGGGGCGCCACACGAAGATCTAACTGCCTACCACTATCATCTAGTGAGAGCAGCATCAACCATCAAAGACGCCCGAGCAGACCTGGCCCGTCGCAGAAGAGCGGCGGACGAACACTATAAGAAATGTGTTGATACATGACATTCTCGCAACGACGATGGACGGAATCTTCATAAACTTACGACGATTTGTTGCCATATCGTCATTAGCCGCTGAAGGGGAACAAAATGTTGATTTTTCATGACGATTTGGCTAAAAAACGTCGTGATTTTGTAAAATGATATCGTCATAAACGATCATGGCCTTGTTTTTAACCAATCACGACGAATTTAAATCGTCATGACATTGTAGATGTGGATGTGTTGGTACGATTGGACGGACACATCATCAACTCCACCTACGTGGCATGTCTGTTGGATGGACACATCATCAACTTCGCCTACGTAGCATCTCTATTGGATAGACACATCATCAACCTACCTACGTGGCATGTCTAGTGGATAGACACGTCATCAAATCCGTCCACGTGGCATAATTGTTGGCATGCGTCACTTCTACCACTTAGCAACACACCCCCATTGACATGTGGGGCCTAGGACAGCTGCCACGTGGGACGTACGTGTGGAAAATGCCACCACATGTAGAAATGCTGGGATAAAGAATTAAATCGCAAAAAATGGGTTCGATGGGGTTCGAACCATGCACGTCAGGTTCCACCGTTACCTCACCAAACCACAAGGCCACAACACGGTTCTTGTAAGAATAACGTGTTCGCTTCTTTTTGGCCTCTACCGACATGACTTTGGGCCAAGGCCCATCCTGCACACGAAATTTATTAGGGAGGTGGAATTCAGCGCTAGACCTATATAGGACTCGCCCACGCGCAAGTCTCGAGTGGGCTGGCCCATTAGCTGCTTATATAAAGAAATTGATACGTAAAAAGGAGCTAGTGTAGGATTCGAACCCAATACCTGCTGCATTGGGTGACAAGCATGCAGACACTACGCTACAGAGCATCTTGTGTACAACATTTGCTTCCAGCCTTTTATTGTCTCGATATTCATTTTTTTTCTTCTATTTTCTGTTTTTTATTTCCGTTTCTATTTCTTTTCTGTTTTTATTTTTTATGTTTTATTGTTTGTTTTTAGTTTTCATTTTCCTTTCTTCGAAAATTTACGTTTTTGAAATCTGTTCTAATTTTGAAAATATGCTTAGATTTGAAATGTGTTCACACTTAAAATCTCTTCAAAATTGAAATTTGTTCAAAATAAGTTCAGAATTTTAAAAAGTTCATATTTGAAATTTGTCCACACTTTAAAGAATCTTTTAGAATTCTAAATCGTTCAGCATATTTTTCTTGAGACTTTAGGGGGTTTTGAATTACGGTTTTTGAGTCAAAATGGCGGGCAAGACCATGCTGATCTAATTATGAAATTTTGTGAAAATATTGCTATATCTCTGAAGAAATAGGTACTTGTGTACCTAAAAATGATTTTTACCAAAAATCATGAGCAAACTACGAGGTACCTGTAGTTCAAATTTGGCCCGGTTTCAACGGAATCGGCAGAAATTTGTCTATTTCAAAAAAGGTATATTTTGAGCTATTGATGGGTAGTAAATTTGTTATTTGTAGATTAAATATGACATAATATATTTAGAATTTTACTTTGTACAATTCTGTAACATATTTCCGGTAGGTGTTTCACAAAAAAAACCTTTTTTGACACTCCGAAAATGGAAAATGATGTTTTTATTCAATGAAAAATAAAAGTTTCTTCGTGAACATTGTTAGTTTTTCCATTATGCATGCTTGTGTAGAATATGGGCACATTTCAACAAACTATGAAATGAGTGTGGCCATAACATCCGTCATTTGGTCTGAATCCCAAGAATCTTCGGAGGAGATAGCTCATTTATGTGAGCACCTTTTGAACCCACCTGTCGTATTCCAAGTTTATTATTTTTGGTGGATACTAGGACATAAATAATGACACCACGCGAAGGCCTTGCATCATTTTGATTTGTTTTGAATTTTCTGGAATTTTCTATGTCCGTTTCATGAAAAAGCCAAGACGGCGGGCATGACCGTTCGTAGCTAGGGGTTGAATATTGTGAAAATATTGGTACATCTCTATTGAAATAGGTAGTTGTGTATCTAAAAATGATTTTTACAAAAAGTCATGAGAAACATATGAGGCACCTGTAGTTCAAATTTGGCCCGGTTTCAGCGGAATCGGCAGAAATTTGTATTTTTCAAAAGAGGTGTATTTTGAGATATTGAGAGGTAGTAAGTTTGTTATTTGTAGATAAAATATTATATATTTAGAATTTTACTTTGTACATTTTTGCAACATATTTTTGGTAGGTGCTTCACAAAAAAACCCAGTTTTGACACTCCGGAGATGGAAAATGGTATTTTTATTCAACGAAAAATAAAACTTTCTTCGTGAACATTGTTAGTTGCACCAATATGCATCTTTGTGTGGAATATGGTCACATTTCAACAAACTATGCCATGGATGTGGCCAAAACATCCGTCATTTCGCCCGAAAGCCATGAATCCTCGTACGAGATAGCTCATTTTTGTGAACACATTTTCCACCCAATTGTCTTATTAGAAGTTTACTATTTTTGGTGGATACTAGGACATATATAACAACACCACACGAAGATCTTGCATCGTTTCAAGTTTTTTTGAATTTTCTGGAATTTTCAAAGCCGGTTTCGGAAAATGGTCAGAACGGCGGGCATGACCGTTCATACCTAGGTGTTGAATCTTGATGAAATCTTGGTGCATCTCTATTGAAATAGGTAGTTGTGTATCTAAAAATGATTTTTACAAAAAATCATGAGAAACATATGAGGCACCTGTAGTTAAAATTTGGCCCGGTTTCAACGGAATCGGCAGAAATTTGTCTTTTTCAAAAGAGGTGTATTTTGAGCTATTGAGAGCTAGTAAGTTTGTTATTTGTAGATCAAATATGACATAATATATTTAGAATTTTACTTTGTACATTTTTGCAACATATTTTTGGTAGGTGCTTCACAAAAAAACCAGTTTTGACACTCCGGAGATGGAAAATGGTATTTTTATTCAACGAAAAATAAAAATTTCTTCGTGAACATTGTTAGTTGCACCAATATGCATCTTTGTGTGGAATATGGTCACATTTCAACAAACTATGCCATGGATGTGGCCAAAACATCCGTCATTTCGCCCGAAAGCCATGAATCTTCGTACAAGATAGCTCATTTTTCTGAACACATTTTCCACCCAATTGTCTTATTCAAAGTTTATTATTTTTGGTGGATACTAGGACATATATAACAACACCGCGCGAAGATCTTGCATCGTTTCGAGTTTTTTTGAATTTTCTGGAATTTTCAAAGCCGGTTTCGGAAAACGGTCAGAACGGCGGGCATGACCGTCCATACCTAGGTGTTGAATCTTGATGAAATCTTGGTACATCTCTATTGAAATAGGTAGTTGTGTATCTAAAAATTATTTTTACAAAAAATCATGAGAAACATATGAGGCACGTGTAGTTCAAATTTGGCCCGGTTTCAGCGGAATCGGATGAAATTTGTCTTTTTCAAAAGAGGTGTATTTTGAGCTATTGAGAGGTAGTAAGTTTGTTATTTGTAGATCAAATATGACATAATATATTTAGAATTTTACTTTGTACATTTTTGCAACATATTTTGGTAGGTGCTTCACAAAAAAACCTAGTTTTGACACTCCGGAGATGGAAAATGGTATTTTTATTCAATGAAAAATAAACCTTTCTTCGTCAACATTGTTAGTTGCACCAATATGCATATTTGTGTGGAATATGGTCACATTTCAACAAACTATGCCATGGATGTGGCCAAAACATCCGTCATTTCGCCCGAAAGCCATGAATCTTCGTACGAGATAGCTCATTTTTGTGAACACTTTTCCACCCAATTGTCTTATTCGAAGTTTACAATTTTTTGTGGATACTAGGACATATATAACAACACCACGCGAAGATCTTGCATCGTTTCGAGTTTTTTTTGAATTTTCTGGAATTTTCAAAGCCGGTTTCGGAAAACGGTCAGAACGGCGGGCATGACCGTTCGTACCTAGGTGTTGAATCTTGATGAAATCTTGGTACATCTCTATTGAAATAGGTAGTTGTGTATCTAAAAATGATTTTTACAAAAAATCATGAGAAACATATGAGGCACTTGTAGTTCAAATTTGGCCCGGTTTCAGCGGAATCGGCTGAAATTTGTCTTTTTCAAAAGAGGTGTATTTTGAGCTATTGAGAGGTAGTAAGTTTGTTATTTGTAGATCAAATATGACATAATATATTTAGAATTTTACTTTATACATTTTTGCAACATATTTTGTGTACGTGCTTCACAAAAAAACCCTTTTTTAACACTCCGGAAATGGAAAATGGTACTTTAATTCAACGAAAAATAAAACTTTCTTCGTGAACATTGTTAGTTGTACCAATATGCATCTTTGTGTGGAATATGGTCAGATTTAAACAAACTATGCCATGGATGTGGCCGAAACATCCGTCATTTGGCCCGAAAGCCATGAATCTTCGTACGAGATAGCTCATTTGTATGAACATATTTTCCACCAAATTTTCGTATTCCAAGTTTATTATTTTTGGTGGATATTAGGACATATATAATAACACCACGCGAAGGTCTTGCGTCGTTTCGAGTTTTTTTTGAATTTTCTGGAAATTTATAAACCGGTGTTGGAAAACGGTCAAAACGGGGGACATGACCGTTCGTCCCTAGGTGTTGAATCTTGATGAACTCTTGGTGTATCTATGTTGAAACTGGTATTTGTCTACCTAAAAATTATTTTTGCAAAAAATAAAGAGAAAACTACAAGGCACCTGTTGTTCAAATTTGGCCCGATTTCAGCGGAATCGGCTGAAATTTGTCGCGTATTCATAGTTTTTTATCTTTGGTCTTGATATTTCCAACTCAAATGAAAAGGAATTATTTTTAGAAAATAATAGCAGTCATTAAAACAAGCATATAGTCTTATACAACAAATCAGTTAGCTGTGTATTTTAAGACACCGTGTTGTGGGGTCAAGAACATGCTGGCCCCACCTGCAGCCACTATAGTGTAACGTGCACATGTAAGTAGAAATGAGGGTTGGACCGTGGAGGGAAAATTTGGAAACGACGCGCGTGGCCAAAAATTCCGATACCTAACCCTAGTTCCCCTCCCATGTTCTTCTCCTCCCATCTATTCCGCCCCACAGCCGCCTCTCCCTTTGACGGCCGCATCGAGCAAGCTTTCGCCGGCGCCAGATCCCGCGACCTCTCCCTCGTCCCCCTCCCCGAGTGTGGAGGGAACCACTCCGAGCCCCAAACCTCTCCGGCCAAAACATAGATCCGCCGCCAAACCAGAAACCAGCACACCCTATCCCTAAACCTCGATCCGCCGCCAGCCCCCTCGATCCTCCCTTGAAGTTGCGCCGCCCCGAGCCAGCTCCACGCCCCTCCCTCCCCATCTTCCTTCCACTCCCGAGCTCCGAGCCACATCTGCAGCCCCGAGAAAGATCTCCACGCACCCCCACCCCCTTCCTCTCCCACCCACCTCCCCTACGATGACAATCGCCGCCGCCAACCACCTTTTCCCAGGCGCAGTCCCCGTCCCATTTAGCAGTGGATCCATCCTCGCCGAGAGAGATAGAGAGGCGAGCGGCTGGCTTGCTCGCCGGCGTTCGCGTGGATTGATTCCACGGTGCGCGCGGCACCGTCGACCTCTCCGTTTGGCGACGCTGCTGTTGCGCGAGGAGGCAGTGGATATGCGTGCAGTAGGTCCGCTCCACCACCGCCGCCGCCGCTCCACCACCGTCGACCCCCGTGAGCCGACGAACCGACAGCGGAACCCTAGGTCCGCTCCACCACCGCCGCCGCCGCGACCCCCCTCTCCCTCCCGACGCGGCTTGCAGAGCAGAGGAGCATCTCGTCGCCTCCCTCTCCCCTCCGAGGCGGCGCGGCCGGTAGCATAAGAGGATCCGCGGCCCATGCTCCCTCCCGGCCACGACGCACCCTACATCAAGGTATACAGCCTAGCACCTCCACCTTCTGTTTCGAGATGATTACCGTGGATGTGATGCGAATCCCTTGTTAGGCGACCGTATCTTAGCACTAGAGTTCTCAATCTTCCATGAATTTGGGGATTTTTGGGGAATACATGTGGCCGAGGCTGGCACTGGGCTTGGGCATACTTTACACTTTTAACGCTAGCACCAAAGTTGGCATGAAGAAAACTGGAACGTGCAGTATATGATTCAGCACAGGTCAAATATGGATATCCACATCTGTAGCATTATATCAGAATGCACCGTTAGTACAACAAATAGGGAACATATTATAGTGTAACTACTGAAATGTATCAAGATGTATATGATTGATATTTGAGCAAAATAAATGTGCAGGATTCACCTGTTGGAAGGTGCTAAGGGAGGCAAGGATGGACCCTCCAATCCAGACACTGTACTTCCTTTTGGGTGGTGCCACCACCTTGATCTTCATGCTGCTTGGTGCAAGGGCGGTGATCTCCTTGCTCACGCGGTCAGCGATACCAGGGAACATGGTTGACCCACCACTGAGCACAATGTTACCATAGAGGTCCTTCCTGATATCCACATCACACTTCATGGTAGAGTTGTAGGTGGTCTCATGGATGCCAGCAGCTTCCATACCAATGAAAGATGGCTGGAAAAGGACCTCAGGGCAACGGAACCTCTCTGCCCCAATGGTGATCACCTGCGCCACAGCCACAAGTGCAGGCGCCTCCTTTGTAGTTTCTTATTTCTTAATTGATTTTTGTTAAGTTATCAAATCTGCATTATTTGTTTACCTACAATCCTGTATGACTTGCTTCTGCATTTTCTAATTGGTGTGCAGGAAGGGCTGGTTATGCCGCCGGATGTCGGGCCGTTGGTGCACAAGGCGCTGCAAGAAGTTGGGAGCATCTGCTCCACCCTCGTGCGCAGAAGGGAATCGATGACTCCTTGCTGCCTCCTTCCCTGCCATGGTGGTTTGATGGATGATAATGATCTGGTATGTGATGGTACTACCAACCACTCATATTATCAGTGCTTCTGCTGTGCACATGAATGAATAGATAGAGTCCAGACTTCTAATAATGTGTGTTTTGCTTGCTTTCCAAACTTGGGAGTATATATATTAACAGCTGGGGTGTATGTAAGCGAAGGGTGGCCTTGACACTTGCATTAGGTGAGTTTGTCCCCATTACTTGCAGACGTACACCACTCTCTCCCTATGATTTACTAGCATTGCCACTCGACAGTGAGTGTGTGGTTGGCAATCTGCTATTGGTTTACATCCTCTATTTGTTAACAAATATAAAACTGTTGCTTTGTTGCAAATCATCTCTGAATAAACAGGTTGCTGACTTTGATGAAGTGATATAGCCAGTACTACAATATGTAATATTAGCTAGCTATGAGCTATTAATGTCGAACCAGCTTTGCAGCTAGCTAGTCCTTTTTAATGGTTAGCCTTGGAACACTTATTAGAATTTAGAAGTAATAATCTTGCATTCTGTACGAGATTCTTTTATGTGTGGCACTATGGCCTAGAAATTAATGTCTATTTTCTCCTTGTTTTAGGATGTCAAAGGAGAATGCAGTAGTAGTAAAGCTGGTGACTTACACCAGGTAAGTGCTAGAACAATCCCATCCCTCTTCTAGTTCAGTTTCATGCGATCTACACCATGGTGCAGCCTTAAGTTCAATGCCGTGGCACTTCTTCTCTGTATTAGTTAATTGTTTATCTTAACCTATTCAATCCAAATATTTAAGAAATCCGACTTGTGAAATACAGTTAAATTCAATTGTCTTCTTTGCTAAATGCATTACTGAGTATGCATCACTTGTTCTAGTCTTGCTTTTTGGTAGAGAACAATGTTCCGTTCCAGTCTTGGAAAGCTAATGAAATCTGACATGTGAAAATACAGAAAAATGATATTTTCTGTTATGTTCTACTTGTATTTTTTGCTGCTCTTTTACTTAACCCTGTGCTGTTTGAATTTGCAGCAGAAGGCTTGTTGATGGCCAAGTTAAGTTTGGGGGTGTATGCAGCTTGTCAAAGATGTTGCTGCCTTGGGCAAGTATGAAGAAGTGACCTTAGTACAGAGAAAGTAGTACCAACATGTCATGTAATGTGGTTTGATGGTTGTCAGTTTGACTGTTCTGTTGTAAATATTTGAAATATTGCTAGGCTGGCTTAAATTGAAGATGGGTGAAATTTACCTTATTATTAATAGAAATGGTGTGTTAATTATTTCTTATAAAAGGATTTACGCAAAATGCACAGAATAGCCGCTGGATATAAATGAGGCCATGGACCAAAGTATATATGGCCTGTTAAAAGGCCGAGGCCGAATTAATTCAGTATAGGTTCTTCTGAAAAAATTGGTGAAAAAAACAGAAACCGCTCATTAAAAAGGCCTGGCCCCAAGAATGAAAAAGGCTATAAATAGGCTAACACCCCAAAGAAAAAAAGAACCGTAATAGCCAGGGACAAGAAAAAAGGCCAATATTATTGGGCTAGGCCCATGAAGATCATCGAAATGGACCGGGCTGATTTTGATCCACGACGTTTTTAAATCGTCACGATTTTGCCACGTAGGACTAGCCACGTCGGAGCTGACGTGTCCTGCCCGGACTACTCACGACGATTTTCGATCTTCATAGATTCATGACGTTCTTAAATCTTCGTGGATATCCATGACGTTTCCAAAAAAAACGTCGTTGTGGTTAATTACTGACGCTCGGTTTTCAACGATTTGTTTTTCGTCACAGGATCGTCATGGATGAAATATGATGACGATTTGGTGACGAAAATAGAGCGTCAAGTATCAGCATATTTCTTGTAGTGGAATCAAGCCTACGACGAGCCGAACTATCCCTCGCACCTTCGGTCGGCACCCGACCTGGCCCGTGTAACATCCCAAGTATGAAAATACCCCTAGAATGTTTGATTCCTTGTTTTATTTCAAGCAATGCATCATGTCATCATTTCATTGCATTGTTTTATTATTGTTTGCATTGTTAATATTTGTTTTGCATCTGTTTTATCTTGCTTCCATAATTCAAACTCAAACAAATTCAAATGGTTATTTTCATACTTGCTCTGTTACAACTTTTGGAATAAAAATAACAAGTGAAAACAACCAAATTGTTCTCATTTTATTTCCACATTGATCAACTAATAAATGGTGCTTTTATTTCCATTAATCAATTCCAATTTGGTTTCAAATTCAAGGCAATCACCAAACATCACCAAAATTCCAAGACATGGAAATTAACAAACCATTCCATGTTTCTAATCCAACTAATAATAGGGTTCACCCTATTAAATTGTTGGTTTGATCAATCAATTGTTTCCAAATTGCAATCAAAAATTCAACTCAAAGCACCAAAACAAAAATCACTTTGAAATCATGTTGAGGTCAAAACAAATCTACTCTATTTGTTTATAATAACATAGGGGTCACCCTATTTAAAATTGTGTTTCAATAATCATTTTTAATACTCAAATCACTCCAATATGAACTATTTCCAAACAGCATCAAATTCAAATGTTTTTGGAATTCCAAACTTGGTTTTGGGTGGTGTCTAATCTAAATAGGCCACCCAAATTTTTCTGGAATTTTTGCAAACCCCAAAAGTATCATTTTCTTCCAATTTCATTTGCTGCAAAAAAAAAAAATAACAAAACAAATAATTAAAAAGAGAGCAAGGGAGAGAGAGCACACCAGGCCTAGCCCTTTCCCCTTTGGCCCAACTTTTCCCAGGCCCGATACCCCCCTCGTGTCGTCATCAACCTCTGTACGGCCTCCCATCCTGAGCTCCACGTATACAGAGAACATGGAGCAACGGTGATCACCCCTTCCCCTCTCCCTTTAAGACCTAGGCCGAGCCCTAGGGTTCCCCTAACCTCTCCTTCTCCCTCCTTCTCCCTCAAGCCGCCTCCATTCCCTCTCTTTTCTCTCCACTCCCTCTGCTCTGTTTTATCTGTAGCCTGCACCCGAAAGAGAAGCTCCACAAGCCGCCGGTGGTCGCACGCCCTCGGGTTCCTCTCCGGCCGCGGTGGGGGCGGGAATGGAACCGCCCCACCGCGAGCTCCCTCACCATGCCCTCGGCCAGGCCGGGGAGACGACGTAGCGCCGCCGCCGTCCAATTTCGCCGCCGTCCGTGTCACCTGCATGCTGCTCCGCTCCCTGCTGCAGCGCCTCCTTCGACCCGATCTCCTCCTTCCGATCGCCAAGGTGAGGTGCGCCTCTCCTTCCCTCGCCCCGCTCGCCCCCTCCTCCTCTAGCCGCACCCCACGCGCCTCCCTATTTTCCCTCCGGCGAGCTCGGCTGCGTTCGCTGCTGTCCGTTCCGGTGAGATGCAGTTCCAATCGGGTTCAGATACATTCAGTTAACTTCCGCAGGCCACACCTCAAAACCCCCCCCCGAGTCCCTTTCCATCACGAACACAAGCCAGTCCCACTGGTTAGCCCCTTGTGCGCGCCCTAGAGGTGAGGGGTTCGATCCCCCTCCCACACAAATAAAAACCAACATTTTATTTTCAATTCTTTTGGTACTGTACTTCCTAGAAATCACCAATAGGCCCCTGGCACTTAAAATCTAGCCCCTGGAAAATATTTTCTAAGTCCCTAGTGCAGTAAAAATGGCAGATTTGCACCCAATTTTGGAAATTGCATAAATAAATCATCCTAACTCCAAATTCAACATTTTTAATATGTTTTCAATACCAAATTAAATGATCTATCCAAATATAAAATTTGTTTATTGTTTTGAATATTTTAAATTGGTGCAATATTTGAAAACTTGTCAAATTCACTTAAATTTGCAAAATTCATAACTTGCTCATAAAAATTCCAAATTTCACAAACCAAATATGTTTTCCAATCAATTTTTTATGTACTTTCCAAATATAAATTTTGTTTGCTGTTTTGAATAATTTAAATTGCTGAAAACAACTGTTTCTTATTTATTGCATTTAAAATTGCCAAAATAATAACTTGCTCATTTTAAATCCAATTTCCACAAATGAAATATGTTTTCCATGCAAAATTAAACCCTCTTTCCAAATATAAACTTTGTTTTCTGTTTTGAATAATTAAAATTGGTTAAATAATTTAAACCTTGTTTAATTCATTTAAAATTGGTAATTTCATAACTTGATCAAGACAAATTCTTTTGGGACATATAAAATATGTTTTCCAACCCTAAAAGTATAAACTTTTCAAATATGAATTTGGTTTAATGTTTTGCACAAATAAAAATTCAAATAAGTTCATGTTTGAATTAAATTCATTTAATTCTTGCTTACACTTGTTTAATTCATCAATAAATCATTTGAAATCCTTTTTCAACAATTGAAACATGTATTCCAACTAAAATCTTGTTTTCTTTTCAAATATAAACTTTGTCATCTATTTGGAACAATTAAAAGTGGTGAAAACAACAAATGCTTGTGTGACACCTTTAAGAAACCAAAATTCCATAACTTAATAAATGAATTTCTAAACTTGTTAAACCTTATTTCTATTTGGTGCTATTGTTGTTATTTTGCTGTTTTCCTCATCCATGCATCATGCTAATCCACTTTCATATGATGATTAGTTGTAAAACAATTAATTCAACCATAATTCATGGGCTTTCCATATGCAATCCAATTGCATATGGGTCCATTTAATCCTGTTTCTATCTTGTCAACTATTTCCTTTTGGATGCATCAATTAAACTGTCATGCATCATCCCATGTTTGTGCACCTTTGCCATGATATTGATTGTTTATCTTTCTGCATTGTTTGTTTGCTTCTTCCCGGATATACGACGACGTTGAGACCGACGATACTTACGACACCCCTTCTAAGGAGTTAACTCAGTACCAGGCTACTGGGTTTTGCAGGCAAGTTATCACTCACATGAACCACTGTGTTCCTTTCAACATTGGATACCGATACTTTCCGTTGTTCCTTTTCTGCTAGCCTTAGTAGTAGTTGATTCTGTTACGAACCTATCACATGAATCCCTTAACCCTGATATTGCCTCATCTCCCTTCCTACAACCCATTGTTTGAGCCAGTGTCTTACTAGCATGCTTAGGTTGTTTTGCTCGAGTCTGTTACCCGTTACTTTCAGTTACTATACTGTTATTATGTTCTGGGGGCTCGATGTTTAATTAATCAATCATGCTAATGTTACTATTAATAATAAATTTGATGATAAGGCACCGGCAGGAGGCCCATGAGAGGTTTTGAAGCCTGCTAGTGTCGACCCTAATAGGAAAAGGGTCTTGTCTACTGATCCACGATGAGCGCACTACCCGCATTTGGGAAGCGAGTATGGGCGCCCCCCTCAACTTGACCTGATTCGCATCTCGTCCAAATCGCCTCATTTAGTTCGTGTTTTCCATTTGCCGCATCATGTTTTTGCGAGCCCAGGCCAGGGTGGAACTTTTGTAGTCGGCATATAGGGGGACACGTTCTTAGAGTGCTATGAGGGTCCATTTTCTTCTGGGCTCGATTAGCCGTGCGCCCAAGGTGCTTTGGGCTTGATGCGAGGAATGGTTGGTTGTGTAGAGTACCCCGCTTGGTGGGTTTGATTCCCATCTGGCGGGTTATTCTTGAGTGTACGGCCAAATTGGTGCAACCCTGCAGGGATAATCTTCTCGAGAAGCCGTGTTTTCCGCGGTTATGGATTACTTGGTGAAAGTACTGGCTAACAAGTACTCAGGACAACTTAAACATAATGATCAAACATGCTACACCCCAGGATTAATAACTTGACTAGTAATAGGCTTATTGACACAATAATTTGAACCATCATTATTACAACTGTGTGAGTTATCCTCGGATTGCTTCTTTGGATAAGGGGCGAGATCCAGGATGGGTTTGTTTGAAGTTATCTTTCAGTTGGTTACAATCCTCGATCTTATCTCCTTTCTGTTAGCCGGAAGTGGTAGAATCTCTGTAGTTGGTTAGCGCAGCCAGTTGCAGCATCTTTTATATCCCCTCTCTTCCGTTGAACCCAAGGCATCTGTGCTTGGTGTTGACGGGTTACACTTTGGTGAACTGTGAGTCTTGCTTGCCAGTACGTTTATGTACTGACCCCTTTGGGGCTGTGGTTTACGCAGACCTACGTTTCCGAGGATCTACATGGTGGCAACTACGTGAAGTTTGACGAGACTGCTGACGAGTAGATAGCGGACCCGGGCAGGATCCGAGACTTCGTGGATGGGCTCCGTCTGTTTGTTTCCGGCCTCTTAGGCCTATTTGGTTCTTGTCTGTACTCAGACATGTTGAATGCTTCCGCTGTATTGTAATGATGTATTGTTGGGGCATGTGCCCTCTGAATGACTGTATTTGCTATCTCTGCTCTAATGAGAGCCATTTGCAATTTATTTCCATCTTTTGTGTCGTAGAGATCTGTTGTGATATCACTTGTTAAACGCCGTTGACGTACCATGTGTGTATGGTTTGAAGTACGTCGACGGAAGTGCCTTTGATCTCTAGTGGATAGTTTACATCGACGATGGAATAGCAGGGCTTGTGTTGTCGCGCATAAGCGCAGGCCTACCAGGAAGCTGGGACGTGGGAGCAGTTATGCCCCATAATCCAAGCATCTGCTATCCAGTTCGTACGGTGAGTATCCCTAGAAATCAGGGTGCGACAAATGGTATCAGAGCCTGTCTGCCTGTAGGATCCCTTTTTACTGGTCGCAGTTGAGTCTAGAAACTATTTTGTAGCTATATAGGAAAAATGAAACGTGAGAGTAGGAATTCTGTCTTTTTCTTCTTTCCCCACCCACCCTCCCTTTTCTGGTAAGGAAGTGCAACGTTGTTTTCCCTTCTCATCTAAACTTTCAAGTTAGGATTTCACGAATCCTGGTTTCTCTAGGATGGTTATATCTACTAGACCATAGGAATGGAGGTGGTTGTGACATGATTTATCATGTTGCCTACTCATGATTGAGAACGGAGGCGTGTAAGCCCCGGAAACAGATCCTCTATTCCTTAAGCAGTAGATATTGATCCTTTAGAAGCCGGATGGGTTTTCCATAGTACCTCAGGAGTTTTGTTCTCGTTTTCCCCGATGTTGATATCCTGTTCTTCTCAACATCCTTTTCGTCCGTTGAAATCTTGTTGTTGTTTTCCATTTCAATTCTTCTACCGGCGTCTAATCAAAGTTTTCCCCGTTCATCTACTAAACTCTATTCCAGCTAAAGTGTTGTTTCATACCGGAGCATCACATTCCTTTGTGTCAACAATATTTTCCACAACATACAACCCAATTCTGCTTCCACTAAGCAATCAAAACTCTGTTCACTCCCCGGGATCTAAAATGTTGACTTCCAAGATAAGTAAGAACAATCCAATTCTAATGGGAGGCCACATATTCCTCGTTACTCCCATGTTGCTGTTTCTGACATTGATGTTATTCTTGGTGTTGCATTGATGTCAATAATTCTGTTCCACCATTCTAGCCAGATAATCTATTCTCCAAATGAATCAAATTCTATCCAACTATACACCCTTGGTGCAAAATCTCTCCCCTTTACTTGAAATGTTCCGGTGGTTTGCAAATTCCCTGACGTCTATCCAATGTGCACGATGTGTTTCACGTGTCACAGCTCAAGAAGATCTTCCCAAGAAGTTTCCGGACCTTTTCTTTTCTCAGTAGGAATCTCGGGGCGCGATTCCTTCAAGGGGGGGCGTTTTGTAACATCCCAAGTATGAAAATACCCCTAGAATGTTTGATTCCTTGTTTTATTTCAAGCAATGCATCATGTCATCATTTCATTGCATTGTTTTATTATTGTTTGCATTGTTAATATTTGTTTTGCATCTGTTTTATCTTGCTTCCATAATTCAAACTCAAACAAATTCAAATGGTTATTTTCATACTTGCTCTGTTACAACTTTTGGAATAAAAATAACAAGTGAAAACAACCAAATTGTTCTCATTTTATTTCCACATTGATCAACTAATAAATGGTGCTTTTATTTCCATTAATCAATTCCAATTTGGTTTCAAATTCAAGGCAATCACCAAACATCACCAAAATTCCAAGACATGGAAATTAACAAACCATTCCATGTTTCTAATCCAACTAATAATAGGGTTCACCCTATTAAATTGTTGGTTTGATCAATCAATTGTTTCCAAATTGCAATCAAAAATTCAACTCAAAGCACCAAAACAAAAATCACTTTGAAATCATGTTGAGGTCAAAACAAATCTACTCTATTTGTTTATAATAACATAGGGGTCACCCTATTTAAAATTGTGTTTCAATAATCATTTTTAATACTCAAATCACTCCAATATGAACTATTTCCAAACAACATCAAATTCAAATGTTTTTGGAATTCCAAACTTGGTTTTGGGTGGTGTCTAATCTAAATAGGCCACCCAAATTTTTCTGGAATTTTTGCAAACCCCAAAAGTATCATTTTCTTCCAATTTCATTTGCTGCAAAAAAAAATAATAACAAAACAAATAATTAAAAAGAGAGCAAGGGAAAGAGAGCACACCAGGCCTAGCCCTCTCCCCTTTGGCCCAACTTTCCCAGGCCCGATACCCCCCTCGTGTCGTCATCAACCTCTGTACGGCCTCCCATCCTGAGCTCCACGTATACAGAGAACATGGAGCAACGGTGATCACCCCTTCCCCTCTCCCTTTAAGACCTAGGCCGAGCCCTAGGGTTCCCCTAGCTCCCTCCTTCCTCTTCCCCCGCCGTCCTCTCCCTCCTCCCTCTCTTTTCTCTCCACTCCATCTTCTCTGTAACCTGCACCCGAAAGAAACACAGCTCCTCCAACTCCGGTGGTCGCCGGAGCTCCGGACCCTCTCCGGCCGCGGTGGGGGCGGGAATGGAACCGCCCCACCGCGGGCTCCCTCACCATGCCCTCGGCCAGGCCGGGGAGACGACGTAGCGCCGCCGCCGTCCAATTTCGCCGCCGTCCGTGTCACCTGCCTGCTGCTCCGCTCCCTGCTGCAGCGCCTCCTTCGACCCGATCTCCTCCTTCCGATCGCCAAGGTGAGGTGCGCCTCTCCTTCCCTCGCCCCGCTCGCCCCCTCCTCCTCTAGCCGCACCCCACGCGCCTCCCTATTTTCCCTCCGGCGAGCTCGGCTGCGTTCGCTGCTGTCCGTTCCGGTGAGATGCAGTTCCAATCGGGTTCAGATACATTCAGTTAACTTCCGCAGGCCACACCTCAAAACCCCCCCCGAGTCCCTTTCCATCACGAACACAAGCCAGTCCCACTGGTTAGCCCCTTGTGCGCGCCCTAGAGGTGAGGGGTTCGATCCCCCTCCCACACAAATAAAAACCAACATTTTATTTTCAATTCTTTTGGTACTGTACTTCCTAGAAATCACCAATAGGCCCCTGGCACTTAAAATCTAGCCCCTGAAAAATATTTTCTAAGTCCCTAGGGCAGTAAAAATGGCAGATTTGCACCCAATTTTGGAAATTGCATAAATAATTCATTTTAGCTCCAAATCCAACATTTTTTATATGTTTTCAATACCAAATTAAATGTTCTATCCAAATATAAAATTTGTTTACTGTTTTGAATATTTTAAATTGGTGCAATATTTGAAAACTTGTCAAATTCACTCAAATTTGCAAAATTCATAACTTGCTCATAAAAATTCCAAATTTCACAAACCAAATATGTTTTCCAATCAATTTTTCATGTACTTTCCAAATATAAATTTTGTTTGCTGTTTTGAATAATTTAAATTGCTGAAAACAACTGTTTCTTATTTATTGCATTTAAAATTGCCAAAATAATAACTTGCTCATTTTAAATCCAATTTCAACAAATGAAATATGTTTTCCATGCAAAATTAAACCACCTTTCCAAATATAAATTTTGTTTCATGTTTTGAATAATTAAAATTGGTTAAATGATTTAAACCTTGTTTAAATCATTTAATATTGTTAAATTCATAACTTGATCAAAACAAATTCTTTTGGGGCATATAAAATATGTTTTCAAACCACAAAAGTATAAACATTTCAAATATGAATCTCACTCAATGTTTTGAACAAATAAAAATTCATTTAAGTTCATGTTTGAATTAAATTCATTTAATTCTTGCTTAAACTTGTTTAATTCATAATTAATTAATCCAAAGTCCAATTCCAATATGTGAAACATGTAATCCAACTAAAATTTGATGTTCTTTTCAAATATCAACTTTGTTATTTGTTTTGAACACTTTAACTTGTTGAAAACAACAATTACTTGTGTGACATCAATAAGGAACCAAAAATTCCTAACATGACAAATAAAATCCCACACTTGTTTTACTCCTTTTCCAATTGAATCTAATCTTGTTTACTCCTTGTTATCATCATGCATTGCATCATGTTTAACCACTTACACTTGTTAATCAAATGTAGATCATTGCTTCCACCTTAACCACTTGCATCCATATGCAATTCACATTGCATATGGGTCCAATTAATTGTGTTATATTGTCAAGTAGTTTATTCTGATGCATCTATTAACATGACATGCATCATCCCATGTTTGTGCACCTATGCCATGATATTGATTGTTTATCTTTCTGCATTGTCTGTTTGCTTCTTCCCGGATATACGACGACGTTGAGACCGACGATACTTACGACATCCCTTCTAAGGATTTAGCTCAGTACCAGGCTACTGGGTTTTGCAGGCAAGTTATCACTCACATGAACCATCGTGTTCCTTTCAACATTGGTTACCGATACTTTCCGTTGTCTATTTCGGCTAGCCTTAGAAGTAGTTGTTTCTGTTGCGAACCTATCACATGATACCCTGAACCCTGATATTGCCTCACCTCCATACCTATAACCATTGTTTGAGCCCGTGTCTTACTAGCATGCTTAGGTTGTTTTGCTCGAGTCTGTTACCCGCTACTTGCAGTTACTATTTCTATTATGTTCTGGGGGCTCGATGTTTAATCAATCAATCATGCTAATGTTACTGTTAATAATAAATTTGATGATAAGGCACCGGCAGGAGGCCCATGAGAGGTTTTGGAGCCTGCTAGTGTCGACCCTAATAGGAAAAGGGTCTTGTCTACTGATCCATGATGAGCGCACTACCCACATTTGGGAAGCGAGTATGGGCGCCCCCCTCAACTTGACCTGATTCGCATCTCGTCCAAATCGCCTCATTTAGTTCGTGTTTTCCATTTGCCGCATCATGTTTTTGCGAGCCCAGGCCAGGGTGGAACTTTCGTAGTCGGCATATAGGGGGACACGTTCTTAGAGTGCTATGAGGGTCCATTTTCTTCTGGGCTCGATTAGCCGTGCGCCCAAGGTGCTTTGGGCTTGATGCGAAGAATGGTTGGTTGTGTTGAGTACCCCGCTTGGTGGAAGGGCCTTTCCATCTGGCGGGTTATTCATGAGTGTACGGCCAAATTGGTGCAACCCTGCAGGGATAATCTTCTCGAGAAGCCGTGTTTTCCGCGGTTATGGATTACTTGGTGAAAGTACTGGCTAACAAGTACTCAGGACAACTTAAACATAATGATCAAACATGTTACACCCAATGATTAATAACTTGACTAGTAATAGGTTGATGACACAATAACTTGATTCACCTTTAATACAACTGTGTGAGTTATCCTCGGATTGCTTCTTTGGATAAGGGGCGAGATCCAGGATGGGTTTTGTTTGAAGTTATCTTTCAGTTGGTTACTATCCTCGATCTTATCTCCTTTCTGTTAGCCGGAAGTGGTAGAATCTCTGTAGTTGTTTAGAGCAGCCAATTGCAGCATCTTTTATATCCCCTTCCTTCCGTTGAACCCAAAGCATCTGTGCTTGGTGTTGACGGGTTATACTTTGGTGAACTGTGAGTCTTGCTTGCCAGTACGTTGGTGTACTGACCCCTTTGGGGCTGTGGTTTACGCAGACGACGTTTCCGAGGATCTACATGGTGGCTACTACGTGGAGTATGACGAGACTGCTGACGAGTAGATAGCGGACCCGGGCAGGATCCGAGACTTCGTGGATGGGCTCCGTCTGTTTGTTTCCGGCCTCTTAGGCCTATTTGGTTCTTGTCTGTACTCAGACATGTTGAATGCTTCCGCTGTATTGTAATGATGTATTGTTGGGGCATGTGCCCTCTGAATGATTGTATTTGCTATCTCTGCTCTAATGAGAGCCATTTGCAAGTTATTTCAATCTTTTGTGTCGTAGAGACCTGTTGTGATATCACTTGTTAAACGCCGTTGACGTACCATGTGTGTATGGTTTGAAGTACGTCGACGGAAGTGCCTTTGATCTCTAGTGGATAGTTTACATCGACGATGGAATAGCAGGGCTTGTGTTGTCGCGCATAAGCGCAGGCCTACCAGGAAGCTGGGACGTGGGAGCAGTTATGCCCCATAATCCAAGCATCTGCTATCCAGTTCGTACGGTGAGTATCCCTTAGACATCAGGGTGCGACAGCCCGTCGCAGAAGAGCGGCGGACGAATCAAGCCTACGACGAGCCGAACTATCCCTCGCACCTTCGGTCGGCACCCGACCATCGGGGAAGGGACACACGTCATCATCCAGAGACTACGAATCCATAGCCGGGACCAGCAGATCAGCCACACCTTCTTTCATGAGGGTCGACGACGACGGCAACGTGTACCCGCAAACTCCCGCTGCTGCGGTTCTAGCCGCGGCAACCTATATGCGGATGAACCAACCGACGGAAAGTGACCCTCGGGCAGAGCAATACAAGCAAATACGTAAAGGACTAGGGTTGGCAGCCGCAAGGCTCGCCTCCCACGACCGCAAGAAGGCTGAAGAACAGCTGGAAAAGGAGCGGCAGGAAAAGGAAAGGGAGAAAGATAAAGAAACGCCCCGCAGGCAGAGAAGCTCTTCACCAAGAAAAGACAAGTCGCCACGTCGTGGTTGAGGCAAAGAAGCCCGACGCCGTGGCGATAGTCGAAGTAGTAGCGAAGGCAGCCCGAGAGATAAAAGTTCGCGACACCACAGCAGCCGCTCGCGAAAACGAAGCAAGGAACCACGGAAGGACGCTGATCGCGACCAGCCAGGACGGGACGCGCGATCTGACATCGCACAAAACAAGGTGGACAAGGCAAGGGCATTGCGGTATCGCGATCGATCGTCATCCGGCTCCTCGGATGACGAAACCTGCGGTGCGCTCTGCTTTGCCCGCAGCATCCGCGAGGCGCCTCTACCCCGAAGATTCAAGCTCAGCACGGAAGTGACAAAGTACGACGGCTCACTCGAGCCCTCTCAATGGTTAAGCGATTACCTCACGGGAGTAAAATGCCAACGTGGGAACAAGAACACGGCCATGCAATATCTCAATTTACACCTCGTAGGCGCGGCCCGCAGTTGGCTGGAAAGGATACCAAGATCTTGCTACGCATCGTGGGACGACTTGCACCGCGATTTTTGCAAAAACTTCCAGTCGACCTACAAGAGGCCGGCCACGATCGAAGAACTCCGAGCCTGCAAGCAAAAAAGCGGCGAGTCTACCCGCGAATATATCCAGCGGTGGACCACGCTCAGGAACACCGCAGGAACCATCTCGGAAGAAGTAGCGATTGAAGCCTTCGCAAAGGGCGCCAGAAGAACCGCTTTTCGAGAGGAGCTAGGCAGAGCTGCACCCAAGACTATTGGGGAGCTAATGATCATAGCCGAAAAATGGGCTAACAGAGAGGATGCGGTGCGCAATGAGAGAGCATCATCGCCCGCACACGAAGACGACCGTCATGGCCGAAGAAAAAGAAGAAAATACTACGATCATGAGGACAGAGAGGAATTGGTCGCAGCGGAATTCACGCGAAGTCGCAACTCTGGTCGCCGTGGAAACCGCGAGTGGAAACCAAAGGCGGAAGAAAAATCCCCCGAGGAAGACCTCGATGCATACTGCTCGCTACATCTATTCACAGATAAGCGCACGGGCAAAACTAAGGCAACACACCTTCTTAAGGATTGCCGAAAGTTTCTTGACATCTCGGATGCACTCGCAAGGAAAAGATCCGCCTCCACTCAAAATTACCCGCCGCTTCCAGGAGGGGAGATAGGAGCCTTCCCAGAAAAAATACAAGCAATCTTGACCATGAAGGAGCCAACCAATCTACGCGGAGTCCAACAGCTCGCAGGGCGATTAGCCACCCTAAGCAGTTTCATCGCACGATTAGGAGAGCAAGCACTACCCTTCTACAAGTTGCTGAAGAAGACAGACAAATTTGAGTGAACACCAGAAGCTAAACAAGCGTTCGCAGACTTGAAGCGATCGTTGCAAAGCAGACGCGTCCTTGCAACACCGTAAGAAGGGGAGCCACTTTACTTGTACCTAGCCGCCACAAACCAGGTCATCAGCACAACAATCGTGGTCGAGCGACCTGAGGAAGGCAAAGCGTATGGAGTTCAACGACCGATCTATTACATCAGTGAAGTGCTCTCGCCATGCAAGCAACGATACCCTCATTACCAGAAGCTCGCATATGGAGTCGTTCTTACAGCCCGAAAGCTCAAGCATTATTTCCAGGAACACGCTATTACAGTGGTTAATGATGCGTCACTCGGGACGATCATGAACAACCCTATGGCATCCGGAAGAATAGCAAAATGGAACATCGAGTTGGGCGCTTGGGACATCACCTACGCAGGACGCAACGCAGTCAAATCGGAGGTACTTGTGGAATTTCTAAGCGAATGGACAGAACTACAAACGCCAGGACCGCCTGAGTACACGAGCAATTGGATAATGTACTTTGACGGGTCCAAAAGAAACGAAGGAGCAGGAGCCGGAATTGTTCTCATATCGCCTCGGGGAAACAAGCTGCAATACGTCCTACGACTGGACTTTCCACCAGATGATCCAGCGTCGAACAACGACGCAGAATATGAAGCCCTGTTGCACGGGATGAAGATGGCAATCGCCTGTGGAGCTACCCGATTAATGATCTACGGCGACTCCAATCTCATCGTGCAGCAGACAATGAAAGAATGTGACGCAATTGCTGAGAACATGGTCGCGTATCGCGACATGCACAATCTACTCGAAGGAAGTTTCAAAGGGTGCGAGCTGAAGCACATTGCAAGATCCAGCAACGAAGAAGCAGATAGACTGGCAAACATGGGTTCCACAAATACACCCATACCGCCAGGAATATATTTCGAACGGATAATCAAGCGATCAGTCAAAGTCAAGAAAGCTGCAGGAACACCCGCAGTGCCAGAAACAGAGGTCAGCCCGCAAGTCGCCATTATCGAGCTTACCCATAACATATCACGACAGGTTTTTCTGGTCGAGCCAGTCTGGACGCAGAAATATCTCGACTACCTGACCAACAGACAGCTCCCGGCCGATCCACGCGAGGCTCGACAAATAATGAGACGCAGCAAATCCTTTCGGGTAGTGAACGGAGAATTATACAAGCAAAGCATCTCGGGTATACTTCAACGCTGCATCGCACCCGAAGATGGCAAAGAATTACTCCAAGACATCCACCAAGGAGACTGCGGACATCATGGTAGCTGGAAAACAATGATGGGGAAGGCCTTCCGAGCAGGATTCTACTGGCTAACAGCAGCTACCGATGCAAAGGACCTGGTCGAACGATGCGATGCCTGCCAGCGATTCGCACCAAGACCACATGCACCTGCTACGGAATTGCACATGATACCCATTGCCTGGCCCTTCGCACAATGGGGGCTGGACATGGTTGGACCACTACGCAAGTCCACGCCTGGCGGATATACACACTTGCTGGTCGCAGTCGACAAGTTCACCAAATGGATCGAGGCAATGCCAGTAACTTTGGCTAGCGCCCAATGCGCCGTCAAGTTCCTCGATTCCATTGTATGAAGATTTGGTGTGCCACACGACATCATTGCAGACATGGTACAAACTTCACAACAAAGGAAACGCAATAGTTCTGCGAGGAAAAGAGCATCAACTTCAAGTTTGCTTCAGTTGCGCACCCGCAAACGAACGGGCAGGTCGAAAGACCCAACGGCTTAGTTTCGGTTGGCATCAAGAAACGCCTACTCGATCGTCTACACCCCGCAGTAGAACATTGGGCAGAAGAGCTACCCTACGTACTATGGAGCCTCCGCACAACTCCAAACCGATACACAAAATACACACCATTCTTCATGGTATACGGGGCAGAAGCAGTCCTTCCCGAGGATGTTAGATTCAGCGCCCCACGAGTTGTGGCTTACAGCGAAGAAACCTCCAACAAGGCACTCGCGGAAGATATGGATGCACTCGACGAGATGCGTGACATCGCGCTCGCAAGATCCGCCGTATATTAGCAATCACTGCGAAACTATCACAGTCGCCGCATACGCCACAGAGCATTCGCGGTTGGGGATCTGGTGCTGCGGCTCAAGCAGAAGGAAGGACACAAGCTCGAGCCACCCTGGGAAGGACCCTTCCTCATACATGAAGTCATCCCAGGCGGAGCCTACAGGCTGAAGAATCCATCGACTGGAGGAATCTATTCCAATCCTTGGAATATCGCACACCTCCGCAAATTTTATCCCTAGGTTTACTTGTTATCAGAACAAATAAGGCTATACTAGCCACTCCTGTAGCTCGAATACATGGCTTCTCAGTCATTGCAATAAAACACATGGTTTCTCCATCATATTTACTCAAAGACTCCTATTTATTACATGCTAAATAGTTCCAGGTACACACCCCATAAACACACGGGGACTACACCTACAACTAAGCATCACAGGAAAAATCGTACATACAAGGTTACACACCTTACAACAGTTTTAACAAACTATAAAAAAATACAGGATGTGCACGTCCGACAATCAATCAAAGCGCTGAGCATTCTCAGTTGCTAACACTCTATTTATTTCCTCAGAGGTCAGTCGTATGATTTTCTCTGCTGCAGGATGAACAGCATCATAGTAGGGTGAAATATCATCGATTGGACCACCTGGGAGCCTAGCTACGGAGTTAACATTTATTTCAGGATACCATATCCGGACGAAGGCTAGAGCTACAACCGCGCCGCAAGTCATCTGATTGCGCACACACGCGCAAACCTCTCCCTCACGTCCAAACAACCTGAGAAGATAGCTCCAGTCTTCGGGACCCCTTTCGAGTGGGTAGAAAGCAGCGTTCATCGCGACCAAGACCTCGTGAAAAGAACTCACGAGAATTCTCGCCTGGATGACACGGAACTTCAAGGTGGCCATCACAAATCCTCGACCGCGATCAGACCAGGAATTGTTCGCATGGGGCTTTGAGCTCCCAGCCTCTTGAAGAATGTGGTTTTCCACCCACTGCTTTTCTTCCCTGTCATCCGGTTTAACGACTGAAGAGCAAACATGCTTAATCAGCTAAGGAAACAAAACAAAAGAAGACACGGGGGCTGTATTACTTACACAACAAATCCCTCGCAACCGAATCTAACTCATCCATCAGAAACTGTTCGCGTTCAGTCGCCAGTTTCTGCTTGGACTTCGCCACATCGGCTACACCGCGTAGAGCATTCAGCTTGCGCTCACCTTCCTGGACTCTATCACGAAGACCCGCGTAGGTCCCAACAGCGGCGACAAGGGGATTTACTGGAGTAGCACGTCCACCTGAAGATTCTGCAACAAACCCAATAGCCTGGAAGAGTACAAGGAAAGAAGTAAGACTCCCTATTTGAAGTATCTCTAGTCGCACATTTGACGAGTGCTCGGGGGCTACTCCCATCGAGAGAAAGTATACAAACAACAAGAAGCAATTTCCAGACAAACATTTCGATTAAAGACAATGAAAATACGGGAATACATCCCAAGGTTCATTACAATCAAGTGGGAAAAGAAAAAACAAGACTACGAAGCTACAGTGGTGCTCCCACTAGCGGCAGTCGCCCCTCCTGTGAGTCGAGCAAACAGCTCAGACAGCGTCCGAGCAAGGATGGCGGCTTGCTCGCCAAAACGAGAGAGCCCTACCTTTTTTCCCGTGGAGGGGTCGACTGGAAGAGCCGAGTAGGCTTCCTCCAAACCGTTGACTCCATGCGCCAGCGCGAACTGGATCGCAGTCTTCGCGCCAGACTCCGACTGGGCGACTGCGTAGGCATCCAGGAGACTGCTCATCGAAAAGATCTTCAGCAGGTCGTCTAGCACGGATGGAGGTGCAGCGGTGGCGAGGAAGCGACCGTGCAGTTGCGTCAACACGTGAGTGGCATCGCCAATCAAGGAGCAAACTCCTTCGGCGTGCCTCTTGAGTTGAGCAAGAGTGTCGGTTAGCACGTCTACCCGCTGGATCCCAGGGATCTCTAGAGGAACATCCAGGAGACCTGCAAAAAGAAAAGAATGTCAAGACTTGGCAAGTTCGGCGGGATAAAAGATGAAGTCGCGAGAGCCTAAATCACTTACATGCGAGACGCTCAGCAAGGGGACGGAGGAACGTGAAAAGGTCAGCATCAGCCTTATTGCCAGCATCTTCTTGATCCTTCAGTGCTTTCTGCGCATCCGCGAGTTGCCTTTCAAGATCCTCCGATCGCATGCGGGAGGCCTCCAGTTCTTGTCGAATAGCCACCAGATCAGCCTCCTGAGTGGTTACCCGCCCAGAGAGACTGTCTTTCTCGGACTCCGAAAATTCGAGTCGAGCTGCATAGTGACACTTGTCAGAAATCAAGAATTGATGAAAGAATAGGAACAAGAGAAGATGATAAGATTACTCTTAAGAAGCTCGTTCTCGGTGCGGAGTCGACTACGGTCTGATCGAAGCGACTCACATTCCGACTCGGCAAGAACAACACGGCGGCCAATCGCTGCGAGAGAGTCAACAAGCGACTACAAAAGTACAGAGGTAGAAGAATTAGAAGATATAAACTGGAGCCTGTACCCGATTGAACTCAATCGACTACAGCCTCGGGGGCTACTCCCATCGGGAGCACTGCCGTGCACCCGATAAAATCAAGAAGAAGAAAAAGACAAGACTTTGAGCCTGTAGCCGATCGCATGCGATCGACTACAGCCTCGGGGGATACTCCCATCGGGAGCACTACCGTGCACCGATAAAAATATCATGACAAATGAAAAAAGTTTACCTGGCCCGTGGCACGGGAGAGGGGATCTGCGGAGCTGTCCGTCACCTCTTTCGAAGCTGAAGTCCTGGCGGCAAAACTAGGAGCTTCACGTTCTGCAGTCGCCGCATTGGGGCTGCGCTGGGAGAATTCTGGACGGTGCCAGCAGTGGGAGTCTCACCCGCAGCTCCTGCTCTATTCCTCTTTTCGGGAGGAACGGAAGAAGCGTACCTGCGAGGACTGATGGTCTGCAGACTGCAACCAAAGAAAAGCAAAGCATCAACATAGGTGCAAAGAAAAAATTTCGACTAAGAACGAGGAGAAGAACTTACTCATCGTCTTCATCTTCATCCAGCAAATCCGCGTTCCAAGCGGTTGCGATTACTGGGAATGAAGGAGAAGGGGCGAGTGAACGAAGTGGAGTCGCGGAGATAGGAGCCTTCCCAGGCGATTCCTCCAAGGAGTTATCCTTGGAAGTAGCCTCATTATCATCCACCCGACGACGCTTGCGGTGATGGAGGCCGCCATTTGAGCCCTCTGCACCATCCGAAGAATCGTGCTCGGAACTTGAAGAAGCATCGGCGACACTGGTATCGGCTAGGCCGTCCAGATGACTCGCCAATAACTCCGAGGCGTCCACTCCCGCAACTGGCGGGTAGCAGTTTGCCACTGCTAGACTCTACAATGAAGGCAAGAAAAAATTCAACCGACTAAAGCTCAGAGCAAGGAAGAAAATAATAGAAGACAAGAAGGGTAAACTAACCGCGGCTGGTGGAGGTCTCGAAGCGTCGAAGGCTTCGACTGTGCAGTCGGTGAACTTCTCTCCCACCTTCAAGCTAGTGATAGCCGTGATCTTCTTATCGAACTCAACGTTCGAAAGCTCCTCGCGGCTCACTCGGCTGGGATCCTCAGAGCCTTGGTATTCCCACATGGTGGAAGGCCTTTGCTGCAGAGGTTGGATCCTACGCTTCAGAAAGATACTCGCCAGGTGCAGCCCGTTGAGTACAACTCCAGCAGCTTGATCCCGGAAAGCAGCCACCCTTGCGAGTAGGGGCGTAACGACCTGGGTTTCTTCGGCTGACAACTTGTGCGCCCATGACTTCCGCCTCTTCAAAACAGCGAACGGGTGGAATTCTACAATCCCACCCGAGCTGTTGTCGATGACGTAGAACCACTTTTTCCGCCAGCCCTGGGTGGAGTCGACGAAATGCATGCTAAAGTAGCCGGACTCCAGTCGAGCTTGGATCCCGAAGGCACCCGTGCATAGCGGTTCGCCGGGCTCGGACTCTACCAGCGATCTCTCGCGGAAAATCCGGACTTTGAAGAGGGCCTTCCAGAGCGCCCAATGTGGGCGAATGCCAAGGAAGCATTCGCAGAACACGATGAAGCACGATATGTGCTGCACCGCGTTCGGAGGAAGATCGTGAAGCTGTATGCCATACATACAGCAACCCGACTAGGAAAGGATGGAGAGGGAAGGAGAGACCCCGAGACACGTGGTCTGCAAAGACCACGCGCTCGTTCGACTGCGGGTTTGGTACCTCTTCTTTCTTCCCGAGGCGCACCCGCTTCTCAGTTTCCGCCGGCAGCAGCCCCTCCCGCTGCATCTCTTTGACGCTCTTCGCGGTGGTGTTGGGCGAACGCCAGTCGCCAGCACGGGGCGCAGGTTGCGCGGCTTCTCCGGATGCGGAAGTGGCAGCGCCACGTCTTTTGCCTCCAGCCATGGCTGACAGCGCGAGTTTGAGCACGAGGAGGAAGATGGGCGCGATGAAGGCGGTGGATTGAAGACGAAAGCTGGGAAAGTTTTACCACAGCGCTAAGTCCCGTACTTATACACGGAGCGGATCAGTCCCAGCCATTCGATGCGCTACGTGGCGCTTATCGCAGCCACCACATGTGAAGATGAAACGAAGAGACGGTGAACGCTGTTCCGTGCCATGATCTTAACAGAAGATTGCGCGCATTTACTGCACGGTTCGCGTAAAAACCGGAAGCGGCGTCTCGTTTCCCGGTCAAAAAGCTGACTAGGTGGGCCAGCCCATCTGCTACCACTCCGTCACGTCTCATCGGGAGGGGAAAAGTGCGCCATGATGTCATGGCTCGCATCATCAAACTCAAGAATCTTCGAATGGAAAATTCAAACGCGAAAACAACTTCGTACGAAACTCCTTCGAATAAAGGCAATTCTTTTGTGAACAAATCATGGAGCAAGACCTCTTTAAAACAAGAGAGAAATACCCTATACGCGAAAACTCTTTCGTACGGGCACGACATTCCAAACATGAAAACTCTTTCATATGGGCATGACTTTCCTCAGCACGAAAATTCTTTCGATTGAAACTCAAACAATCACTCGGGTTGGAAGAACCTACCTCTTTTCACACATGATATTTTTACATCATAAAAACCTGGATTGTTCAGCCGACTAGGCACATCCGGATGCCATGTTCATCGAATATGAAGGTAAGACCCAAAAAGATCTCTCTTAAGGGCCTGGAATCGCACTCAAAAGCTACGTCCTCCGGTATGATTCCGTGTCAACAACACGAAGAAAAATCCTAGCGGATGCGCCGGGTACCCCCATAGGTTAAGTTCGACTCGATAAGTCCACAACGGCCCAGTCGCAACAATCACCTTCTCGGGTTCGAGTCGGAGGTCTCGAATCTGTGTAGGCCAGGAATGATTTTGCCCTAGTCGCAATTAATTGGCCATGATCTCTCGGGAGAGCCAAGCTATTGTGCCACATCCTTCTGCGATAAAAGCCACAAAACAGGCACCTATGTTGCTCGATACTCGAGCATGAAGACTCGTTGCACAGGGAACACACCCTTTAAACAGGAAACAACCAAGCTGGTTATCCATAAGAAAGGAAGACCAAGAAGGGTTTGACCGTCTACTCGACTGGAAAAATCCCACTCGAGCAAACGCTCGGGGGCTACTGACGAAGATATGGATCCTGGACCCTGCGAATAAGGACACCCCCTCTCAGGCCCAAGGTTAAGGCCCAAGAAGAGGAGCCCTTGGAATACTCCAGAAGGCCCACGTGAAGCCCACCCGCACTAACTTGCGGGTTAAGCTAGGAAACATGTAACCGACCTAGTTAGAGTTCGAGTCCTCTCCGGGTAGGATTCGAGACCTGGCCATCTATATAAGGCCAGGAGAGCCCCCCGGAAGAGGACCAAGCAATACCGCACGACCAAAAGCCTTGAACTCGAGATCTTACTCTCGATTCGAGCACCACCATTGTAACCGATCTAACCTTCAATACAGATCGACAGAGGCAGGAGTAAGGGTTTTACCTCTACGAGGGCCCCGAACCTGGGTAAATCTTGCCCCTGTCTAGCCGACGATTTCACCAGCGCTCATGGGTTCTCATAATCGAAACCCGATAGGTTCATCGAAGGGATTTGTTGAGTCAGGGATTCGACACGTTTCAACCGAGGTATTATAGGAGCATACCACATCACCTTGGCAGGAACCCTCTTCCTGGGTTTCTCGCCCTCAACAACGTCACCAGGGTCATCGCCTCTGATCTTATAACGCAATGCAGTGCATACAGGGGATTCATTCAAATTCTCGTATGCACCGCGGTAGAGGATGCAGTCGTTAATGCATGCATGTATCTTCAGAACTTCTAAACCTAGAGGGCAAACAACCTTCTTTGCTTCGTACGTACTCGCGGGCAACTCGTTATTCTTCGGAACCATATTCTTCAACATTTTCAGCAAATTTTCAAATGATGACTCAGCTACACCTTCCCGTGCCTTCTATTTCAGCAAATCTAGTGTGGAGCCCAGCTTTTTCATACTATTGTCGCATCCTGGGTACAGCGACTTTGTGTGATCCTGTAACATGCGATCCAAATTCTCCCTCTCCTTGTCAGTTTCGCAGCGTGTCCGTGCATCAGCAACGGTCCGACCAAGATCATCAGCGGGCTCATCATGTGCCTCTTCTTCGCCTTCACCAAACTCTTCCCCACCGTCAGCATCATCCTCCATGAAAGTATCACCGAAAGCCTCATGATAGTTGAAATCGATATCATCCTCTTCTTCATCTTCTTCCATTCTAACCCATTTTTCTCCATGCTTGGTCCAACAATTATAGCTTGGCATGAAACCGTGCTGAAGTAGGTGCATATGAATGACTGTTGAGGAGGAGTGACCCTTCTGATTCTTACATTCAGCACATGGACAGATAATAAAAGCTCGCTGCTTGTTCGCATTTGCCACTACGAGGAAATCTTTCAAACCCGTAGTGAACTCGCCGGAGAGTCGGTTACCGTACATCCATTGCCGATTCATCTGCATTATTATTATATAAAGTATATAATTAACCATCATGCATTTGTTAAACTAACTAGCTAGAAATAATACAAATCATGAAAGGTTCAAGTTGCTAACCGCGATTGCGGAGGTAAAATAAATGAAAAAGCTCAAGTGCGGCTCGGACACTTCATATCATGTGTATTTCATGCTCTCGGGCATTTCTTCGAACACCTTGTGTGCATAGTAGGAACCAAAAGCAAACCCACCACCCCTTGTGAATATTGTGAGTAGAAGTGACACCAAATGTGGCAAAGTGCAGCGAGCTGAGTCATATATAGGGATGGGCCTTTAGTCCCGGTTCACCTGGACAACCGCGACTAAAGGCCTTCGGGCCAGCCTGAGGACCTATTAGTCCCGGTTGGCCTGGCGTACCGGGACTAAAGTCCCTCCCATCCGCCAGCTGTGGACCGAGCGCGCTGGGCCCAGACTATTGGTCGCGGGTCTCGTCCCGAACCGCGACTAAAGACCCCTATGGTCGCGGGTCGATTATTTTGGGGACTAATGGGGGCGTATGGAAGGCCTATTTTCTACCAGTGATACAATCAACCATCATGTATTATATTTCACATATATTTGACACACACATTTAGAAACTAAGATCGCACCAATGCATCATGTATACGTTAAAAATAAAAATAATACTTGAGTACATGAATATCTTTATCGAACTCAATTGTTATTTTATTGTGTTCCGAATCTCATACAAGTGTTGTACTATAGATGGAGTCCTACCAGACTACGGCAAGACAACCGTGCAAAACATAGCATGTATACAACTCTATTTCGTTTCCTCCAAGAAAGAGAGTTGTTTGCCCCAATATATAGTACGATGTAGTCATAGAATATATTGAGAGAGAGAGAGAGAGAGAGAGAGAGAGAGAGATCGTGAGATAAGAGAGAGATCCACCAATTTAGCACATAGAGGGTTTGTCTTCTCTTATATTGTAATACTCCTTCAAATCATAGTGATACGCCATCGTGCGTTCTGTGGTTTTCTCCCGCAAGGGTTTCCACGTAAAAATATGTGTCCTTGTTCATCGTGTTGATCCGCTTTCACTGCGCCGTTTTGTAACATCAATTACATCCCTCCTTCGACTTGTTGCTCGTCCTTCGCCAGAACCGCCGGTGCGTCTTGATGGTCTTCAAGGTCAACGTGGAGCGGGAGGAGCTAGAGCCCGCGGCGAGCATCGGCAGGTGCCTGTCCGTGGTGGCAGACAAGTTCCCGAACATCGAAGGCGACTGACTGTACTACGCCACCTCCTTGTTCGGCGGGCTGACTGGGAAAGGGTTGGTGCTTAGCAACATGGACCCGATGAGCTGCCACCGGCGGGAGAGTATTTCAATATTTCTACATACCGCCCTCTTTGTGCATTGCTAGGGTCTTCCTCGCCTACTGTTTGAATCTTCGTGACGTATAAAGCCTCTCAATTCTTCTCACCTATATATTTACAACGGTTCTGTAAAGCTATCAAGAAATTACTTCCATTAATCATAACAAGCGCGGTATGTACTACTCCCTCCGTTTCACAATATAGCAAACAACTTTAGCGTTCAATTTTTTATTGTGAAAGATACGGAGTAGAGTCTAGAATATTCAGTTTATATAGCTCGGTGTTCCTTTTTCCCCTTCATGTCTTAAATTTTCATATATTATACTTCTATCTTCTACTACAATAGATCCTTTGCTCGTACATTGATATACTGTTTCATTATATTTTTATATACAGGACAAAACTACCGTTTCCTGTAGTGAATAAGCAAACCTTCTCCACGCCATGCACCCTCCCAGGGAGAAATGCACAAACTAGGGGTTGTGGTGGGGAAGAGGGAGATTTGATTTTAGCATATTAACGCATGTAGTAGAAAAGTCTCAAAGAAGGAGATAGTTGGTACAGGAAAAAAACATAGACGGTTAGGGCTCCCTCGCCCCGTTTCCCCACCCCGGTGCCATGCCTTCGATTTCGTCAACGCCCATTGATAGTGTGTGAATACACGTTCGTTGAGAGACCCCAAGAGGAAGGTACGATGAGTACAGTGGCAAGAGTTGCCCATAGAAAGAAACGAAAATTTAATCGGACCAGTAGTAGAATGAAATCACTTCTGAACGTTGTTGACCGCTGATGTTGGCAGGACGCTACCAGGCTTAGCAGCAACATGTAATATGCACATAACACAACCAATATACTTTGCCCCAACGAAACTGTGAGGTTTTCAATCTCACCGGTCTTGCTGAAAACAAATGATTAGACGTATAGTGTGGGAAATGATGTTTGTTTGGAGTGAATGAAATGAGAACAGTGTTTGTAGTAAATAAAAATAGTGTTTGCAGTAGGTTGTATTATGAGTGTATAAAAATGGACCGGGGTCCACGGTTCACTATTGGTGTCTCTCCATAACAGATAAATAACATGTTGGGTGAACAAATTACAGCCGGGCAATTGACAAAATAGAGACTACGCCGTAGTGTATATACATGGCATGATCATTATTATGTGATTCATGCGAGCATTACAACATGATAGATAAATCGCCATCCAACTGCAATTATGACTAATAATCCATCATCATAACGTAATCCAATCAGACTTCGGGTATTGAGCAGCAACCAAAATATTATTGCCTTAAGTAAAGTGTGTAATGTAAACAATAAAAACATTATTGGTTACTCCCTAATGGCAACAATACATCCCCATCTGTCACGTTTCTGTCACTCGAACATAGATGAAAAGGAGGCATGAACCCACTATCGAGCATAAATACTTTCTTTTTAAATTACAAGCATCAACTTGGCCAGAGTATCTACTAGTAACGGAGAGCTTGCAAGATCATAAATAACATAAACATGGTAGATTGATGATCAGTTGACATAACATTCAATATTCATTGGATCCCAGCAAACACAACATGTATCATTATTAATTCACATTAGAGGGTTAGTGAATGGACACATGTATTACTAATAATTTTTAAACATTAGCTACAACCACTGATGTTTTATGAAGCAAATAAATCCACTCAACATAGTAAATGAGAGAATGCAAAGTAAAAACGGCAGAATCTGTCAAAACCAGAATAGTTCGTAAATATGTTTTTTTAAGGCACTTACGTTGCTCAAATCGAAAAACTTAAAACTAGATAAAGTTTCGAAAGTAGATGAGGATCATGCACAAAAAAAATCAGGTCGTTTCGATTTTTCTGTGAATTTATACGAATTAAACAGTAGAAAGAAAAAATTTGTTCCTAGGCAGAAATCCAAATCTAGAACCAACTTTTCACTAGAGGTTTTACATGGCACAAAAAATACGAGAAAGTAAAGCTAAAAAGGAGTTGCTACGGAAGTAAACAACACCTTGACTTAAAGAAAACAGAATAAAACATAGCAAAAATAAAAAAACATGGGTTATCTCACAAGAAGTGCTTTTCTTCAACGTCTTTCAGCTATGCCCAGAAACAAGAATCAAGTATTTTCAAGTGAAGAAGCATACAAAACATAGTTTGTTATCATAATAGAATCAAAATGTGACTTCATTATCTTCCTAGGAAATTGTTCCATACTTTTCTTGAGTGGGAATTGATATTTAATATTTCCCTCTTTCATGTAATAACAGCACCAACAGTTCTAAGAAAAGGCCTTCCCAAAACAGTAGAACAATAAGCATTGCATTCAATATTCATAACAAGAAAATCAACGGGGACAAAATTATTGTTAACCATAATAAGAACACCATCAACTCTCCCCGAAGGTTTCCTTCTAGCATTATCAGCAAGATGAACATCCAAATAACAGTGTTCCAAAGGTGGTAAATCAAGCATGTTATAGAGTTTTTTAGGCATAACAGAGATACTAGCACTAAGATCACATAAAGAATTACAATCGAAATCATTCACCTTCATTTTAATGATGGACTCCCAACCATCTTCTAACTTCCTAGGGATAGAGGCTTCACATTTTAATTCTTCTTCTCTGATTTGAATAAGAGCATTTGTAATATGTTTTGTGAAAGCCATATTCACAATACTAGCATTCTTCTTCTCTGATTTGCATGAGAGCAGTTTGATTTGTGTGGCGATGTCCACGCCAAAACTGCTCGTGCAACGACCGTGAGCCGGATGATCAACACAAATTGGAGCATTTTCTTCATTATCGTAGGTCAGAATGGTGGGCTTTATTATTATTGTTTTTATTGTATTTTTCAGCCGTGTGTGCATCCTAAATGTCTTGACTATGTCTTGAAATTTTGTTGTTGCCGAGGCCAGGTGTAATCGATATCGTTTTGATATTTATATTATTCCCTTTATTAAAAGAAAAAGCACCCGACTGAGAAGACACCCGATGTAGAAATTTCTGAGGCCACTAGGTTTGTTCCGACACCCCCACGAACAATTTAAAGAACACGACTAACAGGCGATGTACAGTAGAGTATTTGAACACAGTAGCCACAATGATAGGAATGAGCGAGCTTCTCTTTATTCAATTCAAATGCATAAAGGTGCAATACAATATGGACAAAAGCATGACGCGTGCACATATTTCGGTGAAGTAGTTTACCAAATACATAAGTAGAAATATAAGATTTGAGTTGAATCACCAGCTGGAAGGTGTTGCCGTGACCCACCCGTGAGGAATAGTTTTGAGTTCCAGGTCATACTTCCTGCTCACGCTGATCCCAAATTTCTCGGACATGTCCAGGGAAGCTCGGCTAACGCCATCTGGAAGCATCCAGTCGAAGTGATACAGCATGTTGGCCAACGTGATCTCAACGACTGACGAGCCGAACTGGATTCCAGGGCATTGTCGCCGCCCAGCCCCAAATGGAATGAATTCATGCTGTGTTCCATTATAGCTGATGTTTTTGTTCTCGAACCTCTCTGGCTTAAACTCTTGAGGATTGTCCCAGTATGTGGGATCTTGAGAGATCGCAAAGACGTTGATGCATATATTAGTGCCTTTGGGGATGTCATAAGGCATAATGGTAGAATCCTCTCTCGTGAGGCGGGGGAGAAGAGGAACCGGTGGATGCAACCTGAGAACCTCCTTGATGACCATCCGCATGTAGTGGAGTTCAACCACATCGCTATCTGCAATGACAACCTTGCCTTGACCTACCACCTCGCGGATCTCCTGCTGTGCCTTGGCCATAATCTCCGGATGCCGCACAAGCTCCGACATAGTCCACTCCAAAACGGTGCTTGCGCTGCCCGTTCCACCTGCAAACATGTCCTGTCGAGGAAGTACGTTACAGGTGTATGTTCTGTAGAGGCTGCAGGACGTACCTAGGCAGGAAAAAAATAGATAAATACAGTGAGTACTTACAAACAACACGGCGCTTATAACCTCTGTGGTCAGAGGGAATTCCATGGAGTCCTCCTGCTGCAGCCTGAGCAGCACGTCCAGCAGATCCTCGTCGTCGACGCTGCCACAGGCTTGGCCATCTCCTGCAGCTCGCACAGCCCTGCGCTCGACGATGACGTCGCCGATTATGCGGTGGATGCAGCCGCAGCTCCTCCTCATGTGGCGCTCAGCGTTGCTGAGCCACCGCACTAGCCGTGACGACGGGAACAGGTCGACGAGGTAGAAGCCGCCCAGCAGCACGAGGGCCTCCTCTAAGGCTTGAAGATACTCCTTCTGCTGTGTGAATTTGCCGCCGAAAACTGCCCGGCACACGACGTTGTTTCCCAGCTCCGCCGTCTTCTTGCTGACGTTGATGTTGGCGCCAGCACCGCTGGCGGTGGTGATGCTGCGGACGAGGTTGCCCACCTCCTGAGCCCTGATGTCCTCCATGCGCCTCACCTGCTTGGAGCTGAGGAGCTCCACGATGCATATCCTACGCAGCTGGCGCCAGTGGTCGCTGTAGGGGGCAAGGGCGACGCCCTTCCCGTCGCAGCCAAAGATCTTCTGCGTCGTGCTGCAGGGCCGACTCGCGAATGACAGGTCGTTGCTCTTCGTCACCACGGCGGCGGCCTCCGCATCGGAGACCACTACGGTGGGGATCTCTCCTAGCCTAAGGAGCATCACAGGCCCATGCCGGCGAGACAACTCCGTCAGCCTGCGGTGCGGGAGGAGGCTCAAGACGTGATGGAGGCTGCCGATGATGGGGAGTTTCCATGGGCCAGGAGGCAGAAACTGTTTCTTGCCACCCGGTGGCTTCAGGAACCAAATGGCAAGTACCATCCATAAGGCTATGAAACACAAGCTTAACCATCCTTCCATGGCAGACTTGTTGTTATTGGCAAGTGATCGAAGAGGTGGTTTCCAGCTTGGGGATGGACGTGATATATATAGCTAGCAATATGAATGTAATTTTTTTTTGTATGCGGATCTTAATATATGTATATGTGAGTGGTGTGAAGAAGATAATATACAACCCCAGTTGTAACATCCTTCACATACATGACTACTCACTCCGTTCAACAATACTTGACTCCCACTTCTCCAAATATGAATGTATCTATGCACTAAAACATGTCTAGATACATTCATATTTAGACAAGTGGAAGTCAAGTATTGTTGAACGGAGGGAGTATCTTGCAGTAAGGTTCTAGGCTTGTAGCCCGAAACGCCCACTTCGAGTCCACCGGAGGGGATTTGGTGAAAACAGGGGAAAAGCTTTGTTCGAGCAGTGAATCATGAACAGGAGCGAGATCTTTTGCTTTGGGGAAGCAGTGAATCATGAACAGGAGTATAGACACATATTTGGTTGTGAGGTCGGCCAACTCCCGTTTAAGTATCTTGGGATCCCTATACATTACCGTAAGTTGATGAATAAAGAATGGAAACCCACAGAGGATAAGTTTGAGCAGAAACTTAGTTCTTGGATTGGGAAGATGCTCTCATATGGAGATCGTTTAGTTCTAATTAATTCAGTGCTATCGAGCTTACCTATGTTTTTATTTTATTTCTTTGAGGTTCCTGTTGGGGTACGTAAAAGACTGGGTTTTTTTATATCTTGTTTGTTTTGGCAGAGTGATCAGCAGAAAAAAAAAGTATCATTTGACTAAGTGGAATATTGTGTGTCTTCCTAAAGACCAAGGGGGTCTGGGGATTGAATTGCTGGATGTTAAGAACATGTGTTTACTGAGTAACTGGTTGTTTAAACTCTTAACTGAAGAGGGGGTCTGACATGAAATGTTACACAATTAGTATATTAAGGGATTACTGTTGGCTCAAGTGGAGTCAAAACCGACGGATTCTCCTTTTTGGAAGAGAGTCATTAAGATGAAAGTAGATTTCTTTTCTAACATCTCTTGTTCGGTGAGTGATGGCCTTAGCTTACAGTTTTGGGAGGATACTTGGTTAGGTAGTAAGTCGTTATCGGTTCAATATCCTTCTCTGTATAATGTGGTTGCACATAAAAACGTCACGGTGTCTCATCTGTGAATGGGTGATCATCCTAATATTACCTTTAGAAGACCGCCATTAGGTGATAAGTGGGAGCAATGGTTAAACTTAGCGGAAAAATTGATGGATGTATCTCTTGATGATACGCCATATAGGTTTAATTGGAAGTTAACACAGTCAGGAGTGTTTTCGGTTAAATCTTACTATGAGCACCAAATGAATGGAAATACATGTTTTTATACAAATATCTCTGGTCCCCCTCAAGATTAAAATTTTCATGTGATTTTTTTTACCATAAAGAACTTTTGACTAAAGATAATCTACTTAAAAGGAGGTGGACAGGATGTACGATATGTGTCTTTTGTGCGGAGGATGAGACTGCTGATCATTTATTTATTTCTAGTGATTTTGCTCGCAAAATATGGAGATTAGTTCATTTTACTTTTCTATCACACCACCTTTATCTGTCTCCAATTTGTTTGGGACTTGGTTAAATGGGATGGATAAGTGTATGAAAGCAAGTATAAGCATAGGTGTATGTGCTTTTATTTGGGAAATTTGGAATTGCAGAAACGATGTTATTTTTAACAATTTGAACTCTGGTAATTTTCTTCAGGTTGTTCACAGAGCTATGTTTTGGATCCAACAATGGTCGCTCCTGTTACGAGAAGACCAGCAAGGACATTTGGATATTCGATGCACCCGGTTCATGGCGGTTATCCGGGCTATCTTCAACCAGGGTGGCTAGTTGCACACTAGGAGATTACAACATGTGTAATTTACATGTGTGGAGGCTTTTTAGTTGGCTTGTGTATTCAGCCACGCTTTGTTATCGTTGATTTGTATCCTGAGATTTTTGCTACGCTGATTATTCGCACTTTAATATAATAAGCTGTGTGCATCGACTATATGCAGAGGCTGGGTTTTCCGTTTCAAAAAAAAATACTACCTCCATTCAAAAATATAACCCATTTTAGAAGAAAATTTTAGCCTACTAAGATGGCTTGTATTGTGGAACAAAGATTATAATAGCTTGGCACAATTAAACAAAATGAACAAGTAATTGGCTACGAACATTTGTACTTTGGTTTAAAATATATGCTAAATTGCTTGGCCTTGCCTGCTTAGATGTTTAAATAGAATTGTATAAAAATATCATGTGGCTTGAGGTTGTTTATAGTTGCTATCTTCGTAGATACACAACGGAATATATAACTCTTGATTTACTAATAAATTTGCACAACCCCAAACATAATAGATAAATAACTAGCTAGAAATATTTGTTAGTTGGATTAAACTAGATGATAAATCGCGTGTCTTTGCATGCTGGAATGTTACAATATAATCTTGTGTTGCATAAATGGATCTGGGGGTATCCATGTCTCCGCCTTAGCATGGGACACAACACAACTTCAACTAGATCAGTGATAAGTGGGACCACCAAGCTAGGGGGTCCTAACCAATGGGTCACCCGACAGCGACACTAGCTCAAGGCCCCTCGACGACAGGAGCATCGTCATGCCAAGAACACTAAGTGCCTTCCAGAATCCTCCTTTCGTCCTTGCCGAGAACACTCGTAAATATCTCCCTCATGGGTATCTAGCCGCAATGACACATAGCACATGGTTCATCTAGGGTTTCCTAGAAGGAGCATCCATTCTTCACCAAGGCAATAAGATAAGATCTAGACAAGGCGTGGAGAAAACGAAAATGGAGGATGGGTTCAAGGTCGAGCACGTCAAGGTGATGTCGCCTGTGCAAATCTATCAAGTGGCATGAGTTGGGTTAAATTAGCCATCTTCATCGAGACACAATGGGCCATCTAACTCTTGGTGAACTAATAACTTGGTAAAATGCATAACATAATAAGAAAGTAACTTGGTAAGCATGTTTACTAGTTGATATAAAATACATACTAAATCGCTTTTCATTGCGTGTTTGGATGTTGTAGAATAGTTGTGCAAAGCTACAAAGTGACAAGAGATTGTTTAAAGTAGTTATCTTTAGCAAGACCTAATGGAGCATACAATCTTGATTACCTAATAACTTGACATAATGCAAAACAAAATGAACTAGTAATTGGCTAGTAGTATTTATCAATTGGTTTAAAATACAAGACGAGTGGCTTGTCATCGTATCCATATATATTAGAACATAATTATGCAAAACGATCAAGTGGCATGAGTTGGTTTAAGTAGCTATCTTCCTTTGTCGATACACAATGACACATATAAGTTTTTTATTAACTACAATCAAATGTATCTATCTTTATCGAGACACAATGTAAAAAAAATGAAGCGCCAAAAACCATTCTTCCTTCTAGAGTTCCACTGATATATTGGCACGATCCACACATAATGAGTATTAGACTAGCTACACATATTTGTAAGTTGTTTTAATTTACTGGTTGTATCAATTTTCCTTGCATTATCGGATGTTACAATATAATTATAGAAAACTATAAACTAGCGGGATTTAAAATTGCTATCTTTGTCGAGACCCAATGGAACTTATAAATCTATCTACTATCTCAGTTCCAAGATAGAAGCTATTTTAGTAGCACATTTTAGCCTAATAAGACAACTTCTAGGTAACAATAAATTGGCACAAAGCAAAACACAATAAGTAAGTCACTACATTGGCATATTTCTCATTTGGTTTAAAACACAAGCTAAATCGCACGTCATCACATAGTTTGATATTATGATATAATTGTGAAATGTATCAAGTGACATGAGTTTGTATAAATTAGCTATCTTCATCGAGTCACAGTGGAACATCTAACTCTTGGTTAAATAACAACTTGGTAAATGCATATCAGACCGAGCAAGTAACTTGGCAGGAATGCTTACTAGTTGATTTAAATTACGGACTAAATCGCTCTTCAATGCGTGCTTGGATGTAATAAATAAAATAGTTGTGCAAATATATAAAGTGACAAGAGGTTGTTTAAAGTAGTTATCTTCGGTAAGACCTAATGAAGCATACAATTTTTGATTACCTAATAACTTGACATAATGCAAAACAAAATGAACTAGTAACTTACTACCAGTATTTATCAGTTGGTTTAAAATACAAGGCGAATAGCTTGTCATCACATGCATAGATGTTAGAACATAATTATTAAAAACTATCAAGTGGCAAGAGTTGGTTTAAGTTGCTGTCTTCCTTTGTCGAGACATAGGAAACATATAAATTATTATTATCTATAGTCAAATGTATCTATCTTTATCGAGACACAATCTAAAAAAATTAAGTGCCAAAAACCAATTTCTTATCTAGAGTTCCACAAATATCTTGGTACAATCCACACATAATGAGTTACTGACTAGCTAGTCATATTTATAAGTTTGTTTAATGTACGGGCAATATAAATTTTCTTCGCATTTTCGGATGTTACAATATAATTGTACGAAACTATAATTTCTAATGAGTTGATATAAAATTGTTATTTTTGTCGAGACTCAATGGAACTTATAAATCTATATTAATTACTATCTCAGTTTCAAAATAAAAGATATTTTAGCCTAATAAGATGGCTTATAGATAATAATAAATGGGCCGCAAAACACAATGATTAAGTCACTAGGTAGGCATATTTCTTAGCTAGATTAAAATACAAGCTAAATCGCATGTCATCACATAATTGGATCTGATGATATAATTGTGCAGACCTATCAAGTGGAATGAGTAAGTATACATTAGCTATGTTCATCAAGACACAATGGAACATATAACTCTTGGTTAATTAATAATTTGGTAAAATTCATAACAGACTGAGTAAATAACTTGGTAGGAATGTTTACCATTTGGTTTAAAATACAGACTAAATCGCTTGTCATTGCGTGCTTGGAATTTATAAAATAGTTGTGCAAAGCTATAAAGTGACAGTAGGTTGTTTAAATTAATTATGTTTAGCAAGACGTAATGGAAGTATGGAACATATAATTCTTGATTAACTAATAACTTGACATAATGCGAAAGAGAATGAACTAGTAACTCGCTAAGAGTATTTATCAGTTGGTTTTAAAATACAAGCCGAATCGCTTATCATCGCAAAGGATAGATGTTAGAACATAATTATGAAAACTATCAAGTGGCAGAAGTTAGTTTACATAGCCATATTCCTTTGTAGAGACATACTGACACATATAATTTTTTATTAACTACAATCAAATGTATCTATCTTTGTCGAGACACAATGTAAAAAAATGAAGCACTGAAAACCAATTTGCCATCTAGAGTTTCAAAAATATCTTGGCACAATCCGTGCATAATTAGTAATTGACTAGCTAGCCACATTTATAAGTTGGTTTAACGTACGGGCTATATCAATTTTCTTCGCATTCTCGGATGTTACAATATAATTATACGAAACTACAAACAAACATGAGTTGATATAAAATTGCTATCTTTTTCGGGACCCAATGGAACTTATAAGTCTATATTAACTACTAACTCAGATCCAAAATAGAAGCCATTTTAGTAGGATAGTTTAGCTTATTAAGACGACTTATAGGTAATAATAAATTAGCACAATACAAATCCAAATGATTAAGAAACTAGTTAACCATATTTCTCGGTTGGTTTAAAATACATGGTAAATCGCTTGTCACCGCATACTTGGATGCTACGATATAATTGTGTAAATCTATCAAGTGTCATGAGTTTCCTTAAAGCAGCTATCTTCGTCGAGACACAATGGAATATATAAGTATTGTTTAACTAATAACTTGGAAAAATTCATAACAGAATGAGCAATTAACTTGGTAGGCATGTTTACCATTTTCTTTAAAATACATGCTAAGTCGCTTGTCGCTGAATGCTTGGATGTTATAATACAGTTGTGCAAGGTTATAAATTGACCGGAGGTTGTTCAACATATAATTCTTGATTGACTAATAACATGAAAAAATGGAAAACAAAATGATCTAGTAACTGGCTAGCAGTATTTATCAGTTGGTTTAAAATACAAGATAAATCGCTTGTCATCGCATGCATATATGTTAGAACATAATTGTGCAACGGAAATGTGGAGTTACCCCCCGGGGGAAATACCACTCCTCCCATTGTTGTTAGATCATCTTTGAGATTTCGACCACATGCACAGTTCTCTTGTTGTCTACTATGAACCAGAGTGATAAGGGACTGGTACAAACACTGCTAATAGTCCGTGCATCCGTGTCCTGCCAGTCTTGGACAACTTGCACGGTTCACTCAGTAAATATGTACTCCGTTGATATTGTTCTGAATGCTAAGCAAATTTGGACAATGTCAACGCTATATGCACAGGTTTACAACCTACTAGGTGAATTGATCAGGGTTAGAAAGCCATTTATGTAGGTCCTGCCTGATACATGACATCATTGTACGAATCACAAGGCGACCATCGGACGACAACAAGTGGGGTGATATTGCCCCCGGGGGGTAACAAATCCACACTCAATTGTGCAAAACTATCAAGTGACATGAGTTGGTTAATGTAGCTATCTCCCTTCGTGGATAGATATTGACACATATACATTTTGATTAAGTACAATCAAATGTATCTATCTTTATCGAGGCACAATGTAAAAAATGAAGCGCCAAAAACAAATTTCCTTCTAGATTTCCCGAAATATATTGGCACGATCCACACATAACGAGTAATTGACTAGCTAGCCATATTAATAAGTTGGTTTAATGTACGAGCTATATCAATTTTCTTCGCATTCTTGGATGTTACAATATAATTATACGAAACTATTAACCAACATAAGTTGATTTAAAATTGCTATCTTTGTCAAGACCAAATGGAACTTATAAATCTATATTAAACACTATATTAGTTCCAAAATAGAAGCCATTTTAGAAGAAATTTTAACATAATAAGACGGCTTCTAGATAATAATAAATTGGCACAATGCAAAACACAATAATTAAGTCAGTAAGTAGGCATATTTCGCAATTGGTTCAAAATACAAACTAAATCACATGTCATCACATACTTGGATGTTATGATATAATTGTGCAAATCTATTAAGTGGCATTAGTTGGTATAAATTAGCGATCTTCATCGAGACATAATGGAACATCTAACATTTGGTTAACTAATAACTATTTAAAATGCATAACATACTGAGAAAGTAACTTGGTAGGGATGTTTACTAGTTGATTTAAAATATAGCCAAAATCGCTTTTCACTAAGTGCCTGGAAGTTATAAACTTGTTGTGCTAATCTATAAAGTGACAGAAGGTTGTTTAAAGTAGTTATCTTCAGCAAGACGCAATCGAGGATATAATTCTTGATTAACTAATAACTTGACATAATGGAAAACAGAATGAACTAGTAACTATCTAGGAGTCTTTACCAGTTGGTTTAAAATACAAGCCGAATAGCTTGTCATCACATGCATAGATATTAGAACATAATTATACAAAAATATCAAGTGGGAGGAGTTGGTTTAAAAGATCTATCCTACTCTGTCGATACATAGTGACACATAATTTTTTTTATTAACTACAATCAAATGTAATTATGTTTATCGAGACACAATGTAAAAAAACAAAGTTCCAAAAATCAATTTTGCATCTAGAGTTCCACAAATATCTTGGCATGATCCACATATAATGAGTAATTGACTAGCTAATATATTTATAGGTTGTTTTAATGTATAGGCTATATCAATTTTCTTTGCATTCTTCGATGTTACAATATAATTATACGAAACTATAAAGTGACATGAGTGATTTAAAAGTGTGGAACTTATAAATCTATATTAACTACTATCCCAGTTCCAAAATAGAAGCCATTTTAGCGCAATAAAATCACTCCTAGGTAGTAGTGAATTGGCACAACGCAAAACACAATGATTAAGTCACTATGTTAATCGAGACAAGCTAGTTTAAAATACAAGCTAAATCGCATGTCATCACATACTTGAATTTTATGGTATAATTGTGCAAAACTATCAAGTGCCATGAGTTGGTATAAATTAGCTATGTTAATCGAGACACAATGAAACATATAACTCTTGGTTAACTAATAAATTGGTAAAATTCATAACAGACTGATTAAGTAACTTTCTAAGCATGTTTACTGGTGATTTAAAATACAAACTAAATCGCTTTTCATTGCGTTCTTGAATGTTATAAAATAGTTGTGCAAAGCTATAAAGTGACAGGAGGTTGTTTAAAGTAGTTATCTTTAGCTAGATGTAATGGAGCAAATAATTCTTGATTAACTAATAACTTGACATAATGCATAACATAATGAACTATTAACTCGCTAGGAGTATTTATCAGTTGGTTTAAAATACAAGCATAATCGTCTATCATCGCTTGGATAGATGTTAGAAAATTATTATGCAAAACTATCAAGTGGCAGAAGTTGGTTTAAGTAGATATCTTCCCTTGTCAAGAAATCATGACAGATATACATTTTAATTCACTACAATCAAATGTATCTATCTTCATTGACACACAATGTAAAAAATGAAGTGCCAAAAACCAATTTTCCATCTAGAATTTCACAAATATCGTGGCATGATCCACACATAATGAGTAATTGACTACCTAGCCATATTTATAAGTTGGTTTAACGTACGGGTTATATCAATTTTCTTTGCATTCTCGGATGTAACAATATAATTATACGAAACTATAAACTGGAATGAGTTGATTTAAAATTGCTATCTTGGTCAAGACCAAATGAAACTTATAAATATATATTAACTACTATCTCAGTTCCAAAATAGAAACCATTTTAGCAGGATATTTTAGCCTACTAAGACAACTTATAGGTAATAATACGTTAGCATAATGCAAATCCAAATGATTAAGTAAATAGTTAGTCATATTTCTTAGTTGGTTTAAAATACGAGGTAAATTGCTTGTCTTCGCACACTTGGATGCAACGATATAATTGTGCAAATCTATCAAGTGGCATGAGTTTTCTTAAAACAACTATCTTCATCGAGACACAATGAAATATATAACTATTGTTTAACTAATAACTTGAAAATGCATAACAGAAGAAGCAATTAACTTGGTACGCATATTTACCACTTGGTTTCCAATACATGCTAATTAAATGTCAATGAATGCTTGGATGTTCTAATGTGCAAAGGTATAAAGTGATCGGAGGTTGTTAAACATATAATTCTTGCTTAACTAATAACTTGATAGAATGCCAAATAAAACTAATAATTGGCTACCATTATTTATAAGTTGGTTTAAAATACAAGATAAATCACTTGTCATCGTATGCATATATGTTAGAACATAATTGTGCAAAACTATCAAGTGGCATGAGTTGTTTAAAGTAGCTATCTCCCTTCGTGGATAGATATTGACACATATAAATTTTGATTAACTACAATCAAATGTATCTATCATTGTCGAGACACAACATAAAAAATATGATGCGCAAAAAACCAGTTTGCCTTCTATTGTTCCACAAATAGCTTGGCACGATGGAATACATATCGAGTAACTGACTGCTAGCCATATTTATAAGTTGGTTGAAAGTAAGGGATATATATATATTTTCTTCGCATGCCCGGATGTTATAATATAATTATACAAAACTATAAACTTGAATGAGTTAATTTAAAGTTGCTTTCATTGTCGAGATGTAATAGAACATATACTCCAGGTTAACTACTATCTCTGTTGCAAAATAGAAGCCATTTTAGCCAACTAGGATGGCTTATAGGTAATAATAAATGGGCACAATTCGAAATCAAATGATTAGGTAACTAGCTAGCCATATTTTGCAGCCGGTCCAAAATACAAGATAAATCGTTTATCATTGCATACTTGGATATTACGATATATTTGTGCAAAAATCTATCAAGTGGCATGAGTTTGTATAAAGTAGCTATCTTCATCCGGATACAATGGAACATTAAGTTTATATAACTCTTGGTTAACAAATAACTTGGAATATACATAACGGAATGAGCAAGTAACTAGGAAGAAATAATTACAAGTTGGTTTAAAATGTAAGCTAAATCGCTTGTCATTGCAAGCTTGGATATTAAAATATAGGTATGCAAAGCTATAAAGTAACATGGGTTTTGTTTAAAATTGTTGTCTTCATCAAGACCTAATAGAGCACATAATTCTTGACTAAGTAATAACTTGACACAATGCAAAATAGATTGAACTAGTATATATATTTGGCTAGCAGTATATATCAGTTGGTTTAAAATACAAGCTAAATCGCTCGTCATCATATCACTAGATGTTAGAATATAATTGTGCAAAACTATAAAGTGACATGATTTGGTTAATGTAGCTATCTTCCTTGGTGGAGACATAATGAATCAAATAAATTTTAATTAACTATAATTAAAAGTATCAAGACCTAATGTAAAAGGTATATTATAGTTGGCTAAATCGCTTGTCATTGCATTCTTGAATTTTATGATATAGTTGTACAAAGGTATAAAGTGACCGGAGGTTGTTCAACATATAATTATTGAGTAACTAATAACTTGAGACAATGCAAAACAAAATGAACCAGTAATTGGCTAGCAGTATTTATAAGTTGGTTTAAAATAGAAGATAAATCGCTTGTCATCGCATGCATATATGTTAGAACATAATTGTGCAAAACTATCAAGTGGCATGCGTTGGTTAAAGTAGTCATCTCCCTTCGTGGATACATATTGACACATATAAATTCTAATTAATTACAATCAAATGTATCTATATTTATCGAGAAAAATAGAAAAAATATGAAGCGCCAAAAAGAAAATTTCCTTCTAGTGTTCCACGGATAGCTTGGCAGGATGAAACACATAACGAGTAAGGGATGGGCTAGCCATATTTATAAGTTGGTTTAAGGTACATGCTATATCAATTTTCTCCGCATGCTCGGATATTACAATATAACTATACAAAACTATAAATTGGCATGTGTTGGTTTAAAGGTTCTATCTGTGTCGTGGTGAAATGGAATATATATCTCTCAGTTAACTACTAATTCTGTTCCAAAATAGAAAGCCATTTTATAGGACATTAAGCCTAGTTGTCGTACCCTGATTTCTAGGGGATACTCATCGGGCCGAACTGGATAGCAGATGCTTGGATTATGGGGCATACCTGCTCCCACATCCTCGCTCTCGAGTAGGCCAGCACTTATGTGCGACAACCAAGCTCCGCTATTCCATCGTCGATGTAAACTATCCACTAGAGATCAAAGGCACTACCGTCGACGTACTTCAACCATACACACATGGTACGTCAACGGCGTTGAACAACTGATACCACAACAGATCTCTACGACACAAAAGATTGAAAAAGGTTGCAAACAGCTCTCATTAGAGCAGAGATAGCAAATACAATCATCCAGAGGACACATGTCCCAACAATACATCATTACATCACAGCGGAAGCAATCAACATGTCTGAGTACAGACAAGAACCAAATAGGCCTAAGAGGCCGGAAACGAAAAGACGGAGCCCATCCACGAAGTCTCGGATCCTGCCCGGGTCCGCTATCTACTCGTCAGCAGTCTCGTCATACTCCAGGTAGTAGCCACCATGTAGATCCTCGGAAACGGCGTCTGCGGAAACCACAGCCCCAAAGGGGTCAGTACATACACGTACTGGCAAGCAAGACTCACAGTTCACCAAAGTGTAACCCGTCAACACCAAGTACAGAAACCTTGGGTTCAACGGAAGAGAGGGGATATAAAAGATGCTGCAACTGGCTGCACTAACCAACTACAGAGATTCTACCACTTCCGGCTAACAGAAAGGAGATAAGATCGAGTGTTGTAACCAACTGAAGATAACTTCAAACAAACCCATCCTGGACCTCGCCCCTTATCCAAAGAAGCAATCCGAGGATAACTCACACAGTTGGATTAATGATGGTTCAGATTATTGTGTCAATAAGCCTATTACTAGTCAAGTTGTTAATCATTGGGTGTAAAGTTGTTAAACATTAGGTTTATGTTGTCCTGAGTACTTGTTAGCCAGTACTTTCACCAAGTAATCCATAAGCGCGGAAAACACGGCTTCTCGAGAAGATTATCCCTGCAGGGTTGCACCAATTTGGCCGTACACGCAAGAATAACCCGCCAGATGGGATGCCTCCCACCAAGCGGGGTACTCTACACAACTCAGCTCTTCTTCGCACCAAGCCCAAAGAACCTTGGGCGCACGGCTAATCGAGCCCCGAAGAAAAGGGACCCTCATAGCACTCTAAGACCGTGTCCCCCTATATGCCGACTACGAAAGTTCCACCCGGGATCCAAGGGCTCGCAAGATCATGCATGCAGCAAATGGAAAACCCGAACTAAATGAGGCGATTTGGACGAGATGCGAATCGAGTCAAGTTGAGGGGGGCGCCCATACTCGCTTCCCACATGCGGTTAGTGCGCTCATAATGGATCAGTAGACAAGACCCTTTTCCTATTAGGGTCGACACTAGCAGGCCTCAAAACCACAAAGGGCCTCCTGCCGGTGCCTTATCATCAAATTATTATTAACAATAACATTAGCATGATTGATTGATTAAACATCGAGCCCCCAGAACATAATAACGATAGTAACTGAAAGTAACGGGTAACAGACTCGAGCAAAACAACCTAAGCATGCTACTAAGACACTGGCCCAATCAAAGGGGTGATAGGAGTGGAGGTGAGGCAATATCAAGGTTAAGGGATTCATGTGATGGGTTCGTAACAGAAATAACTACTACTAAGGCTAGCAGAAAAGAACAACGGAAAGTATCGGTAATCAATGTTGAAAGGAACACAGTGGTTCATGTGAGTGATAACTTGCCTGCAAAACCCAGTAGCCTGGTACTGAGCTAACTCCTTAGAAGGGGTGTCGTAAGTATCGTCGGTCTCAACGTCGTCGTTTATCCGAGAAGAAGCAAACAGACAATGCAGAAAAGGTAGGCAATCAATATCATGGCATAGTGCACAATCATGGGATGATGCATGTCAAGTTAATGGTTGCATCAAAATAAATTTGCTAACATGGTAACACAATTTAAATGGACCCATATGCAATTGGATTGCATATGGCAAGAGTCCATGAATTAAGTGGAAACAAATGATCTACAAGTTATTATCATGTGAAAGTTTGCTTAGCATGATGCATGCATAATGATAACAACATAATAACAACAAGAGGTGCAAGTGGAAAAAGAATATAACAAGTTTGGAAATTATTGGATAAGTTTGGAAAGGTTGGGTTACTTAAAGATGTCACACAAACAATTGTTGTTTTCATCAAGTTAAAGTGTTCAAAACAAATAACAAAGTTTACATTTGAAAAGAACATCAAATTTTAGTTGGATTACATGTTTCAATTATTGAAATAGGAGTTAGGATAATTTAATTATGAATTAAACAAGATTAAAAAAGTTTTAAATGAATTTAAAACAAGTTTGAATTTTATTTGAATTTTATTTGTTCAAAACATAAATTCAAACTCACATTTGAAAAGTTTATACTTTGATGGTTTGAAAACATATTTTGCATGTTCAAAAATAACTTAATTTGAGCAAGTTATGATTTTATCAAATTTAATTGAATTAAACAAGGATTAAATTATTTAGACAATTTAAATTATTCAAACCATGAAACAAATTTTATATTTGAAAAGGTTATTTGAAATAGCATGGAAAACATATTGTATTTGCATTAATTGGATTAATAATGAATTAGTTATGGAATTTAGAAATTTGCATTTGAATTATTTGGATTCAAATTTGAATTGCACTTTGAAAATTCAAAACAGAGAACAAATGGTACCAATGGGTAGACAATTTGATTTAGATTAGTGCACATATTTTATTTTCTTTATTTGGAGTTATAAAATAAAAATTATTATCAAATTAGTTTCAGGGGCTTAAACACAATTACAGAAAAGTTACAAATTATTTTACAGGGTCCTAGGTGTGAAAACACGTTCCAGAAAGCGTTGGGCTTTTGTCACGCAGGGGTGAGCTAGCCCGTGCCACTGACTCGTGGGCCAAGCCCTGCTGGCGTCCACGCGGCGCGCGCGTGGGCTGACGTGGCCACGGCTGCCACTGACTGGCGGGGCCAGCAGATGGGCTAAAACAGGAAAAGAATTTGCGCCAGGGGGGGTCGAACCCGCGCCCCCCGGGCTGGGCGTGCGGGGCGCTGCCACTGCTCTGCGGTGGTGTTTGGTGACAGAAGGAACAGGCGGGGGGGGGGGGGTTATGCTGTCGCTCGTGCTTAACTGAAACTTGCTAACTGAACCGGTAATGCATGCGAGAGGGACAGATCGCCGGCGGCAGGAATTGAGGCTGTTGCGGCGTGCGGTGATCGCGGTGGCCGATGCGGTGTGTGCTGTGAACCGGTGGGTGCTTGTGTGCGGAGGCGGACAGGTAGGAAGGGGGGAGGAAAAGGGGCGCTCACCTCGGTCTGCCGACGCGGAAGCAACAGCAGGCGAGGACGGTGGCGCTCGGTGGCGTGGGTTCAGAAGGAAGATACAGAGGGGATCGGTGTTAGGTAGAGAGGACGGCGGCGCTATGGCTAGAGGATAGGGGCTAGGGTTAGGCTAGACTAGGGCAGAGGGTAGGTAGGTGGTGGTTTTATCGTGGACTCGAGCTCGGTACGGCGGTCATCGAAGGGAGGAGGGGGGTGATCGGGTGGTGAGGGAGCAGTCGTATCACTGCTGACGACAGAAAGGAGGAAGATGACAAGATCGATGAAGAGGTATCGGGCCAAAAGGAATGGGCTGCGCGGGAGGTAAAGGGGAAAGGTGGGCTGGATGCTGATGGGCTGGGAGTAAAAAAAAAAGGGGTTGGGCTGTGTTTTCTCCCCCCTCTGTGAACAGTTTCTTCTTTTTATTAATTCTGCTTTTCCTTCTTTTTTTTGTAGCAACTAGAAAATGGAAGCAATTGCTAGGGTTTTGAATTTTAAAAATTTAGGGAAATAACATGTGGGATTGTTAGCTCATTATCTACCATAATTTCAACTTGGTTCTTGAAAAGTCAAATTTATTGCTGTTTTGCAAAATGGTTTGAAATTGGATGAATTTTGGTTAATAACTTGGTTATTTAAAACAAGATGTTTGATTATGGAAAACCAATGAGTTTAATTGAAACAAGTGAGTACATTTGTTTTGTAATTTCATGATTTTCAACAATGGGTACTGACTGAAAGTTTTGGCTTGAATTTAAATGATTTAATAATTAATTAATTACTATTGGAAACAATGTTTTTTTTTATTAGGGTGACCCCTATTGAATAAATAGAACAATTGTGATTAGAAATTGTTTGGTATTTTTATAATTTTCAAATGAGGTGCTGTTTGAAGATGCTTTGAATTTGAAAGCAATTTGGAATTACTTAATTGAAATAAAAGCATCATTTTATTAGTTGATTCATTATGGAAATAAATTGGAACAAATGTGGTTTGAGTTGAGCTTTTATTTTCAATGGAAACAATTGGATGTTTTAGTTGAATCTTTCATTTGGAAAAATTGTAACATCACAAGGATGAAACAAAAGGTTTGAATTTTGGTTTGAAATTCAAATAGAAAACAAGGAAAACAAATGAAAACAAGCAAAACAAATGCAATCAACATGATGCCATGATGCAAAACATAAAATAACAGAGAGCAAACATTCTAATGGCTATTTTTCAGACTTGGGATGTTACACTAGTAAGACGGCTTATAGGTAATAATAAATTGGCACAATGCAAAATTAAATATTAGGTAACTAGTTAGGCATATTTCTCATTCGGTCTAAAGTACAAGCTAAATCGTTTGTCATCGCTACTTGGATGTTACGATATAATTGTGCAAATATATAAAGTGGCATGAGTTGGTTTGAAGTAGCTATATTCATCCATGTACAATGGAACATATAACTCTATATAACTCTTGCTTAGTTAATAACTTGGGAAAATGCATAACAAAATGACCAAGTAACTGATGAACATATTTACCAGTTCGTTTAAAATTAAAAATAAATCACTTGTTATTGGATGCTTGGATATTATACTATAGTAGTGCAAAGATATAAAGTGACATGAGGTTGTTTAAGGTAGATATCGTCATTAAGACCCAATAGAGCACTATGCAAAATAGAATAAACTAGTAACTGGCTTGCAGTATTTATCAGTTGGTTTAAAATACAAACTAGGTCTAGATATTAGAATATTGGTCAAAACTATCAAGTGACATGAGTTGGTTCAAGTAACTTATCTTCCTTCATGGAGACATAATGACACATATAAATTTTAATTAACTACAATCAAAAGTATGAAGACACAATGTAAAAGGTATAATATAGTTGGCTAAATCGCTTGTCATTGCATTCTTGAATGCTATAATATAGTTGTGAAAAGGTATAAAGTGGCCAGAGGTTGTTCAACATACAATTATTGATCAGCTAATAACTTGAGACAATGCAAAACAAAATGAACTAGTAATGGCTAGAAGTATTTATAAGTTGGTTTAAAATAGAAGCTAAATCGCTTGTCATCGCATGCCTATATGTTAGAACATAATTGTGCAAAATTATCAAGTGGCATTAGTTGGTTAAAGTTGTTATCTCCCTTCGTGGATACATATTGACACATATAAATTTTAATTAATTACAATCAAATATATCTATATTTGTCAGAGACAAAATAAAAAATATGAAGCGCCAAAAACAAATTTTCCTTCTAGTGTTCCACGGATAGATTTGCACGATGAAACACATAACGATTGAAGGACGGGCTAGCCATATTTATAAGTTGGTCTAAGGTAGAGGCTATATCAATTTTCTTCGCATGCTCAGATATTACAATATAATTATAAAAAACTATAAATTAGCATGTGTTGGTTTAAAGGTTCTATCTTTGTTGGGATGAAATGGAATGTATATCTCTCAATTTACTACTATACCTGTTCCAAAATAGAAGCCATTTTAGTAGGATATTTAGCCTACTAAGACGGCTTATAAGTAATACTGTAATAATTTGGCACAATGCAAAATTCAATGATTCAGTAACTAGTTAGGCATATTTCTCAATTGGTCCAAAGTACAAGCTAAATCGTTTGTCATCGCATATGTTACGATATAATTGTGCAAATATATCAAGTGGCATGAGTTAGTTTAAAGTAGCTATATTTGTCCACACACAAATGGAACATATAACTCTATATAACTCTTGCTTAGTTAATAACTTGGGAAAATGCATAACAGAATGAGCAAGTAACTAGATAGACATATTTACCGGTTGGTTCAAAATTATAAATAAATCACTTTTTATTGCATGCTTGGATGTTATAATATAGTAGTGCAACGCTATAAAGTGACATGAGGTTGTTTAAAGTAGATATCGTCATCAAGACCTAATGGAGCACAATGCAAAATAGAATGAACTAGTAACTGGCTGGCAGTATCTATCAGTTGGTTTGAAATACAAGCTAAGTCGCGTCATCACATGCCTAGATGTTAGAATATTTGGTCAAAACGATCAAGTGACATGAGTTGGCAAGTAACTATCTTCCTTCGTGGAGACATAAAGACACATATAAATTTTAATTAATTATAATCAAAAGTATAAAGACGTACACAACTAAAAAATATGAAAAGACAAAAGCCAATTTGACTTCTCAAGTTCCACTATATATATAGTGGGAAATGGAACAGCCACTTGCGTTCATGCCATGCGCTGTGGTAACAAGTTTTTTTTTTAGCGGGTCGGTCATGTGACGGCTGCCTTGCATGCGTTTTTCTTTCCGTCGAGCGGCAGCAGATCCTAGGCAAGCACATACCTGGAACAGGGTCCTAAAACGTGCCTGCAAGCTAAGAGGACGTGTTGGTGTGCCGCCAAACAGATGGACGCATAGGTGCGATGATGGCGGCTCTGCACGTGTGTTAATTTGCAACCCGTACGTCAATGGCCGAAGCCAAAGATGTGTAGATTTTCCTTGGCTTTATATCCACGAAATTACAATTTATTTTTGATAAAGGCTTTTATTACTTTATAGTTTTATAAGTATTACACCCGGACTCTGTATAATAAAGATGTACATAGCCGCAAAAGAAAGAAAAATAAATCTTTACCTAATAATAATAATAATAAAGGCATTAAGGTTTCTGCCAAAATTTTCGTCCAACACAAGATTACCGATTTGCCCCTATTTCCTAACGAAATTACAGCATTTGCCACCGCCAAGTCAAACAAAAAACGGTTTGACCTGTTCGTTTCTTTTTCTCCCCGCAACCCCATATCCTCCGGATCTGGCTCTCTGCCTAGAAGGATATGGATCCAGCCGCTACCTCGCCTTCTCCTCTGCGATCCCTACTCTCGGTGGGAGCAGGAGGGCCAAGCAGCCGCCGGTGAATCGCCACGTCTTCGCTGGAGCCGCATTGAGCTCGCTTCCCGACATATCCTATGAATTGGTAGCGGGCTTGCCGCTGCGCCGGGAGTGCTTCGAGGACCTTGGCGAGGCGCACGCGCACCGGCGGAGCACGGCGCAGCAAGGCCCACTTCTTCCGCGTCATGGTCGCGCTCGCGCCGCTTTTCGCGGCGGTCAAGTGGTCCGTGGACGTCTTCCGCTGAAGGAACCCAATGAACACGGTGGCGGTCCACATCATCTACGCCATGCTGGTGTGCTGCCCCAAACGCCAACCTCATCCTGCCTACCTTCTTCCTCTACAAGTTCTGTCTCGGCCAGTGGAACTACCGGTGATGGCCGAGGCACCGGTGGCACGTGGACACCAAGGTGTCGCACGCCAAGACGGCGCACCCGGACGAGCTGGACTCGAGGTGGTGCGCATGCGGTACGACAGGCTGAGGAGCCTCGGGGCGCGGATACACCCATACAGAAGATGGTCGGCGACATCGCGGCGCACGTGGAGCGCGTGCGGTGCGTCGTGACCTGGCGGGACCCCACGCCATGACCATGTACATGCTGCGCTGCTTCCCCAAATTGGGCTATATTTCAAATAAGTATGTTTCATTTATTTTAAACCCGTTGCAACGCACAGGCATGTTTGCTAGTAAAGAAAAAAGAAAATAAGGCACATCATCAGACAGTCACCAAGACACTACATCCGTCGCCTAAGGAGGAGGACCAGTGGCCATACTATTGAATGCGTATCAGTTCCCTTGGACTCGGTTTCATCTTTTATGATTCTACTTCCTTTGTTTCAAATTAAGTGTCGCAAAATTTGAGAAAAGTGAATGTATCTAGACATAATTTAGTGTTAGATACGTCCACATTTATCAAACTTTGCGACACTTCATTTGAGACGAAGGGATATAATTTATGTGGAAATGGATGGTGACCAAGGAAAAAAATAGCGTGCTATGAGAAATAGCGGCAGACTCCTCTAGATGCTACGGAAGATATATCGTGATAATAGCGTGCTATATCAAAATAGCGTTTTGAAATAATTATCAAATATATCTCAAAATTTTAAGGATTTCAACAAGAATAAATGATGTAGTATAAAAATGTCATAACAATATATGTATAATCACAAAGAAAAATTGTTCTCTTGGTTGTTAGATCCCAACATCAACATCACACGGGGAAATAACACAATATAAATTACTTATTCGGTATTATAAACCTGCGATTTCATCTTGACGATTGTTTTTTATCGCCATGAAAAACATGAAGCAACCTTTTCTTTTTCCTAAGGTGGAAAACTAAGGCATTTGGCCCAATAGCGTGAAAAAAATAATAGCGCGCTATAACGTTACACCGTTTTAGCATGATATAGCATGATATTTCGTAAATAGCGCAATAGCGAGCAAACATGTTAAAATTTAGCGTGGACCCTCCAGATATGCTATATCGTGCTATTAGCGCCGAAATAGCGTGCTATTTTTTTCCATGATGGTGACATATCATCCAAGAGGTTTCTTCATCAGGAGTTTACTATAGTTCTTTTACGGTGCTCCTAAATGAATATAGACCCTCCGTTTAGTCTATTCTGATGGGTAAGATTGTTGGTAGTCCAACATACGTGCTTAGAGCATCTCCACTCACAGCCCATAGGCCGTCCGGACCAAACGGCCGCTAACGAGGGCGCCCCTCCCCATTCGCCACCACTACAAAATATTAAATTTAGACGGAAACTGTTCATAAAAAAAGATATTTTACAATAATATAATGGAACTGAACTAAAGTTTCAAAAATATGATGTGTTCCACGGTCGTCACAACTGCCGTCGCCTCCCGGGGGGTTGTTGCATGCATGGGCCCACCTCATCGTAATTGGAGCCGGCTCCAAAGCCCCCCTTCCTCCTCCTTATCGAGGTCGACGAGCGGCACCCCGATCTCCTCGATGTAGTTGCGGAGCGACCAGACACACGAGTCCTTCACCGGCGGGCCCGATACAGTGTTGAGGCCTCAAATCCGGGGCGATACCCTCAAGGTCTTTGGCGGTAGCGTGCACCAGCTGGAAGGTGTGTGGCTTCTTTAGCATCGCAATTGGCCCTCCTCGGTCTTGGGATTCTTCTCTAGCGGTGGCTGCAGGCAGAGCGGGAGGAGACGCCGTCGTTGATGATGAGGGCGCCACGGCGGCGCGCCAGCTCCGGATTTGGGGCACGAAGATATGGAGGCATCTGGAGGTAGCAGGTTGGCACTGAGTTGAAGAAGGAGGACCACGAGAGTGGCGGCGTGCCTCGGCACCCACCTGCTCGCCGTTGCCGCCTGGAGGCACGGCTCGTCGCTGCTATCGATCTGGCCAAGAACGCCTGCAGTGTGCGCAATGCCATAGCTCAGATGATGTTGCGCCCGGTGGCATTGCGGCCCCGCGGTGGCGCTCCCGCGCCATCCCACCGATTCCAACGGTCGTGGTGGATGCGCCGAAACTGCATCTCATAGCGCTCGTCGTTCGCCTGATCCCACTCCGACGACTAGAGCTGCTCATAGTAGTGGTACATGAACTGGATATCCCATTCAGACGCCAATGGAGAAGCGGTGCTCGACACGCATGCCTGGCGGCACCGGGTACTGCACCTCGAAGAGAGGGGTAGCATCCACCTTGAGAAGGCTGCACCGCCCGAAGCCGTTCGCGGTGAGGTTGTGGCTGGCTATTGGCGGAGAGTGAGGTGTATGAGAGCGGTGAGAGGGAAGAGAAAGGCGATGGCGCGGCGTAGCGAGTGAGTGTTGTGGCGGCAAGGCCAGCGCAGCGCGTTCTAAAGGCAAGGCATGCAAGCGGGTGCGCGTCGCGCCTTAATGCCACCACGTGGAGAAACATGGCGCTCACCCCGTGTGGGAAGAGGCGCCTCCCTGGTGCGGCCAGCAAGCAGATGGATCACTGTGGCGGCCTCAATCCGGCTATGCGCAATGAAGAAGACTACCGCGGCCGCTCGCTTGCCTATGAGCTTCTGACAGCATTGGCCCACCCTTGACTGCGCCTACGTGGCGCCACCACCGGTAGAAAATAGGCCTATAGTCCCGGTTCGCCAGGGCCAGTAGTCCCGGCCGCGCAACCGGGACTAGCTATGCGCGACTAAAGACCCCCCCCCCTATAGTCGCGCCGCTTACGAACCGGGACTAAAGGCCCGTCCACGTGGGCGCCAGGAGTCCGTCGCGGCGGAGGACCTTTAGTCCCGGTTCTTGTGGCTAACCGGGACTGAAAACCTCCTGCGCAGGTTTAGGGTTTTAGGCCCCCTAAACCTCGTTTCTTTTTAATTTGTTTTGTTTTATTTCTTTTATATTTTATTTTGTGTTTTATTTTAATTTTGATGAAGTTTCATTACATATATATATATATATATATATATTACGCTACTATATACATGCATATATATATGAAATTTCAAACAAGAAGAATTCAATAGGAATATATAATATATATTCAATATCGGGTGACCATATACAACTTCGAACAAGTTTCTATATACACAATTAAGATAGATGACAATACACAACTTCGAACAAGTTTTATTCTCGGAGATGCATATAAGCATCATCGTCGGTGGACGCATGGTGTTCTCCTTTGGAATTGACGACATGCCTAAGGAAAAATCCTGCTATTTCCTCTTGAATTGGTCGGAAGCGAGCTTCTGGAGTAAGCGCCCTCCGCAAGTTATTGAGACTCCTCCGCGTGCTCTCGTCCTTTTTCCTCTCAGAGATTTCTTTCCGTATGTTCTCACAAACATAGTATCCACATAGACCCGTCCCCGGTGGCTGCTTATCCACACCACGAACCAAATTTTTAAATTCTAGCTGATGTTTGAATCCACCGACATGTTCATGTGAGAACCGTTTCCAAACTCTACATTGCAAATAAAATTAAATGAACATGAGAGTTATTAGCTACTGCATATTAGGAAATGAACAAAAGAGACCGATCGATATAGAGTGCAAATGATTGAAAATAATTACCTTTGCATCATTTTTCTCATGTCGATCCAAAGATTTGTATCTGAATTCATAGAGTCGATGATAAAAACTGTGGAGCTGTCAAGTTCAATTTTTAGCAGAATCCAGTGGAACCTGCGGACACGTTACATGCACATGCATAACTTATCGATTAGACATACCATGCATGGAGTAAACAAAAGAGAATAGGCACAAGAGAGAAACACTCACCCAAAATGGTAAGGAAATAGAATCTGACTTTTGAGTTCATGCTTTTTAAGAAAATTGTACAAGTCTTTCTCCACGTCTTTGGGGTGATGCTGCAACATAGTTCCATTAATGATTTGTGGGTCAATGAACCCAACATCATGGATGAGTCTTATTTTGCATTCCCAAATCTTCAATCTGCATAATAGCGTACGCAACAATATAGTTAGGACTACTTATATATATATATATATATATATATATATATATATATATATATGAGTGTGGATTTTTTGTCATGGGGTGTAGCTACCCCTGTAGTTTGAGCCGTTGGATGGTGCCCATCTGATACTGTCACATGACGGACACCTAACGGTGCTAGCTGAAGTGCCGAGCTTCTGATAAAAAGGAGCCGGGCTCCATTCGCATGGTGTTATTACCACGTACGCCCTATCCCAAAAAGCAGGTGGGTCCCATGCATGTGTCTGTATGGAAACAAAACAACCAGAAGCTGGTGGACAACTGCCTATACAATAACATATTTTCGTGTAGTGGCTCGTGTGCTACTTTTCATCCGACTGCATTCTGGAGTTGCCCGCAATAGCCCAATAGGTGGTCTTCCCCTCCGGCTGGAAAGTTCACCTCTAGGGTGCTTGTGAGATTTATTTTGTTGTCTCGCACGTTTAACTTAGTTTTGCTTTGCTCATCCTTTTTTACTTTGTTCTCGGAACCACCGGAGGTTCAGACCCGGCTTGACCCTTCATGCTGCTGTCGAGATTTTTTTTCAAAGAGAAAGGGAGGACCGCTCACCAAAGAACACTGTGGTCTAAAGTCTCAAGTGAACCATATAAACTTTAAGTTTCGGAAAAACAAATCAAATTAAAGATGAAAACTTTGGACTTACATCCAATTAAACACATGTGAGTTAAACATTGGGTTCTAGTGATGTAAACATCTGACGAGGAAAAAAAATATGCCAAATAATTACACCAAATTCACAAAGAGGACATGACAAAAACAAATACTACTTCCCAGCAACTTTTCATGTGCTACAGTCTATCTCCCGTTGTCTAGATTTGACTTCTTTTTGTCCATGCCACCCATATGTCACAGATTACCACCGAGATTATTACAGGCAACCTGAAACATCAAATCGGTCAGGGTCGAATTATGCAGAGGTATTACCTCCATAAAAATTTAAATTATTCAAGTAGTTGTACTAGGAGGTTGATTAGCCTAGGATAAAATTAAAGAATAAAAATCGGGCATAAACTTACATAAGAAAGAAGATACAAAGCTACTAATGGCCTTATTTGATATTTGACATAATCACATGAAACCCATCTATCTATTACAGTATAACCACACACAAAAAGTTATGAACAAAATTTCTTCCAAGCTTCCAAAAAAATAAGCTCTAGATTTAGAGGCCCCAAATCTGTAAATCTGCATGAACACACATCACATGGGAAATGTTACACAATTTGAAGTCACCAGGTGTGTCTTCTCCAATGAAGCTGGGACGCCTCCTTGAACCACACTGGGCCTCTGAAAGAGGAGGTTACACCAGCGTGTAGAGACGCGGCCGTACACCGTGGAGAAGCATGCTCATATATGGCAAAGAATAACAGACAAAAATCAGGAACCAAATTCCACTCAGAATCAAAACATTGATTTAGTTCTAAAAGGAACATTGATTAAGATAATGACAAATTTTGATAACGTGTGTGTGAGAGAAAACATATAAGAAAACATCAAATCACCGTTGTGCTGCGCCGCTCTGAATCAATGTACCAGTGAATGAAATTGATGTGTTCCTTTCCATGATCGAAGGATATTTGTGCAGTTAAAAAAAATCAGAAAGAGAAGATAAGAAAGTGGCGCATCCAAAATTTGCAACACGGAGAGCCCAACTCGGGTGGGATGGACTCGATGGGCACCAAAACTGAAAACTGAAGGCATGCACCTCCTTCAAACAACCAAGGAGAAGGAATCGAAACATATTCTAAAATCTCGGCAGTGAGCCACACCAGAAGGGAACCCGCGCCATGAACAAAAATTCAGACCCAAAGCATCAAATTCAACTCATGGATAAATCTACCTCTCAGTGAGGCTCTAGAGACCATTAATCTGTTGGACTATATACAAACACCATCAATATGTCTCTCAGTGAGACTCTAGATTAAAAAGTAGCAGAAGAAAACAGAAATGCAAACCATGTACTAAGCTCCAACGTGGTCACCATGAATTCCTTACATAGATCTGCAAATCCTAACAGTTTTGTAAACACTCCTCGATGAAGCTAGCTCCAAAATTTACAGAGTCGTACTACATAAAGTGACTAATCAATACGGAAGAAAAAAAACCTTAATCCATATGCCTAATCATATAGCAACCCCACAATCTAAAAGAGTCAGATCGGGAAAAAAATGCGAAAGGGAAGGGAAGAGCATCAATAAATAAATAGTGTCACGTTCCTTCGACAGCAAATCACAAATCCATCAACGTAGCAGAAATACGAGCGCAAAGAACACTACCAGGTACGGCCTTGCAATAACGGCGTGTAGGCTGCACGACCAAAGAACACCGAAAAGAAAATGAGAAGAAATCACACTTCATGCACCAAAATCAAGCCGGTAGCACATGAGCATATAAGGCAATGAATTAGTACAGCACCATCAGCAACACGGACCACGAAAGTCATCAAAAGCACACATCAGCCATGTCGCGTGATAAACCAAAAAAAAAAGGTATATTCAAAGGCAATCTGAGGGAAGAGACCCAGAAACACAACTGGAAGCAAAACTCGAAATGAATCACAGCCTCATGGACCCTTGCTCGCGGATTTGAGCCAGCAGCGCCTCGTCTTCGTCCTGCTGGCTTGCGCAGGGGTGTCCTGGTGCCATGACGCATCTGGCGGCGCGCATGCGGCCGTGGACGCCAGTCCCGCTGGTGGTCAACGACGCGGCCGCCCACCGTTCTTCCTCCCCGGGTCCCTGCTTGCTGACGCGGCCAAACCCGGCCCCAATTCTTGCCCGTCGGCACCATCTCGGTCCAGATCGGAAGGCCATCGAGCTTTTCCTCCTAAGAAACAAATCCATTATCGTGAGGTGATAGGAGAGAGTGGAGGACATCAGGAGGGAGGGGATCCATGTTTGCTTCGCGCAGAAAGAAAGAAAGGAAGTCACGAAGAGAGAGAACAAAGGTACAGGCTGGAAAGTCAAAGGAGAGGTAAAGAGGAAAAGAAGGAAAAGGAAGCGGGCATGCCTGAGGCCGCATCCCCACCTCGGCGTTAGTGGTATACAACGACGTTAGACACGTGTAGATTTTTCAACGGGTGTGTAGCTACCCTCCTAGGCAGCAGACAATTTTCGATATATATATATATACCTGCTACCCTCCTAAGAAGCCCAAATGGGGCACCTAGGAGCATGGGCACCGGTATCAAATACCATACATTTTAGGTATGTAGACACCATGAATACATCGAGTATGCATATCTTGGGTATGTAAGAGGTATATGTAACCTTAGGTATGCATATTATCGGGTATATGTACCTAAAAATGTATACACATACATGTATGTATATATACATACCTGTTCTGTACCTGTACATTCGGGTATGTGTATTCTAGGTATAGAAGGTATGTAGTTAATTTAGATACGTATACACATGATATATATACCTGCTACATATCGAAGGTATACATACCTGCGATATTCATGGTGTCTATATACCCATAATATACAGCTGTTCATACAGGAGCATGGGCACCATGGAGAATCTGTTAATTTACCTATATATATATATATATATATAGTGTAGGCAATGAAGAACGAGATGAGGTAGAAATAAATCACTTACAGAACGTAGCAACTCAGGATAGATTTGTCGAGCTCGCGCAGATTGAACAGCTGGAACAATTCACTCATCTCAACTGGTAAAGTGTTCTTTTTGGTGTGATGCTCCTCTGTAACATCCACATACACATAGTCTCTGTCGGACCATGATATGAATTGCTTGTACCAACGTAGCAGACTTTGCATTAGTGGTGGTAGATCCTTTTCCTGTGTAGGCTCGACGAGAGGCCCTTTCTTCACATATTGTAATGCTACCTCAGACATTGGCGCATCCTCCAGGCCTAAAAGGGCACGAAGAGACATATTGGCCTCGGACGCATTTTTCATGGCAGTAGCTACAGTTAATCCCATTGCTGCCACAACTTTTTATGACCTCGGGGTCCTGTTCCGGACCGGCTTTCACTATGAGCGGGGGGATCGATTGTTTACTCTGCATCCCGAGCTGGTCAACTTGTTTCCCGCTTTTTTTCATTTTTTCTTTCTCCTCCGCCAATGCTTTTGCTTGCGTACGAAGTTCATTATCATAGTCTTTAGGCAAATTCTTCTCGGCTTGGGACGGTGTCGACAAAAAACCCGTAGCCCACTTGTCTACTATCGGAGGGTATACTTCCTTGGTCTTAAGCTCCTTTCGCGCCTTCTGATTGGCCTTCCATTTCTCAACGTCAGCCTTCACGGCCTTTTTGGTTTCAGCATCACTATGTTCCCAAGGCCTTAGGGGGATAGGCTTCAGTGATGGCTCCGGTACCCGTGTGGTCTTAGCTACATAAGGCTCCGGGTTAACAGTCCAAGAGCAGGTTCCCTTGCTGTCCGCCTTCTTCTGTTTCTTCGCCAGAGGAGGAATGGGGGGCGACGACTGCTTATCCTCCGGAGGAGGAATGGGGGGCGACGACTGCTGCTTATCCGCCAGAGAAGGAATGGGGTGCGACGGCTGCTTACCCGCCGGAGATTGTGGATCGGGGGACGGCGTCGAATGGCGTGAAGGAGGCGTTGGTGAACCAGCACCACCACCACCACCACCACCACCACCTGCACCATCGGAGGGGGGTGGACTTGTTAGCCTTGGCGTCTCGCCTGGAAACACTATGTACTTCTTTTTCCATAGAATGAACTGGCGCTTGACATCTCCAAGTCTTCTCTCCTCTTCGGGTGTAGCTATGTCAATCTCCAGGTCCTCAAACCCTTGGACTATGTCTTCCACCGTGACACGAGCATAGCCATATGGAATGGGGTTGTTGTGATGGAGTGCTCCAGGTGTATAGGGTAAAGCACTGCCTGTAGCTACCTTCATGGAAATATTCCCCACGGGATGATGCAGATCACATTCTTTCATCTCCTTTACATCATCCACGGGGTAGTGAGGCTCCGGTGCACGACTATCGGTCATTGGTGCATTAGCACCTGCAGGCGGGGCCTCCGTGGAAGCCACGCTGCTTCTCCGCTGATCCGCTGCATGTTCTTCATGCGGCCCTGCAGCCACCGTTGTTTCTTTCTCAACTATTCCCGCCACGGTCTGCTTCGACTCACTAACTTCCGTTGCAAGCTTCGACAGAAGATCTGCAGCCCGGTCCGTATTTCTCTTACGGCTTCTGTAACAGTACGGGTCACCCTCCTGGGAAAACCCTACTTTCCACGGCAATCTGCCTTTGCCTCGTATATGTCCTCCGTGTTCAGGATTCCCGAGGGCATGGGTCAGTTGGTCTCTCTCTCTGTTGAACATGATCCAGCCCTGTTGAGCTTTGGTCATTGCGTCAACAAGGTTTTTTGTGGGAGCAAATGTTTTCTGCCGATGAACACACGCCCTTGTCTCCGGGTCTAGCGATCCCCCATGCCCGTACCACCACATTTTGGCTCTTTCGTCCCATCCCTCTGTACCTAGACGGATTCCTCTTGCCCTCAGGCCGTCCTCCATCGTCTGCCACTTAGGCGCCGAAACGCGGTATCCTCCTGGCCCCATAACATGATGGTACTGTTTCTTATCCGCATTAGCCTTATTTTTTTTCGACATTTCCTTGAAATGCTCCTATTTCTTCTGCGTCACAAATTCTGTCCAATCATCTCTCAGTTTCTCATGTTGTCCAGTGAAAAGCGGAGTCTTGCCCTTGCTGACATATTCACGGAACAATTTTTTCTTGAAGTTCCGGAATGCTTCGGCCATCTTCTGAAGAGCGAACTCTTTGACTAGCCTCCTCCTCTGACGTCCACCTGGAACCTCCTCACCGAATTCATCTTTTTTGTGCTATTCCGGAGGTAGAATGAAATGTACCATAAGCTTTCTGAACATCTCCTTTTTCGTTCTCTTGTGGACATAACTGAAACCAAGACGTGGTTTCTTTGGCTCCTTCCATTCCTGGACGGTGATCGGGACGGTGTCTCTAACAATGACTCCGCATTGGTTGATAAACTTTGTGGTGTGCTGTAGGGGCTTGCCGGTTTCACCGACTAATTCGATGGTATATGTTTCTCCATCTTTCATCGCCTTGGATTTGCCACGCGTTGTCGTACTCGATCCGGCCGAGGGCTAAAATAAGAAAGAGAGTCGCGCGCGTTAGTGCATATGTATTCATATTTCAGTAAGTTTGTATCACGAGAGGCTCAATGTATATACTCCCGGGTGTAGCTACACCCACGTCTCATATACTGCCGTACGGAGGTATGTGTCATACTTTTTCGGTCCGAGTACGTTCATATACTATATCTAAGATACTCCAAAACAAGTTTCGTGAAAATTATTAAATTGAACGTGTATTTTGCACTATATATTTAAAATACATGTATATATGTACATGTAAAAGGAGCATGTAGAAAAATTACACATACTGCATAAAAAGTAGTATATGTACTCCCCAAATAGTAATATATACTGCATACTACATGTACATACTCTCTGGTATGATAGATACTACATACATCATACTAAACACATATGGGTGTAGCTACACCCGGGAGTAGCCTGAATTTGTCCTATATATATATATATATATATATATATACATATATATATATATATACCTCGCCGGAGGTGGTTGTTCTTTGCAATTGGAGATCGTCGTTTGTCGACGGTTGACCTCCGTCATCAATGTCCATTCCTTCACCTCCTTGATCATCCACAATGTCCGTTCCTTCACCTCCTTGATCATCGACAATGTCCGTTTCTTCACCTTCTTGAGCATTAAGGTTCAGATAAGAAGAGATTACATTATGTTCTCCGGCTTTAATTTCATATATATAACCTTCAGCCTCTTGTTCCGTCAGGTCTCTATTGTCCGCCATATGTCACTCCTGCAGACATGCATGTAGTAAAAATTAATTAAGTATATTAGAGACTTAGCAAATATTGTCGTAGAAGGAGGGAAAACAGATTGCTAGGGTTTTGGGTGGAAGAACGATAACCACCGGAGGGGGAAAACCATACTTTAGAGGTGTGTCCAAGATTAGTTTCTCAAATGACTTGGAGAGCCCCATAGCTAGGTTGCATTTGCTTTCCTGGTCATTTTGGTATATTACACTTAATATTCTAAATTTATTGAATTAAAACTTATTTTCATTATTTTAATGAATTTAATACAAATTCAAATATGGTCTCATTTTGAACTTTGTCAAACATGATTGAAAATGATATAACAGATAGCTTACATTTTTCTGAACATTTTGCATATTTTTCCATAATTTTTGGAATTATAAATTAAAAGTTATTTAATTTAGAAGATTAAGTATGTTCTGTAATTCCATATACAGTGGGCCCCACGTGTCAAGATGACGTCATTAAAAAAACTCCCAACACGTGGCCAGGTGACGTCATGATGACGTCACCCTGGCGTCACACGGTGGCCGATTCGGTCGCCGGTGGCGATTCCGGCCACCACAGGACACGTGGTTGGTGTCCTTGGAACCGTCTCGACGAAATCTACCTCTACGTGGCGGCGCCGCCCTCGGAAGGTCGACGACGGCGAGCCGTCGTGAAGTAAACGCGGCGGGGCTCTCGGGTCTCCGGCGAACGTGTCGATTCAGGCCACGGGGGAGGGAACGGAGACGACGGGGAGGAGGCAGGGACGAGGAGCGCCGACGAGTAGCGGCGGGAGGACGGTCACGGCGGGCGGATGTCGTGGCGGCGGGAGGACGGTCACGGAGGGCACGGCCGAGGAGCAGCGACGGGAACGGACGAGGAGCAGCGGGGATGACGGGCGCAGGGGCGGCGGGCACCTACCGGAGATGACGGCGGCGCGTCCTCTGTGTCTCTGCGGGCGGAATCGGCGACGGCGGCGCGGAGAAGACGATGCGGTTGGTCCTTAGAAAAATTTCAGGGACGGCAATATATAGGGCAAGCCTTTAGTCCCGGTTCGTGACACGAACCGCGACTAAAGGTGGTTATTCGAATACTTTTCCTTTTCCCAATCTTAAAAGTACAAATAATATATCAGAAAATTCCGAAAAATAAAACTAATTCTTTTTCCAATCTTAAAAATACAAATAATATATCAGAAAATTCAGAAAAATAAAACTAATTCTTTTTCCAATCTAAAAAATACAAATAATATATCAGAAAATTCAGAAAAATAAAACTAATTCTTTTTCCAATCTTAAAAATACAAATAATATATCAGAAAATTCAGAAAAATAAAACTAATTCTTTTTCCAATCTTAAAAATACAAATAATATATCAGAAAATTCAGAAAAATAAAACTAATTCTTTTTCCAATCTTAAAAATACAAATAATATATCAGAAAATTCAGAAAAATAAAACTAATTCTTTTTAAAATCTTAAGAATACAAATAATATATCAGAAAATTAAGAAAAATAAAACCCCTTTAGTCCCTGCATGGTTTTGTTCCATCCAGTCAGAAAGATTCACACACATCTTGAATATATATATAGATAAAGAAGGCAGTACATAATGGCTAGAGTGGATCTAAACCTAAACGGAGAGCATAGATGCATGATCTGATATCTGCTGCTAGTCATACTCCTGCCTAGGCCTATAGTACATCCACTCGTAGTCGTCGTAGTCGCCGCCGTCGTCGTCACTATCGTCTGACGGTGCTCTGCACTCCCTCAGAGGATCACGACTCCAGGACTGGGCCTGAGGGTAGCGCAGGCGGGGGATATCGCCGGCCCTGATGTAGTCCATGACGCTCGGTAGAGTCCGGCCGGACCACCATAGCCGACGACCGGCCTCGTGAAAGTTCCCAGGAGGCAGGCCGTCCTCCTCATACCTGGTGAGCGCCCTCTCACGCCGATTGATGAAGAAGGCATCCCAAGTATGCTGGTTATCGGGATGCCAACTGGGATTCCTCCGCTGCTCCGGCGTGAGCTCGTGATAGTAGTGGTTCGTGATGGCCGCCCGACGCGCCACACCTTGAGGAAGAGGAGGGACCGGCACTCCTCCGGCGCTCAGCATCCAACCGGTGGGAACGTTGTAGCCGCACGGGCAGGGGTAGTTCGAGGCGGAAATTGCCTCCGCCTGGATGAATGTTAGAGTGGGTACGGTAGAAGCCATGAGAGAGTGGTGAGTTTGTATGTGTTTATGCCAATGGTGTGTCAATGCATACATATATATAGCGAGAAGAAAACATCCCTTTAGTCCCGGTTAGGGACACCAACCGGGACTAAATGGGTTAGGGTTTCGTTTGGACCAATCAGATAGAATCACACGGATCGTGTGTTTGTTTCGAGCTGTTGTGAGCCGTTGGATCCGGGGTGTGTTTCTTTCGAGCTGTTGTGAGCAGTTCGATCAGGGCTACGGTGTGTTTCTTTCGAGCTGTTGTGAGCCGTTGGATGAGGTGGTTTCTTAACCGTTGGATCAAAACCCTAGCACAACACTTTGTGAGCCAGAGGACCCTATATATAGCCCACCTTCATACACCGGTCAGTTCATCGAGCAAATACAAAACATCCGGATTCGCCATCATACGTCCTGCCGTGCATTTGGTATGCATATATATTGCACCCAGTAGCCACGGTGGGGCTGTATGATGGCGATACCGATTGTTTTGTTCTACACCCCCCCCCCCCTTTAACACATTCATCCATGCTTGGGTTGTGTTATGGTGGCGCGTGGCACGGGAGTTGTGACGCGTGGCACGGAGGGCGCGGTATAAACTGTCGTGCCTCGAGCGCGTCTTCTCCATCCCTCTTCACCGTCGCGCTTCCACCATGCCTCCGAGGAGGAACAGCACCACCGGCTTCCGCATCGTCCGAGCATGGCAGAACGGAATGTACAGCGCAGGTATCCACTGGGGGGACGACCGCATCCCCCTCGGCTCCTTTGCGACGGGGGCGGAGGCCGCCCGCGCCTGGGACGCGGCAGCCTGGCGCTTCAACCGCCCGCGGTCGCTGATGAACTTCAACGACTGCCACACCGTCTAGGAAGCGGAGGCCAGGGAGCCAAAGCCGCAGATCATCACTGCCGCCGACCACCTCCACCTCCGCCACCGCGTTTTCAGGGCCTAGTAGACGCCAGGGAAGACCGTGTCGTCCGCGAGTATTGCCGGAACAACCCGGGGGAGGAGAGCGCCGACGAGGAGCTCTGGCAGACCCGCGCGGCTGAGCGGGCGGAGCGCCGCCTCGAACACCACCTCGCGTTAGATGCCGCTCGGGAGGCGAGGACGAGGGCGATGCAAGAGCTTCATCGGGCCGACCGCTCCGGTGAAGTCTGGGCCTCCGACGATCTGAGGTGGGGGCCTATCTCCGACATACCATCATGCACCTCCGACGACGACAAGGAGGTCACCGACGAGTTCGCCGACAACGATGACCCGGAGGAGGTCACCGACGAGTTCCCCGACGATGACGAGGAGTAGTAGTGTTCGTCTTTTATCTCTTTTTAATAAAAGAATTTGTATTCCGGCGACACTGCGGCGCGCTAGCGCGTCTGTTTTCTGTTTTTAATAAAAGTTATGAAATCAAATATTTTATCTCACGAGGTTTTGAGACATTTAAGTAACCTTCTGTTTTCCATGTTTTCCACTCGTTTTCTCAAATATTTTGCAAAGGAGTTAGTCTTAATTAAACACATCAGAGATAATATAATTCACATGATCCATTCAACAAAGTTTGGTACAATAAATTATTACACATCAATTCTTCTCTTGTGTCCCCGCTTTCTTACGATTTGGCCGTATCCATGGAGCATCCTCATCATTTAACTTAATGCTTGGGTCAGTGTTGACTTTGAAGGGCGGAATTTCACCAAACATATTATAATCTTCTGACATGTCTGTCTTGTCCTCCACTCCCACGATGTTTCTTTTCCCTGAAAGAACAATGTGGCGCTTTGGATCATCGCATGATGTACTGATCGTTTTATTATCTTTCCGTTTCCTCGGTTTGCTACTCATGTCCTTCAAATAGATAACCTGAGCGACATCTTTGGCTAGGACGAATGGTTCGTCAAGGTAACCAAGATTGTCGAAATCCACCATTGTCATTCCGTATTGCTCGTCCACCTTTACCCCACCTCCTGTTAGCTTGAACCATTTGCACCGGAACAAAGGGACCTTAAAGGAGGGTCCATAGTCAAGTTCCCATATCTCCTCTATGTAACCATAATATGTGACCTTTTGCCCAATCTCGGTTGCTGCCTCAAAGCGGACACCACTGTTTTGGTTGGTGCTCTTTTATCTTGGGAGATCGTGTAAAATGTATTCCCATTAATCTCGTACCCTTGGAAAGTCGTTATAGTCGAAGATGGTGTCTTGGCCAACATGTACAGCTGATCTCCACATCATGTCATTCATTAAATGTTTTAGCAACAACTGCCGAAAGTCTCCATACGGCCTTTCTAATCCATGATTCAGGCTTCCCCCGGGTTGTCCGAGCGTAAAATTATTCCTGTGTTGCTCGAAGTACGGAGCCACCAAGCTCGAATTTTGCAGAACTGTGTGGTGTGCTTCAGTCATAGAATGACCGTCCATACATATCGTTGATTTCCTTCCGATCGTGCCTTTTCCACCTAGTCTCCCCTCGTGCCGCGATTGAGGAATACCAATCGGCTTAAGGTCAGGAACATAGTCAATGCAGAACTCAATTACCTCCTCATTTCCATAGCCCTTTACGATGCTTCCTTCTGGCCTAGCACGGTTACGAACATATTTCTTTAATACTCCCATAAACCTCTCGAAGGGGAACATATTGTGTAGAAATACAGGACCGAGAATGGAAATCTCTTCCACTAGGTGGACTAGGAGGTGCATCATGATATTGAAGAAGGATGGTGGAAACACCACTCGAAACTGACAAGACATTGGACCACATCGTTCTGTAACCGTGGTAGATCTTCTGGACTGATTACCTTCTGAGAGATTGCATTGAGGAATGCACATAGCTTCACAATGGCTACTCGAACATTTTCCGGTAGGAGCCCCCTCAAAGCAATCGGAAGCAATTGCGTCATAATCACGTGGCAGTCGTGAGACTTCAGGTTTTGGAACTTTTTGTCCGCCATGTTTATTATTCCCTTTATATTCGACGAGAAGCCAGACTAGACCTTCATACTGCTCAAGCATTCAAAAAAAATGACCTTCTCTTCTTTGGTAAAGAGCGTAGCTGGCACGACCTTGAAACCATTCCGGATGCCGGTCATCTGGGTCTTTCAAAAGTTGCTGGTCCTGCCGTGCTTCCTTTGTATCATTTGTCTTCCCATACACGCCCAAGAAGCTTAGCAGGTTTCACGCAAATATTCTTCGTAACATGCATCACATCGATTGCAGAGCGGACATCAAGGACTTTCCAATACTGTAGCTCCAAAATATCGATTTCTTTTTCCACATGGGTACGTGCCCGTCAACTCCCAACGGAACTGTATTGCCCTCCCGGACCCTTTCCAAAGATGACTTTCAATTCCTTGACCATATCAAATATCTCAGCTCCAGTACGTTCCGCAGGCTTCGGCCGGTGATCTGCCTTGCCGTTGAAATGCTTGCCTTTCTTTCTTACGTTATGATTTCGGGGAAGAAATCGACGATGACCCAGGTACACGTTCAGTCTCATGTAAGCAGTGCGTGCATGCTTTGTATCCCTTATTTGACTGTCCCGAAAGGTTACTGAGAGCAGGCCAATCGTTGATGGTTACAAAAAGCAACGTTCGTAGGTCAAATTCCTCTTCTTTGTGCTCATCCCACACAGGTACACCAGGTCTGCCCCACAACTGTAAAAGTTCATCAACTAATGGCCTTAGGTACACATCGATGTCGTTGCCGGGTTGCTTCGGACCTTGGATGAGCACTGGCATCATAATGAACTTCCGCTTCATGCACAACCAAGGAGGAAGGTTGTAGATGCATAGAGTCACGGGCCAGGTGCTATGGCTGGAGCTCTGCTCGCCAAAAGGATTCATGCCATCAATAATTAGACCAAATATTATGTTCCTTGCGTCAGCTGCAAAATCTTTGAACTCTCTGCCGATCTTTCTCCATTGTGTTCCATCAGCGGGGTGTCTCAACTCCCCGTCGGACTTACGGTCCTCTTTGTGCCATCGCAACAACTTGGCATGCTCTTTGTTCCTGAACAGGCGTTTCAACCGAGGTATTATAGGAGCATACCACATCACCTTGGCGGGAACCCTCTTCCTGGGTTTCTCGCCCTCAACATCGTCACCAGGGTCATCGCCTCTTATCTTATAACGCAATGCAGTGCATACAGGGCATTCATTCAAATTCTCGTATGCACCGCGGTAGAGGATGAAGTCGTTAATGCATGCATGTATCTTCAGAACCTCTAAACCTAGAGGGCAGACAACCTTCTTTGCTTCGTACGTACTGGCGGGCAACTCGTTATTCTTCGGAAACATATTCTTCAACATTTTCAGCAAATTTTCAAATGATGAGTCAGCTACACCTTCCCGTGCCTTCCATTTCAGCAAATCCAGTGTGCAGCCCAGCTTTTTCAGACTATTGTCACATCCTGGGTACAGCGACTTCGTGTGATCCTCTAACATGCGATCCAAATTCTCCCTCTCCTTGTCAGTTTCGCAGCGTCTCCGTGCATCAGCAATGGTCCGACCAAGATCATCAGCGGGCTCATCATGTGCCTCTTCTTCACCTTCACCAAACCCTTCCCCACCTTCGGCATCATCCTCCATGAAAGTATCACCGAAAGCGTCATGATAGATGAAATCGATATCATCCTCTTCTTCATCTTCTTCCATCTTAACCCCTTTTTCTCCATGCTTGGTCCAACAAATATAGCTTGGCATGAAACCGTGCCGAAGCAGGTGCATGTGAACGACTTTTGAGGAGGAGTGACGCTTCTCATTCTTACATTCAGCACATGGACAGATAATAAAACCTCGCTGCTTGTTCGCATTTGCCACTACGAGGAAATCTTTCAAACCCGTAGTGAACTCGCCGGGGAGTCGGTTACCGTACATCCATTGCCGATTCATCTGCATTATTATTATATAAAGTATATAATTAACCATCATGCATTTGTTAAACTAACTAGCTGGAAATAATAAATGAAAGGTTCAAGTTGCTAACCGCGATCGCGGAGGTAAAATAAATGAAAACGCTCAAGTGCGGCTCGGACACTTCATATCATGTGTGTTTCATGCTCTCGGGCATTTCATCAAACACCTTGTGTGCATAGGAGGAACAAAAAGCAAACCCACCACCCCTTGTGAATATTGTGAGTAGAAGTGACACCAAATGTGGCTAAGTGCAGCCAACTGAGCTCTATATATAGGGATGGGTCTTTAGTCCCGGTTCACCTGGACAACCGCGACTAAAGGCCTTGGGGACCTATTAGTTCCGGTTGGCCAGGCCAACCGGGACTAAAGCCCCTCCCGTCCGCCAGCTGTGGACCGAGCGCGCTGGGCCCAGACTGTTGGTCGCGGGTCTCCTCCCGAACCGCGACTAGAGACCCCTATAGTCGCGGGTCGATACTTTTGGGGCCTAATGGGGGCGTATGGAAGGCCTATTTTCTACCAGTGCACGTGCGGTTTCGTCCGGCCGGTAAGGGTCTTGGAGCTACCGAGTGAGCGGCATTTTTCGTCGGAGACGTCCCATTGCCTTTGGGAGGGACTTTGAGGGGGACGAGTGAAGATGCTCTTAGAGTATCACCACTTGAGGAGTAGATAAGGACGTTATACTTATATTCTGTAATTACGTGATAATTATCATGGAGCGTAGCCAGTGAGTCGGAAACTCCTCGGCCATGAAGTAAGTAATTCATCCTTGAAAAACCTAGAAGGATAACCCCATAGTTAAAATATTGTGTGAAAACAAACAGTAAAAAGGTATGGTATAGTATGTTATCCGGTTTTGCTATTTCTCACTGAGTGAGAAATAAGTTAGAGCTTAGTCCACTCTAGACTGGTTAGATTTACATCACGAATCCGATCCGTTAGTTGTACAAAGGTTATAACACAGATTTTTTGCAGTTGCACATGGTTCGACATAATTGAAAACTGAGATTTTGACACAAATGGACTTTCCACGAGTTATATATCAGTTATACATGGTTGCACGTGAGTTACAACTGAAATTATTCTAGATGCACATGAATTGCAACTATAACTGGATGATCATATGAGCGAGAATTAACTTAATTCTTACTCGATTGAGCACTAGTCGCTCCCTGTGTTATCTAAATGAAGTATATTTCTCGCTCTGCCGGGGTGTTTGCTGACCTTGGCGTCCACCAACGAAGGCATACAACATGGACTGTGTTCTGGCGAGTTCATATGGAATTATCATGATTCGGCACATATTGACAACAGCTTACTGCGTCAAGAGGAAAGGTTATGGGTGATATATGACTACACGCGTAAAATAACCATGACGTTTCGAGACAAAAAAAAAGCAAACACAGGAGCATGTGGGACATTACAAACATTTGCAGAGAAATCCTCCTCGAAACAAGCTTTACGCCCTTCTTTATAAATAAAGCAAGTCATAGTCATACAACGAGTCCAGAATCACAAACGGAAAGAAAGGATGAAAAAAGAAGTCCGCTGGGGCAACAGCACAACACTGTCCAAAACAAAGGAACATACAGAAGGTGATACAACTCGGAAGGAGTAGAGCTCAGCGGCTGGAGGTGGCATATAAGCGGCGAGCCGCCGTCACGAGATCCTAAATCACGCCATCTAGCCGCTACTTCTCCTGCTGTCTACATAGAGGATGCCACTGCTTAAAAAAAGCCAAGAATTTAAGACACAGTGTCAGAGGCACACCTCAAAGATACACGCTCGATAACCATATTGCTAAGAATAGTCCATAAAGTCCAGGTCATCGCGGCGGATAGTAATCAGAAGAGGCGCCTCCTCCCCCCATTACGGCTTTCCTGCACTTGCAGATAATCGCCAAGGTCTAGGGCTTTCCACTCGGGACGCAGCTCCTCCGCTACGAAGCTCCATAGGAAGCGAGCCACGGGGAAGGAAAATAATATGTGGGTCCCCATCTCTGGAACCGCTTGGCCACCTGCACGCCCGAAGGGAGGCGGTCGTGTACTAGTTGCCAAGTGAAGATCTTAATCTTCAGTGGCATTGGCGCCTTCCAAAGGTGGGACACCCAAGGAACCGTAGGCCCTCTACATAGGGCCCGGTAGGCAGAACCCAAAGTAAAACTCCCCGAGGTCGAGAGAGACCACGCAACTGTATCAGGGAAGTCACCTAAGGCCCAAGGAAGAGCCGCACGCAGTGCCTCCCATTTATAAGCCTCCACAGGGCCAAACATCTGACGGAAACTAATATTCTATTGTCCATGTTGGACCGTCCCAGCCACCAAGATCCCCGGATCCGAACAAATCACGAACAACTTCGGGAACTCAAGAATAGGGTTCCTCTTCTGTCGTCTATGGAAAAGGAGACCCCCAGTCGGATCTCGTGCTTGATTGGTTGAAGGGATTGCCTGAACTGCGGTCCCTCCTTCCTCTGACAAGCTAAGGGGCAGCCTCTCAGATATTTCACCTTTATTAGTTGGAGCCAAAGGCTCCCGTTGTCCCTCATGATCCGTCAGACTCATTTTAGCATCAAAGGTTTGTTCATGTGCCGAGAGGCCAGAATCCCTATGCCCACAAGCTCCTTGGGGCGCATTTATCTGCCCATTTCACCATGTGATATTTTTGGTGGCCCTTAGCATCCTCTCAGATGCGAATGTGTGATCATCCTAATATTACCTTTAGAAGACCGCTATTAGGTGATATGTGGGAGCAATGGTTAAACTTAGTGGAAAAATTGATGGATGTATCTCTTGATGATACGCCATATAGGTTTAATTGGAAGTTAACACAGTCAGGAGTGTTTTCGGTTAAATCCTACTATGAGCACCAAATGAATGGAAATACATGTTTTTTACACAAATACCTCTGGAGGTTAAAGGTCCCCCTCAAGATTAAAAATTTCATGTGGTTTCTTTACCGTAAGGAACTTTTGACTTAAGATAATCTAGTTAAAAGGAGGTGGACGGGGTGTACGATATGTGTCTTTTGTGCGGAGGATGAGACTGCTGATCATTTCTTAATTTCCAGTGATTTTAATCGTAAAATATGGAGATTAGTTCATATTACTTTTTCTATCACACCACCTTTACATGTCTCCAATTTGTTTGGGACTTGGTTAAATGGGATGGATAAGTGTATGAAAGCAAGTATACACATAGGTGTATGTGCTTTTATTTGGCCAATTTGGAATTGCAGAAACGATGTTATTTTTAACAATTTGAACTCTGATAATTTTCTTCAGGTTGTTCACAGAGCTACGTTTTGGATCCAACAATGATCAAGACCAGCGAGGACGTTTGGATTCTCGATGCACCCGTCTCGTGGCGGTTGTTCGGGCTATCTTCAACCAGGGTGGCTGGTTGCACACTAGGAGACTACATCATGTGTAATTTACATGTGTGGAGGCTTTTTCGTTGGCTTCACTACTAGGGAAAAGCTTACCCGTGACGCACCATTTGGCTTATCCGTGACGCACCATGGCGCGTCACGGCTATCACGCCGCGCCTATTGAAAATAGTCGTGACGCACCTGTTTTTGGTGCGTCACGGCTATCTTTCGTTACCCGTGGCGCACCTATTTTTGGTGCGTCACGGCTATCTTTCGTTACCCGTGGCGCACCTGTTTTTGGTGCGTCACGGCTATTGATTTTGAAATTTAAAAAAAAAAGCGGGACAGATCCAGATCTAGATCTAGATCCAGATCTGGCCGCCCAAAATTTTGAAATTTTGAAAAACGAAAACAGAGTGGTCGCCGGAGTGGATGGTGGGTGGAGGGTGGTCGCCGGAGTGGAGGGTGGTCGCCGGAGAGGATGGTGGGTGGAGGGTGGTCGCCGGAGTGGAGGGTGGTCGCCGGAGAGGAGGTGGCCGTGGTAGTGGAGGAGGTCGCCGGAGAGGAGATGGCCGCCGGAGAGGAGATGGCCGCCGGAGAGGAGGTGGCCGCCGGAGTCGAGGTGGTCGCCGTAGAGGAGGTGGTCGCCGGAGTAGAGGTCGCCGCCGGAGTAGTCGCCGGAGTAGACGTGAGGTGGTGGTGGTGGTGGTGGTGGTGGTGATGGTGGTGGTGGTAGGAGGAGGAAAGAGAAGAGAGAAAGAAGAGAGAATGGAGAGTGGAGGAAGGAGAAAGGAATGGAGAAGAGTGGAGGAAGTAGGAGGAAGGGGAGTATATATAGGTGGGTGGCCCTCCCGGATTCGAAATTTGAAAATTTCTGCCCAGACTTAGCCGTGACGCACCATACATGTGGTGCGTCACGCCTATCTTACTTAGCCGTGACGCACCATACATGTGGTGCGTCACGCCTATCTTTTTTTATTTTTTTATTTTTTTTAATTTCTAGTCAAAAATGTTCAAACGGCTATAACTTTTTTTCCTTTCGGAATTTGGAGAATCTAAAAAAGGCTCACAGGCCGAAGGCAAGTGAGGTTGGATTCCTTTTTTTCTCTAGTTTCCGTTGGTATATTGAACTTTAAATTCCGACATCGTATGCAAAAGTTATGCCCATTTTACTTTTTTTAAAGAACTTTTGCTCAGAAAGTCGAAATATGTATTTCAAAATTTGTTAAAAAAGTATACATTAAACTCTCCGTGCATCTATAAGGAATTTATTTTTTGATGATTTTTAGACATGGAAATCTTCCGTGACAAAACTAGAAAGGCGGTCCCCGGGGGGGGGGGGGGGGTGTGGAGGGAACATTTTGGTGGATAGCATAGCCGTGACGCACCGTATGTTTGGCGCGTCACGGCTATTGCAATACCCGTGACGCACCAAACAAACGGTGCGTCACGGCTATCTTTCCCCACGGCTATGGTATCCACCAAACACCCACATATAGCCGTGACGCACGGTTTGTTTGGTGCGTCACGGGTATGCCCATAGGCGTGAAGCACGAAACCGTGGTGCGCCACGGCTATTAGGCGTGACGCGCCGTTTTGCTGGTGCGTCACGGGTATCATCAGTCCTATAGCCATTTTCCTAGTAGTGCTTGTGTATTCAGCCACGCTTCGTTATCGTTGATTTGTATCCTGAGATTTTTGCTACGCTGATTATTCGCGCTTTAATATAATAAGCAGTGTGCATCGACTACATGCAGAGGCTAGGTTTTCCGTTTCAAACAAAAATTAAGTACTAACGTCCATTAGAAAATAGAACCCATTTTAGAAGAAAATTTTAGCCTACTAAGATGGCTTGTATTGTGGAACAAAGGTTATAATAGCTTGGCACAATTAAACAAAATGAACAAGTAATTGGCTACGAATATTTGTACGTTGGTTTAAAATATATGCTAAATTGCTTTGTCTCGTCTGCTTGGATGTTTCGATAGAATTGTACAAAAATATCATGTGGCTTGAGGTTGTTTATAGTAGCTATCTTCGTAGATACACAATGGAATATATAAATCTTGATTTACCAATAAATTTGCACAACCCCAAACATAATAGATAAATTACTAGCTAGAAATATTTGTTAGTTGGATTAAACTACATGATAAATCGCGGGTCTTTGCATGCTGGAATGTTACAATATAATCTTCTGTTGCATAAATGGATCTGGGGCTATCCATGTCTCCGCCTTAGCATGGGACACAACACAACTTCAACTAGACCAGTGATAAGTGGGACCACCAAGCTAGGGGGTCCTAAACAATGGGTCACCCGACAGCGACACTAGCTCAAGGCCCCCCGACGACAGGATCCTCCTTTGGTCCTTGCCTTCCAGGATCCTCCTTTGGTCCTCCTTTGGTCCTTGCCGAGAACACTCATAAATATCTCCCTCATGGGTATCTAGCCGCAATGACACATATCACATGGTTCATCTAGGGTTTCCTAGAAGGAGCATCCATTCTTCACCAAGGCAAGAAGATAAGATCTAGACAAGGCGTGGAGGAAACAAAAATGGAGGATGGGTTCAAGGCCGAGCACGTGAAGGTGATGTCGCCTGTGCAAATCTATCAAGTGGCATGAGTTGGATTAAATTAGCCATCTTCATCGAGACACAATGGGCCATCTAACTCTTGGTTAAATAATAACTTGGTAAAATGCATAACAGAATAAGCAAGTAACTTGGTAAGCATGTTTACTAGTTGATATAAAATACATACTAAATCGCTTTTCATTGCGTGTTTGGATGTTATAGAATGGTTGTGCAAAGCTATAAAGTGATAAGAGATTGTTTAAAGTAGTTATCTTTAGCAAGACCTAATGGAGCATACAATTCTTGATTACCTAATAACTTGACATAATGCAAAACAAAATGAACTAGTAATTGGCTAGCATTATTTATCAGTTGGTTTAAAATACAAGCCGAGTGGCTTGTCATCGTATGCATATATGTTAGAACATAATTATGCAAAACGATCAACTGGCATGAGTTGGTTTAAGTCGCTATCTTCCTTTGTCGAGACATAATGACACATATAATTTTTTTATTAACTACAATTAAATGTATCTATCTTTATCGAGACAGAATGTAAAAAAAATGAAGCGCCAGAAACCAATTTTCCTTCTAGAGTTCCACTGATATATTGACACGATCCACACATAATGAGTATTAGACTAGCTACACATATTCGTAAGTTGTTTTAATGTATGGGTTGTATCAATTTTCTTCGCATTATCGGATGTTACAATATAATTATACAAAACTATAAACTGGCGGGATTTAAAATTGCTATCTTTGTCGAGACCCAATGGAACTTTTAAATATATCTACTATCTCAGTTCCAAGATAGAATCCATTTTAGTAGCACATTTTAGCCTAATAAGACAACTTCTAGGTAACAATAAATTGGCACAAAGCAAAACACAATAATTAAGTCACTACATTGGCATATTTCTCATTTGGTTTGAAACACAAGCTAAATCGCACGTCATCCACATAGTTTGATGTTATGATATAATTGTGCAAATGTATCAAGTGACTTGAGTTTGTATAAATTTACTATCTTCATCGAGTGACAGTGGAACCTCTAACTCTTGGTTAAATAATAACTTGGTAAATGCATAACAGACCGAGCAAGTAACTTGGTAGGAATGCTTACTAGTTGATTTAAATTACGGACTAAATCGCTCTTCAATGCGTGCTTGGATGTAATAAATAAAATAGTTGTGCAAAGATACAAAGTGAGAAGAGGTTGTTTAAAGTAGTTATCTTCAGTAAGACCTAATGGAGCATATAATTCTTGATTACCTAATAACTTAATGCAAAACAAAATGAACTAGTAACTGACTACCATTATTTATCAGTTGGTTTAAAATACAAGGCGAATGGCTTGTCATCGCATGCATAGATGTTAGAACATAATTATGCAAAACTATCAAGTGGCAAGAGTTGGTTTAAGTAGCTGTCTTCCTTTGTCGAGACATAGTGAAACATATAAATTAGAGATATTAGCACCCTACATACACAAACTTGCAAGGTGGGAGCAAAAACATACAAAAACTTGCAAAAGTGCACTAACCCATACGCGAACTTGCGTGGTGGGAGCAAAAACATACAGAACTGTCCTAATGACGCCACATAAGCTGCCACGTCGGTTGTTTTTTTTTGCTGAAACCCCCTGCAAATCTTTGACCCTCACGGATTGGTTAGGGGAGGAGAATTAAATGCCACGTGCCCCATTCCTTTGATAGTCAACGCCTCATATCTCGTGGGTTCAGGCTAGCACCTGCCCGTCAAAGGCCACCAACCGCCATGGTCGGCGGAGAGCAGGAGCAGCTCCTTGTCCAAGAATCCGCTGTCCTTGTCATCTCCAGCGGCGACGACCCATCAGCGGAGCGTCGAGGCAGGCCGCGGAGGCGCTTGACGGAGAGGTCCTCGAGGAGGGGGCATGACTGGAGCACGGCCACGAAGGCCTTAGCCCGAAGGTGCAGGAGGCCACGGAGAGCTTGCGGAGCACCGGGGCAGCGGTCGCGAGGGACCCAAGCCCAGCGTCCGATAGCTGCCTGAGACCCCTGAGCTTGCGGAGCACCGGGGCAGCGGTCGTTGAGGATGTCATTGAGGCGACGGAGAGCTTGCGGAGCACCGAGGCAGCGGTCGTTGAGGATGTCGGCGCCCAAGCCACGCGCGGCACAGAGCGCGAGCTTGGTGACGGCGGTGAACCGCGCGAATATCGCGGGCGCGGCGGGGGTGAGCGACGCGAAAACGAGCGTGAGGATCTCCGCCAGTGGCCGACAGGGGCACGAGGTGCGCGGGCATGGGCGTTGAGGTCGCCTTCCCCGACTCCAGGGTCGGCCGCCGCCGCCTCGATCTCCTCAGCGACATTTGCTTGCACCTCTTCCGACTTCAGCACTGCTCTATTTCAGAGCAGCCGAAGAATAAAACAAGCTCCAAACGCGGAACAGAGACCGGAAAACGACTAGCTCGGCGCTGCTGCTATTACACAAGATCTACTAGCGGCGATGCGATGCGGCGCCGCGTTTGCGGTGACCCCGCGCACTTGCACACCGGCGTACGATGAGATCGATGGTTTTTCTTCTTTACTGCCGAGTCACCACGCCGACCCTCTCCGCGGCGGCGCGCATGACGCCCTCGACGAGTTGCGGGACGCACGCCTCGCCAACGGCACCGGCGCCGCACCCGGCGAGGATCCCCACGCCGGACATGTACTTGCGCACCTCCGCGCGGATCATCTCCTGCATGGCCGCAACCATACCACCATTGAAAGGGTACGGCTGAAGAGCTGGCGGGGGAGAGGGCAAGCACGGCGAGGATGAGAGCTCTTGGAAGTGGCTCCGGGCATTACCGTGATGGAACCCCTTGTCCAGTTCGGGGTGCGATGTGACGGGGTCCTCGTCCTGCCGTAAAGACGGCGGCCTCACGTCCGCGCAGATCGCGTCGAACCCACAGGGGCGCGGGACGGGCCAGAACACCCGCCCGCTGCCGTTGCTGAGCTCGCTCCGATCCGATCCGGTGGGGCTCTCCGAGCCAGGGCTGGCGCGCTTGCACGGCCGCTCGAACTCTCCTCCTTCGTCACTAGCCTCCTCCCACGCCACGCCGCCAGGCGTGGTAGCGGTGGCGAGCTTACGCTTGAGCGAGGAGTTCTAGTGGTTTTTGACGGGGTTGTCGGTGCGCCTGGGCAGCAGCCGCGAGATGGCGGCACGGCGGTTGCCGAGGCGCTCGTGCGCGCCCAGAATCGCGGCGTCCTCCTCCGCGGTGAAGGGGCGGCGCTCCACCTGTGGCGACAGCTGGTTGCACCACCGCATGCGGCACGACTTTCCCGACCGCACGGGGATGCCCCTCCCGATCACGGTCCACTTTTATGACCTCGGGGTTCTGTTCCGGACCGGCTTTCACTATGAGCGGGGGGATCGATTGTTTACTCTGCATCCCGAGCTGGTCAACTTGTTTCCCGCTTTTTTTCATTTTTTCTTTCTCCTCCGCCAATGCTTTTGCTTGCGTACGAAGTTCATTATCATAGTCTTTAGGCAAATTCTTCTCGGCTTGGGACGGTGTCGACAGAGTATACTTCCTTGGGCTTAGGCTCCTTTCGCGCCTTCTGATTGGCCTTCCATTTCTCAACGTCAGCCTTCACGGCCTTTTTGGTTTCAGCATCACTATGTTCCCAAGGCCTTAGGGGGATAGACTTCGGTGATGGCTCCGGTACCCGTGTGGTCTTAGCTACATAAGGCTCCGGGTTAACAGTCCAAGAGCAGGTTCCCTTGCTGTCCGCCTTCTTCTGTTTCTTCGCCAGAGGAGGAATGGGGGGCGACGACTGCTTATCCTCCGGAGGAGGAATGGGGGGCGACGGCTGCTGCTTATCCGCCGGAGAAGGAATGGGGTGCGACGGCTGCTTACCCGCCGGAGATTGTGGATCGGGGGACGGCGTCGAATGGCGCGAAGGAGGCGTTGGTGAACCAGCACCACCACCACCACCACCACCACCACCTGCACCATCGGAGGGGGGGTGGACTTGTTAGCCTTGGCGTCTCGCCTGGAAACACTATGTACTTCTTTTTCCATAGAATGAACTGGCGCTTGACATCTCCAAGTCTTCTCTCCTCTTCGGGTGTAGCTATGTCAATCTCCAGGTCCTCAAACCCTTGGACTATGTCTTCCACCGTGACACGAGCATAGCCATATGGAATGGGGTTGTTGTGATGGAGTGCTCCAGTTGTATAGGGTAAAGCACTGCATGTAGCTACCTTCATGGAAATATTCCCCACGGGATAATGCAGATCACATTCTTTCATCTCCTTTACATCATCCACGGGGTAGTGAGGCTCCGGTGCACGACTATCGGTCATTGGTGCATTAGCACCTGCAGGCGGGGCCTCCGTGGAAGCCACGCTGCTTCTCCGCTGATCCGCTGCATGTTCTTCATGCGGCCCTGCAGCCACCGTTGTTTCTTTCTCAACTATTCCCGCCACGGTCTGCTTCGACTCACTAACTTCCGTTGCAAGCTTCGACAGAAGATCTGCAGCCCGGTCCGTATTTCTCTTACGGCTTCTGTAACAGTACGGGTCACCCTCCTGGGAAAACCCTACTTTCCACGGCAATCTGCCTTTGCCTCGTATATGTCCTCCGTGTTCAGGATTCCCGAGGGCATGGGTCAGTTGGTCTCTCTCTCTGTTGAACATGATCCAGCCCTGTTGAGCTTTGGTCATTGCGTCAACAAGGTTTTTTGTGGGAGCAAACGTTTTTTGCCGATGAACACACGCCCCTGTCTCCGGGTCTAGCGATCCCCCATGCCCGTACCACCACATTTTGGCTCTTTCGTCCCATCCCTCTGTACCTAGACGGATTCCTCTTGCCCTCAGGCCGTCCTCCATCGCCTGCCACTTAGGCGCCGAAACGCGGTATCCTCCTGGCCCCATAACATGATGGTACTGTTTCTTATCCGCATTAGCCTTATTTTTTTTCGACATTTCCTTGAAATGCTCCTATTTCTTCTGCGTCACAAATTCTGTCCAATCATCTCTCAGTTTCTCATGTTGTCCAGTGAAAAGCGGAGTCTTGCCCTTGCTGACATATTCACGGAACAATTTTTTCTTGAAGTTCCGGAATGCTTCAGCCATCTTCTGAAGAGCGAACTCTTTGACTAGCCTCCTCCTCTGACGTCCACCTGGAACCTCCTCACCGAATTCATCTTTTTTGTGGTATTCTGGAGGTAGAATGAAATGTACCATAAGCTTTCTGAACATCTCCTTTTTCGTTCTCTTGTGGACATAACTGAAACCAAGACGTGCTTTCTTTGGCTCCTTCCATTCCTGGACGGTGATCGGGACGGTGTCTCTAACAATGACTCCGCATTGGTTGATATGTACTCCCAAAATAGTAGTATATGTACTCCCCAAATAGTAATATATACTGCATACTACATGTACATACTCTCTGGTATGATAGATACTACATTCATCATACTAAACACATATGGGTGTAGCTACACCCGGGAGTAGCCTGAATTTGTCCTATATATATATATATATATATACCTCGCCGGAGGTGGTTGTTCTTTGCAATTGGAGATCGTCGTTTGTTGACGGTTGACCTCCGTCATCAATGTCCATTCCTTCACCTCCTTGATCATCCACAATGTCCGTTCCTTCACCTCCTTGATCATCGACAATGTCCGTTTCTTCACCTTCTTGAGCATTAAGGTTCAGATAAGAAGAGATTACATTATGTTATCCGGCTTTAATTTCATATATATAACCTTCAGCCTCTTGTTCCGTCAGGTCTCTATTGTCCGCCATATGTCACTCCTGCAGACATGCATGTAGTAAAAATTAATTAAGTATATTAGAGACTTAGCAAATATTGTCGTAGAAGGAGGGAAAACAGATTGCTAGGGTTTTGGGTGGAAGAACGATAACCACCGGAGGGGGAAAACCATACTTTAGAGGTGTGTCCAAGATTAGTTTCTCAAATGACTTGGAGAGCCCCATAGCTAGGTTGCATTTGCTTTCCTGGTCATTTTGGTATATTACACTTAATATTCTAAATTTATTGAATTAAAACTTATTTTCATTATTTTAATGAATTTAATACAAATTCAAATATGGTCTCATTTTGAACTTTGTCAAACATGATTGAAAATGATATAACAGATAGCTTACATTTTTCTGAACATTTTGCATATTTTTCCATAATTTTTGGAATTATAAATTAAAAGTTATTTAATTTAGAGGATTAAGTATGTTCTGTAATTCCATATACAGTGGGCCCCACGTGTCAAGATGACGTCATTAAAAAAACTCCCAACACGTGGCCAGGTGACGTCATGATGACGTCACCCTGGCGTCACACGGTGGCCGGTGGTGGCAGATTCGGTCGCCGGTGGCGATTCCGGCCACCACAGGACACGTGGTTGGTGTCCTTGGAACCGTCTCGACGAAATCTACCTCTACGTGGCGGCGCCGCCCTCGGAAGGTCGACGACGGCGAGCCGCCGTGAAGTAAACGCGGCGGGGCTCTCGGGTCTCCGGCGAACGTGTCGATTCAGGCCACGGGGGAGGGAACGGAGACGACGGGGAGGAGGCAGGGACGAGGAGCGCCGACGAGTAGCGGCGGGAGGACGGTCACGGCGGGTGGATGTCGTGGCGGCGGGAGGACGGTCACGGAGGGCACGGCCGAGGAGCAGCGACGGGAACGGACGAGGAGCAGCGGGGATGACGGGCGCAGGGGCGGCGGGCACCTACCGGAGATGACGGCGGCGCGTCCTCTGTGTCTCTGCGGGCGGAATCGGCGACGGCGGCGCGGAGAAGACGATGCGGTTGGTCCTTAGAAAAATTTCAGGGGCGGCAATATATAGGGCAAGCCTTTAGTCCCGGTTCGTGACACCAACCGGGACTAAAGGTCCCCCGGGGTACCCTCCGCGGGCCTTTAGTCCCGGTTCGTGACATCAACCGGGACTAAAGGTCCCCCGGGGTATCCTCCGCGGGCCTTTAGTCCCGGTTGGTGTCACGAACCGGGACTAAAGGTGCAATTTTTCGCGGCGTTTTCGTTCCCGCGCAGAACGAGCCTTTAGTCCCGGTTCGTGACACGAACCGCGACTAAAGGTGGTTATTCGAATACTTTTCCTTTTCCCAATCTTAAAAGTACAAATAATATATCAGAAAATTCCGAAAAATAAAACTAATTCTTTTTCCAAACTTAAAAATAGAAATAATATATCAGAAAATTCAGAAAAATAAAACTAATTCTTTTTCCAATCTTAAAAATACAAATAATATATCAGAAAATTCAGAAAAATAAAACTAATTCTTTTTCTAATCTTAAAAATACAAATAACATATCAGAAAATTCAGAAAAATAAAACTAATTCTTTTTAAAATCTTAAAAATACAAATAATATATCAGAAAATTAAGAAAAATAAAACCCCTTTAGTCCCGGCATGGTTTTGTTCCATCCAGTCAGAAAGATTCACACACATCTTGAATATATATATAGATAAAGAAGGCAGTACATAATGGCTAGAGTGGATCTAAACCTAAACGGAGAGCATAGATGCATGATCTGATATCTGCTGCTAGTCATACTCCTGCCTAGGCCTATAGTACATCCACTCGTAGTCGTCGTAGTCGCCGCCGTCGTCGTCACTATCGTCTGACGGTGCTCTGCACTCCCTCGGAGGATCACGACTCCAGGACTGGGCCTGAGGGTAGCGCAGGCGGGGGATATCGCTGGCCCTGATGTAGTCCATGACGCTCGGTAGAGTCCGGCCGGACCACCATAGCCGACGACCGGCCTCGTGAAAGTTCCCAGGAGGCAGGCCGTCCTCCTCATACCTGGTGAGCGCCCTCTCACGCCGATTGATGAAGAAGGCATCCCAAGTATGCTGGTTATCGGGATGCCAACTGGGATTCCTCCGCTGCTCCGGCGTGAGCTCGTGATAGTAGTGGTTCGTGATGGCCGCCCGACGCGCCACACCTTGAGGAAGAGGAGGGACCGGCACTCCTCCGGCGCTCAGCATCCAACCGGCGGGAACGTTGTAGCCGCACAGGCAGGGGTAGTTCGAGGCGGAAATTGCCTCCGCCTGGATGAATGTTAGAGTGGGTACGGTAGAAGCCATGAGAGAGTGGTGAGTTTGTATGTGTTTATGCCAATGGTGTGGCAATGCATACATATATATAGCGAGAAGAAAACATCCCTTTAGTCCCGGTTGGGGACACCAACCGGGACTAAATGGGTTAGGGTTTCGTTTGGACCAATCAGATAGAATCACACGGATCGTGTGTTTGTTTCGAGCTGTTGTGAGCCGTTGGATCCGGGGTGTGTTTCTTTCGAGCTGTTGTGAGCAGTTCGATCAGGGCTACGGTGTGTTTCTTTCGAGCTGTTGTGAGCCGTTGGATGAGGTGGTTTCTTAACCGTTGGATCAAAACCCTAGCACAACACTTTGTGAGCCAGAGGACCCTATATATAGCCCACCTTCATACACCGGTCAGTTCATCGAGCAAATACAAAACATCCGGATTCGCCATCATACGTCCTGCCGTGCATTTGGTATGCATATATATTGCACCCAGTAGCCACGGTGGGGCTGTATGATGGCGATACCGATTGTTTTGTTCTACACCCCCCCTTTAACACATTCATCCATGCTTGGGTTGTGTTATGGTGGCGCGTGGCACGGGAGTTGTGACGCGTGGCACGGAGGGGGCGGTATAAACTGTCGTGCCTCGAGCGCGTCTTCTCCATCCCTCTTCACCGTCGCGCTTCCACCATGCCTCCAAGGAGGAACAGCACCACCGGCTTCCGCGGCGTCCGAGCACGGCAGAACGGAATGTACAGCGCAGGTATCCACTGGGGGGACGACCGCATCCCCCTCGGCTCCTTTGCGACGGGGGCGGAGGCCGCCCGCGCCTGGGACGCGGCAGCCTGGCGCTTCAACCGCCCGCGGTCGCTGATGAACTTCAACGACTGCCACACCGTCTAGGAAGCGGAGGCCAGGGCGCCAAAGCCGCAGATCATCACTGCCGCCGACCACCTCCACCTCCGCCATCGCGTTTTCAGGGCCTAGTCGACGCCAGGGAAGACCGCGTCGTCCGCGAGTATTACCGGAACAACCCGGGGGAGGAGAGCGCCGACGAGGAGCTCTGGCAGACCCGCGCGGCTGAGCGGGCGGAGCGCCGCCTCGAACGCCACCTCGCGTTAGATGCCGCTCGGGAGGCGAGGACGAGGGCGATGCAAGAGCTTCATCGGGCCGACCGCGCCGGTGAAGTCTGGGCCTCCGACGATCTGAGGTGGGGGCCTATCTCCGACATACCATCATGCACCTCCGACGACGACAAGGAGGTCACCGACGAGTTCGCCGACACCGATGACCCGGAGGAGGTCACCGACGAGTTCCCGACGATGACGAGGAGTAGTAGTGTTCGTCTTTTATCTCTTTTTAATAAAAGAATTTGTATTCGGCGACACTGCGGCGCGCTAGCGCGTCTGTTTTCTGTTTTAATAAAAGTTATGAAATCAGATATTTTATCTCACAAGGTTTGAGACATGTAAGTAACCTTCTGTTTTCCATGTTTTCCACTCGTTTTCTCAAATATTTTGCAAAGGAGTTAGTCTTAATTAAACACATCAGAGATAATATAATTCACATGATCCATTCAACAAAGTTTGGTACAATAAATTATTACACATCAATTCTTCTCTTGTGTCCCCGCTTTCTTACGATTTGGCCGTATCCATGGAGCATCCTCATCATTTAACTTAATGCTTGGGTCAGTGTTGACTTTGAAGGGCGGAATTTCACCAAACATATTATAATCTTCTGACATGTCTGTCTTGTCCTCCACTCCCATGATGTTTCTTTTCCCTGAAAGAACAATGTGGCGCTTTGGATCATCGCATGATGTACTGATCGTTTTCTTATCTTTCCGTTTCCTCGGTTTGCTACTCATGTCCTTCAAATAGATAACCTGAGCGACATCTTTGGCTAGGACGAATGGTTCGTCAAGGTAACCAAGATTGTCGAAATCCACCATTGTCATTCCGTATTGCTCGTCCACCTTTACCCCACCTCCTGTTAGCTTGAACCATTTGCACCGGAACAAAGGGACCTTAAAGGAGGGTCCATAGTCAAGTTCCCATATCTCCTCTATGTAACCATAATATGTGACCTTTTGCCCAATCTCGGTTGCTGCCTCAAAGCGGACACCACTGTTTTGGTTGGTGCTCTTTTTATCTTGGGAGATCGTGTAAAATGTATTCCCATTAATCTCGTACCCTTGGAAAGTCGTTATAGTCGAAGATGGTGTCTTGGCCAACATGTACAGCTGATCTCCAACATCATTGTCATTCATTAAATGTTTTCGCAACCAACTGCCGAAAGTCTCCATACGGGCCTTTCTAATCCATGATTCAGGCTTCCCCGGGTTGTCCGAGCGTAAAATATTCCTGTGTTGCTCGAAGTACGGAGCCACCAAGCTCGAATTTTGCAGAACTGTGTGGTGTGCTTCAGTCATAGAATGACCGTCCATACATATTGTTGATTTCCTTCCGATCGTGCCTTTTCCACCTAGTCTCCCCTCGTGCCGCGATTGAGGAATACCAATCGGCTTAAGGTCAGGAACATAGTCAATGCAGAACTCAATTACCTCCTCATTTCCATAGCCCTTTACGATGCTTCCTTCTGGCCTAGCACGGTTACGAACATATTTCTTTAATACTCCCATAAACCTCTCGAAGGCGAACATATTGTGTAGAAATATAGGACCGAGAATGGAAATCTCTTCCACTAGGTGGACTTGGAGGTGCATCATGATATTGAAGAAGGATGGTGGAAACACCAACTCGAAACTGACAAGACATTGGACCACATCGTTCTGTAACTGTGGTAGATCTTCTGGACTGATTACCTTCTGAGAGATTGCATTGAGGAATGCACATAGCTTCACAATGGCTACTCGAACATTTTCCGGTAGGAGCCCCCTCAAAGCAATCGGAAGCAATTGCGTCATAATCACGTGGCAGTCGTGAGACTTCAGGTTTTGGAACTTTTTGTCCGCCATGTTTATTATTCCCTTTATATTCGACGAGAAGCCAGACGAGACCTTCATACTGCTCAAGCATTCAAAAAAAATGACCTTCTCTTCTTTGGTAAGAGCGTAGCTGGCACGACCTTGAAACCATTCCGGATGCCGGTCATCTGGGTCTTTCAAAAGTTGCTGGTCCTGCCGTGCTTCCTTTGTATCATTTGTCTTCCCATACACGCCCAAGAAGCTTAGCAGGTTCACGCAAATATTCTTCGTAACATGCATCACGTCGTTGCAGAGCGGACATCTAGGACTTTCCAATACTGTAGCTCCCAAAATATCGATTTCTTTTTCCACATGGGTACGTGCCCGTCAACTCCCAACGGAACTGATTGCCCTCCAGGACCCTTTCCAAAGATGACTTTCAAATCCTTGACCATATCAAATATCTCAGCTCCAGTACGTTCCGCAGGCTTCGGCCGGTGATCTGCCTTGCCGTTGAAATGCTTGCCTTTCTTTCTTACGTTATGATTTCGGGGAAGAAATCGACGATGACCCAGGTACACGTTCTTCCTACAATTATCCAAAAATACACTTTCAGTCTCATGTAAGCAGTGCGTGCATGCTTTGTATCCCTTATTTGACTGTCCCGAAAGGTTACTGAGAGCAGGCCAATCGTTGATGGTTACAAAAAGCAACGTTCGTAGGTCAAATTCCTCTTCTTTGTGCTCATCCCACACAGGTACACCAGGTCTGCCCCACAACTGTAAAAGTTCATCAACTAATGGCCTTAGGTACACATCGATGTCGTTGCCGGGTTGCTTCGGACCTTGGATGAGCACTGGCATCATAATGAACTTCCGCTTCATGCACAACGAAGGAGGAAGGTTGTAGATGCATAGAGTCACGGGCCAGGTGCTATGGCTGGAGCTCTGCTCGCCAAAAGGATTCATGCCATCAATACTTAGACCAAATATTATGTTCCTTGCGTCAGCTGCAAAATCTTTGAACTCTCTGCCGATCTTTCTCCATTGCGTTCCATCAGCGGGGTGTCTCAACTCCCCGTCGGACTTACGGTCCTCTTTGTGCCATCGCAACAACTTGGCATGCTCTTTGTTCCTGAACAGGCGTTTCAACCGAGGTATTATAGGAGCATACCACATCACCTTGGCGGGAACCCTCTTCCTGGGTTTCTCGCCCTCAACATCGTCACCAGGGTCATCGCCTCTTATCTTATAACGCAATGCAGTGCATACAGGGCATTCATTCAAATTCTCGTATGCACCGCGGTAGAGGATGCAGTCGTTAATGCATGCATGTATCTTCAGAACCTCTAAACCTAGAGGGCAGACAACCTTCTTTGCTTCGTACGTACTGTCGGGCAACTCGTTATTCTTCGGAAACATATTCTTCAACATTTTCAGCAAATTTTCAAATGATGAGTCAGCTACACCTTCCCGTGCCTTCCATTTCAGCAAATCTAGTGTGCAGCCCAGCTTTTTCAGACTATTGTCGCATCCTGGGTACAGCGACTTCGTGTGATCCTCTAACATGCGTTCCAAATTCTCCCTCTCCTTGTCAGTTTTGCAGCGTCTCCGTGCATCAGGAATGGTCCGACCAAGATCATCAGCGGGCTCATGATGTGCCTCTTCTTCACCTTCACCAAACCCTTCCCCACCTTCGGCATCATCCTCCATGAAAGTATCACCGAAAGCGTCATGATAGATGAAATCGATATCATCCTCTTCTTCATCTTCTTCCATTTTAACCCCTTTTTCTCCATGCTTGGTCCAACAAATATAGCTTGGCATGAAACCGTGCCGAAGCAGGTGCATGTGAACGACTTTTGAGGAGGAGTGACGCTTCTCATTCTTACATTCAGCACATGGACAGATAATAAAACCTCGCTGCTTGTTCGCATTTGCCACTACGAGGAAATCTTTCAAACCCGTAGTGAACTCGCCGGAGAGTCGGTTACCGTACATCCATTGCCGATTCATCTGCATTATTATTATATAAAGTATATAATTATCCATCATCCATTTGTTAAACTAACTAGCTGGAAATAATAAATGAAAGGTTCAAGTTGCTAACCGCGATCGCGGAGGTAAAATAAATGAAAACGCTCAAGTGCGGCTCGGACACTTCATATCATGTGTGTTTCATGCTCTCGGGCATTTCATCAAACACCTTGTGTGCATAGGAGGAACAAAAGCAAACCCACCACCCCTTGTGAATATTGTGAGTAGAAGTGACACCAAATGTGGCTAAGTGCAGCCAACTGAGCTCTATATATAGGGATGGGTCTTTAGTCCCGGTTCACCTGGACAACCGCGACTAAAGGCCTTGGGGACCTATTAGTTCCGGTTGGCCAGGCCAACCGGGACTAAAGCCCCTCCTGTCCGCCAGCTGTGGACCGAGCGCGCTGGGCCCAGACTGTTGGTCGTGGGTCTCCTCCCGAACCGCGACTAGAGACCCCTATAGTCGCGGGTCGATACTTTTGGGGACTAATGGGGGCGTATGGAAGGCCTATTTTCTACCAGTGCACGTGCGGTTTCGTCCGGCCGGTAAGGGTCTTGGAGCTACCGAGTGAGCGGCATTTTTCGTCGGAGACGTCCCATTGCCTTTGGGAGGGACTTTGAGGGGGACGAGTGAAGATGCTCTTAGAGTATCACCACTTGAGGAGTAGATAAGGACGTTATACTTATATTCTGTAATTACGTGATAATTATCATGGAGCGTAGCCAGTGAGTCGGAAACTCCTCGGCCATGAAGTAAGTAATTCATCCTTGAAAAACCTAGAAGGATAACCCCATAGTTAAAACAATATTGTGTGAAAACGAACATTAAAAAGGTATGGTATAGTATGTTATCCGGTTTTGCTATTTCTCACTGAGTGAGAAATAAGTTAGAGCTTAGTCCACTCTAGACTGGTTAGATTTACATCACGAATCCGATCCGTTAGTTGTACAAAGGTTATAACACAGATTTTTTGCAGTTGCACATGGTTCGACATAATTGAAAACTGAGATTTTGACACAAATGGACTTTCCACGAGTTATATATCAGTTATACATGGTTGCACGTGAGTTACAACTGAAATTATTCTAGATGCACATGAATTGCAACTATAACTGGATGATCATATGAGCGAGAATTAACTTAATTCTTACTCGATTGAGCACTAGTCGCTCCCTGTGTTATCTAAATGAAGTATATTTCTCGCTCTGCCGGGGTGTTTGCTGACCTTGGCGTCCACCAACGAAGGCATACAACATGGACTGTGTTCTGGCGAGTTCATATGGAATTATCATGATTCGGCACATATTGACAACAGCTTACTGCGTCAAGAGGAAAGGTTATGGGTGATATATGACTACACGCGTAAAATAACCATGACGTTTCGAGACAAAAAAAAAGCAAACACAGGAGCATGTGGGACATTACAAACATTTGCAGAGAAATCCTCCTCGAAACAAGCTTTACGCCCTTCTTTATCAATAAAGCAAGTCATAGTCATACAACGAGTCCAGAATCACAAACGGAAAGAAAGGATGAAAAAAGAAGTCCGCTGGGGTAACATCACAACACTGTCCAAAACTAAGGAACATACAGAAGGTGATACAACTCGCAAGGAGTAGAGCTCAGCGGCTGGAGGTGGCATATAAGCGGCGAGCCGCCGTCACGAGATCCTAAATCACGCCATCCAGCCGCTACTTCTCCTGCTGTCTACATAGAGGATGCCACTGCTTAAAAAAAGCCAAGAATTTAAGACACAGAGTCAGAGGCACACCTCAAAGATACACGCTCGATAACCATATTGCTAAGAATAGTCCATAAAGTCCAGGTCATCGCGGCGGATAGTAACCAGAAGAGGCGCCTCCTCCCCCATTACGGCTTTCCTGCACTTCCAGATAATCGCCAAGGTCTAGGGCTTTCCACTCGGGACGCAGCTCCTCCGCTACGAAGCTCCATAGGAAGCGAGCCGCGGGGAAGGAAAATAATATGTGGGTCCCCATCTCTGGAACCGCTTGGCCACCTGCACGCCCGAAGGGAGGCGGTCGTGTACTAGTTGCCAAGTGAAGATCTTAATCTTCAGTGGCATTGGCGCCTTCCAAAGGTGGGACACCCAAGGAACCGTAGGCCCTCTACATAGGGCCCGGTAGGCAGAACCCACAGTAAAACTCCCCGAGGTCGAGAGAGACCACGCAACTGTATCAGGGAAGTCACCTAAGGCCCAAGGAAGAGCCGCACGCAGTGCCTCCCATTTATAAGCCTCCACAGGGCCAAACATCTGACGGAACCTAATATTCTATTGTCCATGTTGGACCGTCCCAGCCACCAAGATCCCGGGATCCGAACAAATCACGAACAACTTCGGGAACTCAAGAATAGGGTTCCTCTTCTGTCGTCTATGGAAAAGGAGACCCCCAGTCGGATCTCGTGCTTGATTGGTTGAAGGGATTGCCTGAACTGCGGTCCCTCCTTCCTCTGACAAGCTAAGGGGCAGCCTCTCAGATATTTCACCTTTATTAGTTGGAGCCAAAGGCTCCCGTTGTCCCTGATGATCCGTCAGACTCATTTTAGCATCAAAGGTTTGTTCATGTGTCGAGAGGCCAGAATCCCTATGCCCACAAGCTCCTTGGGGCGCATTTATCTGCCCATTTCACCATGTGATATTTTTGGTGGCCCTTAGCATCCTCTCAGATGCGAATGTGTGATCATCCTAATATTACCTTTAGAAGACCGCTATTAGGTGATATGTGGGAGCAATGGTTAAACTTAGTGGAAAAATTGATGGATGTATCTCTTGATGATACGCCATATAGGTTTAATTGGAAGTTAACACAGTCAGGAGTGTTTTCGGTTAAATCCTACTATGAGCACCAAATGAATGGAAATACATGTTTTTTACACAAATACCTCTGGAGGTTAAAGGTCCCCCTCAAGATTAAAAAATTTCATGTGGTTTCTTTACCGTAAGGAACTTTTGACTAAAGATAATCTAGTTAAAAGGAGGTGGACGGGGTGTACGATATGTGTCTTTTGTGCGGAGGATGAGACTGCTGATCATTTCTTAATTTCCAGTGATTTTACTCGTAAAATATGGAGATTAGTTCATATTACTTTTTCTATCACACCACCTTTACATGTCTCCAATTTGTTTGGGACTTGGTCAAATGGGATGGATAAGTTTATGAAAGCAAGTATACACATAGGTGTATGTGCTTTTATTTGGCCAATTTGGAATTGCAGAAACGATGTTATTTTTAACAATTTGAACTCTGATAATTTTCTTCAGGTTGTTCACAGAGCTACGTTTTGGATCCAACAATGATCAAGACCAGCGAGGACGTTTGGATTCTCGATGCACCCGGCTCGTGGCGGTTGTTCGGGCTATCTTCAACCAGGGTGGCTGGTTGCACACTAGGAGACTACATCATGTGTAATTTACATGTGTGGAGGCTTTTTCGTTGACTTGTGTATTCAGCCACGCTTCGTTATCGTTGATTTGTATCTTGAGATTTTTTCTACGCTGATTATCCGCGCTTTAATATAATAAGCAGTGTGCATCGACTACATGCAGAGGCTAGGTTTTCCGTTTCAAACAAAAATTAAGTACTAACGTCCATTAGAAAATAGAACCCATTTTAGAAGAAAATTTTAGCCTACTAAGATGGCTTGTATTGTGGAACAAAGGTTATAATAGCTTGGCACAATTAAACAAAATGAACAAGTAATTGGCTACGAATATTTGTACGTTGGTTTAAAATATATGCTAAATTGCTTGGTCTCGTCTGCTTGGATGTTTTGATAGAATTGTACAAAAATATCATGTGGCTTGAGGTTGTTTATAGTAGCTATCTTCGTAGATACACAATGGAATATATAAATCTTGATTTACTAATAAATTTGCACAACCCCAAACATAATAGATAAATTACTAGCTAGAAATATTTGTTAGTTGGATTAAACTACATGATAAATCGCGGGTCTTTGCATGCTGGAATTTTACAATATAATCTTCTGTTGCATAAACGGATCTGGGGCTATCCATGTCTCCGCCTTAGCATGGGACACAACACAACTTCAACTAGACCAGTGATAAGTGGGACCACCAAGCTAGGGGGTCCTAAACAATAGGTCACCCGACAGCGACACTAGCTCAAGGCCCCCCGACGACAGGATCCTCCTTTGGTCCTTGCCTTCCAGGATCCTCCTTTGGTCCTCCTTTGGTCCTTGCCGAGAACACTCATAAATATCTCCCTCATGGGTATCTAGCCGCAATGACACTTATCACATGGTTCATCTAGGGTTTCCTAGAAGGAGCATCCATTCTTCACCAAGGCAAGAAGATAAGATCTAGACAAGGCGTGGAGGAAACAAAAATGGAGGATGGGTTCAAGGCCGAGCACGTGAAGGTGATGTCGCCTGTGCAAATCTATCAAGTGGCATGAGTTGGATTAAATTAGCCATCTTCATCGAGACACAATGGGCCATCTAACTCTTGGTTAAATAATAACTTGGTAAAATGCATAACAGAATAAGCAAGTAACTTGGTAAGCATGTTTACTAGTTGATATAAAATACATACTAAATCGCTTTTCATTGCGTGTTTGGATGTTATAGAATGGTTGTGCAAAGCTATAAAGTGATAAGAGATTGTTTAAAGTAGTTATCTTTAGCAAGACCTAATGGAGCATACAATTCTTGATTACCTAATAACTTGACATAATGCAAAACAAAATGAACTAGTAATTGGCTAGCATTATTTATCAGTTGGTTTAAAATACAAGCCGAGTGGCTTGTCATCGTATGCATATATGTTAGAACATAATTATGCAAAACGATCAACTGGCATGAGTTGGTTTAAGTCGCTATCTTCCTTTGTCGAGACATAATGACACATATAATTTTTTTATTAACTACAATCAAATGTATCTATCTTTATCGAGACAGAATGTAAAAAAAATGAAGCGCCAGAAACCAATTTTCCTTCTAGAGTTCCACTGATATATTGACACGATCCACACATAATGAGTATTAGACTAGCTACACATATTCGTAAGTTGTTTTAATGTAAGGGTTGTATCAATTTTCTTCGCATTATCGGATGTTACAATATAATTATACAAAACTATAAACTGGCGGGATTTAAAATTGCTATCTTTGTGGAGACCCAATGGATCTTTTAAATATATCTACTATCTCAGTTCCAAGATAGAATCCATTTTAGTAGCACATTTTAGCCTAATAAGACAACTTCTAGGTAACAATAAATTGGCACAAAGCAAAACACAATAATTAAGTCACTACATTGGCATATTTCTCATTTGGTTTGAAACACAAGCTAAATCGCACGTCATCCACATAGTTTGATGTTATGATATAATTGTGCAAATGTATCAAGTGACTTGAGTTTGTATAAATTTACTATCTTCATCGAGTCACAGTGGAACCTCTAACTCTTGGTTAAATAATAACTTGGTAAATGCATAACAGACCGAGCAAGTAACTTGGTAGGAATGCTTACTAGTTGATTTAAATTACGGACTAAATCGCTCTTCAATGCGTGCTTGGATGTAATAAATAAAATAGTTGTGCAAAGATACAAAGTGAGAAGAGGTTGTTTAAAGTAGTTATCTTCAGTAAGACCTAATGGAGCATATAATTCTTGATTACCTAATAACTTAATGCAAAACAAAATGAACTAGTAAGTGACTACCATTATTTATCAGTTGGTTTAAAATACAAGGCGAATGGCTTGTCATCGCATGCATAGATGTTAGAACATAATTATGCAAAACTATCGAGTGGCAAGAGTTGGTTTAAGTAGCTGTCTTCCTTTGTCGAGACATAGTGAAACATATAAATTAGAGATATTAGCACCCTACATACACAAACTTGCAAGGTGGGAGCAAAAACATACAAAAACTTGCAAAAGTGCACTAACCCATACGCGAACTTGCGTGGTGGGAGCAAAAACATACATAACTGTCCTAATGACGCCACATAAGCTGCCACGTCGGTTGTTTTTTTTTTTGCTGAAATCCCCTGCAAATCTTTGACCCTCACGGATTGGTTAGGGGAGGAGAATTAAATGCCACGTGCCCCATTCCTTTGATAGTCAACGCCTCATATCTCGTGGGTTCAGGCTAGCACCTGCCCGTCAAAGGCCACCAACCGCCATGGTCGGTGGAGAGCAGGAGCAGCTCCTTGTCCAAGAATCCGTTGTCCTTGTCATCTCCAGCGGCGGCGACCCATCAGCGGAGCGTCGAGGCAGGCCGCGGAGGCGCTTGACGGAGAGGTCCTCGAGGAGGGGGCATGACTGGAGCACGGCCACGAAGGCCTTAGCCCGAAGGTGCAGGAGGCCACAGAGAGCTTGCGGAGCACCGGGGCAGCGGTCGCGAGGGACCCAAGCCCAGCGTCCGATAGCTGCCTGAGACCCCTGAGCTTGCGGAGCACCGGGGCAGCGGTCGTTGAGGATGTCATTGAGGCGACGGAGATTTTGCGGAGCACCGGGGCAGCGGTCGTTGAGGATGTCGGCGCCCAAGCCGCGCGCGGCACAGAGCGCGAGCTTGGTGACGGCGGTGAACCGCGCGAATATCGCGGGCGCGGCGGGGGTGAGCGACGCGAAAACGAGCGTGAGTATCTCCGCCAGTGGCCGACAGGGGCACGAGGTGCGCGGGCATGGGCGTTGAGGTTGCCTTCCCCGACTCCAGCGTCGGCCGCCGCCGCCTCGATCTCCTCAGCGACATTTGCTTGCACCTCTTCCGACTTCAGCACTGCTCTATTTCAGAGCAGCCGAAGAATAAAACAAGCTCCAAACGCGGAACAGAGACAGGAAAACGACTAGCTCGGCGCTGCTGCTACTACACAAGATCTACTAGCGGCGATGCGATGCGGCGCCGCGTTTGCGGTGACCCCGCGCACTTGCACACTGGCGTACGATGAGATCGATGGTTTTTCTTCTTTACTGCCGAGTCAACACGCCGACCCTCTCCACGGCGGCGCGCATGACGCCCTCGACGAGTTGCGGGACGCACGCCTCGCCAACGGCACCGGCGCCGCACCCGGCGAGGATCCCCACGCCGGACATGTACTTGCGCACCTCCGCGCGGATCATCTCCTGCATGGCCGCAACCATACCACCATTGAAAGGGTACGGCTGAAGAGCTGGCGGGGGAGAGGGCAAGCACGGCGAGGATGAGAGCTCTTGGAAGTGGCTCCGGGCATTGCCGTGATGGAACCCCTTGTCCAGTTCGGGGTGCGATGTGACGGGGTCCTCGTCCTGCCGTAAAGACGGCGGCCTCACGTCCGCGCAGATCGCGTCGAACCCGCAGGGGCGCGGGACGGGCCAGAACACCTGCCCGCTGCCGTGGCTGAGCTCGCTCCGATCCGATCCGGTGGGGCTCTCCGAGCCAGGGCTGGCGCGCTTGCACGGCCTCTCGAACTCGCCTCCTTCGTCACTAGCCTCCTCCCACGCCACGCCGCCGGGCGTGGTAGCGGTGGCGAGCTTACGCTTGAGCGAGGAGTTCCAGTGGTTTTTGACGGGGTTGTCGGTGCGCCTAAGCAGCAGCCGCGAGATGGCGGCACGGCGGTTGCCGAGGCGCTCGTGCGCGCCCAGAATCGCGGTGTCCTCCTCCGCGGTGAAGGGGCGGCGCTCCACCTGTGGCGACAGCTGGTTGCACCACCGCATGCGGCACGACTTTCCCGACCGCACGGGGATGCCCCTCCCGATCACGGTCCACTTCCGCGCCCCGTGCCGGTCCACTAGACGTCGTAGCGCCTCCTCCTCCTCCGGGCTCCACAAAAGTAGACTATGGCGGATTCGAGGGCCGTGCCGGCGGCCGGCGAGAGGCACTGCCTCACCCCGGGCACCGGCGTCGGTATCGCTCGCGGGCACACACAGGGTCAGAGGACCTGGTGCGAAGTGTAAACCCTGGAGGTTTTTTTTGCAAAATTATTATCCATCGTAGCAGCCACGTGTCGTGTTTACCCCACCTGGCATTTAATTCTCCTCCCCTAACCAATCCGTGAGGGTCAAAAATTCGCAGGGGGTTTTCAGCAAAATAAACAGCCGACGTGGCAGCTTATGTGGCGTCATTAGGGTTTTTTTTGTATGTTTTTGCTCCCACCTTGCAAGTTCGTGTATGTGTTAGTGCACATTTGCAAGTTTATGTATGTATTTGCTCCCACCGCGCAAGTTTATGTATGTACGGTGCTAATATCTCTATAAATTATTATTAACTATAGTCAAATGTATCTATCTTTATCGAGACACAATCTAAAAAAAATTAAGTGCCAAAAACCAATTTCTTATCTAGAGTTCCACAAATATCTTGGTACAATCCACACATAATGAGTTACTGACTAGCTAGTCATATTTATAAGTTTGTTTAATGTACGGGCTATATAAATTTTCTTCGCATTTTCGTATGTTACAATATAATTGTACGAAATTATAATTTCTAATGAGTGGATATAATTCGTTTATCTTTGTCGAGACTCAATGGAACTTATAAATCTATATTAATTACTATCTCAGTTTCAAAATAGAAGATATTTTAGCCTAATAAGATGGCTTATAGATAATAATAAATGGGCCGCAAAACACAATGATTAAGTCACTAGGTAGGCATATTTCTTAGCTAGCTTAAAATAAAAGCTAAATCGCATGTCATCACATAATTGGATCTGATGATATAATTGTGCACACCTATCAAGTGGAATGAGTTGGTATACATTAGCTATGTTCATGAAGACACAATGGAACATATAACTCTTGGTTAACTAATAATTTGGTAAAATTCATAAGAGACTAAGTAAATAACTTGGTAGGAATGCAGGTCCTGCCTGATACATGACATCATTGTACGAATCACGAGGCGACCATCGGACAACAACAAGTGGGGTGGTATTGCCCCCGGGGGGTAACAAATCCACACTCAAATGTGCAAAACTATCAAGTGACATGAGTTGGTTAATGTAGCTATCTCCCTTCGTGGATAGATATTGACGCATATACATTTTGATTAACTACAATCAAATGTATCTATCTTTATCGAGGCACAATGCAAAAAATGAAGCGCCAAAAACAAAATTTCCTTCTAGAGTTCCACAAATATATTGGCACGATCCGCACATAACGAGTAATTGACTAGCTATCCATATTAATAAGTTGGTTTAATGTACGAGCTATATCAATTTTCTTCGCATTCTCGGATGTTACAATATAATTATACGAAACTATAAACCAACATAAGTTGATTTAAAATTGCTATCTTTATCAAGATCAAATGGAACTTATAAATACATTTTCTTTAAAATACATGCTAAGTCGCTTGTCGCTGAATGCTTGGATGTTATAATACAGTTGTGCAAGGTTATAAATTGACCGGAGGTTGTTCAACATATAATTCTTGATTGACTAATAACATGAAAAAATGGAAAACAAAATGATCTAGTAACTGGCTAGCAGTATTTATCAGCTGGTTTAAAATACAAGATAAATCGCTTGTCATCACATGCATATATGTTAGAACATAATTGTGCAACGGAAATGTGGAATTACCCCCCGGGGGCAATACCACTCCTCCCATTGTCATTAGATCATCTTTGAGATTTTGACCACATGCACAGTTCTTGTTGTCTACTATGAACCAGAGTGATAAGGGACTGGTACAAACACTGCTAATAGTCCGTGCATCCGTGTCCTGCCAGTCTTGGTTAACATGCACGGTTCACTCAGTAAATATGTACTCCGTTGATATTGTTCTGAATGCTAAGCAAATTTGGACAATGTCAACGCTATATGCACAGGTTTACAACCTACTAGGTGAGTTGATCAGGGTTACAAAGCCATTTATGTAGGTCCTGCCTGATACATGACATCATTGTACGAATCACAAGGCGACCATCGGACGACAACAAGTGGGGTAATATTGCCCCCGAGGGGTAACAAATCCACACTCAATTGTGCAAAACTATCAAGTGACATGAGTTGGTTAATGTAGCTATCTCCCTTCGTGGATAGATATTGACGCATATACATTTTTATTAACTACAATCAAATGTATCTATCTTTATCGAGGCACAATGTAAAAAATGAAGCGCCAAAAACAAAATTTCCTTCTAGAGTTCCCAAAATATATTGGCACGATCCACACATAACGAGTAATTGACTAGCTAGCCATATTAATAAGTTGGTTTAATGTACGAGCTATATCAATTTTCTTCGCATTCTTGGATGTTACAATATAATTATACGAAACTATAAACCAACATAAGTTGATTTAAAATTGCTATCTTTGTCAAGACCAAATGGAACTTATAAATATATATTAAACACTATATTAGTTCCAAAATAGAAGCCATTTTATAAGAAATTTTAACATAATAAGACGGCTTCTAGATAATAATAAATTGGCACAATGCAAAACACAATAATTAAGTCACTAAGTAGGCATATTTCGCAATTGGTTCAAAATACAAACTAAATCACATGTCATCACATACTTGTATGTTATGATATAATTGTGCAAATCTATTAAGTGGCATTAGTTGGTATAAATTAGCTATCTTCATCGAGACATAATGGAACATCTAACATTTGGTTAATTAATAACTATTTAAAATGCATAACATACTGAGAAAGTAACTTGGTAGGGATGTTTACTAGTTGATTTAAAATATAGCCAAAATCGCTTTTCACTAAGTGCCTGGAAGTTATAAACTAGTTGTGCTAATCTATAAAGTGACAGAAGGTTGTTTAAAGTAGTTATCTTCAGCAAGACGTAATCGAGGATATAATTCTTGATTAACTAATAACTTGACATAATGGAAAACGGAATGAACTAGTAACTGTCTAGGAGTCTTTATCAGTTGGTTTAAAATACAAGCCGAATAGCTTGTCATCACATGCATAGATATTAGAACATAATTATGCAAAAATATCAAGTGGGAGGAGTTGGTTTAAAAGATCTATCCTACTCTGTCGATACATAGTGACACATAATTTTTTTATTAACTACAATCAAATGTAATTATGTTTATCGAGACACAACGTAAAAAAAACGAAGTTCCAAATATCAATTTTGCATCTAGAGTTCCACAAATATCTTGGCACGATCCACACATAATGAGTAATTGACTAGCTAATATATTTATAGGTTGGTTTAATGTATAGGCTATATCAATTTTCTTTGCATTCTTCGATGTTACAATATAACTATACGAAACTATAAAGTGACATGAGTGATTTAGAAGTGTGGAACTTATAAATCTATGTTAACTACTATCCCAGTTCCAAAATAGAAGCCATTTTAGCGCAATAAAATCACTCCTAGGTAGTAGTGAATTGGCACAACGCAAAACACAATGATTAAGTCACTATGTTAATCGAGACAAGCTAGTTTAAAATACAAGCTAAATCGCATGTGATCACATACTTGAATTTTATGGTATAATTGTGCAAACCTATCAAGTGCCATGAGTTGGTATAAATTAGCTATGTTAATCGAGACACAATGAAACATATAACTCTTGGTTAACTAATAAATCGGTAAAATTCATAACAGACTGATTAAGTAACTTTCTAAGCATGTTTACTGATGATTTAAAATACAAACTAAATCTCTTTTCATTGCGTTCTTGAATGTTATAAAATAGTTGTGCAAAGCTATAAAGTGACAGGAGGTTGTTTAAAGTAGTTATCTTTAGCTAGATGTAATGGAACAAATAATTCTTGATTAACTAATAACTTGACATAATGCATAACATAATGAACTATTAACTCGCTAGGAGTATTTATGAGTTGGTTTAAAATACAAGCATAATCGCCTGCCATCGCTTGGATAGATGTTAGAAAATTATTATGCAAAACTATCAAGTGGCAGAAGTTGGTTTAAGTAGATATCTTCCCGTGTCAAGAAATCATGACAGATATACATTTTAATTCACTACAATCAAATGTATCTATCTTCATTGACACACAATGTAAAAAATGAAGTGCCAAAAACCAATTTTCCATCTAGAGTTTCACAAATATCGTGGCATGATCCACACATAATGAGTAATTGACTACCTAGCCATATTTATAAGTTGGTTTAACGTACGGGTTATATCAATTTTCTTTGCATTCTCGGATGTTACAATATAATTATACGAAACTATAAACTGGAATGAGTTGATTTAAAATTGCTATCTTGGTCAAGACCAAATGAAAATTATAAATATATATTAACTACTACCTCAGTTCCAAAATAGAAACCATTTTAGCAGGATATTTTAGCCTACTAAGACAACTTATAGGTAATAATACATTAGCATAATGCAAATCCCAAATGATTAAGTAACTAGTTAGTCATATTTCTTAGTTGGTTTAAAATACAAGGTAAGTTGCTTGTCTTCGCATACTTGGATACAACGATATAATTGTGCAAATCTATCAAGTGGCATGAGTTTTCTTAAAACAACTATCTTCATCGAGACACAATGAAATATATAACTATTGTTTAACTAATAACTTGAAAATGCATAACAGAAGAAGCAATTAACTTGGTACGCATATTTACCACTTGGTTTCCAATACATGCTAATTAAATGTCAATGAATGCTTGGATGTTATAATGTGCAAAGTTATAAAGTGATCGGAGGTTGTTAAACATATAATTCTTGCTTAACTAATAACTTGATAGAATGCCAAAAAAAACTAATAATTGGCTAGCATTATTTATAAGTTGGTTTAAAATACAAGATAAATCACTTGTCATCGTATGTATATATGTTAGAACATAATTGTGCAAAACTATCAAGTGGCATGAGTTGGTTAAAGTAGCTATCTCCCTTCGTGGATAGATATTGACGCATATAAATTTTGATTACCTACAATCAAATGTATCTATCATTGTCGAGACACAACATAAAAAATATGATGCGCAAAAAGCCAGTTTGCCTTCTATTGTTCCACAAATAGCTTGGCATGATGGAATACATATCGAGAAACTGACTGGCTAGCCATATTTATAAGTTGGTTGAAAGTAAGGAATATATATAAATTTTCTTCGCATGCCCAGATGTTATAATATAATTATACAAAACTATAAACTTGAATGAGTTAATTTAAAGTTGCTTTCATTGTCGAGATGTAATAGAACATATACTCCAGGTCAACTACTATCTCTGTTGCAAAATAGATGCCATTTTAGCCTACTAGGATGGCTTATAGGTAATAATAAATGGGCACAATTCGAAATCAAATGATTAGGTAACTAGCTAGCCATATTTTGCAGCCGGTCCAAAATATAAGCTAAATCGTTTATCATTGCATACTTGGATATTACGATATATTTGTGCAAAAATCTATAAAGTGGCATGAGTTTGTATAAAGTAGCTATCTTCATCCGGATACAATAGAACATTAAGTTTATATAACTCTTGGTTAACAAATAACTTGGAATATACATAACGGAATGAGCAAGTAACTAGGAAGAAATAATTACAAGTTGGTTTAAAATGTAAGCTAAATCGCTTGTCATTGCAAGCTTGGATATTAAAATATAGGTATGCAAAGCTATATAGTAACATGGGTTTTGTTTAAAATTGCTATCTTCATCAAGACCTAATAGAGCACATAATTCTTGACTAAGTAATAACTTGACACAATGCAAAATAGAATGAACTAGTATATATATTTGGCTAGCAGTATATATCAGTTGGTTTAAAATACAAGCTAAATCGCTCGTCATCAGATCACTAGATGTTAGAATATAATTGTGCAAAACTATCAAGTGACATGATTTGGTTAATGTAGCTATCTTCCTTGGTGGAGACATAATGAATCATATAAATTTTAATTAACTATAATTAAATGTATCAAGACCTAATGTAAAAGGTATATTATAGTTGGCTAAATCGCTTGTCATTGCATTCTTGAATTTCATAATATAGTTGTACAAAGGTATAAAGTGACCGGAGGTTGTTCAACATATAATTATTGAGTAACTAATAACTTGAGACAATGCAAAACAAAATGAACTAGTAATTGGCTAGCAGTATTTATAAGTTGGTTTAAAATAGAAGTTAAATCGCTTGTCATCGCATGCATATATGTTAGAACATAATTGTGCAAAACTATCAAGTGGCATGCGTTGGTTAAAGTAGTTATTTCCCTTCGTGGATACATATTGACACATATAAATTCTAATTAATTACAATCAAATGTATCTATATTTATCGAGAAAAATAGAAAAAATATGAAGCGCCAAAAAGGAAATTTCCTTCTAGTGTTCCACGGATAACTTGGCAGGATGAAACACATAACGAGTAAGGGACGGGCTAGCCATATTTATAAGTTAGTTTAAGGTACATGCTATATCAATTTTCTTCGCATGCTCGGATATTAGAATATAACTATACAAAACTATAAATTGGCATGTGTTGGTTTAAAGGTTCTATCTGTGTCGTGATGAAATGGAATGTATATCTCTCAATTAACTACTAAATCTGTTCCAAAATAGAAAGCCATTTTAGTAGGATATTAAGCCTAGTAAGACGGCTTATAGGTAATAATAAATTGGCACAATGAAAAATGAAATATTAGGTAACTAGTTAGGCATATTTCTCATTCGGTCTAAAGTACAAGCTAAATCGTTTGTCATCGCTACTTGGATGTTTCGATATTATTGTGCAAATATATAAAGTGGCATGAGTTGGTTTGAAGTAGCTATATTCATCCATGTACAATGGAACATATAACTCTATATAACTCTTACTTAGTTAATAACTTGGGAAAATGCATAACGAAATGACCAAGTAACTGTTGAACATATTTACCAGTTCCTTTAAAATTAAAGATAAATCACTTGTTATTGGATGCTTGGATATTATAATATAGTAGTGCAAAGATATAAAGTGACATGAGGTTGTTTAAGGTAGATATCGTCATTAAGACCCAATCGAGCACTATGCAAAATAGAATAAACTAGTAACTGGCTTGCAGTATTTATCAGTTGGTTTAAAATACAAGCTAGGTCTAGTTGTTAGAATATTGGTCAAAACTATCAAGTGACAGGAGTTGGTTCAAGTAACTTATCTCCCTTCATGGAGACATAATGACACATATAAATTTAAATTAACTACAATCAAAAGTATGAAGACAGAATGTAAAAGGTATAATATAGCTGGCTAAATCGCTTGTCATTGCATTCTTGAATGTTATAATATAGTTGTGAAAAGGTATAAAGTGGCCAGAGGTTTTCCAACATACAATTATTAATGAGCTAATAACTTGAGACAATGCAAAACAAAATGAACTAGTAATGGCTAGAAGTATTTATAAGTTGGTTTAAAATAGAAGCTAAATCGCTTGTCATCGCATGCCTATATGTTAGAACATAATTGTGCAAAATTATCAAGTGGCATTAGTTGGTTAAAGTTGTTATCTCCCTTCATGAATACATATTGACACATATAAATTTTAATTAATTACAATCAAATATATCTATATTTATCAGAGACAAAATAAAAAAAATATGAAGCGCCAAAAACAAATTTTCCTTCTAGTGTTCCACGGATAGATTTGCAGGATGAAACACATAACGATTGAAGGACGTGCTAGCCATATTTATAAGTTGGTCTAAGGTACAGGCTATATCAATTTTCTTCGCATGCTTAGATATTACAATATAATTATACAAAACTATAAATTAGCATGTGTTGGTTTAAAGGTTCTATCTTTATCGGGATGAAATGGAACATATATCTCTCAATTTACTACTATACCTGTTTCAAAATAGAAGCCATTTTAGTAGGATATTTAGCCTACTAAGACGGCTTATAAGTAATAACAATTTGGCACAATGCAAAATTAAATGATTCAGTAACTAGTTAGGCATATTTCTCAATTGGTCCAAAGTACAAGCTAAATCGTTTGTCATCGCATATGTTACGATATAATTGTGCAAATATATCAAGTGGCATGAGTTAGTTTAAAGTAGCTATATTCGTCCACACACAAATGGAACATATAACTCTCTATAACTCTTGCTTAGTTAATAACTTGGGAAAATGCATAACAGAATGAGCAAGTAACTAGATAGACATATTTATCGGTTGGTTCAAAATTATAAATAAATCGCTTGTTATTGCATGCTTGGATGTTATAATATAGTAGTGCAAACCTATAAAGTGACATGATGTCGTTTAAAGTAGATATCGTCATCAAAACATAATGGAGCACAATGCAAAGTAGAATGAACTAGTAACTGGCTGGCAGTATTTATCAGCTGGTTTAAAATACAAGCTAAGTCGCTTGTCATCACATGCCTAGATGTTAGAATATTTGGTCAAAACTATCAAGTGACATGAGTTGGTTCAAGTAACTATCTTCCTTCGTGGAGACATAACGACACATATAAATTTTAATTAACTATAATCAAAAGTATAAAGACACAACGTAAAAAATATCAAAAGACAAAAGCCAATTTGACCTCTCAAGTTCTACTATAGTGGGAAATGGAACAGCCACGTGCGGTCATGCCATGCGCTGTGGCAACAAGTCTATTTTTTAGTGGGTCGGTAATGTGACGGCTGGCCTTGCATGCGTTTTTCTTTCCGTCGAGCAAGCACTACCTGGAACTGGGTCCTAAAACGTGCCTGCACGCTAAGAAGACGTGTTGGTGTGCCGCCAAACAAGACACATAGGTGCGAGATGGCGGCTCTGAACGTGTGTTAATTTGCAACCCGTACGTCAATGGCCGAAGCCAAAGATGTGTAGATTTTCCTTGGCTTTATATCCACGAAATAAAATTTTATTTTTGATAAAGGGCTTTTATTACTTTTAAGTTTTAAGTATTACACCCGGACTCTGCATAATAAAGATGTACATAGCCGCAAACGTAAGAAAAATAAATAAAGAAAAAAGAAAATAAGTCACATCATCAGACAGTCACGAAGACACTACATCCGTCGCCTAAGGAGGAGGACCAGTGGCCATACTATTGAATGCGTATCAGTTCCCTTGGATTCGGTTTCATCTTTTATGATTCTACTTCCTTTGTTTCAAATTAAGTGTCGCAAAATTTGATAAAAGTGAATGTATCTAGACATAATTTAGTGTTAGATACGTCCACATTTATCAAACTTTGCGACACTTCATTTGAGACGAAGGGATATAATTTATGTGGAAATGGATGGTGACATATCATCCAAGAGGTTTCTTCATCAGGAGTTTAGTATAGTTCTTTTACGGTGCTCCTAAATGAATATAGACCCTCCGTTTAGTCTATTCTGATGGGTAAGATCGTTGGTAGTCCAACATACGTGCTTAGAGCATCTCCACTCACAGCCCATAGGCCGTCCGGACCAAACGGCCGCTAACGAGGGCGCCCCTCCCCATTCGCCACCACTACAAAATATTAAATTTAGACGGAAACTGTTCATAAAAAAAGATATTTTACAATAAATGGAACTGAACTAAAGTTTAAAAAATATGATGTGTTCCACGGTCGTCACAACTGCCGTCGCCTCCCGGGGGGTTGTTGCATGCACGGGCCCACCTCATCGTCGTTGGAGCCGGCTCCAAAGCCCCCTTCCTCCTCCTCATCGAGGTCGACGAGCGGCACCCCGATCTCCTCGATGTAGTTGCGGAGCGACCAGACACACGAGTCCTTCACCGGCGGGCCCGATACAGTGTTGAGGCCTCGAATCCGGGGCGATACCCTCAAGGTCTTTGGCGGTAGCGTGCACCAGCTGGAAGGTGTGTGGCTTCTTTAGCATCGCAATTGGCCCTCCTCGGTCTTGGGCTTCTTCTCTAGCGGTGGCTGCAGGCAGAGCGGGAGGAGACGCCGTCGTTGATGATGAGGGCGCCACGGCGGCGCGCCAGCTCCGGATTTGGGGCACGAAGATATGGAGGCATCTGGAGGTAGCAGGTTGGCACTGAGTTGAAGAAGGAGGACCACGAGAGTGGCGGCGTGCCTCGGCACCCACCTGCTCGCCGTTGCCGCCTGGAGGCACGGCTCGTCGCCGCTATCGATCTGGCCAAGAACGTACTGCAGTGTGCGCAATGGCATAGCTCAGATGATGTTGCGCCCGGTGGCATTGCGGCCCCGCGGTGGCGCTCCCGCGCCATCCCACCGATTCCAACGGTCGTGGTGCATGCGCCGAAACTGCATCTCATAGCGCTCGTCGTTCGCCTGATCCCACTCCGACGACTAGAGCTGCTCGTAGTAGTGGTACATGAACTGGATATCCCATTCAGACGCCAATGGAGAAGCGGTGCTCGACACGCATGCCTGGCGGCACCGGGTACTGCACCTCGAAGAGAGGGGTAGCATCCACCTTGAGAAGGCTGCACCGCCCGAAGCCGTTCGCGGTGAGGTTGTGGCTGGCTATTGGTGGAGAGTGAGGTGTATGAGAGCGGTGAGAGGGAAGAGAAAGGCGATGGCGCGGCGTAGCGAGTGAGTGTTGTGGCGGCAAGGCCAGCGCAGCGCGTTCTAAAGGCGAGGCATGCAAGCGGGTGCGCGTCGCGCCTTAATGCCACCACGTGGAGAAACATGGCGCTCACCCCGTGTGGGAAGGGGCGCCTCCCTTGTGCGGCCAGCAAGCAGATGGGTCACTGTGGCAGCCTCAATCCGGCTATGCGCAATGAAGAAGACTACCGCGGCCGCTCGCCCGCCCATGAGCTTCTGACAGTGTTGGCCCACCCTTGACTGCGCCTACGTGGCGCCACGTGCGGTTTCGTCCGGCCAGAAAGGGTCTTGGAGCTACCGAGTGAGCGGCATTTTTCGTCGGAGACGTCCCATGGCCTTTGGGAGGGACTTTGAGGGGGACGAGTGAAGATGCTCTTAGAGTATCACCACTTGAGGAGTAGATAAGGACGTTATACTTATATTCTGTAATTACGTGATAATTATCATGGAGCGTAGCCAGTGAGTCGGAAACTCCTCGGCCATGAAGTAAGTAATTCATCCTTGAAAAACCTAGAAGGATAACCCCATAGTTAAAATATTGTGTGAAAACAAACAGTAAAAAGGTATGGTATAGTATGTTATCCGGTTTTGCTATTTCTCACTGAGTGAGAAATAAGTTAGAGCTTAGTCCACTCTAGACTGGTTAGATTTACATCACGAATCCGATCCGTTAGTTGTACAAAGGTTATAACACAGATTTTTTGCAGTTGCACATGGTTCGACATAATTGAAAACTGAGATTTTGACACAAATGGACTTTCCACGAGTTATATATCAGTTATACATGGTTGCACGTGAGTTACAACTGAAATTATTCTAGATGCACATGAATTGCAACTATAACTGGATGATCATATGAGCGAGAATTAACTTAATTCTTACTCGATTGAGCACTAGTCGCTCCCTGTGTTATCTAAATGAAGTATATTTCTCGCTCTGCCGGGGTGTTTGCTGACCTTGGCGTCCACCAAGGAAGGCATACAACATGGACTGTGTTCTGGCGAGTTCATATGGAATTATGATGATTCGGCACATATTGACAACAGCTTACTGCGTCAAGAGGAAAGGTTATGGGTGATATATGACTACACGCGTAAAATAACCATGACGTTTCGAGACAAAAAAAAAGCAAACACAGGAGCATGTGGGACATTACAAACATTTGCAGAGAAATCCTTCTCGAAACAAGCTTTACGCCCCTCTTTATAAATAAAGCAAGTCATAGTCATACAACGAGTCCAGAATCACAAACGGAAAGAAAGGATGGAAAAAGAAGTCCGCTGGGGCAACATCACAACACAGTCCAAAACAGAGGAACATACATAAGGTGATACAACTCAGGAGTAGAGCTCAACGGCTGGAGGCGGCATATAAGCGGCGAGCCGCCGTCACGAGATCCTAAATCACGCCATCCAGCCGCTACTTCTCCTGCTGACTACGTAGAGGATGCCACTGCTTGAAAAAAGCCAAGAATTTAAGACACAGAGTCAGAGGCACACCTCAAAGATACACGCTCGATAACCATATTGTTAAGAATAGTCCATAAAGTCCAGGTCATCGCGGCAGATAGTAACCAGAAGAGGCGCCTCCTCCCCCCATTACGGCTTTCCTGCACTTCCAGATAATCGCCAAGGTCTAGGGCTTTCCACTCGGGACGCAGCGCCTCCGCTACGAAGCTCCATAGGAAGCGAGCCGCGGGGAAGGAAAATAATATGTGGGTCCCCATCTCTGGAACCGCTTGGCCACCTGCACGCCCGAAGGGAGGCGGTCGTGTACTAGTTGCCAAGTGAAGATCTTAATCTTCAGTGGCATTGGCGCCTTCCAAAGGTGGGACACCCAAGGAACCGTAGGCCCTCTACATAGGGCCCGGTAGGCAGAACCCACAGTAAAACTCCCCGAGGTCGAGAGAGACCACGCAACTGTATCAGGGAAGTCACCTAAGGCCCAAGGAAGAGCCGCACGCAGTGCCTCCCATTTATAAGCCTCCACCGGGCCAAACGTCTGACGGAACCTAATATTCTATTGTCCATGTTGGACCGTCCCAGCCACCAAGATCCCCGGATCCGAAAAAATCACGAACAACTTCGGGAACTCATGACGAAGGGGGCGCGAACCTAGCCAAGGATCCAGCAAAAATAGGGTTCCTCTTCTGTCGTCTACGGAAAAGGAGACCCCCAGTCGGATCTCGTGCTTGATTGGTTGAAGGGATTGCCTGAACTGCGGTCCCTCCTTCCTCTGACAAGCTAAGGGGCAGCCTCTCAGATATTTCACCTTTATTAGTTGGAGCCAAAGGCTCCCGTTGTCCCTCATGATCCGTCAGACTCATTTTAGCATCAAAGCTTTGTTCATGTGCCGAGAGGCCAGAATCCCTATGCCCACAAGCTCCTTGGGGCGCATATATCTGCCCATTTCACCATGTGATATTTTTGGTGGCCCTTAGCATCCTCTCAGATGCGAATGGGTGATCATCCTAATATTACCTTTAGAAGACAGCTATTAGGTGATATGTGGGAGCAATGGTTAAACTTAGTGGAAAAATTGATGGATGTATCTCTTGATGATACGCCATATAGGTTTAATTGGAAGTTAACACAGTCAGGAGTGTTTTCGGTTAAATCCTACTATGAGCACCAAATGAATGGAAATACATGTTTTTTACACAAATACCTCTGGAGGTTAAAGGTCCCCCTCAAGATTATAAATTTCATGTGGTTTCTTTACCGTAAGGAACTTTTGACTAAAGATAATCTAGTTAAAAGGAGGTGTACGGGGTGTACGATATGTGTCTTTTGTGCGGAGGATGAGACTGCTGATCATTTCTTAATTTCCAGTGATTTTACTCGTAAAATATGGAGATTAGTTCATATTACTTTTTCTATCACACCACCTTTACATGTCTCCAATTTGTTTGGGACTTGGTTAAATGGGATGGATAAGTGTATGAAAGCAAGTATACACATAGGTGTATGTGCTTTTATTTGGGCAATTTGGAATTGCAGAAACGATGTTATTTTTAACAATTTGAACTCTGATAATTTTCTTCAGGTTGTTCACAGAGCTACGTTTTGGATCCAACAATGATCAAGACCAGCGAGGACGTTTGGATTCTCGATGCACCCGGCTCGTGGCGGTTGTTCGGGCTATCTTCAACCAGGGTGGTTGGTTGCACACTAGGAGATTACAGCATGTGTAATTTACATGTGTGGAGGCTTTTTCGTTGTCTTGTGTATTCAGCCACGCTTCGTTATCGTTGATTTGTATCCTGAGATTTTTGCTATAAGCTGATTATTCACGCTTTAATATAATAAGCAGTGTGCATCGACTACATGCAGAGGCTAGATTTTCCGTTTCAAACAAAAATTAAGTACTAACCTCCATTAGAAAATAGAACCCATTTTAGAAGAAAATTTTAGCCTACTAAGATGGCTTCTATTGTGGAACAAAGGTTATAATAGCTTGGCACAATTAAACAAAATGAACAAGTAATTGGCTACGAATATTTGTAGGGTGGTTTAAAATATATGCTAAATTGCTTGGTCTCGCCTGCTTGGATGTTTCGATAGAATTGTACAAAAATATCATGTGGCTTGAGGTTGTTTATAGTAGCTATCTTCGTAGATACACAATGGAATATATAAATCTTGATTTACTAATAAATTTGCACAACCCCAAACATAATAGATAAATTACTAGCTAGAAATATTTGTTAGTTGGATTAAACTACATGATAAATCGCGGGTCTTTGCATGCTGGAATGTTACAATATAATCTTCTGTTGCATAAATAGATCTCGGGGTATCCATGTATCCGCCTTAGCATGGGACACAACACAACTTCAACTAGACCAGTGATAAGTGGGACCACCAAGCTAGGGGGTCCTAAACAATGGGTCACCCGACAGCGACACTAGCTCTCAAGGCCCCTCGACGACAGGATCCTCCTTTGGTCCTTGCCTTCCAGGATCCTCCTTTGGTCCTCCTTTGGTCCTAGCCGAGAACACTCATAAATATCTCCCTCATGGGTATCTAGCCGCAATGACACATATCACATGGTTCATCTAGGGTTTCCTACAATGAGCATCCATTCTTCACCAAGGCAAGAAGATAAGATCTAGACAAGGCGTGGAGGAAACAAAAATGGAGGATGGGTTCAAGGCCGAGCACATGAAGGTGATGTCGCCTGTGCAAATCTATCAAGTGGCATGAGTTGGATTAAATTAGCCATCTTCATCGAGACACAATGGGCCATCTAACTCTTGGTTAAATAATAACTTGGTAAAATGCATAACAGAATAAGCAAGTAACTTGGTAAGCATGTTTACTAGTTGATATAAAATACATACTAAATCGCTTTTCATTGCTTGTTTGGATGTTATAGAATAGTTGTGCAAAGCTATAAAGTGATAAGAGATTGTTTAAAGTAGTTATCTTTAGCAAGACCTAATGGAGCATACAATTCTTGATTACCTAATAACTTGACATAATGCAAAACAAAATGAACTAGTAATTGGCTAGCATTATTTATCAGTTGGTTTAAAATACAAGCCGAGTGGCTTGTCATCGTATGCATATATGTTAGAACATAATTATGCAAAACGATCAACTGGCATGAGTTGGTTTAAGTAGCTATCTTCCTTTGTCGAGACATAATGACACATATAATTTTTTTATTAACTACAATCAAATGTATCTATCTTTATCGAGACACAATGTAAAAAAATGAAGCACCAGAAACCAGTTTTCCTTCTAGAGTTCCACTGATATATTGACACGATCCACACATAATGAGTATTAGACTAGCTACACATATTCGTAAGTTGTTTTAATGTATGGGCTGTATCAATTTTCTTCGCATTATCGGATGTTACAATATAATTATACAAAACTATAAACTGGCGGGATTTAAAATTGCTATCTTTGTCGAGACCCAATGGAACTTTTAAATATATCTACTATCTCAGTTCCAAGATAGAATCCATTTTAGTAGCACATTTTAGCCTAATAAGACAACTTCTCGGTGACAATAAATTGGCACAAAGCAAAACACAATAATTAAGTCACTACATTGGCATATTTCTCATTTGGTTTGAAACACAAGCTAAATCGCACGTCATCCACATAGTTTGATGTTATGATATAATTGTGCAAATGTATCAAGTGACATGAGTTTTTATAAATTTACTATCTTCATCGAGTCACAGTGGAACCTCTAACTCTTGGTTAAATAATAACTTGGTAAATGCATAACAGACCGAGCAAGTAACTTGGTAGGAATGCTTACTAGTTGATTTAAATTACGGACTAAATCGCTCTTCAATGCATGCTCTGATGTAATAAATAAAATAGTTGTGCAAAGATACAAAGTGAGAAGAGGTTGTTTAAAGTAGTTATCTTCAGTAAGACCAAATGGAGCATATAATTCTTGATTACCTAATAACTTAATGCAAAACAAAATGAACTAGTAACTGACTACCATTATTTATCAGTTGGTTTAAAATACAAGGTGAATGGCTTGTCATCGCATGCATAGATGTTAGAACATAATTATGCAAAACTATCAAGTGGCAAGAGTTGGTTTAAGTAGCTGTCTTCCTTTGTCGAGACATAGTGAAACATATAAATTAGAGATATTAGCACCCTACATACACAAACTTGCAAGGTGGGAGCAAAAACATACAAAAACTTGCAAAAGTGCACTAACCCATACGCGAACTTGCGTGGTGGGAGCAAAAACATATAAAACTGTCCTAATGACGCCACATAAGCTGCCACGTCGGTTGTTTTTTTGCTGAAAACCCCCTGCAAATCTTTGACCCTCACGGATTGGTTAGGGGAGGAGAATTAAATGCCACGTGCCCCGTTCCTTTGATAGTCAACGCCTCATATCTCGTGGGTTCAGGCTAGCACCTGCCCGTCAAAGGCCACCAACCGCCATGGTCGGCGGCGAGCAGGAGCAGCTCCTTGTCCAAGAATCCGCTGTCCTTGTCATCTCCAGCGGCGGCGACCCATCAGCGGAGCGTCGAGGCACGCCGCGGAGGCGCTTGACGGAGAGGTCCTCGAGGAGGGGGCATGACTGGAGCACGGCCACGAAGGCCTTAGCCCGAAGGTGCAGGAGGCCACGGAGAGCTTGCAGAGCACCGGGGCAGCGGTCGCGAGGGACCCAAGCCCATCGTCCGATAGCTTCCTGAGACCCCTGAGCTTGCGGAGCACCGGGGCAGCGGTCGTTGAGGATGTCATTGAGGCGACGGAGAGCTTGCGGAGCACCGGGGAAGCGGTCGTTGAGGATGTCGGCGCCCGAGCCGCGCGTGGCACAGAGCGCGAGCTTGGTGACGGCGGTGAACCGCGCGAATATCGCGGGCGCGGCGGGGGTGAGCGACGCGAAGACGAGCGTGAGGATCTCCGCCAGTGGCCGACAGGGGCATGAGGTGCGCGGGCATGGGCTTTGAGGTCGCCTTCCCCGACTCCGGCGTCGGCTGCCGCCGCCTCGATCTCCTCAGCGACATTTGCTTGCACCTCTTCCGACTTCAGCACTGCTCTATTTCAGAGCAGCCGAAGAATAAAACAAGCTCCAAATGCAGAACAAAGACCGGAAAACGACTAGCTCGGCGCTGCTGCTACTACACAAGATCTACTAGCGGCGATGCGATGCGGCGCCGCGTTTGCGGTGACCCCGCGCACTTGCACACCGGCGGACGATGAGATCGATGGTTTTTCTTCTTTACTGCCGAGTCACCACGCCGACCCTCTCCGCGGCGGCGCGCATGACGCCCTCGACGAGTTGCGGGACGCACGCCTCGCCAACGGCACCAGCGCCGCACCCGGCGAGGATCCCCACGCCAGACATGTACTTGCGCACCTCCGCGCGGATCATCTCCTTCATGGCCGCAACCATACCACCATTGAAAGGGTACGGCTGAACAGCTGGCGGGGGAGAGGGCGAGCACGGCGAGGATGAGAGCTCTTGGAAGTGGCTCCGGGCATTGCCGTGATGGAACCCCTTGTCCAGTTCGGGGTGCGATGTGACGGGGTCCTCGTCCTGCCGTAAAGACGGCTGCCTCACGTCCGCGCAGATCGCGTCGAACCCGCCGGGGCGCGGGACGGGCCAGAACACCTGCCCGCTGCCGTGGCTGAGCTCGCTCCGATCCGATCCGGTGGGGCTCTCCGGGCCAGGGCTGGCGCGCTTGCACGGCCGCTCGAACTCGCCTCCTTCGTCACTAGCCTCCTCCCACGCCACGCCGCCGGGCGTGGTAGCGGTGGCGAGCTTGCGCTTGAGCGAGGAGTTCCAGTGGTTTTTGACGGGGTTGTCGGTGCGCCTGGGCAGCAGCCGCGAGATGGCGGCACAGCGGTTGCCGAGGCGCTCGTGCGCGCCCAGAATCGCGGCGTCCTCCTCCGCGGTGAAGGGGCGGCGCTCCACCTGTGGCGACAGCTGGTTGCACCACCGCAGGCGGCACGACTTTCCCGACCGCACGGGGATGCCCCTCCCGATCACGGTCCACTTCCGCGCCCCGTGCCGGTCCACTAGACGTTGTAGCGCCTCCTCCTCCTCCGGGCTCCACAGAAGTAGACTATGGCGGATTCAAGGGCCGTGCCGGCGGCCGGCGAGAGGCACTGCCTCACCGCGGGCACCGGCGTTGGTATCGCTCGCGGGCACACACAGGGTCAGAGGGCCTGGTGCGAAGTGTAAACCCTGGAGGTTTTTTTTGCAAAATTATTATCCATCGTAGCAGCCACGTGTCGTGTTTACCCCACCTGGCATTCAATTCTCCTCCCCTAACCAATCGGCGAGGGTCAAAAATTCGCAGGGGGTTTTCAGCAAAACAAACAGCCGACGTGGCAGCTTATGTGGCGTCATTAGGGTTTTTTTTGTATGTTTTTGCTCCCACCTTGCAAGTTCGTGTATGTGTTAGTGCACATTTGCAAGTTTATGTATGTATTTGCTCCCACCGCGCAAGTTTATGTATGTACGGTGCTAATATCTCTATAAATTATTATTAACTATAGTCAAATGTATCTATCTTTATTGAGACACAATCTAAAAAAAATGAAGTGCCAAAAACCAATTTCTTATCTAGAGTTCCACAAATATCTTGGTACAATCCACACATAATGAGTTACTGACTAGCTAGTCATATTTATAAGTTTGTTTAATGTACGGACTATATAAATTTTCTTCGCATTTTCGTATGTTACAATATAATTGTACGAAATTATAATTTCTAATGAGTTGATATAAAATTGTTATCTTTGTCGAGACTCAATGGAACTTATAAATCTATATTAATTACTATCTCAGTTTCAAAATAGAAGATATTTTAGCCTAATAAGATGGCTTATAGATAATAATAAATGGGCCGCAAAACACAATGATTAAGTCACTAGGTAGGCATATTTCTTAGCTAGCTTAAAATAAAAGCTAAATCGAATGTCATCACATAATTGGATCTGATGATATAATTGTGCACACCAATCCAGTGGAATGAGTTGGTATACATTAGCTATGTTCATCAAGACACAAAGGAACATATAACTCTTGGTTAACTAATAATTTGGTAAAATTCATAACAGACTAAGTAAATAACTTGGTAGGAATGCAGGTCCTGCCTGATACATGACATCATTGTACGAATTACGAGGCGACCATCGGACGACAACAAGTGGGGTGGTATTGCCCCCGGGGAGTAACAAATCCACACTCAAATGTGCAAAACTATCAAGTGACATGAGTTGGTTAATGTAGCTATCTCCCTTCATGGATAGATGTTGACGCATATACATTTTGATTAACTACAATCAAATGTATCTATCTTTATCGAGGAACAATGCAAAAAATGAAGCGTCAAAAACAAAATTTCCTTCTAGAGTTCCACAAATATATTGGCACGATCCGCACATAACGAGTAATTGACTAGCTATCCATATTAATAAGTTGGTTTAATGTACGAGCTATATAAATTTTCTTCGCATTCTCGGATGTTACAATATAATTATACGAAACTATAAACCAACATAAGTTGATTTAAAATTGCTATCTTTGTCAAGATCAAATGGAACTTATAAATACATTTTCTTTAAAATACATGCTAAGTCGCTTGTCGCTGAATGCTTGGATGTTATAATACAGTTGTGCAAGGTTATAAATTGACCGGAGGTTGTTCAACATATAATTCTTGATTGACTAATAACATGAAAAAATGGAAAACAAAATGATCTAGTAACTGGCTAGCAGTATTTATCAGCTGGTTTAAAATACAAGATAAATCGCTTGTCATTGCATGCATATATGTTAGAACATAATTGTGCAACGGAAATGTGGAATTACCCCCCAGGGGCAATACCACTCCTCCCATTGTCGTTAGATCATCTTTGAGATTTTGACCACATGCACAGTTCTCTTGTTGTCTACTATGAACCAGAGTGATAAGGGACTGGTACAAACACTGCTAATAGTCCGTGCATCCGTGTCCTGCCAGTCTTGGTTAACATGCACGGTTCACTCAGTAAATATGTACTCCGTTGATATTGTTCTGAATGCTAAGCAAATTTGGACAATGTCAACGCTATATGCACAGGTTTACAACCTACTAGGTGAGTTGATCAGGGTTACAAAGCCATTTATGTAGGTCCTGCCTGATACATGACATCATTGTACGAATCACAAGGCGACCATCGGACGACAACAAGTGGGGTGATATTGCCCCCGGGGGGTAACAAATCCACACTCAATTGTGCAAAACTATCAAGTGACATGAGTTGGTTAATGTAGCTATCTCCCTTCGTGGATAGATATTGACGCATATACATTTTGATTAAGTACAATCAAATGTATCTATCTTTATCGAGGCACAATGTAAAAAATGAAGCGCCAAAAACAAAATTTCCTTCTAGAGTTCCCGAAATATATTGGCACGATCCACACATAACGAGTAATTGACTAGCTAGCCATATTAATAAGTTGGTTTAATGTACGAGCTATATCAATTTTCTTCGCATTCTTGGATGTTACAATATAATTATACGAAACTATAAACCAACATAAGTTGATTTAAAATTGCTATCTTTGTCAAGACCAAATGGAACTTATAAATCTATATTAAACACTATATTAGTTCCAAAATAGAAGCCATTTTATAAGAAATTTTAACATAATAAGATGGCTTCTAGATAATAATAAATTGGCACAATGCAAAACACAATAATTAAGTCACTAAGTAGGCATATTTCGCAATTGGTTCAAAATACAAACTAAATCACATGTCATCACATACTTGGATGTTATGATATAATTGTGCAAATCTATTAAGTGGCATTAGTTGGTATAAATTAGCTATCTTCATCGAGACATAATGGAACATCTAACATTTGGTTAATTAATAACTATTTAAAATGCATAACATACTGAGAAAGTAACTTGGTAGGAATGTTTACTAGTTGATTTAAAATATAGCCAAAATCGCTTTTCACTAAGTGCCTGGAAGTTATAAACTAGTTGTGCTAATCTATAAAGTGACAGAAGGTTGTTTAAAGTAGTTATCGTCAGCAAGACGTAATCGAGGATATAATTCTTGATTAACTAATAACTTGACATAATGGAAAACTGAATGAACTAGTAACTGTCTAGGAGTCTTTATCAGTTGGTTTAAAATACAAGCCGAATAGCTTGTCATCACATGCATAGATATTAGAACATAATTATACAAAAATATCAAGTGGGAGGAGTTGGTTTAAAAGATCTATCCTACTCTGTCGATACATAGTGACACATAATTTTTTTTATTAACTACAATCAAATGTAATTATGTTTATCGAGACACAACGTAAAAAAAACAAAGTTCCAAAAATCAATTTTGCATCTAGAGTTCCACAAATATCTTGGCACGATCCACATATAATGAGTAATTGACTAGCTAATATATTTATAGGTTGGTTTAATGTATAGGCTATATCAATTTTCTTTGCATTCTTCGATGTTACAATATAATTATACGAAACTATAAAGTGACATGAGTGATTGAAAAGTGTGGAACTTATAAATCTATATTAACTACTATCCCAGTTCCAAAATAGAAGCCATTTTAGCGCAATAAAATCACTCCTAGGTAGTAGTGAATTGGCACAACGCAAAACACAATGATTAAGTCACTATGTTAATCGAGACAAGCTAGTTTAAAATACAAGCTAAATCGCATGTCATCACATACTTGAATTTTATGGTATAATTGTGCAAACCTATCAAGTGCCATGAGTTGGTATAAATTAGCTATGTTAATCGAGACACAATGAAACATATAACTCTTGGTTAACTAATAAATTGGTAAAATTCATAACAGACTGATTAAGTAACTTTCTAAGGATGTTTACTAGTGATTTAAAACACAAACTAAATCGCTTTTCATTGCGTTCTTGAATGTTATAAAATAGTTGTGCAAAGCTATAAAGTGACAGGAGGTTGTTTAAAGTAGTTATCTTTAACTAGATATAATGGAACAAATAATTCTTGATTAACTAATAACTTGACATAATGCATAACATAATGAACTATTAACTCGCTAGGAGTATTTATGAGTTGGTTTAAAATACAAGCATAATCGCCTGTCATCGCTTGGATAGATGTTGGAAAATTATTATGCAAAACTATCAAGTGGCAGAAGTTGGTTTAAGTAGATATCTTCCCTTGTCAAGAAATCATGACAGATATACATTTTAATTCACTACAATCAAATGTATCTATCTTCATTGACACACAATGTAAAAAATGAAGTGCCAAAAACCAATTTTCCATCTAGAGTTTCACAAATATCGTGGCATGATCCACACATAATGAGTAATTGAATACCTAGCCATATTTATAAGTTGGTTAAACGTACGGGTTATATCAATTTTCTTTGCATTCTCGGATGTTACAATATAATTATACGAAACTATAAACTGGAATGAGTTGATTTAAAATTGCTATCTTGGTCAAGACCAAATGAAAATTATAAATATATATTAACTACTATCTCAGTTCCAAAATAGAAACCATTTTAGCAGGATATTTTAGCCTACTAAGACAACTTATAGGTAATAATACGTTAGCATAATGCAAATCCAAATGATTAAGTAACTAGTTAGTCATATTTCTTAGTTGGTTTAAAATACGAGGTAAATTGCTTGTCTTCGCATACTTGGATGCAACGATATAATTGTGCAAATCTATCAAGTGGCATGAGTTTTCTTAAAACAACTATCTTCATCGAGACACAATGAAATATATAACTATTGTTTAACTAATAACTTGAAAATGCAGAACAGAAGAAGCAATTAACTTGGTACGCATATTTACCACTTGGTTTCCAATACATGCTAATTAAATGTCAATGAATGCTTGGATGTTATAATGTGCAAAGGTATAAAGTGATCGGAGGTTGTTAAACATATAATTCTTGCTTTACTAATAACTTGATAGAATGCCAAAAAAAACTAATAATTGGCTAGCATTATTTATAAGTTGGTTTAAAATACAAGATAAATCATTTGTCATCATATGCATATATGTTAGAACATAATTGTGCAAAACTATCAAGTGGCATGAGTTGGTTAAAGTAGCTATCTCCCTTCGTGGATAGATATTGAGGCATATAAATTTTGATTAACTACAATCAAATGTATCTATCATTGTCGAGACACAACATAAAAAATATGATGCGCAAAAAACCAGTTTGCCTTCTATTGTTCCACAAATAGCTTGGCACGATGGAATACATATCGAGTAAACTGACTGGCTGGCCATATTTATAAGTTGGTTGAAAGTAAGGAATATATATAAATTTTCTTCGCATGCCCGGATGTTATAATATAATTATACAAAACTATAAACTTGAATGAGTTAATTTAAAGTTGCTTTCGTTGTCGAGATGTAATAGAACATATACTCCAGGTTAACTACTATCTCTGTTGCAAAATAGAAGCCATTTTAGCCTACTAGGATGGCTTATAGGTAATAATATATGGGCACAATTCGAAATCAAATGATTAGGTAACTAGCTAGCCATATTTTGCAGCCGGTCCAAAATACAAGCTAAATCGTTAATCATTGCATACTTGGATATTACGATATATTTGTGCAAAAATCTATAAAGTGGCATATGTTTGTATAAAGTAGCTATCTTCATCCGGATACAATAGAACATTAAGTTTATATAACTCTTGGTTAACAAATAACTTGGAATATACATAACGGAATGAGCAAGTAACTAGGAAGAAATAATTACAAGTTGGTTTAAAATGTAAGCTAAATCGCTTGTCATTGCAAGCTTGGATATTAAAATATGGTATGCAAAGCTATATAGTAACATGGGTTTTGTTTAGAATTGTTATCTTCATCAAGACCTAATAAAGCACATAATTCTTGACTAAGTAATAACTTGACACAATGCAAAATAGAATGAACTAGTATATATATTTGGCTAGCAGTATATATCAGTTGGTTTAAAATACAAGGTAAATCGCTCGTCATCAGATCACTAGATGTTAGAATATAATTGTGCAAAACTATCAAGTGACATGATTTGGTTAATGTAGCTATCTTCCTTGGTGGAGACATAATGAATCATATAAATTTTAATTAACTATAATTAAAAGTATCAAGACCTAATGTAAAAGGTATATTATAGTTGGCTAAATCGCTTGTCATTGCATTCTTGAATTTCATAATATAGTTGTACAAAGGTACAAAGTGACCGGAGGTTGTTCAACTTATAATTATTGAGTAACTAATAACTTGAGACAATGCAAAACAAAATGAACTAGTAATTGGCTAGCAGTATTTATAAGTTGGTTTAAAATAGAAGTTAAATCGCTTGTCATCGCATGCATATATGTTAGAACACAATTGTGCAAAACTATCAAGTGGCATGCGTTGGTTAAAGTAGTTATCTCCCTTCGTGGATACATATTGACACATATAAATTCTAATTAATTACAATCAAATGTATCTATATTTATCGAGAAAAATAGAAAAAATATGAAGCGCCAAAAAGGAAATTTCCTTCTAGTGTTCCACGGATAGCTTGGCAGGATGAAACACATAACGAGTAAGGGACGGGCTAGCCATATTTATAAGTTGGTTTAAGGTACATGCTATATCAATTTTCTTCGCATGCTCGGATATTAGAAAATAACTATACAAAACTATAAATTGGCATGTGTTGGTTTAAAGGTTCTATCTGTGTGGTGACGAAATGGAATGTATATCTCTCAATTAACTACTAATTCTGTTCCAAAATATAAAGCCATTTTAGTAGGATTTTAAGCCTAGTAAGACGGCTTATAGGTAATAATAAATTGGCACAATGCAAAATTAAATATTAGGTAACTAGTTAGGCATATTTCTCATTCGGTCTAAAGTACAAGCTAAATCGTTTGTCATCGCTACTTGGATGTTACGATATAACTGTGCAAATATATAAAGTGGCATGAGTTGGTTTGAAGTAGCTATATTCATCCATGTACAATGGAACATATAACTCTATATAACTCTTGCTTAGTTAATAACTTGGGAAAATGCATAACGAAATGACCAAGTAACCGATGAACATATTTACCAGTTCGTTTAAAATTAAAGATAAATCACTTGTTATTGGATGCTTGGATATTATAATATAGTAGTGCAAAGATATAAAGTGACATGAGGTTGTTTAAGGTAGATATCGTCATTAAGACCCAATCGAGCACTATGCAAAATAGAATAAACTAGTAACTGGCTTGCAGTATTTATCAGTTGGTTTAAAATACAAGCTAGGTCTAGATGTTAGAATATTGGTCAAAACTATCAAGTGACAGGAGTTGGTTCAAGTAACTTATCTTCCTTCATGGAGACATAATGACACATATAAATTTTAATTAACTACAATCAAAAGTATGAAGACATAATGTAAAAGGTATAATATAGCTGGCTAAATCGCTTGTCATTGCATTCTTGAATGTTATAATATAGTTGTGAAAATGTATAAAGTGGCCAGAGGTTGTTCAACATACAATTATTGATCAGCTAATAACTTGAGACAATGCAAAACAAAATGAACTAGTAATGGCTAGAACTATTTATAAGTTGGTTTAAAATAGAAGCTAAATCGCTTGTCATCGCATGCCTATATGTTAGAACATAATTGTGCAAAATTATCAAGTGGCATTAGTTGGTTAAAGTTGTTATCTCCCTTCATGGATACATATTGACACATATAAATTTTAATTAATTACAATCAAATATATCTATATTTATCAGAGAAAAAATAAAAAAATATGAAGCGCCAAAAACAAATTTTCCTTCTAGTGTTCCACGGATAGATTTGCACGATGAAACACATAACGATTGAAGGACGGGCTAGCCATATTTATAAGTTGGTCTAAGGTAGAGGCTATATCAATTTTCTTCGCATGCTCAGATATTACAATATAATTATACAAAACTATAAATTAGCATGTGTTGGTTTAAAGGTTCTATCTTTGTCGGGATGAAATGGAACGTATATCTCTCAATTTACTACTATACCTGTTCCAAAATAGAAGCCATTTTAGTAGGATATTTAGCCTACTAAGACAGCTTATAAGTAATAATAATTTGGCACAATGCAAAATTAAATGATTCAGTAACTAGTTAGGCATATTTCTCAATTGGTCCAAAGTACAAGCTAAATCGTTTGTCATCGCATATGTTACGATATAATTGTGCAAATATATCAAGTGGCATGAGTTAGTTTAAAGTAGCTATATTCGTCCACACACAAATGGAACATATACCTCTATATAACTCTTGCTTAGTTAATAACTTGGGAAAATGCATAACAGAATGAGCAAGTAACTAGATAGACATATTTACCGGTTGGTTCAAAATTATAAATAAATCGCTTGTTATTGCATGCTTGGATGTTATAATATAGTAGTGCAATCCTATAAAGTGACATGATGTTGTTTAAAGTAGATATCGTCATCAAAACATAATGGAGCACAATGCAAAGTAGAATGAACTAATAACTGGCTGGCAGTATTTATCAGCTGGTTTAAAATACAAGCTAAGTGGATTGTCATCACATGCCTAGATGTTAGAATATTTGGTCAAAACTATCAAGTGACATGAGTTGGTTCAAGTAACTATCTTCCTTCGTGGAGACATAACGACACATATAAATTTTAATTAACTATAATCAAAAGTATAAAGACACAACGTAAAAAATATCAAAAGACAAAAGCCAATTTGACCTCTCAAGTTCTACTATAGTGGGTAATGGAACAGCCACGTGCGGTCATGCCATGCGCTGTGGCAACAAGTCTATTTTTTAGTGGGTCGGTCATGTGACGGCTGGCCTTGCATGCGTTTTTCTTTCCGTCGAGCAAGCACTACCTGGAACTGGGTCCTAAAACGTGCCTGCACGCTAAGAAGACGTGTTGGTGTGCCGCCAAACAGATGGACACATAGGTGCGAGATGGCGGCTCTGAATGTGTGTTAATTTGCAACCCGTACGTCAATGGCCGAAGCCAAAGATGTGTAGATTTTCCTTGGCTTTATATCCACGAAATAAAATTTTATTTTTGATAAAGCGCTTTTATTACTTTTAAGTTTTAAGTATTACACCCGGACTCTGCATAATAAAGATGTACATAGCCGCAAACGAAAGAAAAATAAATAAAGAAAAAAGAAAATAAGGCACATCATCACACAGTCACGAAGACACTACATCCGTGGCCTAAGGAGGAGGACCAGTGGCCATACTATTGAATGCGTATCAGTTCCCTTGGACTCGGTTTCATCTTTTATGATTCTACTTCCTTTGTTTCAAATTAAGTGTCGCAAAATTTGATAAAAGTGAATGTATCTAGACATAATTTAGTGTTAGATACATCCACATTTATCAAACTTTGCGACACTTCATTTGAGACAAAGGGAGTATAATTTATGTTGAAATGGATGGTGACATAGGTGGCGGGTGGTGGGTTTGTTGCGGCTGGTAGTAAGGGGCCGAGGGCATATAAGGGGCCATCGGAGGGGTGTACGGCTGCGGTTGAGGAGCCATCGGAGGGGTGTATTGCTGCGGTTGAGGAGGAGGCATGTACGGCCTAGCGGCACCACCATACGAGACCCGAGGAGCTGCATTGACAGAGGACATGAAGGAGCCACTACTAGTCCCGGAACCATTGGTTGCATTGGAGAGCATAGCATCACGATTTTCATAGGAGAGAAGCTGAGAGCACATATCATTGAGAGAGGTAGAGGGAACCACTTTGAGGGCAACAACAAAGCCATTATATGAGCTATCAAGCCCATTCATGATATAGTCCTTGAGTTCATCCTCATCCACAGTTTTTCCAGCAGTAGCAAGTTCTGAGGCAAAACCCTTCATCTTTGTAATGTACTGTTGAGCAGTCATGTCTTGTTTCTTCGTGTTGGTAAGGGCACCATGAAGATTTGAGACACGTGACTTAGATTGCGAGGAGAACAGGTTGTGAATTGCACTCCAGACCTCAGCAGCATGAACCAATCCATAGACATGAGAGAGAATTTCCTCGGAGAGGGAATTGACAATGTAGCTGACAACCTGTTGATCACGGGCAATCCAAACATCATAGGCAGGATTAGGAACCTGCGTCTTTTTCTGGTTAGAATCCTCATGTTCAATGAACTCGGGAGGGGCTGGTTCAGAACCCTCAAGGAGGCGCATCACACGTGCACCTCGGAGTGTCGGCAGTACCTGCGCCTGCCATGACAAGAAGTTTTCCCGCGTAAGCTGAGTAGCGGGAGGAGTACCGATGGATGAGGTCCCTGTTGACGAGGAAGCAACCATCGATCGAGACGTGTACATAGACCAGCGAAAAAATTGAAGAGGGGCAGGGACCAGACGTAGCGCTCCCGAGCTGACGTCGAGGGCCGAGATTCGGGAGCGTAGACAGGGACAGCCGGTCAACCAAGATGTCGACGAAGCGATCGATCGAGGCGAGGAGCTGCGAGGTTGTCGTGTAGAGGTCGTAGGCTTGTAGATGCTAGGTCGTGTCGCCGATCAGCCAAGATGTCGAGGAAGCGAACGATCGAGGCGAGGATCTGCAGGGGTGTCGTGTAGAGGTCGTAGTCCTGGAGATGCAAGGGCGTGTCGTGGATGTTGTCGGCGTCAAACGGCGGCGACGAAAATCGTGGAGGCGGCGACGGAGAAGATCTCCGGGGCGGCGGCTAGAGGGTAGGAAGGGAGGGGCCTGATACCATGTTGATTGTTAGGGTGAACGGTCGTACCCGTTGGGGTCGCCGGTTGCGTGTTATATGACACAGGAAAAGCCCCTGTGGTGGCAATTACAGAGGGATACGTATTGGGGTAGGATACTATACTATTCCCAATACGTAGAGAATACAATAACTCTAATAGGAGCTACCGAGTGAGCGGCATTTTTTGTCGGAGACGTCCCATGGCCTTTGGGAGGGACTTTGAGGGGGACGAGTGAAGATACTCTTAGAGTATCACCACTTGAGAAGTAGATAAGGACGTTATACTTATATTCTGTAATTACGTGATAATTATCATGGAGCTTAGCTAGTGAGTCGGAAACTCCTCGGCCATGAAGTAAGTAATTCATCCTTGGAAAAACTAGAAGGATAACCCCATAGTTAAAACAATATTGTGTGAAAACAAACAGTAAAAAGGTATGGTATAGTATGTTATCCGGTTTTGCTATTTCTCACTGAGTGAGAAATAAGTTAGAGCTTAGTCCACTCTAGACTGGTTAGATTTACATCACGAATCCGATCCGTTAGTTGTACAAAGGTTATACCACAGACTTTTTGCAGTTGCACATGGTTCGACATAATTGAAAACTGAGATTTTGACACAAATGGATTTTCCACGAGTTATATATCAGTTATACATGGTTGCATGTGAGTTACAACTGAAGCGGGGGGTGCGGCATGCAGAGATGGTGGGCTGGTCGGTCCCCCACAGGCGGTGGTGGGGTGTGTCACATCGTCGGGCGAAAGCTTAGCCTGGGCTGTAGGCCGGGGCCGACGATGGCGACGCCTTCGGGCGCCGCATCCTTCTTGGAGGCGTCGTCGAGGTGATGTTCTCGCTTCTCCACGCCGGGTTTTCCGGGGGAAACCCCAGATCCTAGGGATCGGGCGAGGGGGCGCTCCTGCGTCGTTTTGCCTCTTGGGGCCTCGTCTTGGATGCTCCACCGACCAGAGGGACCCGAGGGGTGATGGTGGCTGGCGGCGGCGAGTCTTCGTCTTCGGCTTGGGGGTGCGCAGCCCTGGGGTCGGCGTGGATGCCGGAGTGGCGGCTCCGGGCTTTCTCACCTCCGCCGTGTTGCGTTGAGGTGATGGAGCGTCGACTTTGGTCGCTTGGGCGTCGTGGTCGCCGGCTCGTATGGGTCGCAGCCTTGGGGCTGGCGAGGATGTCGGAGCGGTGGCTCCAAACACTACGCCCCCTCTGCGAGGCGTCGAGGTTTTGGTGTCGGCTTTGGACGCTTGGGCGTCTTGGTCGTCGACCCGTGTGGTGCGCGCCTCTGGAGTCGGCGTGGACGTCGGAGCGGCGGCTCCGGACTCTTACCTCCGCCGTGTAGCGTTGTGGACTTTTAGTGTCGACCTTGGCTGTTTTGGGAAGCTTGGTCGTCGACCCGTGTGGGGCGCGGCCTCGGGGCCGGCGTGGATCGATTTGTATCTTTTTTCTTTTTAGTCCTTGTCCTACCTGTTTGCTCCTACTATATCAATATAAAAGGCAAAACTTTTGCCATTTCTTCAAAAAATAACTGGATGATCATATGAGCGCAAATTAACTTAATTCTTACTCGATTGAGCACTAGTCGCTCCCTGTGTTATCTCAATGAAGTATGTTTCTCGCTCTGCCGGGGTGTTTGCTGACCTTAGCGTCCACCAACGAAGGCATACAACATGGACCGTGTTCTGGCGAGTTCATATGGAATAGTGATGATTCGGCACATATTGACAACAGCTTACTGCATCAAGAGGAAAGGTTATGGGTGATATATGACTACACGCATAAAATAACCATGACATTTCGAGACAAAAAAAAGCAAACACAGGAGCATGTGGGACATTACAAACATTTGCAGAGAAATCCTCCTCGAAACAAGCTTTACGCCCCTCTTTATATATAAAGCAAGTTATAGTCATACAACGAGTCCAGAATCACAAACGAAAAGAAAAGATGAAAAAAGAAGAATTCGGCTGGGGCAACATCACAACACTGTCCAAAACAAGGGAACATACATAAGGTGATACAACTCGGAAGGAGTAGAGCTCAATGGCTAGAGGCGGCATATAAGCGGCGAGCCGCCGTCACGAGATCCTAAATCACGATATCCAGCCGCCCGTTCTCCTGCTGTCTACATAGAGGATGCCACTTCTTGAAAAAAGCCAAGAATTTAAGACACAAAGTCAGAGGCACACCTAAAAAATATGTTACACGCAATGGCAAAACAACGATGAAGTTAAACAAGATCGAACCAACGGGGACACGAGATTTTAACGTGGAAAACCCTTCCAACAAGGAAGAGAAAAAACCACGGGCGCCAGCCATCAATACTTCAGTATTTCGGGTGAGGTTACAATCGCGTCGGGATTTACAATGTGTGGCTTATCCCGTGCGGCGGCTTACAAGAGAGATATAAAGGCGGTACTGACCTAACTAGGTCGGTAACTGTGAATCCAACTCCAACTCGGCCCTAAGCCTCCGGCGACGGGCCTCCGCGTAGCGGAGGCCGAACTTTCCTTTATCTTCATAGGAATTTGGATCACCATAAAATATCACTCCACCTTGAGACAAAATTCCTCTTGTAGCATAAATGAGAACCTTCACCTGAAACACACAAAGAAAACACCTTCGGCACCAGATAGCCTCTTGGGCTAAGCAGTGATACCATCTAAGCTTGAGCAAAGCTCAAACTTAGCAATAGGAACTGGATTTGTCATCATATCAGCAGGATTATCATGAGTACTAATCTTGCATACCTTCAGCTTACCTTCTGCAACAACATCACGCACATAATGGTACTTGACATCAATGTGCTTTGTTCTCTCATGGAACATCTGATCCTTAGTAAGGTAAATAGCACTCTGACTGTCACAAAATAGGTTAATGTAAGTATCATCTCCACAAAGCTCAGCAAACAGGCCTTTCAACCAAACTGACTCTTTGTATGCTTCTGCAATAGCCATATACTTAGACTCAGTAGTAGATTGTGCAACAACACCCTGCAAGGTAGCCTTCCAGCTACCGGCACATCCACTAATTGTAAACACATAACCTGTGAGGGATCTCCTCTTATCCAAGTCGGCAGCATAATCTGAATCCACATAGCCTGCGAGTCCCTCACCAGTCTTGCCAAATTTCAAGCAAGGTTTGGATGTGCCGCGAAGGTACCTGAAAATCCACTGAACAGCTTTCCAATGTTCTTTACCAGGATTAGCCATGTATGGACTGACCAAGCTCATAGCATAAGATAAATCAGGCCGTATTCACACCATGGCATACATTAAGGAACCAACAGCACTAGCATAAGGAACTCGTGACATGTACTCAATGTCTTTGTCAGTAGTAGAACATTGCAATGCTGACAATTTGAAGTGTGAAGCAATAGGAGTACTAACATACTTTGCATCATGCATATTAAAACGATGAAGAACTTTCTTGATGTAATTTTCCTGACTAAGAAATAGCAATCTAGATTTTCTGTCTCTTGAAATTTCCATACCTAGAATTTTCTTAGCAGGACCAAGATCCTTCATCTCAAACTCACTACTCAATTGTTTCTTCAATGTAGTGATTTCTTTCATGCTCTTGGCAGCAATTAACATATCATCAACATATAGCAGCAAGTATATAGGCGATTCATCAACAAATTTAATGTACACACAGCTATTATATTCAGACCTCTTAAAGCCATGTGACATCATAAAAGAATCAAACCTTTTATACCATTGTCGAGGAGACTGTTTCAAACCGTAAAGAGACTTCTTTAGCTTGCACACGAAATCCTCTTTACCAGGCACTATGAACCCATCAGGTTGGTCCATGTATATTTCCTCCTCAAGTTTTCCATGCAAAAACACAGTCTTCACATCTAACTGCTCAAGCTCAAGATCATGCATAGCAACAATACTAAAGAAAGTACGAATAGAACTATGCTTGACAACAGGTGAGAACACATCATTATAATCCACTCCTGGAATCTGGCTGAAACCTTTTGCTACTAACCTTGCCTTAAACCTTGGAGGATCACTAGAAGATAAACCCTCCTTTCTCTTGAATATCCACTTACAGTGGACGGCCTTCTTTTGTTTAGGCAAGTGTCGGATATATACTGAATAGGGGTATAGAAGATGGTAGACAAAGAGCCGGACTACCAGGGTGGCCTCAGAGGTAGTGGGCTTAGATCCATTGGGCGGCCCAGTAGTCCGACGCGCAGAAGCCGGATTCTAGAAGAACCCGGATCACGGCCCACGTGATCTGGCTTGGAGGAGAAGACGGATTCCTTACTTTCCAAGTTACAAGTTAAACGTAGTCTTCTAGGTTTCTGGTTCTGTAAGCCCTAATCCGGCTATTATATAAAGCCGGACGGGAGATAGATTACATAAGTTTGATAGGTTCTAGGTTCAAGTTTCACAAGCTTAAGCTCTACGCAACTCGCCGAGAAGCTCATCCTCGTCGAGTAGCTAGATCTATTCCCTCACACTGTAACCCGGTTATACGGGCTTTAGTCCCAATTAGTGAGAAGTGCAGGAGTAGGTACGCCGTACTGTCGCGACGTACCGAACCTGGGTAAAATCCCGTGTTCTGTGTTACTACGCTATCCCGTTACCCCACGTCTCTACCGTAGTCTCATGGCACCCCAGTCTATGAAAACTACTACGATGTCTCGACAGTTGGCGCCCACCGTGGGGCAAACGACGTCAGGCGTGAAATTCCGATCTGGGATACTCGGCGGAATTGGAAGATCGATCACTGTCGGAAGCTTGGAATTCGACGACGACGTCGGGCGCTTCCTCGACAACGGATCCTACATACCGGCGCAAAACCACCTGGTAAGTGCCTGCGTGTTACCGATTGGATCTGCTAACATCTTTATCGGACTAACTGCAGAGGCAATGGGGTTTTGCGGTGGAAGCAAATTTATCCCACCCGCCCTATACCCAGTCGAAGACGACTATGATGCCGGATTTTGCTCAGATCGCCGACAAAACAGTGATACGCACTTTATCGGCATGGTGCAATCCGAGATCGCTGAAAACACGGATGACGGAAATCCCGTGCAAGAGGCAGATAACAACCTACCCGTCATAGAGACGGAAGAACCAATACCCGTCACAGAGACGGAAGATCCGACATCCGTCAACCAGATGATGAACTCGGAAACAGAGTCCGTGCTTGCCGCCATAGAGGCGAGATTGGAGTCGGAAACCGGATCGGATAACTTCGACTCCGAAGACGAAGACGATGATGCCTTCGTAAGAAAAGTTAAATCCTTTCAAGAGGGATTCCATGAAGTGCTAATGGCAAAACCAGTTGATACAACAGGTGCCGACAGCCAGGAAAGCCCTAAAACTCCTCCGCCAGTGGAAGAAAGAGAAGACGGAGAAACTTCTCCGATATTCCCTAATGTCAAGGAGATGACAGAAGACGAACCTGTCAAAAAACCTCCTTCTTCCAAGAAAAAGCACCGTGCTTCTAAAAAACTCCAGTACAAACTCCGGAAGAAAAAGTCAGCTGATCTCGCTGATGAAAACCTGGAAGTTGGAGATATTAGTGGCACAAAGCCCGCGGAAAAGAAATCTAAGGAAATCACTGCTCCGCCAATGACAGAACTGGAAGAGCAAGAACTATTACAAACTCCAGTGGGACCCAATGAACCCCTGAGATGCTGGAAGCCAGGAGACAAGCTTTCCAACGGCAACAGCAACATCTGCTTAGATCTCGGCAACATCTCCAACAAACCCATAATGACATCAAAGTCATGAAGGAAGAAATAGAGGAGTACGAGAGAAAGCATAGATCTGCCTTAAAACCTACTAGGTTACCCGGAATCGCAAAACCGGAAGAACTGCCGCCAAAAGAAAGGTTTTATAACCCATCTTGGCAAAAGCAGTTAAACGGCAAAGATGCCAAGGGCGAACCAATATACAAAACCGCAGCTGAAAACGCGGAAGCAGCGTTCGCCATCCTAAACAATGATCTGTACTCCAACGGGGAAAAACTCCAAGGGGTGTATGCTTTCCTAGGAAAAGCATTACAGCAGCAACAGCGAGGCCAAGAGCGATCAGGGAGGCTGCATGATAATTCCGCCCTCTGCAAAACGGTTACTTGCGCTGCTGGAGCACCTGGACCGGAAGAACCCGGAGATTCGGATAAAAAAGAGGATCCGAGAAAAGACAAGAAAAACCCCGACAACCGGGACGCAGCGTCTAGAACCGGACCTCATCTCCTGAAAGATGTATATAAACCACACGATCGGGAAGACAAACACCGGAATGACGGCAAAATAATGCCACCTCCGAGAAACCCAGCTGAAAAAGCCGGAAGATATGATACACCTCACAGTTGTGAAAGATCTCGGACACCGCCTAAGGATAATGAAAGATACAGGAGCAGAACTCCACCTAATCCCAAGGGGCGTGACAATGGAAGAGATAGAAACAACCCCGGAAAAGCGCATCCGCGCAACAATGGAAAAGAAAGGAGTAGATCCCCTTCTGTCCATTCAGCCGGAAGATATTCTGCACATATTGATAGAGCAGAAAAGGATGATCTATACTTTGGTCCTAAGTGTTTTACTGACAGGATCCGAAGGATAACCCTGCATTCTGGCTTCGCCAAAGTTGGTCCAACCTACCAAAAATATACCGGCAGTACAAACCCGGATACCTGGCTTTCAGATTATTACACAGCCGTCCAAATCAACAACGGGACAGACCTGGAAGCCGTCAAGTTTCTTCCCCTAATGTTGCTAGACGGAGCCAGAGATTGGATCAATGGTTTACCATCAAGAACTGTCGACAGTTGGGATGATATGGCGAGAGTATTTACTCAGCATTTTCGGGGAACATACAAACGCCCAAATAGCATCAACTAGCTGAACCGTTGCACCCAATTTGAAGACGAACCATATGTGGATTTCATCTCCAGATGGACTGCAATGAAGAATAGTTGCTCTGGAGTAACTGACGTACAAGCAATGCATGCTTTCGTCAATGGCCTAAAACCCGGACTTGTACCGTTCATGGTTGGTTCTAAAAAGCACAAAGATCTCGGATCTATGCTTACAACCGCTAATGAGCATGCTGCAGCCGAGGACGATATCAGAGCAAGAGGAGGCAATATTGAGTCACTGATACTGGCCAAGAAATCACCTCGTTCTGATAAAAAAGGAACTCCGGAGTCAACAACAAAGCCCAAGGAGGTCAACATAGCCTTTGGAGGAGAAAAGGTGAACAAGTGGAAAGGCCGCAGTCCAGATCCAATCAATTACACCCCCGAAGAATGGGAGAGAATTAAGTCGGAACCCTGCGTCCACCACTCTCAGTTTGGGAAACCAACCCACACAAATGCGCAATGCCGGCTAAACAAGCATATGAAAGGCAATGCAGGATCCGGAAATAAAGGGAAGGGTTCCAAGAGGAAACCTGCCAAACAAAAGCCAGAAGCTGAAAAAGAAGACAGTGAATCGGACACTGATGACAAAATCCAGGAACAGCAGCGAAAAGGCGAACCTAAATTTCCGAGAGTTGACGGAGAAGCAATGTTAACTTTCCTAGCAACCCCGTCAGCAAAGGTGGCCAAAAGGACACTTCGAGAAATAAACGCGGTTGTTCCTGCAACCCCAAAATTCTTGAAGTATTCCAACACACCGATAATCTGGGATCAGTCAGATCATCCCGGAAATATCCCTGAACCCGGCACACAAGCTCTTGTTGTAAGCCCTGTTGTTCAAAACACTAGGCTAAGAAGAGTGCTGATGGATGGAGGATCCAGCATTAATATAATGTACCTGGATACACTGAAGCACTTGAAGATTTCTGAGTCCCAGCTCAATTACAGCAATATACGCTTCCACGACATTGTTCCTGGCAGGCAAGCACGATCCCTAGGAGAAATTTCCCTAGATGTCACCTTCGGAGATAAGGATCACTTCCGGCAGGAAAAAGTATCCTTCGAAGTAGTGCCGTTCGAAAGCGTGTATCACGCAATACTCGGACGTCCGGCTTTCGCCAAATTTATGGCAAGATCTTGCTATATCTACAATAAGCTGAAGATGCCAGGACCCAAAGGAGGAGTAATCACCATTGCCGGTGATTTCAAGCTGGCAAACGAGTTGGAGAAAGAAAACGCCCTTTGCGCTCAGAGAGTTATAGCAAAGGAGGAACTGAAGGAATTAGCCAAGGAGGTATCACCGAAAGAAATGCCGGCAGGAAAAGAAACTCGGAAGCCAACAGATAGCTTCAAGGCGTCCGAGAATACAAGACAGGTAATCCTAGATCCTAAAGATCCGACAAAATTTGTCGTCGTAGGGACTGGGATGACCGAGAAATAGGAAGGCGAGCTCATCAAGTTCCTCCGTGAGAACTGGGATATTTTTGCCTGGTGTCCAGCTGACATGCCAGGCGTACCCAGGGAACTTGCTGAGCACCAACTCAAGGTTATTCCTGGATCAAAACCCGTCAAACAAGGTCTCCGTCGATTTGACGGAAGAAGACGGAAGGCTATTGGCAAGGAAATTATCCGGTTTTTAGCAGCGGATTTCATCAAGGAAGTAATCCATACCGACTGGTCCGCAAATCCGGTATTAGTGCCGAAGAAAGACACAACTGCCCTCAGAATGTGTATAGATTACACAGGATTGAACAAGTTATGTCCGAAAGATAGGTTCGCACTGCCGCGAATCGATCAAATAATAGATGCCACTGCAGGCTCCGAGCTTTTATGCTTTTTGGATGCTTACTCCGGGTACCACCAAATACGCATGAAAAAGGAAGATCAAATCAAGACTTCTTTTATAACCCCGTACGGGACGTATTACTACGTAACCATGCCTTTTGGCCTGAAGAACGCAGGTGCAACATAAGGTTGCATTGAAGTTGTTGCATAGACGCTAGTGCCAAAATGTCATGTTTACGTGGACGATATAGCCGTGGTAACAAGGAAAAGATACCTCTTGAGGATTTGGAGAAAACTTTCGAAAACTTAACACTACAGATGAGTTGACTCATCTAAGTGGTATACGGGGTACCTCGGAAACATTGGGTTTTATCGTTTTCATAGAGGAATCGACGTAACGTGGAAAAGCTTAATGCAATCTCGAACATCTCAGAACTTACGTGTGAAAAAGATGTCCCAGAATTGCCGGGTTCCGCCACAGCCATAAAAAGATTTCTTAGTTGGCTAGGGGCTAAAACCTTACCATTTCACAAACTGTTGGAGAAGTTCGACAAGGTCAAGTGGATTGCGAAAGCCTGGGAACGTCTAGCAAGTTATGTCCCCTTCTGTACTTAGTTCAATTCTATGTAAACATCTTTTGAGATCATGAAATAAAGTTGTCGGAATACTATCATCCATATTCTTTATAAGTGCAAAGTGTTTCCGCCTCATCTATTTCCCAATGATCTTACAAATTTCTCAACGTTAACCCGAATTGTGCTTGCGTACTCGGTGTTACATAACTGAATGATTTTTCAGCCTTTTAAACGGCTAAAGGAAACTTGAATTGCCTGCGTGCCCAAGTTTCACTTAAAACTTTCCTTGTTTCTCTAAGTCTTATCTGATTGTGTGTGTGCCGGGTTACTGGAACTAGTTAGTAAAAATGCCTTTAGCATGATTCATGTTTTCGAGTTTAAAAACTGATTGGTTCGTCCCCAGTTACTCGGCATAACGATTCATAATGCTATTTGAGCCATTTCAAACACTAAGGACAGTTAAAGCATATACACCAGAGAACTTAGAAGATAAAGGAATGGTAAAATCCAAATAACTTGCAAAGTAATTTCATAGTTTAAACTGCAAAAGACGGAATTTTCATTCATACAAAAGAAGCATTACATTTTGGATTACAAATGAAAGAACAGTAATGCTCCTATTGTCTACTTTTTCTATCCAGGTTCCAGGTAACCTTTCAAGAATCCGACTCCTCCTCGCTGCTTTCTTCATCGGGGATTGGAGGAGCTTCCTCTTCTGGATAGTGGACGGAGACATTTACCATGGCGGCAATCTGGGTGGCGTGGCCCTTAACTTCACCAAAAATGGTGTTTCGTTGCGCATCTGTGTATCCCTGAGGGACACCGGTGGCCACACGCCAGGATTTGGCACTAGGGTAGTGCATGCACATAAGGCCTAGAGCCATACGCGCACCACCCCGTGCAGCGGAGCGGAGAAGGGACTCCTTGGACTCCGCCACCGCCATGATGGCACCCGGAAGTTTTTCAACTTCCGAGTATTCCCCAGATTTATCGGGAAGGAACTTCTCTATGAGCTGCGTCCCAGCGGCCTTAATCGAATTCCATGTTTCCCCGAAAGCTCGGATGCCTGCAATCCGAGTTCCATCTGGGGTATCTCCTGTTTGATCCAATAAAACATACAAAAGGGTTAGGCAGACAAACAGAGAAAGCAAAACATGGAAAGATGAGGAAAGGGTAAGAAATTTACCGATGAGCTTGTCGTTCTCGGAAACTTCCTCCAGGCGAAGGTTCAGAGCTTCGGTCAAATCCTGGATGGTGGATTTGTCCTTCTCCGCCTGCTCGGAAGCCATGGAATTGGAAACTCCAAGGGCCAGGTTGCTGGCTTCCAAGTCTTGTTGAGCTTTCACAAGGTTCTTGTGAAGCTCAACATTCTCCTTGCGGAGAATTTCGGCATTGCCAGAATCTTCTACTGCTTGTTTAGCCTCAGCTAATGCAGCTGAAAAGCAAGGGAAAAATCCGAGTTAGCTAGCTTCTCGGAAAAAACTTAAGCAAATGATTGAATCGGAAATTTCAAAAGGAATATGTTCACCTTGTGTTTCCGACAATGCGAGTTTAGCTGATTCCAGCTCTGCTTCCCTTTCTTCAAGAATAGAAAGAAGACTTCTAACTTCTTTATTCTTGATGGTAAGCTTCCGGAAAACTTCCCTGTTGATGGCTTCCGAGGTTTGCTGAAACATGGCAAGGAGAAGAATGAGTACAAAAAGCATCAAAGCAAAAAGCACGCATTTTAATTAATGCTTGGGGGCTAGAGTTATATACCTGGCTCATGCGCTGCAAACCTGCTAAGTTTTCTTTGAATTCTTTCGCGTATTCCGCGAAAAGATTTCCGGCTGCGTCCAAGCCGTCATTGATAGCTTTAAAATCCTTGTCAAAGGTGGGAATTTCCTCGTCAAAAGTCCGAGTTAATTTTTCCACCTCTGGGGCCGCCCTTTCCCTCGTGTCCGGGTCGGACACAATGGGCTGGCTGGGCTCCGGGGGCTTGGTGGTGGGGGCTGCAGTAGGCTCTTTCGCCCTTGTGCTTGGCGTATCCGGGGCGACGGCAGGAGAAGGTTGGCTGCCTCGGCTGGAAGAAACCTTGAGTTTCTTCAGCTTCTTCGGCTTCAGGCTGGAGGGGGGCAGGCTAAAAACCAAAACCCGGAAAAGGTTAAAACACCAAAGATGGACGAAAAAGATCCCATAAAAGAAAAACCCAGAAGAAAATAACCTGGAAGTGGCGACGGGGATTCCGTCAAGGTCGATAATCTCATCCGAAGAAATTATCTTCTTGCGCTTGCGCCCACCTGTAGCAGCGGTGCGCAGCGCATCCAGCTCGGCCTCGGAGGCTAACTCCGAATCTGGAAGATCCGCAAGCTGTCGGAAGAACCAATCAGATTCAAAAGGTAGATTATCCAAGAATTGAGACTATACCCAAATGACGGAGAATTTACCTTGGGAGCTGGGTTGTCGGCCGTGTACATTGGCCGACTCTCCGTGTATTGGTCGCGCGATGCGACCAACTGATTGATGCGCCGCCTAAGTTCCTTTGCGGGCCAATCCTTGTCGGTTGTCCGCATTGGATCCTTGGCTCCCGTGTATTCACACAGGAGACGGCCTCCGTGGTTTGCTAATGGCTGAATCCGCCTATCCAGCCAGCAAAAGACCGTATCCATACCGGTCAAAGGAGGTTTGGAGGAGGTGAGCTTGGCGATGCGCCTCTTGATCCTTAGCAGATCTGGAGGCAGAACCTGGACGGCTTCTGTCCCCCAGTTATCTTGGGGAATAGCGGCGGAATTCACGAAAGGTGGAACCCCGACAGCCTTTTTAGGGAAAGGCACGTCGGGATGATAGAAAAAACAACCCGTCCAAAATTTGACGGATTCTAAGGTTTTGATTTTGGGGAACCAATCCTCTCGGAATCTCCGAAGAGTAAAGGAAATGGTCCCGCAATTTGGGAGTGCGCCCTCCGAAGAGTTACGCTTGACCCCAAAGCAATACAGCCAAAAATCTAACCTAGGCTCTATTCCTTGGTAACCTTCGAACAAGGCCTGGAAGCCGGCCATGTCCAGAATGGAATTGGGAGGAAGGTTGTGAGGTTGGATGCTGTAATGTGACAGAACCTGGAGGAAGAAAGAGGAAGGTGGGAGCCCCATACCTCGTAGAAGGTGGGAGGTAAGAAGCACCCTTTCGCCCTCTTGTGGCATGGGTTCGGTCTCCTCTTCCGGGAGCCGCCATTTCTTTTTGAGCACCAAACCCTCCTTCTCCAAGTTTGGAAGGAGAGCCGGGGGAATACTGCAGGCACTCCAGTTGCCTGCAGTTTCCTCTTCCTCGTCTGCTCCGGCGGCGGCGGCGGCGGCGGCCTTCGCGGCGGCGAGTTTGTCGCCAAGGAGCTCGATTTTTTCCTCCGCCGTTTCAGGTGCAAACGGCGGAGTTGTTGTGGCGCTTGGGCCCGCAACGTCCGCGGTGGCGGAAGCACTTCCTCCGCCCGCCGCGGATGCCGTGGTCTTTTCCGGCTCGCCGCCGGCGTGCTTGGGCGATCCTAGCTGTGGATCTAGGTCGCCCAAAAGTTCGTCGATGGAGGCGCGAGCCGGCGAGGACTGCGGAGAGGCCATCTTCCTTGGTGATGTGCGTGCGCTCTGGCGTGCGAAGAGCTCGTCGGGGCAAGGTCTCGTTCTCGCTCTCAAGCTCGCGTTCGCAACAATGGTGAGGGCAGTGAGGGAGTGAAGAAGATTGCCGATGAGGACGAGGACGGCTATTTATAGCCTGAAATCCTCTAGATACGTGCTAACGGCTCTTTCGAACGTTGGATATTTGACGCGTGTCAACCATCGAGAAATCCGGGAAACGGAACGACGGTGGAATGATGGTTATCTCCTCGTTTCCCGTGAGAATCTGTCAGAGATACGTTACAGGGTTTCCCGCGTGAAACCAAACGTCGCCTACGTCAGCATGATTAAAACGCTGACGTCAGAAGTTCCTTTTCCGCGAAGGATCGCGAGAAGAAAAGCCGGATTTTCAGAGTTCCGAGTTTTATGTTACCATCTCCTTCAAAAGGAAAGTAGAAAGAATCAAGACTGCTGAATCAAGATTTCCCGGACAAATGCATTTGACGAAAGACGGAGAATCAGAGTTTTGATCCTTCCTGGGGGCTACTGTCGGATATATACTGAATAGGGGTATAGAAGATGGTAGACAAAGAGCCGGACTACCAGGGTGGCCTCAGAGGTAGTGGGCTTAGATCCATTGGGCGGCCCAGTAGTCCGACGCGCAGAAGCCGGATTCTAGAAGAACCCGGATCACGGCCCACGTGATCTGGCTTGGAGGAGAAGACGGATTCCTTACTTTCCAAGTTACAAGTTAAACGTAGTCTTCTAGGTTTCTGGTTCTGTAAGCCCTAATCCGGCTATTATATAAAGCCGGACGGGAGATAGATTACATAAGTTTGATAGGTTCTAGGTTCAAGTTTCACAAGCTTAAGCTCTACGCAACTCGCCGAGAAGCTCATCCTCGTCGAGTAGCTAGATCTATTCCCTCACACTGTAACCCGGTTATACGGGCTTTAGTCCCAATTAGTGAGAAGTGCAGGAGTAGGTACGCCGTACTGTCGCGACGTACCGAACCTGGGTAAAATCCCGTGTTCTGTGTTACTACGCTATCCCGTTACCCCACGTCTCTACCGTAGTCTCATGGCACCCCAGTCTATGAAAACTACTACGATGTCTCGACAGCAAGCGCACAATATCCCATGTGCCATTCTTCTCAAGTGATTGCATCTCCTCGTGCATTGCATCAATCCACTTGTCACGATCAACCGAAGCAATAGCTTCATTATATGTAGCAGGTTCAGCATCATTCTCCACCTGTTCTGCACAACTTAAAGCAAAATAAACAACATCACATTCCTCAATTAAACGAGTACGAGGTCCTTTATTCCTCTTCTCTCTGTGCTCCGCAGTAGACAAATTTTCTTGTTGCACAATAGGAGGTGAGGGCGGCACAATATCCTCCTCATCAATTTCAGTTTCCTCCTCATCCAGGTGGTCTAGCTCCACCTGCAAACGAACTCGTGGTTCGTCCTCATCAACAGAATCTGGCATAACATCAGTTGACAAACTGTCCTCATACATAATAGATTCATTAAACACAACACTCCTACTAAAGAAAGTCTTTTTGGTTTCCGGGTTCCACAACTTATATCCTTTTACTCCATAACCATAACCAAGAAATAAGCACTTAATAGCTCTAGGTTCTAATTTTCCATTATAAACATGAGCATAGGCAGTGCAACCAAAAACTTTCAGTTGTGAATAATCAGCTGACTCACCAGACCATACCTCAATAGGAGTTTTCTTGTCAAGAGGGATGGATGGTGACCTGTTGATCAAGTAGCAGACAATGTTGGCAGCCTCAGCCCAAAAACGCCTATTCATCCAGGCGTTAGACAACATGCAGCGAGCTTTGGAGATGATCGTCATGTTCATCCGCTCAGCTAGAACATTCTGCTGAGGTGTGTATGGGATGGTGTGGTGCCTGACAATGCCTTCCTGCACACAATAATCATCAAAAGCATGCGAACAAAATTCGCCACCATTGTCAGTACGAAGCACCTTCACCTTTCTCTCAGTTTGCTTTTCAATCATAACTTTCCACTCTTTAAAGCAGCATAAGTATCATCCTTAGTTTTCAGAAAATAAGGCCAAACTCTTCTAGAGTAATCATCAATGATAGTAAGCATATAACGAGCACCACCATAAGAGGGCTTACGTGAAGGCCCCCAAAAATCAGCATGTACATAATCCAATGTACCTTTAGTGGTACGAACGGAAGCATTGAACTTAACTCTCTTATGCTTACCAAACACGCAGTGTTCACAGAACGACAACTTACTCATATTGCAGTTCTTCAGAAGTTCTCTCTTCACCAATTCTGCCATACCATGTTCACTCATGTGTTCAAGTCGCTTATGCCAGAGGTTAGTTGTACTTGGATCATCATTAGTAATAACAGCAGCAGTACCAGACAAAGTGCTACCTCTAAGGATATATAACTTGGCAGAATTCATATCACCAATCATAACAATGAGAGAACCTTTTGATACCTTCGGGCGTATATCCCCTCCGGCATATTTGTACCCGTCACAGTCAAGGGTACTCAGCGAGATCAAATTTCTCTCCATAGATGGTATGTGTTTCACTCCCGTCAAAGTACGTGTCATCCCTCCATGGGTCTTGATCTGAACTGATCCAACGCCAACAATGTGACATTTGTTGTCGTTCCCCACACGCACAAAATCTCCAGTATGCACAGCTTCATAAGAACTGAACCAATCATTGTTACAACAAATATGAAACGAAAAAGCAGTATCAAGAATCCACTCATCATCATGGGTAACACATGCAGCAAAAACAACTAAGCATTCACCATCCGAACTATTATCAGCAGCAACAACAGCAGCCTTACTAGTACCATTACCATTACCGTCAGATTTATTTTTCGGTTGGTATGTGCCGTTCCTTTTCTCCTTGTTCTATACCTTCCAGCAATAATCAATGGTGTGATTGGTTTTCTTACAGTACCTGCAGAACTTGTCTAGTCATTTGGACTTTGAACGGTCCCTGCTCTTATCTCTGTTGTTGTTGTTTTTGTAGTTGTTATCTCGCTGCTCAGTTCTACCTCGTACCTGCAATGCATCTCCTTTGGAAGACAATATGTTAGACTGCACCATAACTTTCATCTTTTCCCTGGTCTGGAGGGCCTCACAAACTTCCGCGAGAGTTAGTTCATCGCGGCTTAACAGTATGGTATTACGCAGGTTTGTAAAAGAGCTAGGCAGTAAACATAACAACAGAAGAGCTAAATCTTCATCCTCATATTTAACTCCATCGACACTAGGTCGGACACGATCTCCTTAAAGATCGACAAGTGGCTCATGACAGAACCACCATCTTGCATATTGAGGGAGAACAACTTCATCTTTACGTGCATCTTGCTGGTGAGATCTTTTGACATGCAGATCGATTCCAGCTTGACCCACAACGCAGCCGCAGATTTCTCCAACAGCACCTCTTGCAATATATATCATTAGACAGATGAAGTTGAATCAACGACAAAGCCTTGCGATCTTTGCGCTTCTCCTCAGCAGTCCACTCCCGCGCTTCCTTATTCCCGAAAGAATCCAGCGCCTCATCAAGATCCGATGCTTGTGACAGAACCGCACGCATCTTTACTTGCCACAGAGAAAATCTCGTCTTGTAGTCCAGCAACGGTAGATCAAACTTCATCGATGCCATCGCGAATCCCTAATCTGAAACAGGGCTCTGGTACCACTTGTTACACGGAATGGCAAAACAACGATGAAGTTCAACAAGATCGAACCAACGGGGAGATGAGATTTTAACGTGGAAAACCCTTCCAACGAGGAAGAGAAAAAACCACGGGCGCCAGCCAGCAATACTTCACTATTTCGGGTGAGGTTACAATCGCGCCGGGATTTACAATGTGTGGCTTATCCCGTGCGGCGGCTTACAAGAGGTATATAAAGGCGGTCCTGACCTAACTAGGTCGATAACTGTGAATCCAACTCCAACTCGGCCCTAAGCCTCCGCTGACGGGCCTCCTCGTAGCGGAGGCCAAACTTTACTTTATCTTCATAGGAATTTGGATCACCATAAAATAACAAAATACGCGCTCGATAACCATCATGTTAAGAATAGTCCATAAAGTCCAGGTCCTCACGGAGGATAGTAACCAGAAGAGGCGCCTCCTCCTCCCATTACGGCTTTCCTGCACTTACAGAGAATCGCCAAGGTCTAGGGCTTTCCACTCGGGACCCAGCGCCTCCGCTACGAAGCTCAATAGGAAGCGAGCCGCGGGGAAGGAAAATAATATGTGGGTCCCCATCTCTAGAACCGCTTGGCCACCTGCACGCCCGAAGGGAGGCGATCGCGTACTAGTTTCCAAGTGAAGATCTTAATCTTCAGTGACATTGGCGCCTTCCAAAGGTGGTACACCCAAGGAACCGTAGGCCCTCTACATAGGGACCGGTAGGCAGAACCCACAGTAAAACTCCCCGAGGTCTAGAGAGACCATGCAACTGTATAAGGGGAGTCACCTATGGCCCGAGGAAGAGCCGCACGCAGTGCCTCCCATTTATAAGCCTCCATCGGGTCAAACGTCCGACGGAACCTAATATTCTATTGTCCATGTTCGACCATCCCAACCACCAAGATCCCAGGATCTGAACAAATCACGAACAACTTCGGGAACTCATGACGAAGGGGGCGCGAACCTAGCCAAGGATCCAGCAAAAACAAGGTCCCTCTTCTGTCGTCTATGGAAAAGGAGACCCCCGGTCGGATCTCGTGCTTGATTGGTTGAAGGGATTGCCTGAACTGCGGTCCCTCCTTCCTCTCACAAGCTAAGGGGCAGTGATGTAGCCCACCCAACTCCACCGAGTGCACCGATGACAAGATCACGCGCAAAGGCCATCAAAGATAAGGTGAACTCGCTCCTCTCATCCTATGCTTTCGGTCATGTGGAGAATGGTGCGCTACCTCATGGCGCAACACTGTGTGTGCTCAGGTTCAAGTCCACCAAGGGTGCCCAAGAAGACGCGGAAGGCGAACGAGCAAGACCAGCTCAAGGAGACGAAGCCGGAAAGCTCCAGGCAGCAGAACCTCCGGTGGTCCCACCGGAGCCTCCGCTCCCCGCTCACCACCGGAACCTCCGGTGTGGCCTCCGCCCAAAAGCCCTTCGGGTGGAAAGTGGCGGAGCTACCACCGGAGCCACCACCGGAGCCGCCACCGGAACCCGGGCGGAACCTCCGGTAAACCCACCGGAGCCTCCGCTCCACGACTCGCCACCGGAGCCTCCGGTGCTCCCTTCGCGCGGAACCCCGTCGGGTGGGTGACCACGGAGCCACCACCGGACCCCACCGGAGCCTCCGCTCCACCCACCGGAACCTCCGGTGGAAACCACCGGAGCCTCCGCTACTGTGCGGACTGCGTGACACTTGCGGGCCTTGGGCCTTGTTTCTTATCCTCCCACCTACCCCCTTTTGGCACTAGACTATATATAGTCACCCCCATTCTCAGATCTAGGGTTAGAGTTGAATTTAGAACATTTGGAGCTCAGCTCTCTTGTATCCCTCTTTGAGGAACCATCCCTCCGACATCGTCGAGGATTGTATCAAGGCACATCCAACTACTTGATCTCTCCCTTTGGGTTTCTATCAAGTACTTGACCAATCTTCCTCTCGATTATCTTGAGGTTCTATTGGCGTAGTGGACCGGCTACGGGTGTAAAGCGGTTTCAATCAAGGTGAGCTCAGTTGAATCGATCGTTCCGTAGGCGGCCCTCGGGGTTAGTTGACGGAAGATTTGGGGTTCTTCGGTTCTTACTAGTTATCCTTGTGTTTGTTTGCGTTGCCCTCGATTTCCCCCTCGTTTACCCCTAGTGTGTTCATCGAGTTCTTCGTGTTCTTCGTGTTCTCCGTCGATTCGTGAAGATCGGGCCAACCTAGGAGTAACCCTCCGCATCATCTGGTATCCAGAGCTAGATTGACACGAATCCGACACCCATACCCCTCCCCATCCACCAATTTTTCTTTTTCCACCAAGAATTTCGAAAATCCTCAAAAAATAGCCAAAAGGGAATTTGACCGATCTGTTGACTCGTTGAGTTTTTCGTGGGTTTCCTTCATAGATTTGTTGCCAAATACCTTTCCACACCTTTCCATTCAGCCAATTTTTCCAATTTCGCCCAAAATTTTTCTTGATTTTGTGAGAATTTCGAATTTGAGCCAAAAACTCAGAAAATTTCAGCTCTTCGATTCTCCGGCAGATTTTGGAACTTGTTTTTCTTTGTCGTTTGTGATCCAAATTGAGTGCAACGAGTTGCTACGCGACGCCCACGACATCACCTGTCTCCATTTCCTTGTAGTACTCATCAACGGACTTCACACCTTGACGAAGTTCTTGAAGCTTCTTGAAGAGGTCACGCGTGTAGTGAGGAGGAACGAATCGAGCATGCATGAATTGCTTCATCTCATTCCAAGTGGCAATAGGAGCAACGCGATTGCGGACTCGTTCGGCTTGTAGACGATCCCACCGTAAGAGTGCATAGCCTTCGAATTCCAAAGATGCTAGAGCAACCATTTTCTTGTCGGTGAAGTTGTGAATGCCGAAGATCTTGTCAACCTTGAGAGCCCAAGCAAGATAGTCTTCGGGATCATGCTCACCATTGAACTTGGGGACATTGAAACGAAGAGCACTCATGTTGTTGTCCTCTTGCGGACGATGGGGGCGCGCATGTTGGCGCTCATGGGGGTCTTCATCATACATGGGAGGTGAATCATCATAGGGGTCATCCTCATTGTCTTGGCGGTGGCGATCATGATGGGGAGGATGACGCCGGTGGTCATTAGGTGGTGGTGGTTGGTGGTGACGGAGCCTAGCTTCACGGCGTTCACTATCATCATGGCCATTGTGATGTTGTTGAGGACGTTCTTGTTCTTGGAGAGGTTGTTGAGGATGATCATGTTCTTGGCGGTCATTGTTGTTGGGACGCGCATGGCGCCTTGGTGGCCTTCGATGTTGACGAGCATCTTCCACGAAATCGTTGTGGCCATAGTCTTGAGCGTGGCCTTGTGGAGGTGGAGGATGATGGTGTTGTCGAAGGTCCGGGCGTTGCGGTTGTTGAAGAGGGTCACCACGGCCTTGGCGATGTCGAGGTGGTGGTGATGGCGAGCTATCCTCATACCGATTGCGTCGCGGATGTTGTTGACGTTGTGGAGGAGGTGGTGGTGCTTGTTGAGGTTGTCCACCCTCCTCCACGTTGTGGCGATCATGGCGATCATGGCGACGAGGTTGGTGAGGATCTTGATTGCGGTGGCTTGAGCGACGAGACCTATGCCATGCTCTCCACCAACTACTATTGGCCCAAGATGAAGCATCACGTTGAGAGACACGTCAAGAGATGTTCCACATGCCTCCGAGCTAAGTCCACTTCCAACCCTCATGGTCTTTACATGCCATTACCTATACCACATGCACCTTGGAGTGATATTAGCATGGACTTTGTGTTAGGCCTTCCACGAACTAAAACCAACATGGATTCAATCTTTGTAGTTGTGGATCGTTTCTCTAAGATGGCACATTTCATTCCTTGTAACCGAACCGACGATGCTTCACATGTTGCTACTTTGTTTTTCAGGGAAATTGTGCGTTTACATGGTGTACCTACTTCAATTGTCTCGGACCGCGACGTCAAGTTCACCTCCTACTTTTGGAAGACATTGATGGCCAAGCTCGGCGTCAAGCTACTATTCTCCACCGCCTATCACCCACAAACGGATGGACAAACCGAGGTCGTCAACCGCACACTCTCTTCACTACTTCGAGCATTGATCAAGCCCAACTTGAAGAATTGGGAGGAATGCATCCCACACGCCGAGTTCGCCTACAACCGTGCTCTCCATCAAGCTACCAAGAAGAGCCCCTTCGAGATCGTCTACGGCTTCAACCCCAACACCGCCCTCGACATACTCCCTTTGCCTCTACGCGAGCGAGCAAACATGGACATCGACAAGCGCACCGACTACATCAAGAAGCTACACGACTCCACAAGGGCTACGCTTGAGAAGCATTCCGAGCACCGAGCCTCTATCATGAACAAGAACAAGAAACCCATGGTGTTCCAAGAAGGTGACCTCGTGTGGCTACACTTGCGCAAGGACCGGTTCCCCGAAGAGCGCAACTCCAAGCTCAAGCCAAGAGGTGACGGTCCCTTCAAGGTCATCAAGCGCATCAACAACAACGCCTACAAGCTCGACTTACCGCAATCCAAGTACCTCGTCCACAACTCCTTCAATGTCAAGGACCTCTCTCCCTTCCATGGATACCCAAGTGATGAAGACGACGCCGAGTCGAGGTCGACTCTTTTTCAAGGGGGGGAGATGATGTAGCCCACCCAACTCCACCGAGTGCACCGATGACAAGATCACGCGCAAAGGCCATCAAAGATAAGGTGAACTCGCTCCTCTCATCCTATGCTTTCGGTCATGTGGAGAATGGTGCGCTACCTCATGGCGCAACACTGTGTGTGCTCAGGTTCAAGTCCACCAAGGGTGCCCAAGAAGACGCGGAAGGCGAACGAGCAAGACCAGCACAAGGAGACGAAGCCGGAAAGCTCCAGGCAGCGGAACCTCCGGTGGTCCCACCGGAGCCTCCGCTCCCCGCTCACCACCGGAACCTCCGGTGTGGCCTCCGCCCAAAAGCCCTTCGGGTGGAAAGTGGCGGAGCTACCACCGGAGCCACCACCGGAGCCGCCACCGGAACCCGGGCGGAACCTCCGGTAAACCCACCGGAGCCTCCGCTCCACGACTCGCCACCGGAGCCTCCGGTGCTCCCTTCGCGCGGAACCCCGTCGGGTGGGTGACCACGGAGCCACCACCGGACCCCACCGGAGCCTCCGCTCCACCCACCGGAACCTCCGGTGGAAACCACCGGAGCCTCCGCTACTGTGCGGACTGCGTGACACTTGCGGGCCTTGGGCCTTGTTTCTTATCCTCCCACCTACCCCCTTTTGGCACTAGACTATATATAGTCACCCCCATTCTCAGATCTAGGGTTAGAGTTGAATTTAGAACATTTGGAGCTCAGCTCTCTTGTATCCCTCTTTGAGGAACCATCCCTCCGACATCGTCGAGGATTGTATCAAGGCACATCCAACTACTTGATCTCTCCCTTTGGGTTTCTATCAAGTACTTGACCAATCTTCCTCTCGATTATCTTGAGGTTCTATTGGCGTAGTGGACCGGCTACGGGTGTAAAGCGGTTTCAATCAAGGTGAGCTCAGTTGAATCGATCGTTCCGTAGGCGGCCCTCGGGGTTAGTTGACGGAAGATTTGGGGTTCTTCGGTTCTTACTAGTTATCCTTGTGTTTGTTTGTGTTGCCCTCGATTTCCCCCTCGTTTACCCCTAGTGTGTTCATCGAGTTCTTCGTGTTCTTCGTGTTCTCCGTCGATTCGTGAAGATCGGGCCAACCTAGGAGTAACCCTCCGCATCAGGCAGCCTCTTAGATATTTCGCCTTTATTAGTTGGAGCCAAAGGCTCCCGTCGTCCCGCATGATCCGTCAGACTCATTTTAGCATAAAAGCTTTGTTCATGTGCCGAGAGGCCATAATCCATATGCCCACAAGCTCCTTGGGGCGCATATATGTGCCCATTTCACCATGTGATATTTTTGGTGTCCCTTAGCATCCTCTTAGATGAAGCGGGACTATTCCTTATCAAAATTGTCATGAACGCCCTCCGGAAGAAAGTAAAGCCCCATCATATACATGGGGAGGTTAGACATGCAGGAGTCGATAAGGAATAGTCTTACTCCCCTTGGAGGTGAACCTCCCTTGCGAAGGTTCAGCTCTAGTTTTGAACCACTCGACCAACGGGTCCAGGTCCTTGATCAGGATCCTAGAATCACGGATAGGCATTCCCAGATAGCAGACCGTGAATTGTGCCAACCTACAATTAATGTTGTTTGCAATCCGTTGTTAGTCCTCCGCGGAGTAACCAATGATCACAACTTCACTCTTATCAAAGTTGATCTTGAGGCCATACATGGCCTCGAAGCAGAGGAATGCTTGTGTTATCATGTGCACCATGATAGTTGACAATGAGCATGATGACAAACCTATGACCAAGGGTGGGAATATTAGTGTGAATTGGTGGTGTCCGAGCCTAGACCCTTAATGTTTCAGCAATTCATCGACGTGCATCATGAGATCCGTGATTGGGACCCTCACAACCAACACTAGTGCAAACAACCCCTTTCGTCCAGGGGGGCAGGGGGCATCTGTCCCGGTTGCACCAAAAACCGGGACAAGTGCCATGCATTGGTCCCGGTTCGTGTGCCCGAGGCAGCAGAAACCACCTGGGGGCATCTGTCCCGGTTCGTGGGGAGCCAATGGTCCCGGTTCGTGGCACGACCCGGGACGAATCCCTAGCCACAGGCCACGTGGCGCGCGCATGGGCATTGGTCCCGGATCATCCCCCTAACCGGGACCAATGTCCCTTCCCCTACAAATGCGGCCACAGCCCCTGTCCCTTCTTTTTTTAAGCTTGGGGGAGTGAGAGAGAGGTGTGGGTGGTAGTGTGTATTGTACCTCGTGGCGCGGGAGTCCTGCCGCGTGGCGCGGGAGTCCTGCGCGTGGCGCGGGAGTTGTAACGCGTGGCCATGAATGCGCGTTATAAACTGCCGCACCTCCACTCCACGCACCGTCGTGCCACCACCATGCCTCCGAGGAGGAACAACACTATCGGTTTCCGCGGAGTCCGATCGCGGCAGAACGGAATGTTCACCGCGACTATCCGCTTCGGGGACGACCGCATCCCCCTCGGCTCCTTTGCGACGGCCTCGGAGGCCGCCCGCGCTTGGGACGCGGCGGCCTAGCGCCTCAGCCGCCCGCGGTCGTTGATGAATTTTAGCGACTGCCACACCCTCTGGGAAGCGGAGGCCAGGGCGCCGACGCCGCAGATCGTCACTGCCGCCGACCACCACCACCTCAGGCACCGCGCGTTTCAGGGCCTAGTCGACGCCAGGGACGACCGCGTGGTCCGCGAGTATTACCGGAACAATCCGGGTGAGGAGAGCGCCGACGAGGAGCTATGGCAGACCCGCGCGGCTGAGCGGGCCGAGCGGCGCCTCGAACGCCACCTCGAGTTAGATGCCGCTCGGGAGGCAAGGACGAAGGCGCTGCAAGCGCTCCGTCGGGCCGACCACGCCGGCGAAATCTGGGCCTCCGACGATCCGAGGTGGGGGCCTATCTCGGAAATACCATCATGCACCTCCTCCGACGACGAGGAGGTCACCGACGACGACGAGGACGAAGAGTAGCGCGCTAGCGCGTCTGTTTTCTGTTGGCTGTTTAATAAAATAATTTGTTGTATTCCGGCAAACAGTGGCCCTCTAGCTCGTCTGTTTTCTGTTTTCCGTGTGATTTTTCCTGATTTGTTGGATTCAGATCTAATGGCATTTCGATAGACGTTAAAAAGAGGGGGACATGTATTTCGATAGATAAACAAGGCACGGTACACATAATGGCAAGATTGGATCTAAATCTAAACGGAGAGCATAGATCTAAATAAACAAGGCAGTACATAATGGCAAAAGTGCATCGATCTACTAGTCATACTCCTGCCTAGGCCTATAGTACATGTACTCGTAGTCGTCGTAGTCGCCGCCGCCGTCGTCGTCACTATCGTCTGACGGTGCTCTGCACTCCCTCGGAGGATCACGACTCCAGGGCTGGGCCTGAGGGTAGCGCAGGCGAGGGATATCGCCGGCCATGATGTAGTCCATGACGCTCTGTAGAGTCCGGCCGGACCACCATAGCCGACGACCGGCCTCGTGATAGTTCCCAGGAGGCAGACCGTCGTCCTTATACCTGGCGAGCGCCCTCTCACGCCGATTGATGAAGAAGGCATCCCAAGTATGCTGGTTATCGGGATGCCAACTGGGATTCCTCCGCTGCTCCGGCGTGAGCTCGTGGTAGTAGTGGTTCGTGATGGCCGCCCGACGCGCCACACCTTGAGGAAGAGGAGGGACCGTCACTCCTCCGGCGCTCAGCATCCAACCGGCGGGAACGTTGTAGCCGCACGGGCAGGGGTAGTTCGAGGCGGAAAGTGCCTCCGCCTGGATGAATGTTAGAGTGGGTACGGTAGAAGCCATGAGAGAGTGGTGAGTACACGAGGCACAAAAGGCACTCCTCCGTGGAGTGTTGCGTTCGACTCCACCAAAAAGTTATACCCAGATAGAAGCCGTCAACGTAAAAAGGACAAGGAGGCAGCTGAAGCAGAGAATCAGGCAAACTGGAGGCGTCAACTTGAAGAAATGGTAAAGCTGACACAGGATGTAGCAAAGAAGCAGCAGGACCAAATTAACACACTTAGCCAGCAGATAGTGTCTACCGGCGCAACAGTACACATGGTAGAAGTTGAAGTCGAGGCTCCCGACGCCGCACATTCTCATCGCAAAAGCAGCGTTGCGTCCACGCAGCTACCGGGTGATGATGCACCGCCGATGATTCACCCGGTGGATGAGATCACGGAAATGACATCCTGTGAGCTCCACGTGAAGGTCGTCAATATAACCATCAAGGCGGCGGCCGGATATGCCTTACCAATTGGCAACGAACCAACTCACCATAGTCTTCCGGTTCCACGGGGCTACGCTGTTGTTGGGGTCGATGAAGTTGTCAACGGATTCGAGCGGGTAAAGCCTGATTTTCCTGAAGGTGAAGACGAAGAGTTGACTGAACTCGGAGAAGCCAAGAACTTGACCGTTCTATGGCTAAAGGAATGCATTGTGCTCACAAATCAGACGACAAAGCCATCGAATCCTCGCCTTTCTCCAGCGCAAAGGTCTCCAGCGCGGTCGTCTTCGCAACGCATGCCGTCTCCGGCGCGGTCTCCTACGCCGTGCACGTCTCCAGCGCGGTCGCCTACGCCGCGGCGTCAGCCCTCTCCGCCCACTAAGTTTCTGCCGAAACGTAAAAAATCACCGAAACGTCAACGGTCACCCCTCCCGAAGGTACCAAAAGAGGTACCCAAGTTACCTTACGACTATACTCCCGAGGAAACCCAGAAAATCGCAAAGGACGAATACGATGCGTGGAAATCAAAGCGGAAGGAGAAGCAAAAGCCAGATTTCCCTGAGACCGAAGAAGAGATAGAACGAGCTTGGAAAATGGTGAAGACTCTTCATCAACCCGAGCCGAGTCTGTCATCTGACTATGACCGCTCTATTCTGAAGTCACACCAGGAAATGGTGCGGTCAACGAAGAGTAGTAGCGCAAGCGGGAAAAAGGGGAAATCAGTTGCTCAACTCGGAGAGCAGAAAAAACAATCCACATCCCCGCTCAAAGTGATTTCCAATACCCAGGTGGGGCCGAGCACTAATATTGCTGATGAGGATATTGATCCGGAGTTTATAACACTGTACGCAGACAAGGCAGCTGATGCGGGTTTGTCCATTGCTGAGTATATGCAAACAGTGAACTACTTCCCCGCAGCTGAATGTGCGTACAAATACGAGTACGGGAAGCCTCTTGTCAAACCCGAGGAGATAAAGGATCTACCAACGAAAATGCGAAGAGTGCATAGTTGGTATATGCAAGCCGCTGATGAATCTGAGGACTGGCTATGTCGCAACGTTAAGGACGAGCACTATGGAACTGGAAATGGATATGTTATGATTCAATTTGAGGAATTGTTTCAGTTATACCAGCAGCAGGCCCTCGACAAATCTATCCTTAGTGCCTATTGTCTGTAAGCACTTATTTCTCTAGCTCACCACATTCAATTGCATATATATTCATATATATATATATATATATATAGTACACTCATATATTATAATTGCAGAATAAAGATTCTCGAATGCAAAAGAGGTGGAATCTATGATATTGGGTTCATTGATCCAAATATTATTTTTGAAAAGACTCTTCGGCAATCTCTCAAGGATACAGAAAATAATATTCTGAGGGCAATAATATTTAACCAACACCGACGGGAAATACTATTTCCTTACAACTTCAAGTAAGTGTGTTACTCTGTTGTAAACATTCTGTTTTCCTTACTCGATGTTCATTGTATAATTGATGAGTTCTGCGTGCGCAGCTTCCACTATATTCTGCTAATCTTCCAAATTGACAAAGGAAAAGTAATTGTAATGGACTCAAAACGTAAACCCTCTCAATGTGGGCTGACATGCAGGAAATGATCCAGCGGTAATTTCAATCTTTATTAATTTCAGTATTTATATATTGCAATATATCGACTACTTTGTTTCATTTTCGGATATCAAGTAATTACTAACTCTTTTTATTCTTTTTCTTTCTCGGGTAGGGTTTGGAAGAGGTTCATAAAGAAGTCTCCCGGTGAATGGGAAAAACAACTTACATTTGATGTTGTGCAAGTAAGTACTATCTAGATCCGTGCCCATCTCCTTGATTCTAGTGTCGATACCATTATCATGCCTGGTTGATTATTATTTTGATTGAAACAATCTTCTCGTATAGTGCTTGCAACAAGGAGACGGGAATAACTTGTGTGGATACTACGTTTGTGAGTTCATTCGTCAGACCACATCTCCCAAGGGCAGAAATTTAAAGCAACTTCATGTACGTTAGTCGTCAATTCTTCTTATTACTATCTATTTTAGTTACTTAGCTTCATATATTTTAGTGACCACTCTTCTTTATATTAGATCGAACGGCTTCGGGACGGTCTTCTACCTAGGGACCGCATACGAGCAATTCAGGAGGAAATTGCGGGCTTCTTAGATGCAGAGGTCATAAACGTAGATGGAGAGTACCATGCCTCCGGTTGGAACTAAGTTTGATTTTGTAATACACTCCATCGGTCATGTAATATGCTCGATATACTTTGCTTCTGTAATATAAGTGTTTCTTATTCTTCTTTATATACTTATTCACTCGTGCGATCCGGGGGCTCGGTGGAGGGTCCACCGAGGCTCCTCTCTTCTCGAGGTCCGGGGAGGGGCCGCCAGGAGGTCTCGGGGACCAAAAAACGGAAATTGTAAATTTCTGCCGCGGCAGAGAAAAGGGCAAAAGCCCTGCCGCGGCAGAAGGGGCATGCATCCCTGGTCGTATTCAGAACCGGGACTAATAGCCCTGGCCAGGTTCCAGCGCTCGGGCCACGTGGTCAGCCCCATTTGTCCCGGGTCCTGCCACAACCGGGACCAATGGGGAGGGGTATTTGTCCCGGATGCCCCGTCCCGGTTGCACAACCGGGACAAATGGGGGCCTACGAACCGGGACTAAAGCCCCTGTTTCCACTAGTGAAACTTGAGAATGATTTTGTTGGGCATATATATAGACTCAACTAGGAAACCAGCCGTCATCTTCTATATATTTTATCTTATTTTGCGAACTAATAAACTAGGAAGTATTGCTTTGCACAAGAAGCGAAGTTTGAAGGAAAAAAGGGGCAAACGACACGCAGCCCGGATCAAAATAGGGGTGACCCTTGGGTGCACTCAGGCTGGGCGTTCAGGTTACCCGAAAAAATCGGGTCAGGTAATTCGGGAAATTACAAATTCGGGTTTCGAAAAATGACACCCGAAATTTGTCCAAAAATTACAAAATCCGACAATTCGGGTACCCGAAAAATCGGGTTCGGGTTTGGGTAATTGCGATTTACCCAAAGGGAGGAGAAAAAGAAGGTTCTAGGATTAATGTGGAAGAGCTTTCGATGATCATGCCTTGTCGGAGAAGGCCGAGAGGACATCCTCGTGGAGCACACAAGCACTAGGTTGCAGGTGCAGAGGGAGCGAGCGGCTATCGTTGACCGGTAGCGTATGCCGGGCAGCAAGGTTGTGCTCTAGTGAGGCTGATGCGGCGGCCTCACGTCGGTGGGTTGCAGGCAGTGTCCGCGAGCCACAATCGATCAAGGTCATTAGGGGAAGTTGTGGTGAGGGTAACGTCGTGTGGCTATGGAGTACCTTGGGAGGGGAATAAAAAGCTAAGGAACGGGCGGCCAGAAAGAAGCGGGGCACCATAAAAATATGGAGGAGCGCACGTTTGTGGTGGCGGCTCGTGGGAATCGTTCTGGAAAAGAAGTAGCTCTAGGTTTTGGAGATGCAACGTACGTAGGCTATTGGGCCTGGACAAGGGATTTTTCTTTATTGGGTTGTTCTCTTCCCTAGGTAATATACTAGGCTACATGTTTCTTTCGGGTAATTCGGGCAATTTGGGTGTTGTGACTAGAAACCCGAATTTCTCAAACAAAATTTGGGTTTTTGAAACGGCTACCCGATGTAGTCATCGGATTTTTCGGGTTCAGGATGTTCCGGTTCGGATTTTTCGGGATCGGGTTTCGGGTTTCGGGTTTTATGCGTGCACTTGCCACTCTAAACGGACAATGTCCTCCGGCCTGTCCATGGACCTCTCTAAACGGGATGGAACAGACTGCAATTCATTTTCCATTTGGGGATGTTGGAAAAGCCATAATTAAAACAATAGTATGTACTCTCCCTCCTTCTTAAAATAAGTGTCACTCAGATAAATGTATCTAGCTTTGAAATTTATTCATATACATCGGTTTGAGCAATACTTATTTTGAGACGGAGTGAGTATAACCTTAGTTATTTTGGTAACGGAAGACATGATGTTGTTCCAGAGACGTGGCATCAGAAGTAAAATGTCCTTTGGGTGCTGGATTAAGTAGTTGTGTCTCGCAGGTCTGGCGAATAGGTGCTTTTTGACGTGACTGCGCGTACATGTTGTGTTGTGACATCTTCTGTGACTGTGACATGTTACGTCAGCAAATATACAAAATATTACAAAGAATTAGAATAGTCTAGATCAGGGCTTATAAAACTATACTACTGCTTTGGCAGCCTGCAGGCTGCGTGTGACTAAGGCGTACCTTGGTGTGCTCAGCCTACGTTATATAAAGGCAGGTAGAGTCTTCTCCATCTTCGTACCTAAAGCAAATCGGTGACCACCAGAGAGCGATCACAGAGCACGTATATACGTACACGCACAGTCCAAATGGCATCAGCTGGCATTCTGGCCACTGCTGAGAGGGTTTGTAGCTTTGAGCCATCGGTGTGGAATAACTTCTTTGTCAAGTACGAGCCGGAGCCATTACAAGTATGTTCACCAAATTTTGTTGGAAGTTCTCTCTTTTATATTGTGTTCTCTCGGTCTCAAAATAAGTGTTGTTGAAATGTGTTGAAATGGATGTATTAGTAATTAAATACATCTCGATACATCCATCTTAATGGCACTTATTTTGAGAGGGAGGGAGTAAATGAAATCTTATTGGCCAAGTGTAACAATATCCTATATGAATATGTATGTACATGCGACAGGTGGCCCATATCATTTTGTGCCCCTAGATATACGAACGTCACGAAATAATATCTAGAACACTCCATGCTGATGAAAGCTTTTTTTGTGTACGCTAATTAAACCAGAAGATAGCTTTTTGTGTATGCTGATTAAAACAAAATAATAACAGAGCCACCATGTTGAGCCACATCATCAAAATAATTTTGATAGGTGGATGTAAAATTTGTGAATCCGTTTATTGTGCACTCGTGCATATTACTCTCTCTATTTTCGCCTTCTAATCTTATATGAATCTCACGTATTTTTTGTTAGAATCCACCACAGCAGGGAAGACCTTTAAGGGAAAAAAGGGTCATTGGCGCTATAGATTCTTTTCGGTTTTGCTAATTCTCGGTTGAATGGGCATTAGCTTAACTCTCAGTAACTTGGGCCAGGAATTCGATCCATAAACCGTAATTGACGGTTAAAAAGAAATACATGGGTTGAGCATGGATTGTACTAGTGACCAGCTATTCCAATAGTTGCTCGTGTTTTGGTTTTTTTCGGAATTTGCTATAGTACGTTCTCCAGAACACTTGGTTACTTTTTCCTTGTTTTCTGCCTTTCTATTCTTTGTTGTGCATAAGCAACTATAAAAGTTGTATTTAATAGAACAAAGATGAAGTTTTATCTTCATTTTGTTGACTTTTGGTTTAACTTGAGCTCCGTTTTTACCATGTTTATGTCCATTTATAATTCATAGTTAACCAAGTCTTAGACCGTATTTTTCGTTATTTTTTTATAGTTGCGAGTGGTGTTGCAATTAAAAAATTTCCAGTTGTAATTGGGGTTGCAACTGAGATTTTTGGCCAATTACAACTGGGGTTGCAACTACGGTTATAATAATTTGAAAATAAGGTTACAACTAATATTTTCTTAAGCTGTAAAAATGTTGTAACTGAGATTTTTATGAGTACATAGGAGTTGAACTGATATTTATTTTACCATTTATATTGTGTCGACCGTTGCAACACGTGCCAGACGTTAGAGTGGAAATAGACGACAACTATTGGAGGGGTTCTAAATACCCGTAAGACATTAGCGTAGAAGGAAGATTTGATCTAGTATGTTAAGGTTCACACCATTTTGGGTAGGGGAACCAGCACAATAGTTTTTTTTTTTGAGAGAAAACATCAAAACGGATGGGGGTGAAAAGCTAAAACATGTGGACTATAGGGCATGAAGATGGTGCATTCAGGTACATTCATATGTATGCGGAATGGTTACACACGATGGATCTGTTTTTCTAAATGAAAATGCATACTAGTTGATTAAATTAACATGAAAAAAGTGGTAACAATACGCTCATGTCACTCGACAGCGATCTAGTCAGGGACTGAGCCAGAACCGATATCAAGGGGGCAGGAGTAGACTAATAACTGAAGATAATTAGTATAAGGGGGGCTAACCTTGTTAGATTACACTAATCAATCAGATAAAATCTTTAACCGTTGCAAAGTCCAAAATCTCAAGAGTTGAACATTTTAGCCACGTACACTAGACAACACTAGAGTTGAAAATTTTAGCCTAGTCATTAATCTCAAGTTTCAACTGTCAACTAAAATATGTGGACTAATTTCACAATCTACAATTATAAACATGCCTTGGCTAGAGCTAGGAGCAATATTAAGAATACAAAATTCTGAAATAAAATCTCATGATTTTTCTCTGGACCATTTAGTCTAAATAATGAGTCAGTAATCCACATAATTGAGCCGCCATACCTTTCCGATGCCTACAATGATGATGTGATGTAAAAAAATAATTGTGGGAATTATAGTTGTTATAGTACCAGCAAGATCTAAGAAAAAATTCTAGAGCCGATTCGGATCTTTATATGTGTATGAAAAAACAACCACGTTGGTGCAATCTAACCCAATTACAACAATCTATTGATTTGTAAATTTACAATACACTATTCGGTTTTTACGCTCATTGAGTTAGTTAGTATGTATTCCACTAATTTTTACTACAGATATTATGACTGATGGCAAGCATTTTTTAAGTAGTGTGTATTAATTAGATAAGAAAATGTTCATTGAATCATGCAAAGTTAGTGCAAGGATTTTATGGTCAAATGTCGAAGAATCTGACGGTAAAGAATGTTAATTTAAGTCATGGAAATAACTAAAAGAGACACATGAAATTCAAAGATTATTTTTTTAGATTATACATTAGAATCAGGATAGTTCAGAGTAGTAAACTTCAAGTTTGTATTTACGGTTATATATGGCCACTTTATTACTATTCTTTACATCATTAGCATGATGTGATGTCCAATATGTATGAAAATTTGTTTAGAATTTACATTCCATGAGAAAGATGACAACAACAAAAATTTATGTTTATGATTATTGCTTCATATCTTATATGTGTATTCTACGCAATGTATGATAACACAATAAAATCCCATATGTAAAATAATTGTAATATTTTGACCAACTACGTGACAGAAACCAGTTACTTCATGGGGGCCCGAAACACACCACAAAATTGTTGAGCTATCATAGGGTTTAAGATAATTAACTATGATTTTTTACAATGGTTCTTTATACCAAGAAACACGGTAAATTTCAGGTCCATATGTTATTTTATTTTCTAACAACCTTACACCCATAACATGTCCAATTTTGTATTTATAACCTTCAAACTTCAAATAAAAATTTGCCCTAAATTACGGACTCAATATTTAAAGTTGGTTTCCGAACATTCATGGCTATTATTTAGCCATGGTGGGACGACATAAACCAATTCCAACTCAATTTGTGGTTCCCTTCCAAAAGTTCTATAAACATTAATATATATTCTTTGGTTATGGTGTGGCATAGATTTGGACTTGAGCGTAAAATATTCCATCTTGGCTCTTGCGGATAATATCGTTAACGTGTATATATATGGCCGAATGAGAGTAGTGGATGTAGATCAACAACATATGTTTCATATAGCCATGCACGGAGGATGATGAGTACTTCAGAATCGAGGGAGTAAATGAGGGAAGAAATAGATATAGTAATAATGCACAATATGTAGCCTTCTTACCCATCAAGAAAAATCTTTTCCTCAATTTTCTAACAAAGTCGTGTTTTCATACATAAGATAACCTATTACACCTTAAAACTAATAGATAAGAATTAATATATCCTAATTGTAAGTAGCATCATCTCTGACCATTAATCCGATGAGTTGGTATTATAGCATGATATGATAATTCGTAACTCGCCATCGGGCAATATCCTAATAAGTATGTGGACATCAAATTTTTTCCTTCCTATCCATAACATTCTGATTTAATATTTATTAAAAAGCTATATTGGGAGTTTTAATACAAACTCATGTAACATTAAATAAAAACTATATGCTAGCTTTTCATGTGAAAGTTCAATTAAATTGGTCTAATATTATAACATACAATATTTACATTTTGCTATGATACACTTTTAAAGATTGAAAAATATTTGACCCACAATTCATTTAAAAAGGATTGAAAGGGGTTCCTGCAACTTTATATTGTTTTACATAACATATAATTTGTGGTAACTACAATCACATAATTAAATTCCCTATTAATCATACAATATTATACATATTTTTTTCTTATGTTGCTCTCAGATTTGTGATGTCCACCTGCTAGTAATTAAATGAAGGTAAGTGTTAATTTAAGAAATTCAATAGATATGTGGTACAATATAATGTTTATTTTTCTTCTTTCGATATTTTTATTTTCCCCCATTTTTGCATTTTGGTTAATCCTACCTAACTCATCTATACACGAATGCAATAATATAGGCATCTAAAGAAGGCATGATGACACAAGCTGAACTGAAGGAGGAAGTACACATGATGTTTAAGAAATTCAATGGTACCAACACTATGTTAGAGAAAATGGTTTTAATCGACACGCTGCAGCGTCTTGGAATTGAACACCTCTTTCAGGAACAGATCAGCATAGTGATTAGAGAAATCCAAGAGGGAGAATCCATTGGCTCTGACCTGTATGAGGTTGCTCTTCGCTTTCGCTTGCTTAGAGAGAATGGAATTTGGGTGTCTCCAGGTATCTTTACATAGTGGATTGAAACAATTATCTCTATTTATCCATTTTAAAATAATTGATGCTCTGATTTTGTGTTAAGTCAAACCATTTTAAAAATTTCAATTATTTTGGAATGGAGAGAGTATATTGTTTGTTACCACACTCATACTATATTATCTGACACCCATCAAAAGGATACGATTTGTACTTCAAATGAAAGAGGAGATTTTTCGTTGATTATGTAGTACACAACCGACATATTTATTAGGAAAACATTTTGTGCATAGCAGTGTGTGCCTAAGCTGATCAAGTTGGGCATAGTTTGATCACTGTCAAAGAAATAATCGGGAGAAAAACCGGGGAAATGTTATTAGACTTCCTGGCTAGTACAGAGGTGTCACTCGGTGGTTGCTGGACGCTTGAAGACCAAGTAATGTCGCGTGACAAGAAAATGTCGGGCTTAGCCTAATTACAGAAAAGCCATGTACCATTATCAAAGTAATAATTACTAAAATACCGTATATACATACATACATACATACATATATAACCATCATATTTAGCACCCAGTATGCAGAATACTTATTATGCACCCATGATTTTTTATCTCTTTACTTCAAAAAAAATTATGTTACGGATGTAAATATTTACCTTTATATTGACCCATAACTCAAATAGTGAACATAAATAACGAAAAATATGAATCAAAATAACGTAAAATCACCAAAAATAACATAAATATGTGTATTTTTTTAGCATCAAGTAAATAAAAAAAAAGTATGTCATATATATTTTATTACGTTCTACTCGATACAAGAAATAAAACAAAATTTACATGATGTAAGAATTATGCACTACGGGAGAAAATCTCTTTGCCGTGTGCCAAAAGCACACGGCAAAGGCAAAAAAACACACGGCAACGTCTTTGTCGTGTGCTTTTCATCGTGGCACACGGCAAAGAGTACACGGTAGAGAATTGCACGGCAACGAACTCTTTGCCGTGTGCATTTTTTCGTGGCACACGGTAAAGAACAAGGTGGGTCCCACCACCACTTGGTCACGCACGAAACGGGAACGGGAAAAAGTGGGTTCCACTTTTTTTCGCGCACCGTGTGCCAACCATGTCAGTCTTTGCCGTGTGCAGGCACACGGCAAATATTTTTAAATCTTTGCCGTGTGCCTGCACACGGCAAAGACTGACAGATGGACCCCGCTGCCCCTCCCACCATTGGATCATCCGTGTCGATGTTTGTCGTGTGCAAGCACACGACAAAGAGGTCAATTTTTTTTTCATTCAACATTTCGGTTCAAAATGACAAAATACACTGCACATAGCATATAACAACTAATATTCATCACAGCAAAGCCAATTGCATCCAAAATGCATCGAAACACCACAAAATCATCCATAATAGCACAAATATCATCCATAGCATCCATAGCATCATTATTTACAATGGGTTTATCATTACATCGATGTTGCATGACAAATGGACTGTTACAAATACCAACTCAAACTACTGAATATCTCACAAGGACAGATCATCATGTACAACTACTGTGTTACACGATGCACCCTAAGAAAATTGGATCAGCCAAGCACCATAATTATTCAATTTCTCCTGCTACACGCATCTAGTAGTGGAACTGCACAAAGTACATACTACCCCGAAACAAGCCCATGGTCCAGAGCAGCACCTCAAGACACAAACATACTCCTCTCTAACTTATTCTTTACATTGAGGAAGAACAAGATGCACAAATTCTGCAGACATAAACCATCTGCAACAAGATTGACAACAAGGCTTACCCATAAGTGTACTTGATGGACATGATTGGGGGCTTGCTGCACACAAAAACAGACTGGCCATTAGATATGTTTGCACGGGGAAAGAACTGCCGTACTAAGATAACTCATTTAAATTAGAGCAGTTTGTTTAAGTTGCGGCAATCTGGCGGTCTAAAAAGACAGAAACATGTATTGGAACAGTGCAAGGCTACAAACTACCGAACTGACAGGTAAACCATTAATTTGATCAATGTTCAAGTGATGCTGATGTATTACTTAGAATAAGGTGCATAAACAAAGCATGATAAGTCTTATTTCATCAAGTTATGGATATCGTGTATGTAAGGCCAACATAAGGCAACCAGTATTAGTCCTAGCATTTACTAACCAAGTGGCCATTTCGTTGAAAAACAAAATCACAGAAAAATAAAATGAGGATTAAGGGTATACAATCAGTGCAATGTATCAGGCAGATGTTATTGGTAAAATATTAAGGGCATGATCAAAAAAAATATTAAAGTCTGCTAGAATATCATTAAAAATCTAGCTAGTATAAAGCGGGTGTTAGTTGCCGCTACTGATGAGCACTACTACTTCTATGGATCAAGAACAAGCAATTTCAGTAGCAGTACACCTAATCAAAATACCCATAAAAAATAAACATCCTCTAGGCAGAGCTATTCACATAATTTCAAAAAAACACAAGTAATCCTCTAGGCAGAGCTATTCACAACCGCACTTTGTCCTCTAACAGGAAGGATTTAATTGCACTAGGAACCAGGACGGCCGATATAAAATGTTCATTATAACTATTTCTAGGGATTGTTCCCTTCCTAGAGAGTTCAGACAACACATGATGGGATGATGCTATGAAACCAGATCCATAGTATGTATTGGCTACTCATTTTCAAACAATAGGACATGGTATCTTAGTAGTACAGTTCACAGTCGTTCGTCCGTGCAAGTTCACCTCCAAAGGAGCAATCCATGATGAAATGCAATACAGCAACTAAGAACTGGCCAGCAGCATGACCTTCGAGCAGCACGAGTCAGCAAGGAGACCACGTGTGTTGGTGGAGCCATCGTCGTCATGTGGCCGTCATGGAGGGAAGTTATGCCCAAGTTGTGTGGCGGCGGAGCGAAGCTTCACATCATCTGTAACATTTCATGTCACATACGACCAGCAAGTTATGCCCAATTACAGCGAACATGCAACAACAACGACCAAGCCTTTGTCACAAGTAAGTTTAGGTAGGCTAGATTTTTAATTTGTAATTGACTGAATTCAATTTGTTAGGCTAGGAAGGAATTGCAAGAGCGTTCTAGCGAAGTATATCAATTATATAAGTAAAACTACACATAGAATAAGACTACGGGAGTGCAAATATGAAAACATAAATACTCAGATATAAATCTCTGCTCTAATCAAGATGATTTTTTTTCAAAAGAATCGCTGCATGCCAGTACCACATATGCTAGCAGATGAAAGATTTGGTCTCACCTGCAACGAACTAAGTGAGGGCGGCCGGTGGAAGGAGCAGAACAGGGTCGTGGTCAGGAAGACGGATGCAGCAGCAGCACGCCCGGCGTTGAAGGTATGCGCGTCCACGGTGTGATGGGCATCGGGCGCCCTCGCGAAGATGCCGTCGGAGGAGACCGACGAGCAGCGGCAGCCGGGATCTGAAGGCCAGGGCAGGGAAGGCCGAAAACTTCCGTCTCCTCCTCCAAGGAGAGGTTCCATCATGTAGCGTGAGGTGGAAGACGCCCTCTGTTGCTCCCGCCGGCGCCGTGGGCGTCCTAGTGGCCGGAGAGCCGTCGCCGGCGCCGCCAACACGAACCCTAGGTCACGGAAGCGATGGATCTGGCCAGCTCGGCGGAGCCCCGCGCATGGATGCACACACGCGTGCTGGCGAGCCAGCCGAGTGCGGCGTCGTGGCCCCTCAGCGGGGGTGCATATGTCGGCGGTGAGGTCGGGCGGCACGGTGGATCTGCTGCTGAAGAACGAAGGGGAGCGGGTGGGACAGGAGGGGGTGGCAGTACGGAGGATGGACGGGGCTGGGGGAGGAGGCGGAGGCGGAGGCGGCGGAGGGACCTGCCGGCGAGGTGGGAGAGACGGCGTCGTCGTCGATCTAGATTGGGCAGAGGAGAGTGAGGAGGACATCGTGGGGAGATGTGGGGGGAAGTGGACGAGAGGGACGTGTCGCTGGCTGGTCTCTCGTGTGAAATTTGGGCCCAAATTTTATTCCCGCTTGGCCCGATACCAAACTTTCAGATTGTCGCGCGGGCTTTTTTTTTTACGTGTAGAATTTCCTTCTGTGCTCGCTGGACGGTGTCGTTGTTTACTGTTTGCGGAACTGAACCGTCGGATTTGTGCAGACGGACGGTTGAGATGGCCTATCCGTGGGAAGCTGCTTTGTGTCATCTCATTGGTCGGTCGCATGAGCCGTGGCAAAATATTTCGTCTGAGCCACGGCAAGCCCCGTGACAACATGGAGTAATGTAGGGTAGGCGCCGACAAACACCTGCACGAAACCAACCTTGGCATGGTGATGGTAGTAGACGTGTTAATTCGAGACCCGGCGTGATGTTCACGTCGTTGAAAGGCAATGATGCAGAGCCTTCGTGACATCGCACCGAATCCACTGGTTTTAGCCCTTCGTTTAACTTGTCAACAATGTCCGCCACCTTCGATAGCCAAGACTGCAAGACAATCACATAGAGGTGGACGGCGACCTAGTATCCATTTTGAAATCGGCATGAAAAGTTCAAAAAAATTCAAAAAAAAAGGATAACCTTAGCAATATGTCATTATATGTGACCAAGTATCCATGAAAAATAATAAAATTAAAAATACGGCAATTATCTTGAAAAAGTGTTCACAGAAATGAGCTATCATCTACGAAGATTCGTGGTTTTTGGTCCAAATGACGGATGTTATGGTCATATTTATGACATAGTTTGTTTAAATGTTCCCATATTTTACCCACAAATGCATATTGGAACACCGAACGGGAGTTTCACGATGTTTCGTCCGATACGGGAGTTTCACCCTATAAGCGCGTGTAAACTCACGAGAGAGAAGTGGATGCCGGTGAAGCGGCCCACACCCCGGAGTGCAATCATTGCCATTCAAAGCACACAAAACACCTGTACTAATATGGTATGGAACCTCCTAGCTTCTGTTGGGATCCAGACGCTCCGTAGCCCCCCCTCCGGTGAAACCCTACCTCCGCTGACCGGGATTATACGGAAACACGCGGTAACGACGTCGAAAGGGGGTAGAAATGTGGGTTGCTTGGTTTTGTTAGGGTAGTCCATAGCAACCCAATACACATTGTTAGAACACAACTCTTCGGAAGATTCACGATGTTTCGTACGATACGGGAGTTTCACCCTATAAGCGCGTGTAAACTCACGAGAGAGAAGTGGATGCCGGTGAAGCGGCCCACACCCCGGAGTGCAATATTTGCCATCCAAAGCACACAACACAACTATACTAACATGGTATGGCACCCCCTAGCTTTTGTTGGGATCCATACGCTCCGTAGCCGGCCCTCTGGTGAAACCCTAGACCCGTTGGAGAAATACCGGACTTATACTGAAACACGCGGTAACAACGTCAAAAGGGGGTAGCAATGTGGAACTAGTTGATTGGTTGTGTTAGGGTAGTCCATAGCAACCCAATACACATTGTTATAACACAACTCTTCGGAAGATTCACGATGTTTCGTCCGATACGGGAGTTTCACCCTATAAGCGCGTGTAAACTCACAAGAGAGAAGTGGATGCCGGTGAAGCGGCACACCCCGGAGTGCAATCATTGCCATTCAAAGCACAAAAAACACCTATACTAACATGGTATGGAACCTCCTAGCTTTTGTTGGGATCCAGACGCTCCGTAGGCCCCTCCGGTGAAACCCTACCTCCGCTGACCGGACTTATACGGAAACACGCAGTAACGGCGTCGAAAGGGGGTAGAAATGTGGGTTGCTTGGTTGTGTTAGGGTAGTACATAGCAACCCAATACAAATTGTTAGAAGACAACTCTTCGGAAGATTCACGACGTTTCGTACGATACGGGAGTTTCACCCTATAAGCGCGTGTAAACTCACGAGAGAGAAGTGGATGTCGGTGAAGCGGCCCACACCCAGAGTGCAATATTTTCCATCCAAAGCACACAACACAACTATACTAACATGTTATGGCACCCCCTAGCTTTTGTTGGGATCCAGACGCTCCGTAGCCGCCCCTCCGGTGAAACCCTAGACCCGCTGGAGAAATACCGGACTTATACGGAAACACGCGGTAACGGCGTCGAAAGGGGGTAGCAATGTAGAAATAGTTTCTTGGTTGTGTTAGGTTAGTCCATAGAAACCCAATACACATTGTTAGAACACAACTCTTCGGCAGATTCACGATGTTTCGTCCGATACGGGAGTTTCACCCTATAAGCGCGTGCAAACTCACGAGAGAGAAGTGGATGCCGGTGAAGCGGCCCACACCCCGGAGTGCAATCATTGCCATTCAAAGCACACAAAGCACCTATACTAACATGGTATGGCACCTCCTAGCTTCTGTTGGGATCCAGACGCTCCGTAGCCCCCCTCCGGTGAAACCCTACCTCCGGTGACCGGACTTATACGGAAACACGCGGTAACGTCGTCGAAAGGGGGTAGAAATGTGGGTTGCTTGGTTGTGTTAGGGTAGTCCATAGAAACCCAATACACATTGTTAGAGCACAACTCTTCGGAAGATTCACGATGTTTCGTCCGATACGGGAGTTTCACCCTATAAGCGCGTGTAAACTCACGAGAGAGAAGTGGATGCCGGTGAAGCGGCCCACACCCTGGAGTGCAATATTTTCCATCCAAAGCACACAACACAACTATAATAACATGGTATGGCACCCCTAGCTTTTGTTGGGATCCAGACGCTCCGTAGCCGCCCCTCCGGTGAAACCCTAGACCCGCTGGAGAAATACCGGACTTATACGGAAACACGCCGTAACGGCGTCGAAGAGGGGGGTAGAAAGGTGGAACTATTGGCTTGGTTATGTTAGTGTTGAGTACATAGAAACCCAATACCACTATTGTTACAACACAACTCTTCGGAAGATTCACCGATGTTTCGTCCGAGTACGGGAGTTTCAACACCCTATATTCGCGTGTAAACTCACGAGAGAGAAGTGGATTGCCGGTGGAAGCGGACCACACCCCGGAGTGGCATTATTTGCCATCCAAAGCAAACACACACAACTATACTAACATGGTATGTGGCTACCCCCTAGAGTTTGTTGGGATCCATTCGCTCCGTAGCCGCCCCCTCCGTTGAACCCTAGACCCGCTGGGAGATATACCGTATCTTATACGGAAACACGTGGTAACAGCGTCGAAAAGGGGTAGCAATGTGGAACTAGTTGCTTGGTTGTGTTAGGGTAGACCATAGCAACCCAATACACATTGTTAGAACACAACTCTTCGGAAGATTCACGATGTTTTGTACGATACGGGAGTTTCACCCTATAAGCGCGTGTAAACTCACGAGAGAGAAGTGGATGACGGTGAAGCGGCCTACACCCCGGAGTGCAATATTTTCCTTCCAAAGCACACAACACAACTATACTAACATAGTATGGCACCCCCTAGCTTTTGTTGGGATCCAGACGCTCCGTAGCCGCCCCTCCGGTGAAACCCTAGACCCGCTGGAGAAATACCGACTTATACGGAAACACGCGGTAACGACGTCGAAAGGGGGTAGCAATGTGGAACTAGTTGCTTGGTTGTGTTAGGGTAGTCCATAGAAACCCAATACACATTGTTAGAACACAACTCTTCGGAAGATTCACGATGTTTCGTCCGATACGGGAGTTTCACCCTATAAGCGCGTGTAAACTCACGAGAGAGAAGTGGATGCCGGTGAAGCGGCCCACACCCCGGAGTGCAATCATTGCCATTCAAAGCACACAAAACACCTATACTAACATGGTATGGAACCTCCTAGCTTCTGTTGGGATCCAGACGCTCCGTAGCCCCCCTCCGGTGAAACCCTACCTCCGCTGGAGAAATACCGGACTTATACCGCAACACGCGGTAACGGCGTCGAAAGGGGGTAGAAATGTGGAACTAGTTGCTTGGTTGTGTTAGGGCCAGCCATAATAAACAAGGGGATTTATTATAAATTGATAAATAAAATTAAATATTGTAATTATAAATTTAACAACACGGCAAAGAACTGAAAAAAAAAATTCCCGCGGGCACAGAAAAGTGGTATTCAATGTCAGTTCTTTGCCGTGTGCATGCACACGGTAAAGAACATATCTTTGCCGTGTGCATGCACACGGCAAAGAACTAAAGAAAAATTTCCGTTCCGTCCGCAACGGAATGGCCACGTGGCAGTTATCTTTGCCGTGCGTTCTCTTTACCGTGTGTTTTTCTTGATCTTTGCCATGTGCGATTCTTTGCCGTGTGTCTTTGTCTGTACTAAACCGTGCGTTTTTCTTTACCGTGTGCAACACACGGCAAAGAAAATCAATGCCGTGTGCCCGATGAAATGCACACGGTAAAGAATCGAGCACACGGGAAAGATGTGCTCTCCCGTGGTGATGTACCGTTGCAAAGATATAGAGTAGGTGTAAAATATGGTGTAAAATAGTTATTCTACTCTCTGAGAGTCACATAGCGTGACCGTCTGGAGAGACATATAGAATTGATCAAGACATACAGATACCTGGTCATGGCGTTTCTATTGGCATGACATTACAGCCCGAACTATTTCTGGCTACTACTACGTACATAACAAGTGCTTGATTTCATCCTTACCGATAAACCAATATCGAGAAAAAATTATGCACCCTCTTTGGGGAACACTGCAATTTCTAACACATTTTCTTTCAGATGTATTCAATAAATTCAAGGGTGAAGATGGGAGCTTCAACAAGGACATAACCGGTGATCTAAGGGGGTTGTTAAGTTTATACAATGCAGCTTACCTTTCGGTCCATGGTGAATCAGAGCTCGACGAAGCCATCTCTTTTGCAAGGCATCATATTGACTCCATGAGGGGTAGTCTTGAGTACCCTTTGTCTGAGCAAGTCAAACGAAACCTTGAGATTCCGTATTCAAGGACGCTGAAGAGAATAGATGCACCATATTATATTGAAGAGTACAAAAAGGAGCGAACATGCAGCTCGTCCATTCTAGAGCTTGCAACGCTCGACTTTAATCTTCTTCAGATTCTTCACCGACAGGAGCTCAAGGATTTTTGTCGGTATGTACGTCATTTCCTTATAGTTTTGTCATGACTGGATACAAACTTCTAAATCAGCTGTGCTCCCATACTGTTGTTATAAAGCTATGGTAATGGTGTTGGTTTTAGGTGGGGCAATGAACTATATGAAGAAGTGGAACTAAACTACTCTCGGAATCGTATCGTTGAATGCTACTTCTGGTCCTACACAGAGTACTACGAGCAACACTATGGAGATGCACGAATAATCCTTGCCAAGTTACTTGTGCTAGCAACATTCTTAGATGACACTTTTGATATGCATGCTAGCCTTGAAGATGGCCGAAAGTTTAACGAAGCAATACAAAGGTTGGAAACATTAATCTGTTTTGTTGGTTTACAGAATTGTATATATTAATCATGCATGCATGCTGGTCGAATATATTTAAATTAACGGGCCATGCATATACGTGCAGATGGGATGTAAGTGCTATTCCTCTTTTACCAGAGTACCTGAAGAAGTACTATGTCAGGTTGATGAATACCTTCGTAGAGTTTGAAGCAGATCTCAAACCAGATCACAAGTATCGTATTGTTTATTGTAGGGCTGCGGTATGTGGCTGTGGAAAAAAATTATCTTGTCAATTGTTCAAAAACAATTATTTTCACTAGTTCCATAGACGTAAAAATAATCTCCTCCTCGCGCAGTTCCAAACTCTCTGCAGACACTACCAACAGGAATCTGAATGGTTTCATAGCGGCTACATACCAAACTTCGAAGAACAAGTGAACTGCTCAGTCATCTCTGCCGGTACTCCAACGCTATTTGTGGGTTCACTTGTTGGAATGGGTGACGAAGTGACCCAAGAAGCTTTTGAGTGGGCCATCGGTTTCACCGACGCTGTTAAGGCTTGCGGCGAGGTGACACGTTTCATGGACGACCTGGCTTCATTTGAGGTATGTACATTTACTTACGTCTCATGTGCGTGCATACGTACATATGCAACTTGATCATATGTACTTATCAAAACTAAATTAAATGAAAAATGCATGTAATTTTGTGGCAGCATGGAAAAAACAAGATGGATGTGCCCAGCTCCTTGGAATGCTATATCAACCAGCACCACGTTGCGAGTGAGGTAGCTATCGCCGTGCTGGAAAACCTGGTGGAGGACGCATGGAAAACAATCAATCAGGCGAGGTTTGATCGCCATGCGCTGCTCCCACTCGTAAACCGAGTCGCCAACCTCACCAAGAGCATGACCCTGTTGTTCCGCGACAAAAGTGACCACTACACATTCAGCCGTGGCAACAAAGACAGGATCCATCAGCAGTTCGTTGCGCCTATCGCCCTCTAGCTTTGTCGACCACAATCGACGAGCGAAAAGGAGCGTACAGATATGCCCTTCTATCTATGTGTGTACTTTCAGTTTCCAAATAAGCGTGCATCTTTGTTTTCATTTTTCCAACTTGGTATGTACTACTTCCGAATCCAAATGAGCAGGCGCGTAATGGTGCGTGCATGTTCTGTTGCAATATTAATTTCCCTATTTCATAATGTTTGAGGTTTGAATGAAATGGAATATATCCATGGTGAAAGAGCGAGAGAATGGCATACTTCTTGTTCTGCTATTGTTTACTTTTTACCACTAGTTTTTAACATGATACTGGTACATAGACTACATGTAATTGTATCCTTTTATATTAATATATTCTCTTTGTCGAAAAAAATTATCAACACGGCGGTGCGATTTGATGCGCAATGTTTGATTGTTCAGCTGCTGGACTATCATCTCTTGCTTGTTCCTTGTTCCTGTGGTTTGTATGAATGTATGTGGGCTTAGAGCATCTTCACGGGCGCCCTCATCGGCCCATTAGGGGCATATACGCCAAATTGGCCCCTCGCAACCAACATCGAGTCCAGCCGGTCTAAAAAATTGTTCGGTAACACCTTGTCCGTCGCCAAACTAGGGGACTGCCTAGGGGTGCCAAACACTCATGGGCATGGCCGTCATGTAGGATAGGCGGGAACCAGCCACGCCCTCCCCCCTAGCCCCCTCCTGTCATCCTGTCGTGGTGGTGTCACGGCAGGATGGCTAATTGTTTGGGGTCGATGGACGCTGGAGGTGCTCGGGGAGGGATCACGCAGCGAGTAGCCGCGTGTGGGATGAAACAAGCACTGCAAACAACAAGATCTACCCAGGTTCAGGGCCCTCGTGTGGAGGTAAAACCCCTACTCCTGCCTTTCTCTCTTTATAAGTGTGTGTTACCGAGTAGCCACAGTACAGTTCTGGCCTACAGCCGAGTAGCCACCCTTCTCTCTACTTGATGATCTAGGTCAAGAATGTGAACTTATGCAACCTCGCGTAACGTCCCTCGTGCAGGAGGGGGTAGGGCACCTTATATACTGGTGCCCAACCGGATACAGCCAAGAGGGAAAAGTACAAATAGATGTCGACATAGTGTGCACACTACACACTTCCAGCTTCTCGCTGACAACTTTGGCTTCCTAGTTTGTCTTGTGTGGAAAGTCGTTGTGCAATACCAAGATGACGATCTGTTATCACTGTCACGGCTACAGGGTAGGCCCCCTAACCTGCGCCGCCCTGCTGACACCCTGGCGCGGATAAGCACGCACTCTGCAGATGAACGGTGCACCAGTACGGACCCAGGATACGCGGGATCCTGTGTCAGAACGGCTCCTTTGACTTCTGGCCCGAGTAGGAACTCACTTCCTCTACTCAGACCATATCCTCTACTCGGAAGAATGTAACTTCCCCGATTCTTCCTTCTGTCCATTAGCAGGTACGGCCGGATAGCAGTGAACCGGGTAGCGAGAACCGGGTAGCCAGCTACTCCGCCAAACCTCTCCTTTGATCTTGCCTTTAGCACTTGCCTTACCCCTACTCGGGGGTAACCCCCCGACATTAGTCCCCGAAGCTGGTAGAGTCCTGCGAACTTGTTCACTAGGCTCTTCCAGCTTAAAACAAATCATCGCCTTTGAACCGTAGGATGCCGAGTAGCACCATTTCCCTTCTCTGTCGCCGAGTAAAACGACTTTGTGAAATCTTGAACATAATCTCAGCGTGGCAGAGCAAATCCATCTCTCTGCATCACAACTGGACACGTGTCATGCCCTCGTACCCCCGACGCCTCGGTGCTTGGGATATGACAGGCCACGCGGCCATCACTGCGACCTGGGCCCACCGGCCCGTTAGGTCACTTCACCTGCAGTTATTAGCCCACGATCTCGACGTGGGATCAAGTGCGCCCGTTATGCGCGCAACCTGCGCTGTGTGCGTTTCTAACCGGCTCGCATCCCACGTCGCACGATCCCCACGCACAACTGATCCCACTAACTCCGCTAGTAACGGCAACCCGACGGGAGGGATAAATACCCCCTCGGTAACTCCTCCTTCTCTTTCCTGCTCGCATTCATCTCCTGCCTCTTCGCTTTTCCACTGCCGCAGAGCACTCCGCCGCCGCGCATCCTTGCCGTGCCGCTGCTCTGTGCAACGCCGGAAAGCTAGCCACTCCTCCACCAAATCTCCACGAATCTTCCATCCATCCACTTCCTCTCCATGGCTCGTGATGACGACGCCCGCGCCGGATGGGCAGGATCTGAGGTCACGGCGGAGGATTGCCAATGGTTGGTAAACACCCGCCGTGTTCCTCCCGGCGTACGGTGTAGGCCCGCGGACGGCGAACTCGTCCCCACACCGGAGGCGGATGAGTTCGTCGTGTTCCTCGCCCACTTCAAGCGAGGATTCGGCATGCCCGTTTCGAATTTCTTCAAAGAATTCCTGAACCACTTCGGGCTGCAGCCGCACCACCTGCCTCCTAACGCCATGGTGATGCTCGCGTACCATGTCGTGGTCTGCGAGGCGTTCCCTGGTGTGCGCCCAACGGTGCATACCTGGGCACTCTACTTCTTCTTCCGGAAGCAGAGCGTCCCCAAGCCCGGAAGCACGGAGAGCTCCCGCAGTATGACGAAGACGGGAAGCGCAATGATGCTGCAGCGTGGCTCCATCAACCACCCGCGCATCAAGGGGCTCGATACGGTGCGCAAGTGGCAGCGCACCTTCTTCTACGTCAAGAACGTTCCTGCCAAAGAAGGAGCGCAGGTCACGGACCGGATAGGGCTCCCCAAGTGGACGAACACGCCGCCCACCCAGCAAAATTGGGGATACAAGCCGAAGCTGGAAGGCGATATCCTTCAGGTCGAGAAGCGCCTCGCCGAGCTGAGGGAGTTGGGATTCAAACGTGATGATCCCATCGCGTGTTGGATCTCGAGGCGGGTGCTCCCGCTTCAGCGCCGCTCCCACCTCATGTGCTATATGGGAGGCAACAGGGACTGCACGAGAACCACCACATTCGAGCTGAGTACAGCGGACGTAGCCGTCTGGGCGCGCTCCATCGTGAAGACCGGCCTCACCGACAACTGTATGCTTTGTGTTTGCATTCCGTGCCGGGTAGGATCCCTTAGCCTTTTGCTCAACTGACTTGTATTGACTGCCTTTCTTTCCAGCACATTGACAGCCAGCTCACTGAGAATGAGGAGCGCCTAGAGGGCAACTGGAGCAAAGAACGGGAAGAGGACGACGAGATCGCCTACGACACCCAGGCCACCGTCTGTGTTCCTCGCGCCGAACAGCAGGGTAAGCACCAAGTTGATGCGTCCATTCGTGACTGGTCTGAGGACGATGATGAAGGTGACTGAGTTCGCCTCCCTAGTTGCGAGTAGCGCGATCCCATTTCCTTTCCGCTTCTCAACTACTTCTTCTCCTCTACTCTGCAGACGAACCCGATGCGGACGAGGAAGACGAGGATGTCCTCGACATCGATCCCGTCGCCGTGGCTGCTCCTACCATTCAGAAGAGGGCAGGTATCGGTGCCCAAGAGCCCGCTGCCACGAAGGCCAAGAAACCCGAGAAGAAGAAGAAAGTTTCAGGCAGAAGGCCACTCCCTACCCGCAAAGGGTAAGTAATTTCCTTCTACGTTATACTCTGCTGCTGCTTCTCGGTGTTCTCTTCCCCTCCTCTTTTTATGAACTCCCTTTCTCCTTCAGTGATCCTTTGGATGCCGATGCTGCTGCGGCTCCCGCCACCTCCAAAAGAAAACCAGCCATCGACCTCAAGGCGCTCATCGATCTCTTCGAAGACGAGGATGAGCCCGCAGCACGGGATAGGACACGTGCGCCCTCTCCCGTGAAGGAAGAAGAAGAAGATACCAAAGCCGAGGACATGGGCGCTGGTGACCAACACATGGACCAGGAGCAGCAGGCCCGCGCAGAACAGAGTGCGCAGGATGCTGCTCAAGACGAAACCCCCCTTCTCCCCCAGCTGCCTCAGCTGGGGAGAACATCGCGCAAGATGCCGAGTACCAAGACCATGCCGCCCTTGAGCGGCAAGATGAGAATCTGGAGCAGCCAGAAGACGAAGTTGTTGTTCAGGACGACCCCGCGGCCCAGCCACGGGTAGAAGAACCAGAAGATGTACAACCCGATCCCGCTACCGAGCAGCGGGTTGAGACGACCATGGAGGAGCAAGACCTGCAGAGCCAAGCGCAGGCGGATGCTGCGCCGGGTAGCCGGCCCTCTGTGCCGCCTACCCAGCAGGTTACTCCTCCTACTGCACCAAGCCCTTCACGACCAGTGAAAAAGACCAAGACTGCACCAAGCCCTCCAGCTAAGCAGAGCACAAAGAAGACTGCGTCGAGCCCTCCTCCCAAGAAAGTGCTAAGAAGACTACTTCTCAGACGGATGCTGCCGGCAAGAAGGCCATCCAGTCTGACGCCCCAGTTCGCAGGAATCCACCGCGCAACGCTGCGCAGGATGCTGCTATGATGCCGCCGCCGAAATCAACCGGGAAGGCTGTTGCGCAGAGCGCGCAGCTTACGATTGGCCCTTCTGGCAGTTCCGCTGGCGCAGGCGAGGGATCGAGCGCTCAACAGCCGGAACCCAGCTTCCTGCCTTACATGTTGCAGATGGCCAAGCATCATAGTATAAAGTTGAACAAGACTGAGCAGCGGATCGCCCTTACGAAGGGCGGCCAGGCCAAAGCAGTAGATTCCAAGTTGCCGGATAAGAATAAAACCCGTGCGATCTACTCACGCGAGGTCCAGGAGACTGAGGTGCAATCCGAGGGGCTCGAGCAGATGATTGACCGAGTAGGCTTCATCGACCAGGTGTGGGAAAGCGTCGTCCATGGCAACAAAACTTGGGATGGCATGACCGTGGGCCCACTGGACCACTGGCGCGTTGACTGGAACAAAGCTGACATGGGCTACAATCCCATGACCATCTCCTCCAATACAAGCACATTGGCCTCGAAGCTATTCGTTCACCGCAAGGCCGCCGAAGACCTCGAACAGACATACGCTGTAAGTTTCATTTGCTTGTTCCGAGTTGTTTCTTGTTCCGAGTTGCAACTTTTCTTCTCTTCTATTCTTCTTTTTCTCCTTATCCCTTACCCAGTCCCCGAGATTCGAGCCGAGTAGACGTGTACTGAACCGAGTTGTCGTCTTCTCGGGCCAAATCTTTGAAAAACTGTCTAACTCCTTCTCTTTCGTTTTCCCAGAATAGCCTCATGAAGAGGACAAATATGTTCCGGCGGCTGCTCTGGAATCAGTACATCGCCAAGAGGCGCATTGAGGCCCTGGAGAAGGAGCGCAAGAGTGACGCTGAGACGGAGCAGGCTGCGGTTGATCGTGCCCTCCAGATTTCCGAACTTGAGAGTAAGCATCTAGCTATTCGGTTAATGCGTTTTGTGTTTACGCCCGTGTTTGCTCTTTGCTCTAACTCCTTCTACTCTGCAGGCAAGTTTCAGGCGATGGCAGAGGAACACAAACATTGCCATGTCTTCGTTGCTTCTGCTGAGACCACCATCAAGCAATTGGAAGGTGAGTTGCCGTCTACTCTGCTTGTTTTTCTCCTTTTCCTTTGTTACTCTGCTAAACGTACTATCCTTTCCGCAGAAGAAAACAAGAAGTTCCGGGAAGACCATCTCAATTGTCTGATGCCTGCCGAGGTGCAGCAGCAGCTGGCTACCCGAGAGGCAGAGCTGCAGAAAGAACGCGACGCAGAGCGCGCCGAGTTCGAACAAATGCAGGTAAAGCTGAAAGACACTCTGCAGGATGCTCTGAACCTAGCCTCCGAGAAGGACCGAGTGAAGGCAGCAGCCAAAGCTAAGGAGAAGGCCCTCGAGTTGGAAAACGAGGTGCTGAAGAAGAGCAACGCGGACCTCATGCTCCAGCTGTCCAACTGTCGGAGAATTGAAGAGAAGCATGTTGCGGATGAGGAGGCTTGGAGGAGAAAGCTGGAAGCGCTACTCTGCGAACTTAACAGTAAGTTCGCGCTTCTGTGCACTTGCCTGTTTCCTTCTTCTTCTGTTTGGCTTGATTTGCATCTCTTCTCTGCCTCCGTTTCTAATCCTTTCTGATAGCATTCTCAGAAATCTTCCCTGACCTCTGCGCGGCTTGCACACCTTCCCTGGCTAAGGCGCAAAAAATTCGAGCTGAGAAAGGACTGCCCACGAACACCAAATCTACAATTGAGGACAATCTCATGAGCATCCAGTCACAGCTCCACCATCTTAGGGGCTTGGGCACCGACTTGGTGTCCACAGCCTTCTAGCTTCACGCTCTGTTCTGGCCTCAAGACTCTGCGCCAGAGACCATCAGTGCGCTCTCCGAGAAGCTCAATGGTGTCAAGGCCGAGTTGAAGAAATGGCGTGCGTCCGCAGCTCGGGCAGGCGCCGATCTGCTGCTTCTCTTCATCTGCAGCTGGTACGAGAACCTGAATCTCGATACCATTCTTGAGGTGCGCCAGAACTCGAAGTGGCATAACGATACCGACTGCGTGACTCGCCGCTAGGCAGTTGCGTACGAGATTGCCTCCTACGCGGACACCGCCCTCCTCATCGACGGCCCCACCGAGCCTGACACCGAGGTGGAAGGCGAGGATGAAGATGAAGATGAAGACGAGGACGAGGACACCGAGTCGGATGACTTGAGGTGCTTCGAAAACTCTCGAGCAAAGGTTGGATCCGGGAAGGGGAAGGGCAAGACTGCTGCGGATAGCGACGAGGAGCCGGATGCTGAAAGCCAAGACGCCACCATCACTGCCGAGATGGTGAGCCAGGGTGCGGCTCCTGAGCTGGGCTCGTCTTCTGGCGCGGCCCTTGACGACGCGGCGCTACTCCGCACGCAGTCCACTGCCTCTACTTCAGCTACCGACCCCATCTCGGTGGCCACTGCCACCTCTGAGCAAGCTGCTGCCAACACTGAAGCTGATGCTGCTAACGCCAACTTGGAGAACACTGCTACTTCCAATTAGTTACCTCCTGAAAACACTTATGCTCCAAAACTTTTATCAGATACCCGGGATGCCGGGTGCATATGTATCAAACAATTATCTTTTTCGTTGCTACTCAGTTTTATTTCCCTTGACGTTTGAAGTTTATTAATTTGAGCAATTCTGGCTTGATGCCGGGTTGCGTTATCATGCAAGTCCCCGAGTTGTATTTTTTATCCGCTCTTCCTTTTTATCTCAGCTCTTACCTGCAACTTGTTGCTTTTTTGGTAGTCGAGTCACAAGAGTTTAAAGTTGGAGTTTCAAATACTTAGCCACTTAGAAACATTCATAGTAACGCTACTCATCACCTAGCCGAAAAAAGGTTAACAGAAAAGCAGTAAAGAACGCTCTACTCGGTTCCTGCGCTCCTCTTTTCCTTAGTCATTTTTCTCGTGCTCATTGACCTCTAGCTTGTTCTCTTGCTTGCCATGAAGCCGGGTTTCGGACAGCAGCTGAGTCGAAGAGTTGGCTTTTAGGTTTAAACACAGTACTAAATGTACCTCTGAAATTCTGAGCAGAGCGACCGAGTAGACAAAGGTAAAGCAGAATAGAAACACGTAGAGCTAGCTGGACGAGGGAAGTCCCCGAGTTCATTTTTAGATTGCAGAGTAGAGGTTTAACTCGGATAAGAGGGTACATATACATTTTTGCTCACGAATGAAAGCGACGGAGTAGAGCTACATTCTAGGGGCGCTTAGATTCCTCTCCAGCTTTATCCGGCCTGTTCTTCTGTGATGGCTGTACGTCGACAAGATAATAGGCATCATTGTGTAGAGCCTTGCTCACAATTAATGGCCCTTCCCATGGAGGAGATAGCTTGTGCATCCCGGCTGTGCGCTGCACGAGCCTAAGCACCATTTCTCCTTCTCGCAAAACCCTTGGGTTCACTTTCCGGCTATGGTAACGCCTCAAGTTTTGCTGGTAAACAGCTGATCGTGACAGAGTAAGCTCTCTTGCTTCTTCTAGCAGGTCAACGTCATCTTCTCGAGCTTCTCTCCCCTCCGCCTCAGTGTAGAGGGTTACTCGGGGGAGTCATGCTCTAGGTCAATTGGCAACACGGCCTCAGCCCCATAAACCAAGAAGAATGGTGTGTAGCCGGTTGACCGGTTAGGGGTAGTCCTTAGACTCCACAACACCGCTGGCAACTCGTCTAGCCAACACCCAGGTGTTTTCAGCAGCGGCTCAATCAGCCTTGGCTTTATGCCTGAAAGCACCATGCCATTTGCTCTTTCCACCGTCCCATTGGAGACGGGATGCACGACAGACGCGACATCTAGTCGGATGTGCTTATCTCTGCAGAATCTCACCATGGCACCCTCAACAAAATTCGTGCCGTTATCCGTGATGATGCTATGCGGGTAGCCGTATCTCAACATCACGTCCTTCAGGAAACGCACAGCTGTGGCTCCATCACACTTCCGAATAGGTTTCACTTCAATCCACTTGGTGAACTTATCAACCATGACCAAGATGTGAGTCATGTTGCCTCTAGCCGGCTTGAAGGGACCGACCATATCCAGACACCAAACAGCATATGGCCAAGTAACGGGAATGGTTTTTAACTCGAAATCAGGCATGTGGATCTTACTTGCGAATCTCTGGCAGCCGTTGCACTTTCTCACAATATCTTCAGCTTGCTTCAAAGCAGTGAGCCAGAAGAAGCCATGCCGAAAGGCCTTTTTGACTAGAGCTTGAGAAGAGGTGTGATGCCCGCATTCTCCTTGATGTATTTCCACCAGAATTTCTTCTCCTTCTTCCGGTTCCACACAGCATTGCAACACGCCAGTGGGACTTCTTTTATGCAGCACTTCTCTGAAGATGGTGTAGCCCTTGGATCTTCTCTGAATTTGCCTTGCGGTAACCTCATCATGTGGCAGGATGCCATCCTTTAGAAAAGATAATATGGGCATAGCCCAACTCAACGTTTCCCGTGCGGGAAACACTGGTTCGTCCACTTCCATCGGAACAGCCACCACTGCGTCTTTTTCTGAGTTGGGGTTGATTCTCTGCAGCCCCGAACGGTTTGCAAGGACTTCCTCAATGAACGCGACAGTCCCCGAGTTGAGAGGGGCAGTCCCCGAGTAAGGAGGGGCAGTCCCCGGGTTGCAGGCGCCAGTCCCCGGGATGGAGACTGCAGTCCCCGGGTCCTTTTTTGCACCTTCCCAGTCAATCTCCATTGGGACAGCTTCCTCACTAGGCAGAGAAGGAACGAAAATGGACTCCGAGTTGGGGGATGGCTTGATTGATGGCTTTCTCAAATGCTCCAGGGCAATCCCAGCCGGGATGTACTGCCGAGAAGACCCCAACTTGGACAGTTCATCAGCTGCCTCGTTCTCTGCTCGGTGGATGTGTTGGAACTCGCAGCCTTCAAAGAATCCGGTCATAGTTTGTACCAGGAAGCGGTATGATGCCATGTTGGCATCCAAAGCATCCCAAGTACCAGAAACTTGCTGCACAACCAGATCCGAGTCGCCATAGCATATGATGCGCTGCACACCAACTTCCTTGGCTACCTTCAAGCCATGTACCACAGCCTCGTACTCTGCTACGTTGTTGGATGCCTTGAAGTGGATTTGCAGCACGTACTTGAGTTGATCTCGCTTGGGCGACGTAAGCACTACGCCAGCGCCAAGGCCTTCCTTCACCTTGGAGCCATCGAAATGCATCTTCCAGTAGTTGGATACCGGAGTAGGAGGCTCATACTGCACCTCAGCCCAATCCACAAGAAATTCCGCCAGAATCTGAGACTTGATGGCTTCTCTTCTTGCATACGCGGGAGCATACGCGGCCAGCTCGATTGCCCACTTGGCTACTCTGCCACTTGCTTCCTTGTTGCCCATGATATCCGAGATGGGAGCTGAACTCACCACGGTGATGGGATGTTCTTGGAAATAGTGCTTTAGCTTCTTGGCGCCCAGGTACACGCCGTAAGTCATCTTCTGGTAGTGCGGGTAGTTCAATTTGGAGCTGGACAGCACCTCGCTGAGATAATACACTGGCCGCTGCACACTTTTACCTTCCTCTTCTCGCTCCACCACAATCACCACGCTGACTACCTGGTTGGTAGCGGCTATATATAGCAGCATTGGCTCCTTGGATAGCGGACTAGGCAAGATGGGAGCGCTACCCAGCATCGCCTTCAGCTCATTGAATGGCACATCAGCTTGCGGTGTCCATACGAACTTGTCGCTTTTCTTCATCAACTGATTCAGAGGCAGAGCCTTCTCGCCCATTCTGCCCAAGAAACGACTCAGAGATGCCAAGCAACCAGTGAATTTTTGCACATCCTTCAGGTATCTCGGCAAAGACATGCTCTCAATAGCTTTTATCTTTGAAGGATTGGCCTCAATGCCCCGACTGGATACCAAGAAGCCGAGCAGCTTGCCAGCCGGGACGCCAAAGGTGCATTTACTCGGGTTCAACTTCATCTTGTACTTGCGCAAGTTAGCAAAAGTTTCCTCAAGGTCACTAAGCAGAGTATGTGTTTTATTCGTTTCGATGACAATGTCATCTACGTACACCTGCACATTTTTGCCGACTTGATCATGGAAGCATTTCTGCATGCATCTCTGATAAGTAGCACCCGCATTCCGCAACCCAAAGCACATGACACGATAGCAGTGTAACATCCTCAATTTTTGCTAATTAAAGTGTGTGGTGTTGTGTTCATATCATACATGCATGAAACCACAAATTTAAGCAATGTTTGAAACCAATTTAAATTAGGAATTTAAATGGTTTGAGAAAATCCCACAGATAGTACTTATTTTGGTTTCCAAAGTTTTGTTCTGAAAATTATTTCAAATTTATCAAAGCAACACATGGTTAGCTTGGAAATTTTATAAGCTTTCCAAAAACTATTTTTGCTAATTTTTCTGTTTGCAAAAAGGTCCCCAAAACCTCTGTTTTCTTCTCTGTTCTCAAAGAGAAAAGGACCTCTTTGTGGTTTTCTGAAAGTTCAGGGGGGTTTTCCGAATTTATCCTTTGTCTTCTTCCTCCTTCGGCCAGTAGGCAGCAGCTCACCGACGGTGCCTTGAGCCACGTCCTGCTTCGGTCTTCTCGTCGCGGATAAGGCGCCGGAAGAGAGGCGTGCTCCCTCACTCTCCCTCTGCTGCGTTCGTGTTGCCTCTCTCTCTGTATTTCTTCCCAGGAGAAGACCCTAACCCTAGTTATTGTGCCTCCGGCCGCCGGCGAATCGCCGCCTACTCCGGCTCTCCCCCGTCGATTCGAGGCCATCAAGAGCTCCAACATGTTCTCCTGCCCCTCCACACCAAGCCTCGGTTGCCGGGATGCCACGGAATGCCGGAATCGAGCCGGCCACTACCGCCATGGCCGCCGGCTCCCCGTGGTCGCCGCCGGCGAGTCTTGCCGTTCCTGACCCTTCCGAGCACTCCTCTAGATTCCCCACCCCGTGGTGACCTCCCCCAAGCCCATGCCTTGGCCTCCCGTGCACCGAAGCTCCTTGCCGCCGTCCGCCATGTCCGGCCGCCGTCGGACCTCGTCGCCGGCGAGGAATCCGGCCACCATTCGGCCTTCCGCCATCACCGCTCAACTCCCCACACACTCCTCTCCCTCACGGTATAGTTTAATTTCTGTAGTTCGCGCTAATTTCGACGAATTTGAAACCCACCTGTGTAGAACACAGCACTGTGATGTCACAGTGACATCAGAGTGATGTCATTTTTCCTCTAGTTAATTAATTCCAGAAAATAGTTAATTTTGTAAATTGAATAACTATTTAAATATTATTCAGAAAAATAAAATGAAAGTATGGATATGATCCTAAAAATATTCTCTACCTAAAAATGTTATTTCCACACATGTTTGAGAAATTCCAAAAATAAGCATTTATTTAATATTGTTTATTCATTTAAAAATAGAAAAATAAGTGTTTATTCAATAAAATTAGAAAATTAAAAGTTATATACCTTTTTGCTCAAAATGACAAGTGCAATCTATTTATGATGTTTTCAACCTCATTTGAGCAACTAAAATGGTACTCCCTTCCATAATCACCCGAAACCCCCTCCGGGGTCTATTTCGGGACTTTTCCACTAAAACTGTATTTCTGACATATGAACCCTAGCAAACCAACGATCATGCTTAGGGATTTATTTCAGTGCATTAATTTGCTCATGCATACATATTGCGCATTGCATCGATGCCATGTTTGATTGTTGTTTCTCTTTCGGTGTTGTTTCCCCCTCCGGTAGAACGTGACTCCGAAGAGAAGGCCAACATTCCAATGGTGAATACTTGATCTTAATCGACAAGTCAAGCACTTATCCAGAAGATCTATCTATTTGGTTTTCTTTTAAGCAAGGCAAGCATAACCTCTTATCTGCTCATATACGTTTTCCAACATCATTTGAGTCTCGTACTTTGCATTCGATTCCAAAGTACTTGATGCTAGTAGATATAGTTCACCTATATACTGCATTGCCTCAATATCCTGACCCACTGCTCCTAGCCGCCATAGTTTTGCTTGTGCGCATCGCCAGAGCCTCATATCTGCTTTGCTTAGCTTCACATGTTTGATACCTCTGCTCCATCCGGTTGATGAATCAGAGATGCGATAACCTAGTATGATATGATGACGTGGTAAGATGAGCACTGTGTGGTTAACTTGATTTAAGGCTTGTACGGAAGGCCACTTGGGAAGTGGTTGTTCGTTCCGTACTTGCCACCCCTAGGAGTAAGGTCGGACGCAGAAGCCAAGACTGAGCGTACAACCACGCGCGATGGCCATGAGCCTCGCCGACCGACTAACTTAGCTGGCTTTATCCATGAGTCACGTAGTTTGAGATTTCCATTCGGCACCGCAAATAAAACCTTTTAAACGGTTTTGAAAACAAAATGCTCCGCTAGGGCGTGACCGGGGCCAAGTGATGGACGTACACGGATCTTGACCCCGCCTCACAGAGACAGGTGCCGTCAGGAGGATGGCCAACCTCCCTGTTGATGGGGTGGCCCTGTCTTGGGTTGACTCATGGATAGGGTTGGGTAAGGTAAAGGTCGTGGCCAGCCACCCTCTGCCGCGTTCCATGGAAGAGCGTACATGTGGCGCTAAGAGTCGGATGGTACGTGTGGGTAAAGTGTACCCCCTGCAGGGATAAATCTTTTCGAGAAGCCGTGTCCGCGGTTAAGGACGGCTTGGTGGAAGTAATTTGGCCATAGATAACTTGAACATGACGTAAAGATGTTGACAAAGCATGGAGGCAATAGATGAAGGGTGCCTCCCCGGAGATGCCGGGAGGGGTGATCCTTGTAGCATGTGAGATGCTAGGAATTGATGTTGGTGGATTCAAAAGATGATGATTACAGTAGTGAGTTTCTCATCTGTTTTGAAATATTCTATGAGACGTGCTATTCTTCCCTCGACTTGGAAAACAAAGATTGCTTTACGCAAAACAGCCTTCATAAAACCTTTTCTGAACCAGCAGATATATAATAGGTTAACTAAGTCTTGTTGAGTACCTCCCGTACTCAGGTTTGCTTAATTTTGGTTCAGGTTGGAGTTCGTCACTTCAGTGGTGGTTCAACGTGGACATCGACGAGTAGTTTGGGGTTCCCAGGTAGCAGCCTGGAATCTATGGCTGGGACGTCGCCTTATGTTGCGGCCTCTTAGGCCTTTTTGGTTCTTGTTGATTAGCAACACATAATTTGCCTTTCGTTGTCTGATGTAATGTTGGGGTCGTGTGACCTCTGTTTGTAAAGCTATACTCTACTAACACCTGTTTAATAAAGCTTCATGTTTAGAGTACTGCTTTGATCGGTTGTTGGTTTCGAGCTCATTGTTATACAGTTTTGGCTATGCCTGCATAGTTGTCGCAGTCGAGGGGTTGTGGAGCCGATGATCCATGTCCGAGCCCGCCTGTCGATGTGATCGGCCTGGGGCGAGGTAACCCCAGTAACCCTCGATTGTTGTTGCACTTTCTGGACACATAGCAGCTATGTATAGCTTTGGTCCCGTTTCCTTCAGTTTCGTTCGATTCGTGGATGGTTTGATATGCATAGTTGGTTATGACTAGCATGGGTACAAGGAGTAGTAGACTGGGGATCCGGACTACGTGCCGATGAATCCAGTCTGCCTGCCGTTGTTTGTTGCGGCCGGGGCTGGTAACCCTGAAGCCCTTGTGAGTCCATGGCTAGGAGCACATAACAGTATGTATATCTCTGGGTCCGGGGTCTGACAAGTCTTGGTATCAGAGCAGGACTGCCTGTAGGAAAACCTTACTGCTTGGTCGATGTCGAGTCTAGTGTGTGTGAAAACTATTTTAAAACCCCAAAATGGATTGTGAAAATCTTCTTAGGATTCTTTTTACTCCTTACCTGGTATCGCTCTAACTCTGGGTCTCCTTATCTGTTTTGGATTTGAAAAGGTTTTGCTATCTCTTCTAGTCATTCAAAACCTAGGTGCCTTCTTTGGCAAGGACGTCGTTTACCCAAGTTGACCTAGTGTTCAGTTTCTAGAGTCGTGTGTGTTCCGTGTTCCCTTATCTCTTAAACTGGGAGATTTCCTTTCCATCATAATCTCTCAGAGTTGTGTGGATTCCACATTCTTCACATGTTTCAAAGTTCTAAATCCTGAACCTCGAGATCTGCTTTCCATCTCGAATGTATCTGTTACCCCCTGCTCAAATTCTTTCGGATCTATGTTGTCTTTTGAAAGATACTTCGTGATTAATATTCATAGTGTCCTTTAAGACATTAAGAGAGTAGTTACTCCTTTTGTTGTGTTTTCAACTTTGGACTTGAACCGAAGGTCCCGGAATGTGCCGAATTGTGGTGGGTTGAGTCATGTGGTTTCATAACCATGTGATGCTCATGCCATCAGTACAGGATGCTGACCTTTAACCCAAGTTTTGTTCCTTTGGATCCCGAAGAATCTGTTCTACCTCAGGATGGCTAGGTAATCTCGGCTTCAATAGCCATAGGTTTTCTCTAGGAATCAAAAGGGACCATGACAAGAGTGTTCTTTATGATTCTCATATCTTTCTTCTTGGTTCAGCTATACCAACCTTTTGGCATGGGTTCTACACATAAGTATTACCCCGTGCATCCAACGTGATCTCAGGATTTTCCAGAGCACGTTCCTACTCTTAGCTGCTTCCCGAACTCCATCCGTTGTTTGGAAACCAAGTTGCATAGGTCTGTTGAATTCTTCCAACGCAGTTCCTCTTGAGTTCCGTCAAAACATTCCACCTTGGGATGTTAGGAGAAACAAACTCCAGTACCTCGTTCATCTCTAGGACCAGGTCAAAATTTTGTAATCCACAGAATAAAGAAGTTTCGTTAGCTTCTGTTCTGTTCAATCTTCCAGTATCACACTCTTTATATCAAGAGGTTGTGTTAAGTATCATGGCCTTATTGATGAAGTGATGCTCTTACCGTCTTCACCCCCCTTCATCCAAGCTTGAATGCTTGAGAATGATGGGTCTGTTCATTGACATGTGTATCAGGTATTCTTAGCAATCCTTATTGCTTTGAAAAATCTAAGAAACATCTGTATCCTTCTTAGCACTACTGGTCACCCAGCCTCTGTTTGAAGTTGACTGAGTCACCAAATCCGTTCATTCCGGTGCACATCCTCGGTCAGAGAGTTAGGTTCATGCTGAAGCTCTCAAGATCGTATCGATTGCTTTGAAAAGCAAGATTCCTTCCGAACTCCAAGACATACCGGTAGGTTGTGATGTTCTGGTTGTCTTTCTAGAAGTATCACCAGGTTTTACCTGACCGTGATGTCTAAACCAGGAGTAGTTTGAACCACTCCTTTCTCCAAGGAACCCTGCTGGATGTCCTGGACTAGTTGGTTGAGCTTAATCACTAACTTGGAGAGTTGAAAGACAAAAGCTCCGCCTAACTTGATCCTTCGTTACTGGATGTCCACTTTCCTTTGCGTTGAAGCATGATAGTATCTCCTGAATGGACATGCTATCTTTCCACCCTTGATTTGATTTGGGCTATCGTCAGATTAAGTCCAGATTCAGGGACTATCCTGATGGTGTTTTCACTCATGGTGTTTGGCCCGAGTACACCTCATGTCCTTTGGTCTGACCAATATTCTGCCTTGTTCATATGTCATATGAATCCCTATTCTTGGAGTGTTTTGATAAGTGTGTTTTCGAGCCCATCGATGACATTCCTATTTTCTCCAAGTTGCAAGAGGTTCATGTTGAACAATTGGCATTAATGTTGGAAACTTTGAGAACCATCTTCGTGTCCCCACGAAGTTTGTGTTCTGGATGTTCGAAGTGACTTACTCCGGTTCATGTGCTAATGGTGAAAGTTGTCGACATGGATCTGAGTATAGGTCCAATGTTCACTCGGGAATAATCCCAAGTCGGTCATGCATGTGTGGACTATTCTTGAGATGTTAGGTTGTTACCTCCATTCCTTGAAGAAGTTTGCATCCACACTAAGCCATTGAATGATCGTTTGTGAAAGAGAAGAAGTTTAAGAACTTTGTTATCTTCGCAGTCATCTTCCCAACAAGGACTGCGATGTGTTTTGTTGCAAGTAAGTCATGTAGGTGCAACCGTCTTTCGCAAGTTGCTAATACATGAGTTCTGCAATCTCGCTCATCCTCTTGAGCGTGGCATCATAGTCCATATCTTGAGAATCTAGCAAGTGTGTCCTGTTGGTAACCGGTGCAAGCTCTTCAATCAAACACGTTGAGTCTCAGTTATTCAACCCACTAACCAGAGCTGAATCTCAAGCATCAATGATGGTTGGTGTTTCCTCAAGGGTATTGAATTAGGTCCTTTTGGAAGTACGGCATGGTTGATGTTGTGGTTGACACAATTAGCCGTAAGGCCTAATGTCATATCCCCTTGAATCCGTAAGAACAACCACTCCCCGTGAGAATTCTTGTGTGGCTCGTTCTCAACAAGTTTTCCTCCACGTTCTTCTAAACCGGAGTTTAACTTCCACCGATGACCTAATGAAGGCTTGTGTAAGCTGGATATTGGTATCGGGAACGTCAAGAAGACCTTGGAACTTATTATGTCCAATGTCTCTCTACCAAATCCTCCAAACCTCTCTTTCAGTGGAAACAAGTTCATCATGAGAATCATCTCTTGGTGTTTTGTGACCACCGTTGATCAGCTCCTTTTTTTTCAAGTTGTTGGTACATGAAATTATGTTTTCTCACGCTTTGTGTGAATTGGTCAGTTACTTCAGCCATGGGATCTTAACCATGTGGTAGATATATTGCTACGTCCAAACCACAATAGGAAAGAGATTCCCTATTCCTTCTGGTGTTTCAACCCTCGTTGGTTAACCATGTTTATGGTGTGACCAAAAATTCCTCCTTAATCACGGTGCTCCAACATTCCGTGGTTACTCATATTCTGTTGTGAAGTAACCTCATGATCTTCGACAAAGATTTCAAGGAAGCTGTTACGGAATGGTTGAAATTCCCGTTATCTCCCTTGTCCACTCCGAAGAGTGAACATGATCCTGTATCAAAATTCTCTCTCGCGCACGACTACAGTGTTTCCTCATGATCTCTCTCGTCTGTGGATATTATGTTTTCGTATCCAAGACCATCTTTCCCATCTTGGTAATCTGTTTGAAGAAACCTCAATGTCATAAGTTGTTCAACCTTTCTTTTTCAAAAGAATTTAAAGTCTTGTGCAAAGCTCATATTCTAATTCCTTTCAAGAACCATCGTCCATAAACTTGAAACCATCTTCTATTCACTCCGTTATCTTGATGCGTTTCATGCACGTTAACTCAACAGTTCTTTACGAACATTCCTGTCATGAGTTGTCCATGAGATACTCGATCTTCGTGAAGATCATTTCCTAAGAGTTTTCCTCTTACCTAAGGTGTATCCGTTCAACAATACACGATGCTACGGATCAACCTCTTCGAGAAAAGAACTGTAAGGTTCGAGAAGATCGTTCAAAACCGGTGTTCCTTCTTTCTTCTCCTTCGGGAATCTCGGGACGAGATTCTTGTAAGGGGGGTAGATTTGTAACATCCTCAATTTTTGCTAATTAAAGTGTGTGGTGTTGTGTTCATATCATACATGCATGAAACCACAAATTTAAGCAATGTTTGAAACCAATTTAAATTAGGAATTTAAATGGTTTGAGAAAATCCCACAGATAGTACTTATTTTGGTTTCCAAAGTTTTGTTCTGAAAATTATTTCAAATTTATCAAAGCAACACATGGTTAGCTTGGAAATTTTATAAGCTTTCCAAAAACTATTTTTGCTAATTTTTCTGTTTGCAAAAAGGTCCCCAAAACCTCTGTTTTCTTCTCTGTTCTCAAAGAGAAAAGGACCTCTTTGTGGTTTTCTGAAAGTTCGGGGGGGTTTTCCGAATTTATCCTTTGTCTTCTTCCTCCTTTGGCCAGTAGGCAGCAGCTCACCGACGGCGCCTTGAGCCACGTCCTGCTTCGGTCTTCTCGTCGCGGATAAGGCGCCGGAAGAGAGGCGTGCTCCCTCACTCTCCCTCTGCTGCGTTCGTGTTGCCTCTCTCTCTGTATTTCTTCCCAGGAGAAGACCCTAACCCTAGTTATTGTGCCTCCGGCCGCCGGCGAATCGCCTCCTACTCCGGCTCTCCCCCGTCGATTCGAGGCCATCAAGAGCTCCAACATGTTCTCCTGCCCCTCCACACCAAGCCTCGGTTTCCGGGATGCCACGGAACACCGGAATCGAGCCGGCCACTACCGCCATGGCCGCCGGCTCCCCGTGGTCGCCGCCGGCGAGTCTGGCCGTTCCTGACCCTTCCGAGCACTCCTCTAGATTCCCCACCCCGTGGTGGCCTCCCCCAAGCCCATGCCTTGGCCTCCCGTGCACCGAAGCTCCTTGCCTCCGTCCGCCATGTCCGGCCGCCGTCGGACCTCGTCGCCGGCGAGGAATCCGGCCACCATTCGGCCTTCCGCCATCACCCCTCAACTCCCCACACCCTCCTCTCCCTCACGGTATAGTTTAATTTATGTAGTTCGCGCTAATTTCGACGAATTTGAAACCCACCTGTGTAGAACACAGCACTGTGATGTCACAGTGACATCACAGTGATGTCATTTTTCCTCTAGTTAATTAATTCCAGAAAATAGTTAATTTTGTAAATTGAATAACTATTTAAATATTATTCAGAAAAATAAAATGAAAGTATGGATATGATCCTAAAAATATTCTCTACCTAAAAATGTTATTTCCACACATGTTTGAGAAAGTCCAAAAATAAGCATTTATTTAATATTGTTTATTCATTTAAAAATAGAAAAATAAGTGTTTATTCAATAAAATTAGAAAATTAAAAGTTATATACCTTTTTGCTCAAAATGACAAGTGCAATCTATTTATGATGTTTTCAACCTCATTTGAGCAACTAAAATGGTACTCCCTTCCATAATCACCCGAAACCCCCTCCGGGGTCTATTTCGGGACTTTTCCACTAAAACTGTATTTCTGACATATGAACCCTAGCAAACCAACGATCATGCTTAGGGATTTATTTCAGTGCATTAATTTGCTCATGCATACATATTGCGCATTGCATCGATGCCATGTTTGATTGTTGTTTCTCTTTCGGTGTTGTTTCCCCCTCCGGTAGAACGTGACTCCGAAGAGAAGGCCAACATTCCAATGGTGAATACTTGATCTTAATCGACAAGTCAAGCACTTATCCAGAAGATCTATCTATTTGGTTTTCTTTTAAGCAAGGCAAGCATAACCTCTTATCTGCTCATATACGTTTTCCAACATCATTTGAGTCTCGTACTTTGCATTCGATTCCAAAGTACTTGATGCTAGTAGATATAGTTCACCTATATACTGCATTGCCTCAATATCCTGACCCACTGCTCCTAGCCGCCATAGTTTTGCTTGTGCGCATCGCCAGAGCCTCATATCTTCTTTGCTTAGCTTCACATGTTTGATACCTCTGCTCCATCCGGTTGATGAATCATAGATGCGATAACCTAGTATGATATGATGACGTGGTAAGATGAGCAATGTGTGGTTAACTTGATTTAAGGCTTGTACGGAAGGCCACTTGGGAAGTGGTTGTTCGTTCCGTACTTGCCACCCCTAGGAGTAAGGTCGGACGCAGAAGCCAAGACTGAGCGTACAACCACGCGCGATGGCCATGAGCCTCGCCGACCGACTAACTTAGCTGGCTTTATCCATGAGTCACGTAGTTTGAGATTTCCATTCGGCACCGCAAATAAAACCTTTTAAACGGTTTTGAAAACAAAATGCTCCGCTAGGGCGTGACCGGGGCCAAGTGATGGACGTACACGGATCTTGACCCCGCCTCACAGAGACAGGTGCCGTCAGGAGGATGGCCAACTCCCTGTTGACGGGGTGGCCCTGTCTTGGGTTGACTCATGGATAGGGTTGGGTAAGGTAAAGGTCGTGGCCAGCCACCCTCTGCGGCGTTCCATGGAAGAGCGTACATGTGGCGCTAAGAGTCGGCTGGTACGTGTGGGTAAAGTGTACCCCCTGCAGGGATAAATCTTTTCGAGAAGCCGTGTCCGCGGTTAAGGACGGCTTGGTGGAAGTAATTTGGCCATAGATAACTTGAACATGACGTAAAAGATGTTGACAAAGCATGGAGGCAATAGATGAAGGGTGCCTCCCCGGAGATGCCGGGAGGGGTGATCCTTGTAGCATGTGAGATGCTAGGAATTGATGTTGGTGGATTCAAAAGATGATGATTACAGTAGTGAGTTTCTCATCTGTTTTGAAAATATTCTATGAGACGTGCTATTCTTCCTCGACTTGGAAAACAAAGATTGCTTTACGCAAAACAGCCTTCATAAAACCTTTTCTGAAACCAGCAGATATATAATAGGTTAACTAAGTCTTGTTGAGTACCTCCCGTACTCAGGTTTGCTTAATTTTGGTTCAGGTGGAGTTCGTCACTTCAGTGGTGGTTCAACGTGGACATCGACGAGTAGTTTGGGGTTCCCAGGTAGCAGCCTGGAATCTATGGGCTGGGACGTCGCCTTATGTTGCGGCCTCTTAGGCCTTTTTGGTTCTTGTTGATTAGCAACATAATTTGCCTTCCGTTGTCTGATGTAATGTTGGGTCGTGTGACCTCTGTTTGTAAGCTATACTCTACTAACACCTGTTTAATAAAGCTTCATGTTTAGAGTACTGCTTTGATCGGTTGTTGGTTTCGAGCTCATTGTTATACAGTTTTGGCATGCCTGCATAGTTGTCGCAGTCGAGGGGTTGTGGAGCCGATGATCCATGTCCGAGCCCGCCTGTCGATGTGATCGGCCTGGGGCGAGGTAACCCCAGTAACCCTCGATTGTTGTTGCACTTTCTGGACACATAGCAGCTCTGTATAGCTTTGGTCCCGTTTCCTTCAGTTTCGTTCGATTCGTGGATGCTTTGATATGCATAGTTGGTTATGACTAGCATGGGTACAAGGAGTAGTAGACTGGGGATCCGGACTACGTGCCGATGAATCCAGTCTGCCTGTCGTTGTTTGTTGCGGCCGGGGCTGGTAACCCTGAAGCCCTTTTGAGTCCATGGCTAGGATCACATAACAGTATGTATATCTCTGGGTCCGGGGTCTGACAAGCAGTAAGCCCCGTACGGGGTAATGAAAGCAGTCTTTATTTGATCAGCAGGGTTGAGAGCTATCTGATGAAAACCAGAGTAGTAGGCATCTATGAAAGATAAAAGCTCATAACCAGCAGTGGAATCGATCACCTGATCGATGCGGGGTAGCGGAAAGGGATCCTTGGGGCAGGCCTTGTTCAAGTCGGTGTAGTCGACGCACATGCTCCATGCGGTAGCGGCCTTGGGGTCCTACTTCTTCTTCTCAACCATGACCGGGTTGGCTAGCCAATCCGGATGCAACACCTCCATGATGAAATTGCTTATCAGCAGCTTGGTGATCTGATCACCGATGGCCTTTCTTCTCTCATCTCCGAAGCGGCGCATAGCCTGCTTCACTGGTTTGGCGTCAGGACGCACATGTAGCGAGTGCTCAACCAACTCCCTCGGGACACCTGGTAGATCCTCATTGGACCAGGCGAACACGTCCCGATTCTCACGGAGGAAGTGGATGAGCTCGCTTTCCTATTTCTCCCCCAACCCTGAGCCAATGATGGCAACACGGTCGGGGAACTCAGGGTCAACCTGGATCTTCTTTGTCTCTTGGCATGCCTGGAATGCCGTCCCGTACTAGGAACCCGGCATGCCTGGCGCACCACCTTGCGCTGCTTGCGCCATAGCCACCACCTCATGTATCTTCTTCTTCTCGGCAGCAACCACCATAGACTCCGCCAACTGAGAACCAGCATAGGCACACTCCATAGATTTCTTGTAATCACCAGAGATGGTGATTACGCCATTGGGACCAGGGATCTTCATCTTCAAATATGCAGCATGAGTAGAGGCCATGAACTTGCTCAGAGAAGGCCTGCCGAGTAGGGCGTCATAGGGGCTCTAGTGATCAACTACCTCGAACTGCAGGCTCTCTGTGCGGCAGTTCTCCCTGGTGCCGAATAGAACGTCTATCCACACTCAGCCAATTGGAGAACAAAAAACTCCTGGCACCATGCCGTGGAAAGTGGTCTTGCTGGGTAGCAGCATGTTCTCGGCCATACCGAGTTTTGCAAGGGTGTCTCTGTACACAATGTTGATGCTGCTGCCGTTGTCGATCAGTACCTTGCTGAACCTCACATTCTTCTGAGTACCCAAGAAGGTGGGATCCACCACCAAGGCGTAGCTACCCGGGTTGGGCATCACCTTAGGATGATCCGCTCTGGACCACGTGATCTCTTGGTTGCACCAGTGCAGGTAGTGAGGAACAGCAGGGATCACATCATTGACCTCCATGGCACGCCTGTGCTGAGACTGCTTGTCGACGGGCTGAGAGGTGAAGATCATATAGCTCTCGTGATGCTCCTGGTACTGGTTGCGGCCTCCATCTCCATTGTTACCATTGTTGTTGTTACCTCTGTTGTTGTTGCAGTTGCGGTCATTGTTGTTGTTGTTGTTGTTGCCCGTAGCCATCGTTGTTGAAGTAGCGGTTGGCTCCTAAAGCCACCTGGTTCACATTCTCTCTTCTCGGGAAGGCTGGAGGCCGGGCAGCAGGTGCGCGAGCAGGCTGCACGTTGGCATTCGCAGTTGGCAGAGGAGGAGGAGGAGGAGGAGGCAGGCCCTCATTCTTGATCTCTTCTCACCAACTGCACTGCCGAGTAGTGTGGTTGGCAGGTCTAGCGGGATGCCGAGTATGGAAGCTGCATGGGCCATCCTTCATGTCCTTGAAGACAAAGTTCTGAACAGGACCCGAGTTGCCGCTACCCTGCTGGGGAGCATTGTATGGCTTCTTGATGCTTTGGCCCTGATTCTGGTTCTACCCATACTGGGCTCCAGCAGTTTTTGGCCTCTGGCTACTCCCAGCTCCGGTAGTCACAGCATTCACCTCCTCAGGATCGTACCGAGTATCAATCTGGTCACCTCTGCGCTTGTTGTTGTTGTAGATCTTCTCGGCTCGGCAGCATCAAGAAGAGGCTGAGTTGGGTCGCCGAGTGCGTACTGATCCGCAATCCGGATGGTCTCAGCGAGAGTACTCGACATCTCTCTCTGCAGCCTTTGCCACAACATGCTGCCATGCCTGCAGCCCTGCGCAAACCAAGTGATGGCCTGGGCCTCGTTCACACCTTCACAGGTGTTCCTCAGAGTACTCCACCGAGTAAGATACTCTCGGTCCGTCTCCTCTTCCCGCTGCCTGCAAGCGGATAGCTGATGCGGCCTATTCGGCCTCTGGTAGGTGCTGGTGAAGTTGCTGACAAAGGCCTCCGCGAAGTCAAGCCAGCAGTTGATGCTGTGCTTGGGCAGGTTGTTGAGCCAAGTTCTTGCTGGTCCTTCTAGCATCTGCGGGATGTACCGCACGGCCCATCTCCGATTGCCGCCTGCAATGTGCACGACTGTGACGTAGTCATTAAGCCAGTCTTCCGGCTTGGTGCTGCTGTTGTAGCAGTTGGTCCCCCTAGCGAGCTGGAACTGCTTCACGGATGGCTCTGTCATGATGCGTGAGCCAAAGCATTCTGGGCCAGGCAGCCCATTGCTCTCGAGTTGCGCAGATAGGTTAATCCGGTCCAGCTTGTACCTGGCATCACTAGGCTCCAGCACACGCTCACCCACGCGATCCGTGATATCATAGCCAGCCAACCCCATAGCCGAGTAGCCATCATTATATCTGTCCACCTGCACTACTGCAGGTTGCTCCACCGGGTTGGCGGCTGGCGCGATCGCACGCGGCTGCGGTCTCGGCCGAGTAGGCTGGGCAACCTGATGCCGAGAAGGGACTGGGCGATCTCCATTTCGCGTCTGGCTATGAGCTTTTTGGGCTTGATAGCCTGCTCCTGCAGTGTTGTGTTTCTGACCGGACTGTCGCTGCACAGCGTGCTGTTTTGCAGCGACAACCGGGTCATACACCTGCATGTGCCTGTCTCTGCCAGAGTACCCACTCTGGTCCCTCTCACGGCTGGGATGCGGTGATGAGGCCTGATCGTTAGATCTGGCCGCATGCGAATGCACTACCTGAGAAGCTCCAGCACCCGGATTGGCTTTCTGGAACTCCTCGTTCTGCCTAGCAGCCTCTAGCACTAGCTCATTGAGCCTATCCTGCTGCCTAACGCGCGCGTCGCCAGCGAGATGCGGCAACTCAGCAGCTACAGCCTCAGCAGCTCTAAGGGTTTTGGCGGGGGTGTTGTATTTGGGTATGGTGGTGGCGGTGTTTTGGCTATCAGCTTGGCCAGCAGTTCACCAACTGCTGCCATCTCAGTCCCTAGGTTACGGCGGGTGGTACCTGCCTTGGCAGGCCTCCTAACCACAGGCGTAAAGCCGTGAGCTCTGTTGTACTCGTTCTGGTCCAGGTTAAGCTCGAGCCTAACCTTTTCCAACTCCAGCTGCTCGATCTGCGCCCTCATGGCCATAAGCTCGAGCTCGGTGGGAGGCGGCATGCCTACTTGTCGTGGGATGATCACGACAGATGTTACCAGGGGTAACTGATCTTGGGGCAAGTCGACAAAGGCGTTTGTGAGAGGGTTTAGCTCAGAGGAAAACATGATGGAATTCAATCTGGTAGCCGGCGATGAAGTTGCCGAGTCTCCGCTCTCACTTTATTAACTCGATCTCTTTGTGAACAATGGATACTCGATATTCAGCGATATGGTTACTACTTGGATCTCTTCTAAACTAAGCCTAGGAGCCGGTTTATAAAACACCCGCACCCCTACCTGGTTTGCCCTCCAAGGCACAACTTGAGTCCTACCCGAACACCGCTTACAAATCCTAGCTTTCCTTACCGCAACCCACAATCCGGGTTACGAGGCCTACAAACTTTGGGCCTTCCAGAAGTGTCTTTATCCTTAACCGGATCCTGCACAACGTTCTTTGGGCCGGGTTATACCTTGGAATTGGCCTACCGGGTTATTATCTCCCCATCAGTAGTCCCCAGAATAGCTTGGGCTTCTCGAGATTCTCTTTGAAGCGCACGCTATTCCCTGCAAAAATATCAAACTCACCATTTCACGGAGGCCGGGTTAGATTGCTTTGATAAACAACTAGGCCTAACTCCAAGGTGGCCATATAACAACCTGGCTTTTCTCCAAACCCATTACTCGTTTTTCCGATCCGGTAATCACGGAAAAGATTTGTGTCACATCTATCCCGGAAATCTCGTCTAACATTTAGCGTATATCTCGGAAAATCCGGGCAGATACTTTTTATCCGTAATTCCCGGTTCTCGCCCATTGGCCTAGGCTTATCCCGCCGCACTCTATAAATAGGTACTTAAGGGTTAACCTAATCCCAACGGCTCATTTCTCCTTCTTCTTCTCTTCGCCTTCGTGCTCGAACTCACGGAGCACCACCACAGAAACCCCGCGCTCGTCTTTGGATCCATCATGTTGCAGGCCGCGCTCCGCCGCAATTCGCCCTGCGCCGCCGTCGACCCTCACCGCCGCATCTGTGAGCGTCTGGCCGGCAGTCACAAAGGAGCATTCCTATCGCGTTATTCGCCGCCTCCACGCGCTACTCCGATCTCCTCTGGTAAGCTTCTCACATCCAGCAACTTGACCTTGCAATTTCTAGATTCACTCCAGATTGGATCTAGGTCGATCCGCGAGCCGTTGTTCTTACTGCACTGAATTAAACCGCTTAGATACTTGCTAGCTCCTTCAACAACTTGTTGGAGGACCTCATACCACCCCCCTACCGCTATTAATCTCCAATTTCTTCGTAAAATCACTCGCGAGTTCTCCTAACCTAGATCCATTTCGTCCAAACTTCCGCGCGTATCATTAACACCCGGAAAATCCTCCTTTTCCAGTTATTTTGCTTGCAGTAGAGACATGGGCAACCATCCGTGCGCCCCAAACTCACCTCAACACGTAAGTGACCAATGATTTCCACAGCCGTGCTCGATACCCGGACACCTCGCAATCTTTGCTCCGGGATGCGTTACCCAGATATTTTTTAGTCTTCACACTTTCCTAATATTTCAAACTCGGGTAATCCAATACTTCCGAGTCTTATTTCCTGCACCTCTTTTTCTCGCGTTTTGCAGGTTAATCCCATGGCTCCAAAAAGGCAAGGGAAACAGCCGGCTCCGGTAAAGACTACCCAAACCATATCGGCCAATTGGGGTCGATCTACAGTAACAAAGGCCAAGTTGGACGAGCTGGCCGAACTAGGAATTCTCCCCTCTCAGAAGGACATACACTGGAGGGCACCAGGCGACGAGACCCATCCCACTCCTGCTGACAGTGAGGTAATATGCTTCATTGAGCACGTGACCCGGGGATTCCGTCCTCCGGGTCACCCTTTCTTCCGGGAGGTCTTAAACTACTACGGTCTCCGGGTGTTTAACATAGGGCCCAATTCCATGCTAAATATTACCCACTTCATCGTTCTATCGGAATCATACTTGTGCGTTCCGCCAAGTTTGACCCTTTTTATTGAACTATTCCAGTGCAAGCCGTGCTGCGAAAGCGGTAACGGAACACTTCTTACTTGTGGCGGGGTATCCATCCAACGCCGCAAGCACTCACCAATGCCAACCCTCAACTTAAACTCCCACGTCAAAAACTGGCAATTGTCTTTCTTTTATTGCCATGATACCTCCCCGGACGGCGAGAGGAAGCTGCCGGGTTACTCGGAGAGTCTCCTCGAGCCTTCCGAATCTTTCAACGCCTTTGCCCCTGACTCGGATAGGGAGGCGATCCAGCCTTTGCTGGCTAAGTTGGCTGTTTTCTCGGCCCAAGGCCTTCTTGGGCTCAACTTGGTGAAGACCTGGGTGGATTTCCGGATCCAACCCAACTCCATCCGCTCCAAGTTGATGCACGAGTACTCAGGGCACACCACAGACGCGCTTCGATATTCCACTAAGAACTTCACAACCGGCGACACCATCAAGACCATCAAAGGCTTCCTGACTGAGAAGTTGGAGGTGATAAGAAATATCGCCGGGTTACCCCCATTCACTCGAGAAAACCCGGCTCCAGCAGTAAGACCCGGTTCCCACAACTTATTTCAATACTTTAACTTGATACTGCCTCTGATTCTTGCTTTCATTTCCTCGATCGTAGGCTGAAGATCCCTTCTGGAGGATCGAAACCTCCCCCCCGTCCAAAGACCCGGAAGTGGAGGACGAGCCGGCCGATGATGATGAAGGTGCTTTCCCAAATCTTACATTCGCCTTTTACCTATACTACTTTCCTATCACCCATCTTTCTTCTTGTCTGATACATACTCGACTTTCAGGGTTGGAGGACGAGGAAGAAAAAGAAGAGGATGACCCGGAGGCCACCGAACCCGACCAGGAAGCCACAGTCGGAAACAAGAGGAAAGCCAGAGGGGTGATTACAAAGGTTCCTTTCTCCTTCATGTCTTCTGAGCCTTACTCCTTCGAAACTATGCGTATCCTTAATGAACGGTTGTCACACTCACCACTCTTGAAGGATCTCCTCTCGGCTAAGCGCAGGGTTACCCGGAGTTCCCCGGGGGACGATCCCCTTAACCCGGGTATCCCCACTTCCCCTGCTCACCGATCCAACATTCCTCCACCTCAGCGCCATCCATCTCCTAACCACCCACACGCTGGGCAATTCCGGGTACCGCAGCCGGTACCTTTGACAACTTCGTCCGCCTCCAGCAGCGAGCTCCCGCCGGATTATGCCATAAACACCGGGTAAAGGTCCCTTACTTGATATCCTTTTACACTTATTAACTCTTTAATATGTACTACTAACCACTCTTTCCTTTTTCCCCTTTTAGTGCCCAAGTGACCACCGATGACCCGGAAATTCCTGAAGCAAAAAAGCAAGGGGGGGAGGAGCCGCACATTAACACGGATGCTGCAGCTGATGATGAGGCTGAGGACGGGCAAGAACAAGACCCCTTCAAGGACCCAGCTAAGCCAGAGACCGCATCCCCCAAATCCTCTGAAGAGGTAGATGAAGACATTATCTTAGAGACCAAGTCGGGCTCTCCTAACCCGGATACACAGACGATCCGGGTTTCGACCCCAAAAGTCGGAAAACTCCTTCAACCAGAAGACCAATCTGCCGGTCCTTCACGAATTCGTCCTGAAGACATGACGTTTGCCCAAATGCTTGATGCCCTCTACACCTTGAGGTCCGACGAAGAAAATATTTTAGACGCCTTGATAACAAAGCACAAGGTAAGTCCGAGTAATATCATCTGCATCCTTGTATAGTCCCCAAGTTCCGAGTGAATTACTGATTGATTTGCTTGGAACTGTGTGCAATGGCTCCAATTAACCCTTTTCCTTGTGTTATCCATCTAGGACTTTGCTGCGCAATCTGAGAAGAAACTGGCCAAAGCTGCCAAACGCATCGAGAAGGAGACAGCTCTGCGCGAAGCAGCGGAAGCTGAAGCGCGTAGAAGCGGAAAGATCACAAGGAAATACAGAAAAAGGGCTCATATGGCTGAAGATGGGCTGACGACTCTTTCAGTGCAGATTGCTGATATCTATCGCGTCGCAACTGGTATAATTTCTAGACTCTGGCGATTATGACCCATATTTCATTTGGTTGGATAACCGGATTTCTTACTCGTTACTTTCCTTGCTTTTCAACAGGTCCGGGTGAAGCTGCCCCTGAAGAAGAAGATGATACCGCCAAACTGCAACTGATTAAAGATACTATCCGGCAACTTGGTGCCGGCGTTGGATGGATTCTTGATGAGCTACGACTGCCGTGCGCTGCACCGGGTAGCATGAAAAAGTTGCTGGAGGCCTGCTCCACCATTCCTGAATGGATTTGGCATTGGAAGCGCTCATCCTGCCGTTTTGGGGTAACCCGGGGACTCGCCCTGGCTAAAGCTTATATCCCAAAGCTAGAACCAGCCAAGATGATAGCCGGGTTTCCGGAGTTCAATCAGGACGGGTCCAAGTTTTCGCCGAAGGATTTCAAAGCCATTCAAAAGGAAGTTCGTCACCGGGCCAGTGTGATCGCCGATAGCCTGATCATTGACACTATTCTTCCTGCATATGATGCTAACGACAAAGTCATTAAAGCAGATCGCCCCAAGCCATTCGATATGCTTGCCCGATGGAAGGAAGACGCTGCCAAGATGCGAGAGGAAGCTGCACAGAAGAAGGCTGAAGCTGACTCTGCGCCCGCTACCTCGACACCTATCGTCCCTCCACCTGCGCGAGTCGGCGGTGCTGCTGATCCGAGTAGGGATGCTACCCCAAGTGACGGCAAGGGTAAGGCCAAGATGGATCCGGCGGCCTAGAGTGCCGAGTAATATCTGTCACTTCGTACTCGTTAGTCGGCCGATGTGCCGTTGAAACAATTATTATTTGAATGGCGCGCTTGTGCGCCTTTGATACTCTTTGGTGAAATTTTGTAATGCACTCTAAGTTCCTGATACACCTTGTGCCTCTTCTGGCTTAAATCTATCTACTTTTGAACTCGTTTGCTCTTGATATCCAACCTTCTTTACTCTTGACATGCAACTTTCTTTGTTCTTGATATCCGACATTCTTTATTTTTCCCTTTGTGAGACTCGGCATCCGGGTTATATGGGTGTTTGGCAAGCGGACTTGCTTCGAAGTCCCCAAGTCCTCAAGACCCGGATGTTTGGGTTTGTTGGAAATTAAACAACTAAGCAATTTTTCCCTTCCAAGATCCCAAGTCCCCCTGACCCGGACTTCCGGGTCTAGGGCACGTGAATTTTTAGAGAGAACAAATTGCCTGCTGCTAAATTCGCAAAGGCCCCAGAGTCGTTCACATGGGGTTTGAAGTAAGCTTAATAATCGTTGAGTTTCCGGCTATTAGCCTTGTACCTCTACATAACTTGTGGTTTAGATGACCCTTTTGACTATCTTGTACTGTAAGCCGGCTTTCGCGTGGATACCATGTTATTACATCTATACGAAAACGGGGTCAGGCAAGTCCCATTGGGCTTCATGGCTGCCTGTAATCGTAAGCGAACAAATCATGCCACTTCAGTGCGAGTCACATCGAGCTTAAGTAAGAATAGCCAAGAAATTTGGACTTCTTTGTCCGATTTTAAGATTGCAGCCGTACTCGTTTGCGAGTAATCGGCCCTTATAACTCATAGGCATCAAGGCCGGGTCTTTTGAGTTTGCAACTGCGCTTATCCAAGCAATCAGCCCTCAAGACCTAAATATACGCATCATGCTGAAAGTATAAGACTCAATTTATAATCACCTCTATTCTCGATAATCACCTCTTTATTTGATATGAAAAATTAGGTCAGCAAGCCGCCTCATTAAAAACCCGTCCAGTCCCCAAGGGTGCCCTGGATGGGAAAAGAGTGCGTCTGAAACCTGCTGCCTGTTACATCGTTCAACTCCACGTGCCAACATAATCCTTGCTAAGTATAATACGGGCGTAGCTGGGCCACGTTCCACGGTCTGTCTCTTTCTTGCATAGACGAAGTGGTATGAGCGGTGTCATTAACCGTAGCCGATTCTTCCCTTGCGTCTACCAAGTAATATGACCCATTATGCAAATTCTTGCTTATGATAAATGGTCCTTCCCATGGTGGTGATAACTTGTGTTTTCCTTCGTTTGACTGAACCAGACGCAGAACTAGGTCTCCTTCCTGGAAGACCCGGGTTTTCACACGCCGGCTATGATACCTCCGTAGATCCTACTGATATATCGCTGATCTTTCCAGGGCTTGTTCCCTTTGTTCTTCTAACATATCCACGGCGTCCTGCCGGCTCTTTTCGTTCTCCACTTCAACGTAAGCTGACACTCGTGGTGAATCATGAATAATGTCACTCGGTAACACTGCCTCCACGCCATATACCATGAAGAACGGCGTCATCTGAGTGGATCTGTTAGGTGTTGTATTGATACCCCAAACCACAGCAGGAAGTTCTTCGACCCATGCACCAGCAGCCCTGATACAGGGGACTCGTAGGCGTGGCTTTAGTCCGCGAAGCAGTTCTTGATTCGCCCTTTCTACTTGTCCATTGGCCTGTGGATGAGCTACCGATGCTACGTCAAGCCGGATTCCGTTGTTACCACAGAACTTCTCCATCTCGCCAAGGGACATGTTGGTTCCGTTGTCGGTAATTATGCTGTGAGGATACCCGAACCGATAGATAATTCTTTTCAGGAACTTGACTGCTGTAGCTGCTTCACAATTAGTAACTGGCATAACTTCTACCCACTTGGTAAACTTATCGATAGCTACCAACAGATGTGTCTTTTTGCAAGGTGACATTTGAAAGGGGCCAACCATGTCCATACCCCAGACGGCGAACGGCCAAGTTAGCGGGATGGTCCGTAATTCCATAGCCGGCACGTGGATTTGGCGGGCATACCTTTGACATCCGTCACACCTTGCTACCAATCGTTCCGCATCTGCCAGAGCCGTGAGCCAGAAAAACCCGTGTCGATAAGCCTTGGCCACAAGTGACCTTGTAGACGCGTGATGCCCACAATCACCTTCATGAATTTCCTTGAGGATCTGTCGGCCTTCCTCTGGTGCCACACAGCGCAGGAAGACCCCTGTGGCGCTTCTCTTATATAACTCCCCATTAATAATAGAATATCCCTTTGCTCGTCGCAAAATTTGCCTTGCTAATACCTCCTGCTGCGGCAACTCGCCTCGTGATAGGTAGGCCAAAAAAGGTTCTGTCCACTCGGGAATAGCGCGTACAGTGGCCACGAGCTCCAAGCCCGGGTCTTGATTTGCTAGCTCTTCCTCAGACTCTGTTTTAACTGATGGTCGCCATAATTCGTCCAAAAATACGTTAGGTGGAACCGGTTCTCTGCGCGAGCCGAGTCTGGCTAGGGCGTCGGCTGCCTCGTTCTTTCTCCTGTCTATATGCTCCACCTCATACCCGGAAAAACATCCGGCTATCCTATCGACCTCTCTGCGGTATGCCGCCATAGTTGTGTCCTTTCTATCCCAAGTTCCTGATACCTGTTGTACCACAAGATCCGAATCTCCAAAGCATCGTATCCTCCTAATGTTCATCTCCTTAGCTATTTTTAAGCCATGCAATAGGGCCTCGTACTCGGCTACATTGTTGGAACAATCAAAGTGAATCTGTAATACATAACTCAACTTGTCTCCTTTGGGTGACGTTAGCACTACTCCAGCTCCTGAACCCTCGTACTGTTTCGATCCATCGAAATGCATGATCCACGACTCGGAGTTTGGAACTATGGTAGCCATGCCTGTGTGTGTCCAATCATTAACAAAGTCCACCAAGGCCTGTGATTTGATTGCCGACCTAGGCTCGTAGCTGATGTGATAATCCCCCATCTCTATCGCCCATTTGGCTATTCTTCCGGTTGCATCCGAATTTCTGATGATATCCGCCATTGGTATTGAGCTGACTACTGTTATAGGGTGCTCCTGGAAGTACGGCTTTAGTTTCCGGCTGGCCATGAAGACCCCAAAAACCAGCTTCTGCCAATGCGGGTAACGATGTTTCGCCTCAGACAATACCTCGCTGACATAATAAACCGGCCTCCGAACCGGGTAACCCTTTCCGTCCTCTTTGCGTTCCACGACCACTACTGCACTGACGGCTTTGGGGCCAGCTGCAACATACAACAACATAGGTTCTTTAGGGCCCGGGGCCGCTAATACTGGTGCTTCAGATAACTGCTTTTTTAGTGCCTCGAATGCCTCATCCGCCTCTTGATCCCATACGAATTTGTCGGATTTCCTCAAGAGCCGGTACAGGGGTATTGCCTTTTCTCCCAACCTGGATATAAACCGGCTCAAGGCTGCTACGCAGCCTGTAAGCTTTTGGACCTGCTTCAGATTTTCCGGCTTTCTCAGACTTTGGATAGCTTTGATTTTGTCCGGGTTTGCCTCAATTCCTCTTTCGGAAACGATAAAGCCGAGTAACTTCCCAGCTGGAACCCCAAATAAACATTTTGTCGGGTTGAGCTTCATCTGATATCTCCTTAGATTTTTGAACGTCTCCTTTAGATCGTCTATAAGTGTCTCTGCCTTCCTGGTCTTGACAACCACGTCATCCACATAAGCATGGACATTGCGTCCAATTTGGTCTTCGAAGCACTTCTGAATGCACCGTTGGTAGGTTGCGCCTGCGTTCTTCAGTCCAAACGTCATTGTTTTGTAGCAGAAGGCTCCAAAAGGGGTTATGAACGATGTTTTCTCCCAATCCTCCCTTTTGAGCTTAATCTGATGATATCCCGAATATGCGTCCAGGAAGCACAACAAGTCGCTCCCAGCTACTGCGTCTATTATTTGGTCTATCCTTGGTAGTGCGAACGGATCCTTTGGGCAATGCTTGTTGAGACTTGTGAAATCGATGCACATCCTCCACTCGTTGGTCTTTTTCATTACTAGAACCGGATTTGCCAGCCAATCCGGGTGGAATACTTCCATGATGAAGCCGGCTGTTAATAGCCGCGCAATTTCTTCGCCTATTGCTTTCCTTCTTTCCTCATTCATCTTTCTCAAGCCCTGCTTCACGGGCCTGGCCTTGGGATCCACATGCAAACTATGCTCTGCCAACTCCGTGGGGATACCCGGCATGTCGCTGGGTGTCCAAGCGAATACGTCCGCATTTGAACGAATAAACTCCACCAGCGCCTTTTCCTGCCCGCTTTTCAAATTAGACCCTATAGTAAACTGCTTGGTGGGATCACCTTCAACAAAATCTACTTTCTTGGTGTCATGTGCTGCCTTGAATTTCACTCTTTCATCCTCAGAATCCGGCCTTCTCAATGCTGTTCCATCATCCGGATCCACCTGGGACCGGTAATACTTGAGTTCTTCTTTTCTGCAAGCTTGCTCAGCCATCACTGAATCTCCTTCATCACACTCAGCCGCTATATCCCTACTTCCTTGTATGGTGATGGTCTGCTTAGGACCCGGAATTTTTAGCTGTAAATATACGTAACACGGTCTGGCCATGAACTTAGCGTAAGCCGGTCTTCCGAACAACGCATGATAAGGACTACGCAACTTGACCACCTCAAACGTGAGCCACTCAACTCGATAATTATCCACTGATTCTCCGAAAGCAACCTCCAATGTGATCTTTCCCTCAGGGCGCGCTGAGTGACCCGGCACAATTCCGTGAAAAACTGTTGAACTTTTCTGCAGCTGGGATTCTTTGAGGTTCATGCGTAAGAAGGTTTCCCAATACAAGATGTTAATGCTGCTTCCCCCATCCATCAAGACTTTTTTCAACTCGTAACCATTGACCTGCGGTGCGACCACCAACGCCAAGATTCCTGGGCGTTCTATTCCTTCCGGGTGATCCCTTCTGCTCCACGTTACTTCTTGTTCCGCCCATCTCAGGTATCTCGGAACGGCCGAGGAAACCGGATTTACCGTTTGCTTTGGTGTTTCTTTATCCCTGCTAGAAGTTCCTGTAACATGCACATGATATTGTCCTTTTAAGTCAAACGTACGTACCATACCGATGAAGATGTTGACCTCGCCGATTGTCACGACAGATCCGGATTCGAGGTGATCCGATTCTGGCCCCCAGCCGGAGTCGTCCACCACCTTCTCTCCTTTGTGGTCGTCGTAGATCTCTCCGACGACGAGGTTCTTCATGCTTTTCCGAGCTTCTCCCGTGATGTAAACACCTTTGGACGCAGGCCCCACGGTGGGCGCCAACTGTCGTGGGATGATCACGGCAGATGTTACCAGGGGTAACTAATCTTGGGGCAAGTCGACACAGGCGTTTGGGAGAGGGTTTAGCTCAGAGGAAAACATGATGGAATTCAATCTGGTAGCCGGCGATGAAGTCGCCGAGTCTCCGCTCTCACTTTATTAACTCGATCTCTTTGTGAACAATGGATACTCGATATTCAGCGATATGGCTACTACTTGGATCTCTTCTAAACTAAGCCTAGGAGCCGGTTTATAAAACAGCCGCACCCCTACCTGGCTTGCCCTCCAAGGCACAACTTGAGTCCTACCCGAACACCGCTTACAAATCCTAGCTTTCCTTACCGCAACCCACAATCCGGGTTACGAGGCCTACAAACTTTGGGCCTTCCAGAAGTGTCTTTATCCTTAACCGGATCATGTACATCGTTCTTTGGGCCGGGTTATACCTTGGAATTGGCCTACCGGGTTATTATCTTCCCATCACTACTCGCACGGCGGATGCTGGTATCGTCGATGTCGTGGAAGGAGGGATGTAGCCCGGGATGTTCTGGGGCAGCTCGTAGGGCTTGTGCGTTCTCGGGAGCTCGCTTGGGCCAGCAAGCTCCTCAACGACTGCCGCGGATGCAACCGTGCCCTTCCCGGCAGCGATAGCCGGGCCGGTCATCAGCACTTCCACGTTGTCCGCAGAACAGCCAGTTGGCTTTCCGCGGGCAGCGATGACAGTAGGGGGGTCTTCCGCGACGTGCACCTACTCGGGGTACTCGCGGACGATGGTGGTGGCGACGTAGACGAGGTGCGAGCCGAAGGAGAGCACCGCGCCGCCTTCCGGCATGGCCCTGCCGCCGAAATCGGCGGCGCTGTCGATGACGAAGTCGAAAGAGCCGAATCTGTGGATGAGGCCACAGACCACGCGCTCCCCAGTAGCAGAAAAGGATCCCCGTCCGAACGTGAACTCCAGCTAGCGCCGCTGGTTGCCCCACGGTGGGCGCCAACTGTCGTGGTGGTGTCACGGCAGATGCCATAGGATGGCTAATTGTTTGGGGTCGATGGACGCTGGAGGTGCTCGGGGAGGGATCACGCAGCGAGTAGCCGCGTGTGGGATGAAACAAGCACTGCAAACAACAAGATCTACCCAGGTTCAGGGCCCTCGTGTGGCGGTAAAACCCCTACTCCTGCCTTTCTCTCTTTATAAGTGTGTGTCACCGAGCAGCCACAGTACAGTTCTGGCCTACAGCCGAGTAGCCACCCTTCTCTCTACGTGATGATCTAGGTCAAGAATGTGAACTTATGAAACCTCACGTAACGTCCCTCGCGCAGGAGGGGGTAGGGCACCTTATATACTGGCGCCCAGCCGGATACAGCCAAGAGGGAAAAGTACAAATAGATGTCGACATAGTGTGCACACTGCACACTTCCAGCTTCTCGCTGACAGCTTTGGCTTCCTAGTTTGTCTTGTGTGGAAAGTCGTTGTGCAAAACCAAGATGACGATCTGTTATCACTGTCACGGCCACAGGGTAGGCCCCCTAACCTGCGCCGCCCTACTGACACCCTGGCGCGGATAAGCACGCGCTCTGCATATGAACAGTGCACTAGTACGGACCCAGGATACGTGGGATCCTGTGTCAGAATGGCTCCTTTGACTTCTGGCCCGAGTAGGAACTCACTTCCTCTACTCAGACCATATCCTCTACTCGGAAAAATGTAACTTCCCCGATTCTTCCTTCTGTCCATTAGCAGGTACGGCCGGATAGCAGTGAACCGAGTAGCGAGTACCGGGTAGCCAGCTACTCCGCCAAACCTCTCCTTTGATCTTGCCTTTAGCACTTGCCTTACCCCTACTCAGGGGTAACCCCCCGACACATCCAGTGTCCAATCTTACTCTCCCCACCAAATAGTTTTGCCGCCCTATTTCCCAAATGACCGTTCGCCACGAGTACGCACCGACCATACAAGCCAACCCCTTGGTACTATGGCTGTTATTTGAGACCCACCATGCTGCACGGGATGGATCCGGCCATCGGTGTTGTCGGCGGCTCGTACCGCAGAAGCACTCCGGCCACCACCATGGGTACAATTTGACCTCTTTGACCTCCGCCAGTCACCGTCTCGCCGGTCACTCCTTGTCAATGGCTAAGACCATCTCGCTCCCTCCCTGTACTCAAGATGTTCGGCTATTTCCCAAATAGGTAATTTTCTACTTTTTTTTGCTAGGTAAAATTGTTAATATGTTTCGTAGTTTGATTGGTTTGTCGTTTGAATCCTAGATTGCGCACAGCGTCGATGAGTGCATGTTCCACCAAATGATGGAAGACGGTGTCAATAGCTATCTCTAGTGAAAAGACATCTATAGGTTTTTACCTTTGGTCCCGGTTCTGTTACGAACTGGGACTAAAGGCTCAATTAGTACCGGTTCGTCTAGCCAGGGCACCGGCACCCTTTAGTCTCGGTTCGTTGGGATCCTTTAGTACCGGTTCGTGATACGAACTGGTACTAAAGTCGTGTGGTAGGGTGCGCAGAAAAATTGGTCGGCGGTATCACGAACCGGTACTAAAGGTTACACCTATATCATCTTCCATTCAGGTCTCCATTTTTTCCTCCTCCCTCCTCCAACACATCTCCATTTTTATCTCCTCCAGCACATCTTTATTTTTCTCTCCTTCAAACACATCTCCATTTTTGTCCACAATTTTTCAAGATTGGCGGCAACAATCTATCCAAGGGTTTGCAACATCATCCTTTCTTTCGACATTGCTAATTTAGCTTATTTCATTGCTAGTTTAGATCGTTTCATTTGTATAGTGCTAGCTAGGTGTTTAATGAAATTCCTAATGATGTTGAGGGCAAGCCGCACCCCAGGAAGAGGGTTCCTCCAAGGTGATGTGGTATGATCCTATAATACCACGGTTGAATCGTTTATTCCAAAAAAAGAGCATACCAAGTTGTTGCGATGGCACAAAGATGACCGTAAGATTGACGTGATGCTGAGACACCCCGTTGATCGGTCGCAGAGAATAAAAATCGACAGAGACTGCCCAACAATTTTAGAGGATGCAAGGAACTTAAGATTTGGTCTAAGGATAGATGGGTTTAATCCGTTCGGTGAGCAGAGCTCCAGTCATAGCACCTGGCATGTGATTCTATGTATCTACAACCTTCCTCCTTGGTTGTGCATGAAGCGGAAGTTCATTATGATGCCAGTGCTCATCCAAGGCCTGAACCAACCCGGCAACGACATTAATTTGTACCTATGTCCATTGGTTGAAAAACTTTTATAGTTGTGGCGTGAAGAAGGTGTAACTATGCGGGATGAGCACGAACAAAAGGAATTTGACCGACGAGCGTTGTAGTTTGTAACCATCAATTATTGGCATGCTGATACGCCATAAACTATCCTTCATTTCTAATGTTCCGTGTTGTTTTGTTATTGTTCCCCACATGTTTGCTATACACTTTATGTTATTTTTATCGATTTTCCGGACTAACCTATCGACAAGATACCACTAAGAGAGATCTCTATTTTCTGTTATTTTTAGTTTCAGAAAAGTTGTTCTGGAAATATTATCGGAATTGGAAAATTCGAAGGCTGGAAGTCTCAGAATTCCCGAAGGTTCCACGGAGTCCCGAAGAGACCCGGAGGGGGCCTCAGGGGGCCCACACCATAGGACGGTGCCTCCTGGCCGCGCCGTGGGGTGGTATGGGCCCCCAGGCCGCAATCGCCTTTGCCCTTTCGCCTATTTATTCCCCCCGAGACGTAAACCCTAAATATATTGCACTTCATCCTGAAAAACACCCAAGGCCGCCGTCATCGTCATCACAAAATCGGGAGGGTTCTGGACCTCTCCCCGGCACCCTGCCGGGAGGGAAATTCATAACCGGAGGGATGAGACGTCATAAACGTATCCTTAATTTCTGATGTTCCATGTTGTTTTCATGTTATTTCCCAGATGTTTGCTTTACAATTTATGTCATTTTTATCGATTTTCCGGAATAACCTATTGACAAGATGCCACAGAGCCAGTTCCCTGTTTTTAGTTTCAGAAAAGTTTTTCTGGAAATATTCTCGGAATTGGAAAATTCAAAGTCCGGAAGTCTTAGAAATCCCGGAGGTTCCACGGAATCCTGAAGAGACCCGGAGGGGGGATTCTGGGGCCCACACCATAGGGCGGCGCGCCCCCCTTGGCCGCGCTGCGGGGGTGGTGTGGGGCCCTAGGCTTCCACCGTCTCTGCCCTTTCGCCTATTTAACCCCCCCGAGGAAAAAACCCTAAATATATACAACTTTTAGCCGAGAAACACCCGAGGCCGCCGTCACCGTCATGCCGAGATCGGAAGGGTTCTCGAGGTCTCCCCAGCACCCTGTCGGAGGGGGAAATAATCACCGGAGGGGTCTACACCACCATGCCCTCCTCCGTAGTGATGCGTGAGTAGTTGATCCCTGGACTACCGGTCCATAGCAGTATCTAGATGGTTGTTCTCTCCACTTTGTGCCTCATGTTTAGATCTTGTGAGCTGCCTATCATGATCAAGATCATCTTCGTGTAATGCTACATGTTGCTTTTGCTGGTATCTGATGAATGTTGAATGCCATGTCTTTTGATTATCAACCTATCATGTTATCTTCATGCTTATGTTATTTATGATCTTGCATGTTCTCCATTGTTAGTAGATACTCTGGCAAAGTAGATGCTAGTAACTCCAAGAGGGAGTATTTATGCTCGATAGTGGGTTCATGCCTCCTTTGCATCTATGCTCGAGTCACAGAAATGTGACGGATGGAGAATGTGTTGTTGCCATTAAGAAGAAAACAACAATGCTTTGTCTAAGGATGATGTTATTGTTTACACTACACATTTTGCTTACTGTGATTATCTTTTGCTTGCAACTTAATACCCAACGTTTGTTCGGATGATATTAGGAGGGTGGATTATTAGTCATAGACCCAGTTGGATAACGGTCCATGTATCTTGTTGTAATGCCCGCATGAATCACATAGTAATCTTTATGTCTTGCATATGCACTACGGTGCAACCTTCACTTCTATCAATTGCTCAGCTGTAATTTGTCCACCGCACATCACTAGTAGAAAACGGGCCTCTAGTCCCGGGCCGTAAGGGGCTCTAGTCCCGGATGGCCATCCGAGGCTAGAGGCCCCGCCTTTTGTCCCGCTGGCCCACAAACCGGGATTAGAGGGCAGCCCACGAGGAGCTCACAGGGCGCTCTCGGGGCAGGACATTTAGTCCCGGGTGGTATTACCACCGAGGACTCGACTTTTTTTTTTCTTTCTGATTTTCTTTTTCATTTAGTCTCTATTATTTCTATCTCTAATCATTCTCTCTTAATCTCAATTATTTTTAAGTCTTATCACACTTATTTCACTCCGAACTGGCACTTTCCATGAGGTCACCCATCCTCAAACTACTCCACTCTCAGCACGCTTAACTTCTGTGTTCCTTCACTCTCAGCTTCCAAGTATCAATTACTGTTTTACCCATAATAGTATGGTCTCAATCATGTTAACCTTTGAGATATGATGTCGCACATCTTTATTTTCTGAATCCAAAAATTATTTAGTTAAACATAAATAAATAAGTAATAATAGTCTCGAATTAAAAATAATGATTTATTAATTTAAATAGTAGTTAATTAATGAATTTAAATAATAATTAATTAGTTTAAATAATAATTATTTACTCCAAATTGTTAGTCATTTCAACATATTATATTATCTTTAGATAGATATTTTTTCTCTTACTCCGAAATTTCATCACATATATATACATCAATTTCTTAATTAAGCGCGCTCAGATCGATCATGCATATATATATATATATATATATATATATATATATATGTATATATATGGGAAATAGCGGGATACCATGGGAATAGCTATGCATGTACATCCGTCCGTTGGATCCTGTATAGAGAGCACAAAGTAGCAACGCGAGAGCATTCGCGGATAACGGGACGTCGTCATACCCAAGAGTAGAAGAATGCGGTTCAAAAAACAGAACTATTATAGAACCCAACGCCGCCGCATCTTAGGCTGGTGCCAACGCAGGCGCTAAGGGGAGGCGATAGTGGCCTTACCGCCCCGCGCGGGGCGAGAGCGGGCGAGAGCGCGGGCGGTAGGCGTCGGCCGGGCGGCAGCAGGCTCGCCCGGCGACAGCGGGCTACCGCCCGGCTTACAGCCCGCGCTGGCGGGGCGATAGCGGGGCGAGAGGGCGAGAGCGGGGCGAGAGGGAGGCGATAGCGGCGCTAGTGGGGGCGAGAGGGAGGCGAGAGTGGAGGCGAGAGTGGAGGAGAGAGAAGTGAGAGTGGCACTATAGACCGTGCACTGGCACCGTGGGGCGAGAGTGAGGTGAGAGTGGGGGCGAGAGTGACAATAAAACTGACGTGGCGAGGCGAGAGTGGGGCGGTGCATTGGCACCAGCCTTACCCTACCACACGCGCTTCTCTCTCCAGTTCATTTCCCACACCACACCAGATCTCACCAGCAGCACGATGCCCACCTTGCACCAAGCTAGCCCGGTTGTCGTCGTTCCGTCGACCGAGCGCGCAATCACCGGCGACTTTGCCTCTCCACTTGTACGCCGCCTTCTCCCCCGATCCACCGTGGAATTCGGCGCCGCTCCAGGTTCCCCGTCACACATCCGCCCCTTCTCGTCCTCTTTATTCTTTTCCCCCATCCGGTGAACTGTCATGCAGCTCCATGGAGAGCCCAGCCGGAAAGAAGAGCAAGGGTGGGCTCGGCTCCGAAGTATGGAGGTGTTATGGCGGCGGTCGTGCGGCATGTGAGGTTCCCCTAGCCAGATTTGGGCCCCGCGCTCGGCTCCACGGGTGGAGATGCAGCGGATACCCGACGCCAGATGGGACTGTTCGGCGCCAAAGCTGGAGCTTCTAGTGTCTATCACCTCTCGTTCTTGTTCCTTCTCTCACACCACCCGGATCCCCACCACGATGCCTCAGTGAAGCTCTGTCACCAGACGATCGAGATTGGGTCCAAGAGGGGGCGGCGTCGGCTACTCGGCTGGAAGTAGTGGAGCGGTAGGCTCGGCCGGAGGGGTATGGAGGTTTGGTGGCAGCGGGCAAGTGGCCCGTGGGGCTCTCCTCGCCGGATCTATGCCCCATGGTCGGCCCTGCCGGTGGGCTGTCGTTGCTGCAGATGGGAAGGTTCGACCGGCCACTGGTATCAAACAACCTGCGAGCGGCGTCGGGTGAACTACACCTCCGCAACGAGCCTGACAGCGGGTGGAGAGGGAGTTGGCCCGCTGACTGATGTGGGTGATGGGTCGGCCGCGCCATCACCGTCCCAATCCCCTCAGGCGCACTAGGAAGTGTCAGTCAAGGCGGGAGGTCATCGATTGGCTTTCCTCTCTCGTTTCCGGTAAGATTCACGCTCCTGGGTGGTTTCTCTGGATATTTGGGCAGTGGATTTTGCGCACTTTTTCTGGAGCTGCAGCGATCTTCTTCTATTTCCGCTTTCTTCTAGCGATTTGGATCGAGAGAACTTTATGTATCGTTGAGCTTTCTTTACATGTGCTGATTTGATGCAGTAGTTTGTGCTAATGCAAGCACATGGATGCCCCACTTTTTTATATTCTCATTCTAATTTTTTTTGGCTGCACTCTTGGACGAGGAAAGAGACGGAAAATTTCCAATATATGTGGATTCAGAGAGGTCCAGCGCTACAGAGATTTGATATCGTCTCTTACATGTTTTCTCTCGGAATAAAAAATTAACTATCCTATGAATGAATGTTTTCGTTTCTGAGTGTAATTTGGTTCCAAATTGTCCCGTGAGATGCATCTGAGCATTTCCAAGGTCAGTGCGGTTCAACCCCGTGTCCCAACTTCATTAAGAAAAAATAGTTGGGGATAATTTTGCCTTGTCTGCTGCAGTGCTGCTTCTGTCAGATGGATCAGTCAATTTATTTTTGATGATTCTATAAATTTTGAAACTTTGTTGTATAGAGTGTGATGCATCTAAGAATTTTTGGACATATGGTTGTGTTTGACAGTACTATTTCTTATTCAGACTTCTAAACCAGTAGTAAATAGTATGTTGTTGATAAATTCGTGTCTGTTGGACACTTCTGTTCAGATCCTTAAGGGGCTCAAACTGAGCTCGCAATCTTGTATTGTACTCCCTCCGTTCAACAATAGATGACTTGCATTTGTCTAGATATGGATGTATCTAGATACTAAAACATGTCTAGATACATCCATATCTTGATAAGTGGAAGTCATCTATTGTTGAACGGAGGGAGTACTATATATATGAAACACTTTCTGGTACCCAAGCGGATGATGCACAATCAAAACAACCACGGGAAATCAGGAATGGTGCACAAAGTGAATCTGAATCCACCAGGACTAAAGTTAGAATCGATCACGCTTGCAAAAAGCTGAATTTACAGATAATTATCGGCAATGGAAGGGTACTAACATCAGTTGTTTGAACGGTGGGAAAACAATTATCCTTCTCGAGTGATGCTCCTCCCTATTTTCTGCGCCTGCACGCAGTCGACTACCACGGAAACTAAATAAATATTCTAACTTGCCACTTCAATATTGCCACAAAAAAAAAGCCGCCACAAAAAATAATGAACAATGGACGGTGACAAAAATCCCATAGTAACATTTTCCAAAACTGAATCACTATGTACTACGGACTCCATATATCCAACGCCATGACAAGCTATTATTAAAAAGCAAATGACTATGGAGTCCACCCCACACAGTACTGACACTTACCAATTCGAAGTGCGCACAACAAACGGATGCATGTCAGAGATTCAGGAATTCCGTTAACTCGGTCGTCAACTCAAGCTCGCTATCTACCACAATGAAAAAGCAATGAGATCGGATACTCTCTATATCTAACGGCCAATAGTCTATGCATAGCTATCACCCATGGTAGCAAATCCGCGTCCATATATATATATATATATATATACATAGTGTGGTATACGTACCATAAAAGTATACGTATATCGTATATATACCCGTAGGTATACACATAGTATGGTATAAGTACCTTAAAAGTACACGTATATCTAAATATATATACATACCTGACAGGTACACATACACTTAGGTATATGTATTGTAGGTATGTGAGGTACGTAGATACCTTAGGTTTGTATACCTAAGGGTATATAAATTGAACAGTATTTCGTACAGGAACATGGGCACCATGGAGCATCTATTAATTTAGCTATATATATATATGCCCCATTTGAGCCCTAGGAGCACCTGGGAGCATGGGCACCGGTATGAAATACCGTACATTTTAGGTATGTAGACATGATGAATACCTCGGGTATATATAGATTGGGTATGTAGTAAGTATATATTTCTCTAGTTATGCACATAGTTGGGTATACATACGTAAAAGTATAGATATACTTATACGTATATATACATACCTGACAGGTATGCGTACACTTGTGTATATGTATTCTAGGTATGTAAGGTATGTAGATACCTTAGGTATGTATACCCAAGTGTATATGTATGTCATACAAACACAAGGTATAGATATTCAAGGTATACACAATGTACACATGTACAAATTGAACAGTATTTCGTACAGAAGCATTAGCACCATGGAGCATCTACAAATTCAACAACGGCATGCTCCTGTACGAAAAACTATTCAATTTGTGTATATATATATATATAATTAAACAAGGACATTAAAAATAGATAAATATAATTACACAAGGACACGTATATATGTCTTCTAGGGATCGAATATATATATATAAACATCACACAATAATATGCATATATAGGCCGTCACGAGGGTTCCCATCTACACGAATTGGTCGTCCTCCGAATCGTCCCAAACAGTAGGAGACAGGGGGCAAGGTGACGTTGCCCGTAGCTGAAGACACTGATGATACGGTAAAGCTCGTAGGAAAGGTACCCATCGACAGCTTCATACTCAATGTTGTTCGGGTCAAGTCGGCACTTCTCCCAATGATTGTGCCACGAAGAACTGTCGAAATCTTTCTTCATGGTACCGTACTTCTCATCGATCAACGCGGCTGCCATAGCAGCCATTCCAGTCCTCGGATAATCAAGCTGGAACAGGTCCTGGATATCAATATGGCATTGAGATGGTATCTCAATATGCCAGGTGTTCCACATCTTCTTCTTGTCACTCCTTATGTAAACGGTAGCAAAACGTATGCCATTGTTGACAAGGAAAGCCAACAGTTCTGGATAATGCTTGTCACTACTGCAACCAAAACAATGGTACAAATGTGAAACAAATAATGTTATATATGCAACAACAAATTGGATCAAATGTTATATGCAACAAGTATAAGTACAATGCAACAAAATATAAGTTTCAATGCAACATATTATTGTTTCAATGCAACAAAAGTATCTTGTTTCAATGAAACAAATTTATTCTTTCCAATGAAACATATTGCTATATGAATATATTAATTGCTTTCAATTCCTATGCAATTTCGGCGATCCAATACATTATTGCAATATATGAATACAAATGGAAATTTCCAATACACATTGCTATATGAATACAAATGAATTTCCAATACACATTGCTATATATATATATATATATATGAATGTACACATGGATATATATTGCTTTCTATGCATGCAATTTCGGCCAATATATGTATGTATGTATATATTTTTTTTCTATATGAATACAAACGGAATTTCCTATACACATTTCTATATATGAATACAAATGGATACACACACGTACATGTCGCTATCCTATACAATTTCTGATCCAATCAAAATAAGATCAAGGAGAAACATGGGAAATTAAAGACAAAGAGAGAGCAGAAGATCGATCAGATTGCTTACCTTGACCATTGTAAGAGGAAGACACGCCTCTTGTGAGCAAGTTGGATGAGAGCCACCTCCTTTTGCTTGGCCGTGTGCTCAAGATCAAGGCCTAGAAAACCCCGCCATCCTCGCGAAGCCATTTCTTCAGGTCAAGATAGGCTGGAACCCTCCTACTCTCGTTGGTATATGCGACATGAAGTTTCCGACCATGTGTGTTCACCTCAAAAATCTCTAGTCCCATGGTGGAGAATGTGAAAGAATGAAGAGAGGAGAGCAAGGAGGGAGAAGAGAGAGGCGCTCGGTACTGTAGCAATGGCGCGTTTCTCTGTTTTTAAGCCTCCACGTGGATCAACTTCCAAAGCGAGCGGGAGACAAACGGTTTGGGCATTTATTCCCGGGTCGTAACACTACCCGGGACTAAATGCTCTACGGCTAGGGGAACAGTTGCCACGACGAATTTTAGTCCTGGGTCGTGTTACGACCAGGGACTAAAAGTCTGCAAGGCGACGCGAACGGTTGCCAGAGGACTTCTAGTCCCGGCTCATGTTACGACCCGGGACTAAAATCTTTCGAGCGAGGCGGGCCGTTCCCCTGCCCCCCTCTGGTCCCGGTTGGTAGGGTCATGGGGACTAGAGCTAAAAACCGTTGGGGGTTTCTCTACTAGTGCATATTATTTATCTTTCACGGTGAGACACCACTAGTGAACTATGGACCCCGATCCTTTTTCCTCATACTGGTAAACACGTACTTCTTTCATACTGTTCCTACTGTTTTCCACACCATATATTTAACCTCTTTGTGTTCAGCAAAACCGGTGAGATTGACAACCTCACTACTTCGTTCGGACAACAAAGTGATTTGATTGTGTTGTGTAGGTTCCACGTTGATGCTGAACCGGTAGTCCGCCCTGCCACCTCGGCTGCATCAACCTTCAGAGATTGCTTGTCCTCCTACTGGTCGATTCAACCTTGGTTTCTTTTCTATGGGAAAACTTGTTAATGCACTCTTGACAACCTTTCTCTTGGTGTTTACCAACGAGGGCGTCCACACGCCATCAACAAGTTTTCAGGCGCCGTTGCCGGGGATTTCAAAGTCATCAAGATGCAACCACGCCCTCGTCAACTCTGCAATCAACAAGTTTTCTGGCGCCGTTGCCGGGGAGGAAGAGAATTTCTGCAAGGGGATTCTCTCACTTCCAATCTCTTTACTTTGTTTTTGTTTTGCTTAGTTTATTTTATTTTTTCTTGTTTTCATCTCTTTACCGAAAACACAAAAAAATTAGTTCTTATTCTTGTTGTATCATCCTTGCTATCAATGTTTGATGTATCTGAAACTAGATCTTTTAGGCAAGGTGGGTTCACGGATGAATAAAAAAATTATTATAAGGAACACGGCTTGTCACAAAAAGGGATACACTTATGGGAGAAAATTAATAAATTGCATGACTATGATAGAAAGTTGTGCTCTACCTATAATGTTACTTAATGCTTTGATAAATATCATTGTTGTAGGAGGTATAAACACCTCCCTTTTCAATGGGAGTATAATAATAATGTTACCATATCTTCTTATGTGAGCATCTTCTTCTTTACAAGATTCCTACGCATTGGAAGTGGGTTAGACTTAAAAAACATTATACTTGCTTCCTGATGCTCTCTTTTTCTTAATTCATATTTCTTATCTGAGCATCTTCTTCACTTGAAAACATGTGATTCCATTTTTCTTGGCCTAGGTTAAAGGCGTTAAAGAAAAGCACTTCTTGAGATATAACCCATGGTTTTATTTTTTCTTTGTTTTTCTAATTTTCTTTGAGTCAAGGGGATGTATACTTCTGTAGCAACTACTTTGTATCTTTCTTTTCATGTTTTAGTAGTGCTAAGTAAGCTTTCTGATGAGAGTTGGAGTTGGTTTTCGGATTTCTGCGCAGAAAACAGATTTCTGCGTTCCACCGTAAAAACTTTTATAATCCCGCAACTATTTAGTTCATTAAGTTTTTTGATCTGAGAAACATAAGTGCCCCGAAAAAATTCGTCTTTACAGACTGTTCTGGTTTTGACAGATTCTGCCATTTTTCTTGCATTTGCTCTTTTGCGATGTCAAGTGGATTTCTTTGCTTCACGAAACATAAGTGGCTGTAGATAATGTTTAACAGTATCAATAGCACTTATGCCATACATAACCCATGGATTTTTATTTGTTGCACTAACCCTCTAATTCGAATTACTGTTTGAGTATGGTGTGAAGGAAGTTTTCAAGTGTCAAGAGAAGAGGTGATATATGTGATCAAGAAGAGTGCAAGGTCAAAGCTTGGGGATGCTCCCGTGGTTCGTCCCAGCATATTTTTAGAAGACTCGAGCATCTAAGCTTAGGGATGCCCAAGGTATCCCCTTCTTCATCAACAATCTATCAGGTCACTTCGCGTGAGGCTATATTTTTATTCGGTTACATCATATGAAGTTTACTTGGAGCGTCTGTTTGTTTTTATATTGTTTTCTTTTGTTTTTCTTTGTTTTATTTGTTTTCCTTGGTGAAATAATATCATTTTACCTAGCATCCTTGTTTGGGAGAGAGACACGCTCTGTTTTTTCATTTGAATACTTGCTATGCTAGTGTTCTTAGTTTTTCTTCTGGTTACTGCAAAATTTCCTATTTAGCTCTTGTTTTCATTGCATCTCTTATTCAGAGATGTTAGTTTTAGTAGTGTTATGTGAGTACTCTCATGTTTTCTTGTTGTAGCATGTAGAGGATTTTTGTTAAAGAATGTTTCGTATGGTGTTTGATGGAAATAGAAAATGCTACATGTGGTAGATGGTCATATTCTTGTAGATCACTAAACTGTTTCACTTCATTTTGTTGTTGTTGTTTTGAGATATTAATATGCTTAATGGTAAACTTGCTAGTTTAATAAATTAAAAACAATTAATGGTTGGTCTAGAAGCTTGAAACTGTGTCACCCTCAAATAACCAGTTGATAGAATAATGGTATATGACTTCCTTTGCTGATAGCAACCGTGATAGCTTTTTGTTACGCGCTACGGTCGGGCTAACTAATCGTGACTTGTCACTGCCACGGACCCTCTTGGAGTGATTTTTATTATGCCTTGTGATATCATGATTTTATTTGGAATATTTTAACTTGTGACTTCTATGTTGTGGGTTTCTGGCACTTCCACCATCCAAATTTGCTAGCCTCTTCGGTGTTGTGCATTGCTCATTCTCACATTGAGAGTCGGTGCAAACTTCGTCAGTACATCCAAACCCCGTGGGAGAACTTTGTTCTTTTACACATAAGCCAAAATTTATCTTTCTCAAAACAGCCACCATACCTACCTATCATGGCATTTCCATAGCCATATCGAGATATATTGCCATACAACATCCATCATCATTATGTTACTTGTCAAGCTTCAATGTTATTTTGCATACTGCTACACAGGTAGGAGCATTTAGTTTTATTTACATTAGACATATTTCAGTTTGAGTTATGAGTACTAAAAGTGTGATGATTCATTGTAAAATAGAGTGTTGCCCCTACCATTGAGGTTATAAATAAAAAAAGAGAAAAAAGGAAGAAAAAAAGAGGCAAAAGAGAGAGGGGGCAGCACTACTATCATTTATTCCACACTTGTGCTTTGTTAGCATCATTACTCCAGTTTGGAAAGAGTTTTCATATTATGACTTGCATAACTATGTGGGGAACTTACATTATAGAAATTGGCTTGTATATTCCAATGATGATCCTCCTCCAAAGAGCTCTAGGTCTTCGTGAGCAAGCACGTTAGATGCACCCCTACTAGTTCCATTGGAGAGATTTTATACACTTATAGCTCTATGTGCATCCGTTGTGTGGCAATCACTACTCCTTGCATAACTTCGATTATAAGACTTACTCTTGTCTAATGATCACTTTCAGTTGTGTGAGACTTTCTTCTGTTGACAATTCAAACCCCCCCCATAATGTTCTTTTAGCCATAACATCCCGGTGCCATGAACCAATACAGAACACTTGCTTGTTTCAAGTGCACAATTATTTGAATGATTTTCCTACTTGCATATTGTTGTCACTTGACTTGATCCTAACAGGAGTTGTTGTGAGAGTTTGATGCCCTGGATGATTATATTGTTGTTCTTGAAGCTTAAATCATCTTTAATATACTTTGCACAGTGGATTGTCTTTTAGTATTGATTCATTGAAAAGTTTTACTTTCTTGTTCTTAATGGTTTATACATTATTCTATTTGATATCAACTATAAACCACAGCCTTTATTCATTTGATCCTAGTTTACATGATTTACATTACTATCATGATCAAGTTTATGTTCGTAGCACGTCACCTCAGAAATTATTGTGTTTTTTTATCGTTTACCTACTCGAGGACGAGTAGGAACTAAGCTTGGGGATGTTGATACGTCATAAACGTATCCTTAATTTCTGATGTTCCATGTTGTTTTCATGTTTTTTTCCACATGTTTGTGTTCCACTTTATGTCATTTTTATCGATTTTCCGGACTAACCTTTTGACAAGATGCCACAGAGCCAGTTCCCTGTTTTTTGTTGTTTTTAGTTTCAGAAAAGTTGTTCTGCAAATATTCTCGGAATTGGAAAATTCGAAGCCCGGAAGTCTTACAAATCCCGGAAGTTCCATGGAGTCCCTAAGAGACCCGAAGGGGGGCATCAGGGGGGCCACACCATAGGTCGGCTCCCCCTCCCTTGGCCGCACCGGGGGTGTGGGGCCCCTAGGCCTCCACCACCTCTGCCCTTTCACCTATTTAATCCCCCGAGGAAAACCCCTAAATATATACCACTTTTACCCATGAAACACGCGAGCCCGCCTTCACCGTCATCCCGAGATCGGGAAGGTTCTGGAGCTCTCCCCGGCACCCTGTCGGAGGGGGAAATCATCACCGGAGGGGTCTACACCACCACGCCCTCCTCAGAAGTGATGTGTGAGTAGTTCATCCCTGGACTACGTGTCCATAGCAGTATCGAGATGGTTGTTCTCTCCAATTTGTGACGCATGTTTAGATCTTGTGAGCTTCCTATCATGATCAAGATCATCTTTATGTAATGATACATGTTGTGTTTGCTAGGATGTGATGAATGTTGAATGCTATGTATTTTGATTATCAATCTATCATGTTATCTTCATGCTGATGTTATTTTTGATCTTTGATGATCTCCGTTGTTAGTAGATGCTCTCGCCAAGTAGATGCTAGTAACTCCAAGAGGGAATATTTATGCTCGATAGTGGGTTCATGCCTTCTTTGCATCTGTGCTCGAGTGACCGAAACGTGACGGATGGAGGATGTGTTGTTTCCATTAGGGTGAAAAAAGAAATTATTTGTCTAAGGATGATGTTATTGTTTACATTACACACTTTGCTTACTGGGATTATCTGTTGCTTGCAACTTAATACCCAATGTTTGTTCTGATGATATTCGGAGGGTAGATTATGTGAGATCCTGGTGCAGGGCTCAATAGGATTAATAGGATACTCATACCAACAAGTTGCAACTTCTTTTCCGGAAGCTCATCTTGAAAGAACTTCAGTGTTAAGCGTGCTTGGCCTGGAGCAATTTGAGGACGGGTGACCGACCGGGATGTCCTTCCCGGGTGCGCATGAGTGAGGACAAAGTGCGTAGGAAAGACTGGTGTTGGTCTGTGGGGACAGTCTGGAGATCCTAGAGAGCTACTAGGGGTGACAGCCGCCGGCTACGAGGTGGCCGGGGTGTTACATTTGGTATCAGAGCCGACCCTCGCGGTTACACGGGTGTGTGCGGGTCAGTGGGTGGACATATGGGACATGTGCCGGCACTAGGCGCACAGACGAGTGCCAAGAGGGGAATTTCCTGGACTATAGGTTGACCGACGAAGGCGTCGGTCTTATAAGGGGGAAGGATGCGAGATCCTAGTGCAGAGCTCAATAGGATTAATAGGATACTCATACCAACAAGTTGAAACTTCTTTTCCGGAAGCTCATCTTGAAAGAATTTCAGTGTTAAGCGTGCTTGGCCTAGAGCAATTTGAGGATGGGTGACCGACCGGGAAGTCCTTCCCGGGTGCGCATGAGTGAGGACAAAGTGCGCAGGAAAGACTAGTGTTGCTCTATGGGGCCAGTCTCTAGATCCTAGAGATCTACCAGGGGTGACAGCCGCCGGCTACGAGGTGGCCGGGGTGTTACAGATTATTAGTCATAGATACAGTTGGCTAACGGTCTATGTATCTTGTTGTAATGCCCGCATGAATCACATAGTAATCTTTATGTCTTGCATATGCACTACGGTGCAACCCTCATTTCTTTCGATTGCCCCGCTGTAATTTGTTCACCACACATGTTATTTATCTTTCACGAAGAAACACCACTACTGAACTGTGGACCCTGGTCCTTTTTCTCATATTGATAAACACCTACTGCTTTCATAATATTTCTACTATTGTCCTACTGTTTTCCACACCATACGTTTAACCTCTTTGTGTTCAACAAAACTAGTGAGATTGACAACCTCACTGCTTCGTTGGGACAAAGTGATTTAATTGTGTTGTGTAGGTTCCACGTTGCTGCTGAACCGGTAGTGCGCCATGCCACCTCAGCTGCATCAACCTTCAGAGATTGCTTCTCCTCCTACTGGTCGATTCAACCTTGGTTTCTTTTCTAAGGGAAAACTTGCTGTTGCACTCTTCACAACCTTTCTCTTTGGGTTTACCAACGAGGGCGTGTACACGCCATCAACAAGTATACACCACCATGCCATCCTCTGAAGTGATGCGTGAGTAGTTCATCCCTAGAATACAGGACCATAGCAATAGCTAGATGGTTGTTCTCTCCACTTTTTACCTCATGTTTAGATCTTGTGAGCTGCCTAACATGATCAAGATCATCTTTATGTAGTGCTACATGTTGTGTTTGCTGGGATATGATGAATGTTGAGTGTTATGTCTTTTGATTATCAATCTATCATGTTATCTTCATGCATATGTTATCTATGACCTTGTATGCTCTCCGTTATTAGAAGATGGCATGTCCAAGTAGATGCTAGTAACTCCAAGAGGGAGTATTTACACTCGATAGTGCGTTCATGCCTCCTTTGCATATGTGCTCGAGTGACAGGAACATGAAGGATGGAGGATGTGTTGTTGCCATTAGAGAGAAAGCAACGATGCTTTGGCTAAGGTTGATGTTATTGTTTACATTACGCACTTTGCTTACTGGGATTATCTGTTGCTTGCAACTTAATACCCAATGTTTGTTCGGATGATATTCGGAGGGTGGATTATTAGTCATAGATGCAGTTGGATAACGGTCTATGTATGTTGTTGTATTGCCCGCATGAATCACATAGTAATCTTTATGTCTTGCATATGCACGACGGTGCAGCCTTCATTTCTGTCAATTGCCCAGTTGTAATTTGTTCACCACACGTGTTATCTATCTTTCACGGAGAGACACCACTAGTGAACTATGGACCCCGGTCCGTTTTCCTCATACTGATAAAACACCTACTGCTTTCATATTGTTCCTACTATTTTCCAACTGTTTACCACGCCGTACGTTTAACCTCTTTGTGTTCAGCAAAACCGGTTAGAATGACAACCTCACTGCTTCGTTGGGGAAAAGTGGTTTGATTGTGTTGTGTAGGTTCCATGTTGCTTCTGAACCGGTAGTGCGCCCTGCCATCTCAGCTGCTTCAGCCTTCTAAAGTTACTCCTTCCTCCTACTGGTTGATTCAACCTTGGTTTCTTTCTGAGGGAACTTTCTACTGCACTCTTCATACCTTCCTCTTGGGGTCTCCCAACGAACGTGTGATCGCACGTATCAAGATAATTTCTCGCGCCGTTGCCGGGGAGGAAGATAATTTCTGCAAGGGGAGTCTCTCACCTCCAATCTCTTTACTTTGTTTTTGTTCTAGTTGTTATTTTTTTGCTTTATCATGCTTGCTATCAATGGTTAATGGCTTTGAAACTAGATCTTATTGGCAAGGTGGGTTCACGGATGAACAACAACAAAATTATGAGGAACACCGCTTGTCACAAAAAGGGAAACACTTATGTGAACAAATTAATAAATTGCATGATTATTCTAGAAACTTGTGTTCTACTTATAATGTTACTTATTGCTTTGATAAATCTTGTTGCTGTAGGAGGTATAAACACCTCCCTTTTCAATGTGAGTATAATGATAATGTTACCATATCTTCTTATGTTAAGGGAAATTATAAATTTGATGATGTGGAAGAAATTGAAGAATTTATTGCTTGGAAGGGTGCATTCAAAATTGCCTATTTTCTTGAAAGTATTTATGATGCACCTTATAAATATGAGGTTTATGCTATACTTGAATATTTCGTTGATAGTTACAAGGATTGTAATTACTACATACTTGATTATCTTAATAGATTCTCTCCCCCAAACGGAGAGACTAATGACTTGCAGGAGCATATGGAAGAAGAAATTCCTGAATCTTGAAGCTCATTGGATGAAAAGGAGGAGGAGAGTGATGATCAAGAGGAGGAAGAATGGATCTACCCATGTCTACCTCCAAATGAGAGTAACTCTTTAACTCATAATTGTGATGATTCTATTGATTCTTTTGAAATATCCCTTTTTATGAAATTGATACTTGCTATACTTGTGACTTTGATACCACTATGAATGAAACCTGTGGGAATGATATTGCTACTGTTATTTATGATAATCCATTCTACTTTTATAATTCCTATGATAATCCTCTATTTATTCCAACTATTGATATACATGATAATGAGGAAGTTTGATTAGAAAATTTATATGATAATGCTCTAGATGATGGTCCTATGTTACTTGACGTTATAAATTATAAATTTATAATGCTACTTAAAATAGGATTGCTATAATGTGTCCCATACCTTTTAAGAGTGACCAATCATTTTTTTTTCTATTGCTAAAAGGGGGAAAGAAGAGGTCTTTAATTTTAATTTTGATCCCACTGTTTTTGAGCTTGATATGAATTATGTGCTTTTAGACCATGAAAAACGTGCTTTATGGGATAATTATGTTGTTGAGTTTGTTAATGATGCTACTGAAAAAAATTATGAGAGAGGAAAATATGGTCATAGGAATTTTCATGTTACTAAATGACGATGGGATGGATCCTAGGCCTGTCGGGTGAGCATACTCGGTCTCAAGCCCACGGACCAAGCTCTAAAGGAGGCGTCATGGAACATTCTAGAAGGCCCAATTGAATCCCACCCGCAAAGCCTTGCGGGTCAAGTTAGGAAATTTGTAACCGACTCTAGGTTAGAGTTCGAGTCCTCTCCGGGTACGGTTTGAGACCTGGCCACCTATATAAGGCCAGGAGAACCACAGTGGAGGGACCAAGCAATACCGCACCACTAAGGCTTGAGATCGAGATCATACTCTCGACTTGAGCAACCCCCCATTGTAACCGATCTACTCGTTAATACAGATCGACAGAGGCAGGAGTAAGGGTTTTACCTCTACGAGGGCCCCGAACCTCGGTAAATCGTGCCTCCTGTCTAGCCGACGATTGTCACCAGCGCCTACACGTTCTCCTAATCGAATCCCGATGGGTTCACCCGAGGGACTTGTTGAGATGCAGATTCGACACTAAAACACTTCTTTTTTTGTTGAAAGTTTTGAAGTTGCTCTTGTTCTACCTTCCCATGATTTCTAGTTTGACCTTCTTTAATTTATTTATTTACAAGATTCCTATGCATAGGAAGTGGGTTTGAATTAAATTTGTTTTATAGTTTCTTCTTGATGCTCTCTTTTTCTTAATTCATATTTCTTATGCGAGCATCTACTTGATTCCACTTTTCCGGGCCTAGCTAAAAGGCGTTAAAGAAAAGCACTTATTGGGAGATAACCCATGGTTTTATTTTTGCTTTCTTTTTATATCTTTTATTTGATTCAAGGGGTTGTATAATTCTGTAGTAACTCCTTTGTATATTTGTTTTCATGTTTTAGTAGTGCCAAGTAAGGTTTCTGACGAGAGTTGGAGTTGGTTTTCGGATTTCTGCGCAGGAAACATATTTATGATGTCCACTCTAAACAATTGTATATCGAAATGACCTGAAATTTCTTGTGCTTATTCCTCGGCTAATTCCACAACTTTTGTATTATTTCAGTTTTTCGATTTGAGCAACGTAAATGCCTCGAAAATATTCGTTTTTACAGTCTGTTCTGGTTTTGACAGATTCTGCCAGTTTTTCTTGCATTGGCTCTTTTGCTATGTCAAGTGGATTTCTTTGCTTCACGAAACATCAGTGGAAGTAGATAATGTTTAGAAGGATCAATATAAATTGTGCCATACATAACTCATGGATTATTGATTGTTTCACTAACTCTCTAATGGGAATTACTGTTTGAGTATGGTGTGAAGGAAGCTTTCAAGGGTCAAGAGAAGAGCTGATATATGTGATCAAGAAGAGTGCAAGGTCAAAGCTTGGGGATACCCCCGTGGTTCATCCAAGAATGTTTTTAGAAGACTCAAGCATATAAGATTGGGGATTCCCAAGGCATCCCCTTCTTCATCAACTATCTATACGGTCACTTCTCGTGAAACTATATTTTCATTCGTTCACATCATATGAAGGTTACTTGCAGCGTTTTTTTTTCTTTTGTTTTTTTTCCTTGATGAAATAATATCATTGTACCTAGCATCCTTGTTTGGGAGAGAGACACGCTCTTCTTTTTTGTTTGAATACTTGATGTGCTAGTATTCTTAGTTTTTCTTTTTGTTACTGCAAAAATTCATTTTAGCTCTTGTTTTCATTGCATATCTCATTCATAGCTATTAGTTTTAGTAGTTATATGTGAGTACTCTCATGTTTTGTTTCTGTATCATGTAGAGAATTATTATTAAAACCCATTTTGTATGGTTCTTGTTGGGAAAAGAAACTGATGCTTGAGGGAGAATTTTTAACGGTGCAAGTAGAAGCTTGTATAGACTGTGGCTAGACTTTTTCATATCATGCTAGATGTTATTTTAATTCTAAATACTTGTGGTTATTGAATAGCATGATTAGACTCAAATAGTTGAGATTGTTTAATGTCCCATTGAAGGAATCATGAGTTGTTCTTCTCATATTGAAGCATAAATTTGTGGTATTCTACTTTGAATGTTTTGTTTGGTTGACTTGGCGCGTGATCACACCATGTTTATGACTATGAACAGTCACTAATAGCCTCTATGATCATTTATTTTTTGAACTTGTGGTACCACTTATGCTTTGATTAATGATGTTTATGTCCCTATGCATGATTATGGCTCTTATGCTCTCTTATTTTGTCGCTCCCAGTCTTTTGCTAGCCTCCACCTGTACTGAGTATGAGCTCTACTCGTGCAATACAACTCCCAAAAGCAAAATTTCCCCCATTGTTTCCACCATACCTACCTACATGTGGTAATTAACTGCCACTCCAAGTAAATTTCTCATGTGTTACCTTTAAAGCCTTCAAAATTACTCATGTTTTGTATTCCTATTTTTGCTCATGAGCACGTAAATAGAGAATCTTTATCTCACTTGTTGATTGGATTTCACACCCTAGACTAGTGGCTTCACCAGCTTAGCCAATTGATAGAAGAGCTGGCAGCGGGGTACCCAACCCCAAATTAATACAAACAAATTCTCTTCACAATTTTTCCCCCTGGTTTATAAGTCAAGTCATAATTTTTTAAAGAAAAGAGAAACATGGATGACCTTCTACACCAGTTGTGCCTTCATATGGGATCTGCTCTTGTGAAGTATAGTTGTCTTGTGACGTGTTGTATTTTCTGTTTACCATTCATTGACATTAGCATACACCTCCCAAAATATAGACACTCCTCCACGATATGTGATTGTTGGTAGCCACCCGAGGATTCAGTTAGACATGGTTTGTGTAAGATGTTTGGGAGGAGTGTCAAACATTTTCATACCTCTATTAAGTAAAATAAAATCTCTAGCACATGAGTGATCCATGCTTACCTCTGCGAAGGGCCTTTCTTTTACTTTTATGTTGAGTCTCGATCTTCTAACTTTATGCACAATTGAGAGAGCATATTTTCCAATTTGAGTTTTATGTGCATTTGTCCTAGAATCATTATTAATTGATTCATCATGTGTTATTGCTTGTTCTCTAACTATTTGCTCTAGTCTTCCTAATGAACTTTAAAGGTGTCCTTGCATTTATGTTTTTCCCCACTCTTAAGGACTTGTGAAATATCACTTTGCCATGCTTTCTTTATACTTGAAACAAACGTATATCTCTCGTTGCATTGTTATTCATGATCTTTTATTTGTGTTACTTCTCATGATGCAAGGTGGTTGGTAAGATTTATTATTAAAATTTTATTTATCATCATTGTGTTAAAGTTCTATGATCTCAGCTTACATATGCTTTTACACTACTAATGATCAAGTTTATGTTGATAACATGTCACCTACTCGAGGACAAGTAGGAACTGAGCTTGGGGATGTTGATATGTCATAAACGTATCCTTAATTTATGATGTTCTATGTTGTTTTCTTATTTTTTCCCACATGTTTGCTATACATTGTATGTCATTTTTATCGATTTTCCGGACTAACCTTTTGACAAGATGCCACAGAGCCAGTTCCCTATTTTCTGCAGTTTTTAGTTTCAGAAAAGTTGTTCTGGAAATATTCCTCGAATTGGAAAATTCAAATCCCGAAAGTCTTAGAATTTCCAAAGGTTCCACAGAGTCTCGAAGAGACGAGAGGGGGGCCTCAAGGGGCCCGCACCATAGGGTGGCGCGCCCCGCCTGGCCGCGCCGTGGAGTGGTGTGGGGCCCCCAGGCCTCCACCGCCTTTGCCCTTTTGCCTATTTATTCCCCCGAGACATAAACCCTAAATATATTCCACTTCGTCCCAAAAAAACACCCGAGCACACCGTCATCATCATCCCAAGATCGGGAGGGTTCTGTTGCTCTCCCCGGCACCCTGTCGGGAGGGAAATTCATCACCGGAGGGATCTACATAGGGCCGGCCCTGAGGGGGGCAGGGTGTGCAGCCGCCCCGGGCCTTCAAAATGTAGGGGCCCCCATCTGGTATAGTCTATGTATATATACGTATCAGTTTAAGAGAAAAATTAAAAAGCTTTGGGCTATGGGCCTTGTTGTACGTCCGGATATGTCCGGGCAGTTTCCATCGCACCTTAGCCAGTCACGTACTTGCACGGACAAATAAGCGATCGCTGACAGCAGATCGATCGAATCTGCTCGACCAGATGGCAATTTCCATCGCTCGATACCCTGTCTCCAGGCCGCCGCCACCCAAGCCCCAAGGTCTTCCGCCGCTCTCCCTTGAGGACGTGTTGTGCATGTCAGCAGTTAGCAGGATTCCGAATTTCCGACCAAAGTTTTAGACCTGCCTGCTTCGTGTTCTCTAATCTGATCGACTACCTGATTGCACATATAATTCGTTCCAGGCTTCCAGATCGCAAGACACACTTGAAGCTCCAGAATTCTGAGGCCCTCAATCACGCGAACACACTTCGTTACGCACACATTGCTGATTTGACAACCTAAGCTATATACTATATAGGCATAGTAGTAATTTCCTAATCATCATTTATATTTATATTTATATTTATGATTTGATTTCTTGTTTCAACATTACCATGTCATCCATACATGACTCTGGTAGCCTAAAAGGAAAAGAGCACAACGCATAGCGGACTTGATAATATCGTAGCAAGGAGATATTTACAAGTTTTTAAAGAGTAATAATGGGGTTTCTGTAAATACAAATGATGACTCGGCGATAGTTGCCGTGGAGGAAGAGCGGCAAACAAATGATAATTTTGGATTTGATCGGCGGGAAGAAAATATCGACACCAAAGAGGCGATAGCAATGTAAGTGGCTATCCTAATATCTCCATTACTTATGGCATCTTATTTACCGTGCCTGTGACGGTTGCATCGACTGAAAGAAGCTTTTCGAAGTTGAAATTATTGAAGAACAATTTGAGATCGACGATGGGTCAAGAGAGGTCAAATGGTTTGGCGACGTTATGCATCAAGAAGAAATTATTGGACGCCATTGACATTGACCCTATTATAACTGACTTTGCATCGAGAAATGTTAAAAGAAAATTTTAAGGTAATATGTATAAAAAATTTGATATGCGTATTCATTTAGATGCTATTTGCTATTGACAACAAAATTTTACACGTATATCCATTATCATTTCTATATTAGGGGCCACAACTTTTTGTTTCGCCCCGGGCCCCAAAAAACTCAGGACCGGCCCAGGATCTACACCACCATACCCTCCTCCGAAGTGATGTGTGAGTACTTCATCCCAAGACTACGGGTTCATGGAAGTAGATAGATGGTTGTTGTCTCCACTTTGTACCTCATTTTTAGATCTTGTGAGCTGCCTAACATGATCAAGATCATCTTTATGTAATGCTACATGTTGTGTTTGCTGGGATCTGATGAATGTTGAATGCTATGTCTTCTAATTATCAATCTATCGTGTTATCTTCATGCATCTTTCATGCTCTCCGTTATTAGTAGATGCTCTAGCCAAGTAGATGCTAGTAACTCCAAGAGGGAGTATTTATGCTCGATAGTGGGTTCATGCCTCCTTTGCATATGTGCTTGAGTGACAGAAACGTGACGGATGGAGGATGTGTTGTTTCCATTAGGAAGAAAACAACAATGCTTTGTCTAAGGATGATGTTATTGTTTACATTACACACTTTGTGAAGGGAATATGCCCGAGAGACAATAATAAAATGGTTATTATCTTATTCCTTGTTTATAATGAATGTTTATTTCTCATGCTAAAATTATATTAACAGTAAACGTTGATACATGTGTGTTTAATAAACAAACAATGGTTCCTAGTGAAGCCTCTCTTTTAACTAGCTCGTTGATTAATATATGATCAAGGTTTCCTGATCATGAACATTGGATGTTGTTAATAACGGGGTCATGTCATCAGAAGAATAATGTGATGAACATATACCCAAAGTGAATATAGCAATGCGATCAAGTCATTAAGTTTACATTGTAATATCAAACATACAAAGTAACTTATTCCTTAGACCATGAGATCATGTCAATCACTGATACCGGAAGGGTGCTTTGATGACATCAAACGTCACACCGTAACAGGGTGACTATAAAGGTGCCGTTAGGTATTCGTAAAGTATTAGTTGGGGATCATGGATCAAGAGTGGGATTTGTCCATCCAAAATGACGGAGAGATATACTCAGGGCCCTCTCGGTGATATCACATCGAAACAGCTTGCAAGCACGTGATATGATCACAAGGATGTTCTATTACGGGAACGAGAAAAGAGTACTTGTCGGTAACGAGATTGAACAAGGTATGGTTGATACCAATGATCAAATTTCGGTTAAGTAAAATATCGCGAGACAAAGGGAATAGTTCACGACATTGTTGGTTCACACGATCATGGGAGTCATCGTTGAATATATAGGAGTCATCACGGATCTCCAGATCTCGCTGTTGATTATTGATCGGAGAGGAGTCTCGATCATGTCTATCTTATTCGCGAACCGTAGGGTGACACACTTAAGGTTCGGTGATGCGTTTGAGAGGATACGGAATATCGAAGAATATTTTGGGCATCACCAAAATTGTTTCGGGGAAAATTGAAATAGTTCAAGGGGTTTTTCGTCGAATGGTTGTTAATAGAATTAACGAATGATTCGAGGTGCTATATGCAAATGTTTTTTAATGGAATTAACAAATGTAAATAAAGAAATAAAAATGTTTTATTTAGTTAATAAAGAAAACATTTGGATTTTCCAAGTGGAAAATTAAGGGAGTATGAGTGGGTGTGAGTGGGGCTTCTACTCACATGAAGAGGGAAGAAGTGGGGGCACCCCATGGCTGGACGCACCCCCCCCCTCTTGGGCTTCCTCCCCCTCCCCTATAAAAGGAGGGTGAGAGCTCCTCTTCTCCACACACTTGCCCACATCAATTTTCTCTCCACCCGCTGCTCAATTCCATGGTCTCCGTCTTGGCGAAGCCCTGACCGTGGGATTCTTCTTCACCACCACACCGTCGTACTGCTGGAGTTCCGCGGGATCCTCTACTTCCGTGCCCCGCTGGATCGAGGGAACGGAGGTCATCACCAACCGTACGTGTGACCGATCACGGAGGCACCGCCGGATTGCGGTGCACATCTTCTCGCTATCGGGATCGGTGTGAGTACGACTACGCCAACAACGAGATTTGATCTCGTAACACTTTGTGTCTTCGAGGGTATGTGTTCTCCTTAACCCTCTCTTTGCCCGTTGCACTTCGTCTCCTAGATTAGATCTTGGCCTTTCGGGTGTCTCTCGCATAGGAAATTTTTTGTTTTCTATGCAACGACCCCTTCAGTGGTATCAGAGCCAGATCTATGCGTAGATGTTTTGTACAGTTAGAACACATAGGTGTATGTGGGCGTTGATGATCATGTTATTTCCTCCTTGAGTATTTTATGATCTTAGTGGCATAGTAGGATGAAGCTGCCCTAGACTAAGTTTACGTGTACTATGTACGCGAGAGTTGTCTTGCTTGTGGTTAAGGGGGGTGTTCGTTTCTCCTACTATAGTTAAGATCTAATCTTCGAAGGGTTGTTAAAAATGTGTTTATCAACGTTGTGGTTTATGTTCGTAGGTATGAACGGTTCTATCCTCAAAATCCCTAAGCCACGTAAAATATGCAAAATTAAATTAGAGGCGTCTAACTAGTTTTTGTTGGGCATGTGATGTGATATGGTCAATATTAAAAATTTGATTATGAGATGATCTATTTTGTAAATTATTTATATACCGGAAGGTATCGATATGGTTGTCTTATTATTAATGGACAATCAAGATTGGGGTGCCATGGTACTTGGTACCACGCCGGTGGAATGATGAAGATCATAACATAATGCACATGATGGAGATCAAGTGCAAGGAGGACCATATCATACCACGTTATCCTTACATGTGATGTCTGTGATGTTAATTCTTTTATGCATCTTGTTTTGCTTAGATAGCGACGGTAGCATTATAAGATGATCCCTCTCACTTAATATCAAGATATTAATGTGTTCTTCCTTAAGTATGCACCGTTAAGAAAGTTCGTCGTTTCGAGACACCACGTGATGATCGGGTGTGATAGACTCCACATTCGCATACAATGGGTGTTTTCAAGCCTAGAATGTACAGACATGGCCTTCAAACACACGCAATACTACGGTTCTACTTGACAAGCCTAGCATGTACATACATGGCGTCGGAACACGTAACCGAAACGTAAAGCATGAGTCATATGGATGATATGATGAACATGTCGATGTTCGCCTTTGAAGATACATCATCTCACGTGATGATCGGTTTTGGTTTAGTGAATTTGGTTCATGTAATCACTAAAGACGACTAAGAGGGATGTTGTTTTTGAGTGTGAGTTCATGGCATAATTTTTTAATTAAATTGAACTTATTTATCATGAACAACCAATCAAAGTGAATTTGCACAAATTGTAGTATTCATTGGCATCCACATAACTACCATACACTTAATTAGATTGTTAATTGAGACATAACTGTTATGATCTGGTAAACATCATTTAAGATTGGTACCGTATTAGTGAAATTTAAAATTGAGTCCTATTGTAGATTTTCGGTGTTTCCTACCTAGCTCCATATGATTAATGATTGATTGATCTAGGGAGCAAACAATTCCTACTTAGAATCCAGAGTCATAGTCACTTCCGTATTACTTTATCTTCAAAAGAATGTTTTGTTGATCAAGGTGATTTAGGAACTAAAAAGAATTGTTTTCAGAAACAATCAAGTGAAAGATATATTGATATCTAGAAACTTATTTGTGGCAACATGACTAAGCATAATTTAGCGTGACAATGTATGCTTATATTATTTGAATATATGCAATGATTGAAGACGCTAGGCGTTTGAATATTCAAAGAAATTGGGCTCTAAACATTATCCTCTAAATTCCTTCCTTCGAGCTATAGTAGCTTAATCATAAAATTGTTATGGTGAATGGATTAAAAGTATGGGTAAAGTCGTTTACCTTACTTGGAGATTGCTAAGAGTGGAATCTAGAAGAATACTATTAATATGGTGATATTAGTAGAACAATCAAACTCAAATTATGACTCAATGGGTGATAGTATATGACTAACACGCCAAAGAAAATGAGCTAGTACGACTAGCATTGTTTGATGTTGAATGATTCTTCTGTAAAGGAAAGGGAATATTGAAAATAGAACTACAAAAAGATATATGGCAGAAAAAGAAGATAACTGGAAAACTCTAGCTCAGGAGTATATGCTTGATATACAAGTTATAGATTTATTACTAATTAACGATGTATTTTTGGGTATTTTGATACCACATTGGTTGGTATGAGTTGTCGTACAAAGAAACGCAATGCAAGAAATACAAGGGCCTGTAAGAAACTAGTAATAGATGTGGAATAGATTATGACAAGAACAGGAATAAAGTTTTATTATGTTCATTGTCGTATTGAACCAAACATTCAAGATTTATTTTAAGAACTTAATAAGTTGTTATTTTGTTTTGATCTTTTGTGAGAACAAATGAGATTGTTCAAACTGTGACCATGTTCCATAATTGATGGATATGTTAATATAAATCATGTTGGTAAAGTAAACATCTATAAGACTAAATGCTAAACGTTGCAAGACATAAAAGAGTTTCACTTAAATTATGACACCACCATTTTAGTTCATATCACAAAGGAAAACATGAAGGAACTCCATACTGATGGAATTCCGGAGTCATTTTATTTTGAACAAATTGACGCTTGTGAGACCTCTTCCAAAAGATGACTAAGAATTCCATTCATAGGCCAAAGTAGAAAGTATGACTAAATTAATGGAGATTGTACATGTTGATGTATATAGCCCATTATGTGTAGTCATGTATGGTGGATTAATTTTTCTTCATAACATTATGTTGATGATTTGATTAGATATGTCGCAATGTTCAGGAATTCGTCCGATTAATCAGTTAATGGTCCCGTTAATCGTTGCTCGTAGGGTGGCCGATGCGAATACCACCTATTCGTTGCGTTACCTGGCCTGGCCGATTAATTGTCCGTTAATCAGTTGTCAGAGCGAGTGATAGCCATCAAACAGTTAACTGCTAGTGTAAGGAGAGCCAATATTTTGGCCCGTGACCATGCCCAGCCCGCAACCGCTCCCATATCGCTAGGGCTAGGGGCTCCTCCCATCCATCCCGTGGTACTCCTCCATCCCCTGTCGATCTCCCTGGCGGCTGGGAATCTCTCGCCGTCTCCAGCCACCGGGCGCCACCGCCGGCAGGTAGGATCCCATCGCATTCCTTCTCCTCATCCCGTCCCACTCCCACGTCTAATAACCTACATCCCCGACCTGCAGGAGCGCACCCGACCTGCAGGCTGCAGCACGCCAGCGCCTCTAACCGGCAGCGGTCGTCACCGTCGCCTCCACGAGCTCCTTCTCCATGGCTTAACCGGCTAGCAAGGTACCATCTCCTCCCTATCCTCTCTCTCTCACACACTCCGGATTTGAGCACGAGCTTGAGGCGATCGAGCCAGTCTGCATCGTCCTCTCCTTCCCAAATAATATGACTGCATCGCCACGTTCCGAGGGAAGACTTGCCTGCTTGCTACTAAGATGATTGTGGCGTTCCGATTGGTGGGCTGCTATGTGCTAGTTAGTTTGGCACTACAGTCATTTGCTATGTACTTGCGGCAACCACTGATCTTCTTGTTTCTAGGTTCTATTTAGTGTGTTGATTTGCACACTGGCTGCTGCTAATATAATTGATAATCTACTTATTCATTGTGTCATTAACATTGTTAGTTCTTGATGTAGTTGTGATTAATTTTGTTTTCCGCTGTGCACGGTATTTTCAGGGGTCTACGGCTGCTTCTACCGCTGCGAGTTCTCAGACTCTCAAAATAAATTCAGATGATATGGGGTGGGAGTTTGCAGTGTTGGTCAATCCTCTAGACTTAAATCGAGTGAAGGGCAAGTTGTGTGGCAGGAGATGGGTGGAGGGGTCAACAGGATGAAGCAACATATTGCCCAAATTATAAGGGACAAGTCACAAGTTGCATGGTAGCTGATCCAGACCAGCAAAAAAGGTGTAAGGATTCTTATGAGGCACCCCAAAGGAGGAATAAGCAAAAGGAAAAACATGATGCAGAAGTACGATCTGATGTTGTCATTGAGGTTGAGAACAATGACAAGACCGAGGAAGAGCTAGCTGCAATTGGAGAAGGTGAAACTCGCAAGACAGGGCCTATGGATAAACTTGTGATGCCACTTGATCCTTCCATACCATTGAAGAAGTTCCAACAGAACATAAATGACGCAATTAACAAGGAGAGGGCTGACAAAGTAGGGAATATTTGGCTAGATGGATGTACAAGAAAAATATTCCTTTCAATGCCATCAATGATGATGACTTCAAAGCATTTTGTGAAGCCGTTGGTCGGTTTGGTCCCAATTGGAAACCACCTTCCCAGTATATGCTCCGAGAGAAGATGTTGATCCAAGAGGTGGAAAGAACAAAGGATTTGATGAAGTTGCATGAACTTGAAAGGGTGGCAACCGGGTGCTCTATCATGACCGATGCTTGGACCGACAAGAAAAGGAGAAGTATAATGAATTTGTGTGTGCATTGCAAGTTAGGGACTGCATTTCTTGAATCAAAGGAGTCATCGGTGTCGTACCCTGATTTCTAGCAGATACTCATCGGGCCGAACTGGATAGCAGATGCTTGGATTATGGGGCATAACTGCTCCCACGTCCCAGCTTCCTGGTAGGCCTGCGCTTATGCGCGACAACACAAGCCCTGCTATTCCATCGTCGATGTAAACTATCCACTAGAGATCAAAGGCACTACTGTCGACGTACTTCATACCAATCACACATGGTACGTCAACAGCGTTAAACGAATGATAATCACAACATATCTCTAAGACACAAAAGATTGAAATAAGATTGCAAATAGATCTCATTAGAGCAGAGATAGCAAATACAATCATTCAGAGGACACATGTCCCAACAATACATCAGTACAATACAGCGGAAGCAATCAACATGTCTGAGTACAGACAAGATCCAAATAGGCCTAAGAGGCCGAAAACGAACAGACGGAGCCCATCCACGAAGTCTCGGATCCTGCCCGGGTCCGCTATCTACTCGTCAGCAGTCTCGTCATACTCCACGTAGTAGCCACCATGTAGATCTTCGGAAACGTAGGTCTGCGGAAACCACAGCCCCAAAGGGGTCAGTACATAAACGTACTGGCAAGCAAGACTCACAGTTCACCAAAGTGTAAACCGTCAACACCAAGCACAGATGCCTTGGGTTCAACGGAAGAGAGGGGATATAACAGATGCTGCAACTGGCTGCGCTAACCAACTACAGAGATTCTACCACTTCCGGCTATCAGAAAGGAGATAAGATCGAGTATTGTAACCAACTGAAAGATAACTTCAAACAAACCCATCCTAGATCTCGCCCCTTATCCAAAGAAGCGATCCGAGGATAACTCACACAGTTGGATTAAAGATGAATCAAGTTATTGTGTCATCAACCTATTACTAGTCAAGTTATTAATCATTGGGTGTAACATGTTTGATCATTATGTTTAAGTTGTCCTGAGTACTTGTTAGCCAGTACTTTCACCAAGTAATCCATAACCGCGGAAAACACGGCTTCTCGAGAAGATTATCCCTGCAGGGTTGCACCAATTTGGCCGTACACGCAAGAATATCCCGCCAGACGGGAATCAAACCCACCAAGCGAGGCACTCTACACAACTCAACTCTTCTTCGCATCAAGCCCAAAGCACCACGTGATGTGCGTGCGCGGCTAATCGAGCCCCACGAAGAAAAGGGGACCCTCATAGCACTGGAAGACCACGCCGCCCTAAATGCCGACTACAAAAGTTCCACCCTGGCCTGGGCTCGCAAGATCATGCATGCAGCAAATGGAAAGCCCGAACTACGTGTGGCGATTTGGACGAGATGCGAATTGAATCAAATTGAGGGGGGCGCCCATACTCGCTTCCCACATGCGGTTAGTGCGCTCATCATGGATCAGTAGACAAGACCCTTTTCCTATTAGGGTCGACACTAGCAGGCCTCAAAACCACCCTGGGCCTCCTGCCGGCGCCTTATCATCAAATTATTATTTAACAATAACATTAGCATGATTGATTGATTAAACATCGAGCCCCCAGAACGTAATAGAAATAGTAACAGAAAGTAACGGGTAACAGACTCGAGCAAAAGCAACCTAAGCATGCTAGTAAGACACGGGCAACAAGCAATGGTGATAGGTATGGAGGTGAGGCAATATCAGGTTTAAAGGATACATGTGATAGGTTCGTAACAGAAACAACTACTACTAAGGCTAGCAGAAAAGAACAACGGAAAGTATCGGTAATCAATGTTGAAAGGAACACAGTGGTTCATGTGAGTGATAACTTGCCTGCAAAACCCAGTAGCCTGGTACTGAGCTAAATCCTTAGAAGGGGTGTCGTAAGTATCGTCGGTCTCAACGTCGTCGTGTATCCGAGAAGAAGCAAACAATCAACGCAGAGAACAAACAATCAATAAGATGGCATAATGCACAAACATGGGATGATGCATGACCATTTAATTGAGGCATAGAAATAAACTAGTTGACAAGGTAGCAACATGATTAAATGAACACACATGCAATTGGATTGCATATGGAAAACCCATGACTTATGGTTGAATTAACTGTTTTACAACTAATCAAATTTTGTAAGTGAATTAGCATGATGCATGGATGAGGAAAACATCAAAATAACAACAATAGAATCAAATCGAGATAAGGTTTAACAAGTTTGGAATTTCATTTATTAAGTTAAGAAATTTTGGTTTCTTAAAGGTGTTACACAAGCATTTGTTGTTTTCATCAAGTTAAATTGTTCAAAACAGATCACAAAGTTCATATTTGAAAAGGTTATGCTTTTATGGTTTGAAAACATATTTTACATGTCCCAAAAGAATTTGATTTGATCAAGTTATGAATTTAGCAATATTAAATGATTTAAACAAGGTTTAAATCATTTAACCAATTTTAATTATTCAAAACATGAAACAAATTTTATATTTGGAAAGAGGGTTTAATTTTGCATGGAAAACATATTTCATTTGTGGAAATTGGATTTAAAATGAGCAAGTTATTATTTTGGCAATTTTAAATGCAATAAACAAGAAACAGTTGTTTTCAGCAATTTAAATTATTCAAAACAGCAAAAAAAAATTATATTTGGAAAGTACATGAAAAGTTGATTGGAAAACATATTTAGTTTGTGGAATTTGGAATTTTTATGACCAAGTTATGAATTTTGCAAGTTTAAGTGAATTTGACAAGTTTTCAAATATTGCACCAATTTAAAATATTCAAAACAGTAAACAAATTTTATATTTGGATAGAACATTTAATTTGGGACAGAAAACATATTTTAAAAGTTAAAATTGGAGTTGGGATGAATTTCTTATGCAATTTACAAAATTGGGTGCAATTCTGCCATTTTTAGAAACTAGGGACTAGAAAAATTATTACAGGGGCTAGAAATAATTTGCAAGGGCCTATGTGTGATACTGAGATGTTGCTGTGACCAAAACAAAGGAGATAAAAAAAGTTTTTGGTTAAATGGTGGGAGGGGGACTCGAACTCCCCACCTCCTGCTGTGAGTTGGTGCTGCTAACCAGTGGGGTGGTGTTCGGTTTGGTGTTAGACAAGGGGCAGATGGGTGGATATGGTTCAGAAACTGAACTGAATTTAATTCGGAAAAAGGCAGAAAAGGTGGGGTGTGCGGGACTTGAACTCGCGAGCTGTGGGTTCGCTGCGCGCGCTGCTGCCAGTTGGTCTGTGTGATGGCTTGTGATAGGAAGGGGGTCGGGGTGAGGATAAGCTTCTGTTCCGCGGGAAAACTGAAATCTGCACGTTATCTGAACCTGTTCGTGCAGTTAGCTGATGGGCAGATGGTCGCCGACGCGAATCCATCGCTGCTGCTGTTGCGACTCGCCGGGGAGGGGCGCCGTGTGTGCTCTGTGGGGGTGTGCTGGGCATGCGGTTGAGAGAGGAAGGGGACCGAGCGAGGCTCACCTCGAGCGCATCCGGAGGAGGTACAGGTCGGGGCGGACAGGTTGGTGCAGGGCGTACGCCGGCGAGGAAACCTTGATGGCGCGGCCGCCCGAAGCCTCCTCGGACCACGGCGCCTTCACCAAAGATGGAGAGCGTGAGGTGGCGTTTCCATTCCCGCAAGGAAACGGCCCAGAGGACGACCACAGCAACCCCACGTCCACCCCCAACTTCCGGCCAAAAAGGGCTAAATTTCAGTTACAGTGAAGTACAGAGAAGGGAGAAGCAGAGGAGGAAGAAGAAGAGGGGCGGCGGCTGGGAAGGGAGGAGAGAAAGGAGCTAGGGTTTGGCCTGGGCAGGGGAATAAATAGAGGGGAAAGAGGGGAGAGGAGGAGGGGGAGGTGATCGTGTGGTGGATGGGGTGTTCGTACAGAGGGTGACGTCTGGAGGAGGAAGACGACAACCGAAAGGGTATGGGGCCTTAAGTGGTGGGCTTTGGGGCTAGGGTAAGGTGGGCTAGGGGAAATAGATGGGCTGGCTGCCCCCTCTCTCTCCTAGCTGTGATTTAATCTTTTTGGTTCTAATTATTATTATTTTTTTTGCTGAATTGAAAATAGAAGGAAAAGCTAGGGTTTTGATGTTAGAAAAATTAGGAGAAAATTTGGGTGAGTTATTTAGGGTAACAACAACATGTGCAACTTTTGTTTTACAAAAATAATTCAAATTATTTGAGGTTTGGTAAATGGATTGAATTTAGGTGAATTGCTATTAGTTGAAATATTGGAAGCAATAATTTGAATAGTTGAACCTTCAAGTTTATTTGAAACAAAAGTTTGATTGGTTTTTGCAATTTTCATAAAGTCCAAAAGGGTTGTTGTTTGGAGAATTATTTGAATCTGAAATTGTTTTGTTATTGGATGCATTTTTGATAGAAACAAAACAACAGTTTTGAGATCACACTTTAATGGAAACAATTGATTGTTTTGATTTGAAATATGATTTTGGAAATTGTAACATCACAAGGATGAAACAAAAGGTTTGAATTTTGGTTTGAAATTCAAATAGAAAACAAAGGAAAACAAAGGAAAACAGTTGGAAAACAAATGAAAACAGAGGAAAACAAATGGAAAACAAGCAAAACAATTGCAATCAACATGATGCCATGATGCAAAACATAAAATAACAGAGAGCAAACATTCTAAAGGCCTATTTTTCAGACTTGGGATGTTACAAAACGCCCCCCCTTGAAGGAATCGCGCCCCGAGATTCCTACTGAGAAAAGAAAAGGTCCGGATACTTCTTGGGAAGATCCTCTTGAGCTGTGACACGTGAAACACATCGTGCACCTTGGATAGACGTCAGGGAATTAGCAAACCACCGGAACATTTTCAAATAGAGGAAGGGGTTTTGTATGGAGGGTGTATAGCTGGATAGAACTTGATTCATTTTGAGAATAGACTATCTGGAATGTGGTGATTCAGGAATGCTTCCTCGAAACAACCCCAGGTGATAGGAGTGCCAGCTCTCATAGCCTGGAATCAACAACAACAACAACCTTTCTGGCCAGATAGACTTGATATTTGGGAAGTTTTGATTAGACGCCGGTAGAAGAATTGAAGTGGAAAACAACAACAAGATTTGAACGGACGAAAAGGATGTTGAGAAGAACAGGATAACGAAGCGACACCGGGAAAAACTAGAACAAAACACTCCTGAGGTACTACGGAAAACCCATCCGGGCTTCTAAAGGATCAATATCTACTGCTTAAGGAATAGAGGATCTGCTTCCGGGGCTTACACGCCTCCGTTCTCAATCATGAGTAGGCAACATGATAAATCATGTCACAACCACCTCCATTCCTATGGACTAGTAGATATAACTATCCTAGAGAAACCAGAATTCGTGAAATCCTAACTTGAAAGTTTAGATGAGAAGGGAAAACAACGTTGCACTTCCTTACCAGAAAAAGGGAGGGTGGGTGGGGAAAGAAGAAAAAGAACAGAATTCCTACTCTCACGTTTCATTTTTCCTATATAGCTACAAAATAGTTTCTAGACTCAACTGCGACCAGTAAAAAGGGATCCTACAGGCAGACAGGCTCTGATACCATTTGTCGTACCCTGATTTCTAGCGGATACTCATCGGGCCGAACTGGATAGCAGATGCTTGGATTATGGGGCATAACTGCTCCCACGTCCCAGCTTCCTGGTAGGCCTGCGCTTATGCGCGACAACACAAGCCCTGCTATTCCATCGTCGATGTAAACTATCCACTAGAGATCAAAGGCACTACTGTCGACGTACTTCATACCAATCACACATGGTACGTCAACAGCGTTAAACGAATGATAATCACAACATATCTCTAAGACACAAAAGATTGAAATAAGATTGCAAATAGCTCTCATTAGAGCAGAGATAGCAAATACAATCATTCAGAGGACACATGTCCCAACAATACATCAGTACAATACAGCGGAAGCAATCAACATGTCTGAGTACAGACAAGATCCAAATAGGCCTAAGAGGCCGAAAACGAACAGACGGAGCCCATCCACGAAGTCTCGGATCCTGCCCGGGTCCGCTATCTACTCGTCAGCAGTCTCGTCATACTCCACGTAGTAGCCACCATGTAGATCTTCGGAAACGTAGGTCTGCGGAAACCACAGCCCCAAAGGGGTCAGTACATAAACGTACTGGCAAGCAAGACTCACAGTTCACCAAAGTGTAAACCGTCAACACCAAGCACAGATGCCTTGGGTTCAACGGAAGAGAGGGGATATAACAGATGCTGCAACTGGCTGCGCTAACCAACTACAGAGATTCTACCACTTCCGGCTATCAGAAAGGAGATAAGATCGAGTATTGTAACCAACTGAAAGATAACTTCAAACAAACCCATCCTGGATCTCGCCCCTTATCCAAAGAAGCGATCCGAGGATAACTCACACAGTTGGATTAAAGATGAATCAAGTTATTGTGTCATCAACCTATTACTAGTCAAGTTATTAATCATTGGGTGTAACATGTTTGATCATTATGTTTAAGTTGTCCTGAGTACTTGTTAGCCAGTACTTTCACCAAGTAATCCATAACCGCGGAAAACACGGCTTCTCGAGAAGATTATCCCTGCAGGGTTGCACCAATTTGGCCGTACACGCAAGAATATCCCGCCAGACGGGAATCAAACCCACCAAGCGAGGCACTCTACACAACTCAACTCTTCTTCGCATCAAGCCCAAAGCACCACGTGCTGTGCGTGCGCGGCTAATCGAGCCCCACGAAGAAAAGGGGACCCTCATAGCACTGGAAGACCACGCCGCCCTAAATGCCGACTACAAAAGTTCCACCCTGGCCTGGGCTCGCAAGATCATGCATGCAGCAAATGGAAAGCCCGAACTACGTGTGGCGATTTGGACGAGATGCGAATCGAATCAAATTGAGGGGGGCGCCCATACTCGCTTCCCACATGCGGTTAGTGCGCTCATCATGGATCAGTAGACAAGACCCTTTTCCTATTAGGGTCGACACTAGCAGGCCTCAAAACCACCCTGGGCCTCCTGCCGGTGCCTTATCATCAAATTATTATTTAACAATAACATTAGCATGATTGATTGATTAAACATCGAGCCCCCAGAACGTAATAGAAATAGTAACAGAAAGTAACGGGTAACAGACTCGAGCAAAAGCAACCTAAGCATGCTAGTAAGACACGGGCAACAAGCAATGGTGATAGGTATGGAGGTGAGGCAATATCAGGTTTAAAGGATACATGTGATAGGTTCGTAACAGAAACAACTACTACTAAGGCTAGCAGAAAAGAACAACGGAAAGTATCGGTAATCAATGTTGAAAGGAACACAGTGGTTCATGTGAGTGATAACTTGCCTGCAAAACCCAGTAGCCTGGTATTGAGCTAAATCCTTAGAAGGGGTGTCGTAAGTATCGTCGGTCTCAACGTCGTCGTGTATCCGAGAAGAAGCAAACAATCAACGCAGAGAACAAACAATCAATAAGATGGCATAATGCACAAACATGGGATGATGCATGACCATTTAATTGAGGCATAGAAATAAACTAGTTGACAAGGTAGCAACATGATTAAATGGACACACATGCAATTGGATTGCATATGGAAAGCCCATGACTTATGGTTGAATTAATTGTTTTACAACTAATCAAATTGTGTAAGTGAATTAGCATGATGCATGGATGAGGAAAACATCAAAATAACAACAATAGAATCAAATAGAGATAAGGTTTAACAAGTTTGGAATGTCATTTATTAAGTTAAGAAATTTTGGTTTCTTAAAGGTGTTACACAAGAATTTGTTGTTTTCATCAAGTTAAATTGTTCAAAACAGATCACAAAGTTCATATTTGAAAAGGTTATGCTTTTATGGTTTGAAAATATATTATATATGTCCCAAAAGAATTTGATTTGATCAAGTTATGAATTTAGCAATATTAAATGATTTAAACAAGGTTTAAATCATTTAACCAATTTTAATTATTCAAAACATGAAACAAATTTTATATTTGGAAAGAGGGTTTAATTTTGCATGGAAAACATATTTCATTTGTGGAAATTGGATTTAAAATGAGCAAGTTATTATTTTGGCAATTTTAAATGCAATAAACAAGAAACAGTTGTTTTCAGCAATTTAAATTATTCAAAACAGCAAACAAAATTTATATTTGGAAAGTACATGAAAAGTTGATTGGAAAACATATTTAGTTTGTGGAATTTGGAATTTTTATGACCAAGTTATGAATTTTGCAAGTTTAAGTGAATTTGACAAGTTTTCAAATATTGCACCAATTTAAAATATTCAAAACAGTAAACAAATTTTATATTTGGATAGAACATTTAATTTGGGACAGAAAACATATTTTAAAAGTTAAAATTGGAGTTGGGATGAATTTCTTATGCAATTTACAAAATTGGGTGCAATTCTGCCATTTTTAGAAACTAGGGACTAGAAAAATTATTACAGGGGCTAGAAATAATTTGCAAGGGCCTATGTGTGATACTGAGATGTTGCTGTGACCAAAACAAAGGAGATAAAAACAGTTTTTGGTTAAATGGTGGGAGGGGGACTCGAACTCCCCACCTCCTGCTGTGAGTTGGTGCTGCTAACCAGTGGGGTGGTGTTCGGTTTGGTGTTAGACAAGGGGCAGATGGGTGGATATGGTTCAGAAACTGAACTGAATTTAATTCGGAAAAAGGCAGAAAAGGTGGGGGGTGCGGGACTTGAACTCGCGAGCTGTGGGTTCGCTGCGCGCGCTGCTGCCAGTTGGTCTGTGTGATGGCTTGTGATAGGAAGGGGGTCGGGGTGAGGATAAGCTTCTGTTCCGCGGGAAAACTGAAATCTGCACGTTATCTGAACCTGTTCGTGCAGTTAGCTGATGGGCAGATGGTCGCCGACGCGAATCCATCGCTGCTGCTGTTGCGACTCGCCGGGGAGGGGCGCCGTGTGTGCTCTGTGGGGGTGTGCTGGGCATGCGGTTGAGAGAGGAAGGGGACCGAGCGAGGCTCACCTCGAGCGCATCCGGAGGAGGTACAGGTCGGGGCGGACAGGTTGGTGCAGGGCGTACGCCGGCGAGGAAACCTTGATGGCGCGGCCGCCCGAAGCCTCCTCGGACCACGGCGCCTTCACCAAAGATGGAGAGCGTGAGGTGGCGTTTCCATTCCCGCAAGGAAACGGCCCAGAGGACGACCACAGCAACCCCACGTCCACCCCCAACTTCCGGCCAAAAAGGGCTAAATTTCAGTTACAGTGAAGTACAGAGAAGGGAGAAGCAGAGGAGGAAGAAGAAGAGGGGCGGCGGCTGGGAAGGGAGGAGAGAAAGGAGCTAGGGTTTGGCCTGGGCAGGGGAATAAATAGAGGGGAAAGAGGGGAGAGGAGGAGGGGGAGGTGATCGTGTGGTGGATGGGGTGTTCGTACAGAGGGTGACGTCTGGAGGAGGAAGACGACAACCGAAAGGGTATGGGGCCTTAAGTGGTGGGCTTTGGGGCTAGGGTAAGGTGGGCTAGGGAAAATAGATGGGCTGGCTGCCCCCTCTCTCTCCTAGCTGTGATTTAATCTTTTTGGTTCTATTTTTTTTTTTTTTGCTGAATTGAAAATAGAAGGAAAAGCTAGGGTTTTGATGTTAGAAAAATTAGGAGAAAATTTGGGTGAGTTATTTAGGGTAACAACAACATGTGCAACTTTTGTTTTACAAAAATAATTCAAATTATTTGAGGTTTGGTAAATGGATTGAATTTAGGTGAATTGCTATTAGTTGAAATATTGGAAGCAATAATTTGAATAGTTGAACCTTCAAGTTTATTTGAAACAAAAGTTTGATTGGTTTTTGCAATTTTCATAAAGTCCAAAAGGGTTGTTGTTTGGAGAATTATTTGAATCTGAAATTGTTTTGTTATTGGATGCATTTTTGATAGAAACAAAACAACAGTTTTGAGATCACACTTTAATGGAAACAATTGATTGTTTTGATTTGAAATATGATTTTGGAAATTGTAACATCACAAGGATGAAACAAAAGGTTTGAATTTTGGTTTGAAATTCAAATAGAAAACAAAGGAAAACAGTTGGAAAACAAATGAAAACAGAGGAAAACAAATGGAAAACAAGCAAAACAATTGCAATCAACATGATGCCATGATGCAAAACATAAAATAACAGAGAGCAAACATTCTAAAGGCCTATTTTTCAGACTTGGAATGTTACAATCGGCTGATGCACACACAAGTCTATACATCTTTAATTATGTAGCCGAGTGCATTGAGAAAATTGGTAGGTGCTGATTTTATTTTTACATAACTCTCAACTTTGCTTTTATTTATTTCTTTCCATAATTTGGATGCTTGCTGATTTCCATCCTCATCTTGTAGGTGTTGACAATTTTGTGCAAGTGGTCACGGACAATGCTTCCAACAACATGGGAGCAAATGCGATGCTCAAAGGACAATTTCCAAAGATATTTTGGACCTCATGTGCAACTCACACCCTCAATTTAATGGTAGAAGAAATTGGGAAGTTCAAACAATTTGGTTGTCCAATTGCTAAAGCCAAGGAGATGACAATTTTTCTTTATGCACATGATAAAACATTATCCTTGATGAGATCTTTCACAAAAAGAAGAGACATTGTTAGGCCGGGAGTGACAAGATTTTCTTCGGCATTTCTTACGTTGCAAAGTTTGGTTTCTAAGAAGAAGGAACAAAAGGCAATGGCTTGTAGTGATGAATGGGAAGCATGTAAGCACACAAGAACAAGGAAAGGAAAGTCAGCTCATGCCACTATAATGAGTAGGGGATTTTGGATAAGTGTCTCTCTTTGCATCAAGGTATGTTCTATGTTCGAATTTTGATGTTGGGGCTGTTTTCTCATATCTGTATATGTTTAATTGTGGGGTTGTTTTCTCATGCTTGTGTATAATGGATTGTGGTCTGTTTTATCGTCCATGTATTATTTTATATGGTGGATTGTGGCGTTGCTTCATCGTACTTGTACACCTTCTATTGAGGGCTGTTTTCTCATACTTGATACTGGCTTATGCTTGATTGTGGTGTCATCTATATCTCTTATAAGAGAAAACCCCACTAAGTGATCATTTAAGTTGTCTATCTTGACATGCAGGCTATCCACCTCATCATATATTCCCAACCATCCGATTTGATTCATCTACCCGTCCATTTGGTCTCTCCATCATTACATGCAAAAGCCCACAAAAAAACTAGCTGTGTCATAGTTAAAAAAAAATACGGTATACTGATTAAAGGCCGGCCTGAACTTCTGTCTTCCCCATAATTTTCATTCCTTCAATCCTTTTTTAAGACCAAAACTTCCGTTGCTTTGTCTGTGGCAACTGAAGGCGAAACGACACCGGCATCTAAACAGGCATCAGCTTTACCTGGTGTACATAAATAAATCCCCTCGCCTAAGCCACATCCCCTAATGATCCATACTATGTCCTCCACAGCAATGGCGCACCGGCACCATTTGAAGCCTACATGTCCACCTTCATTAAGGTCTGTCCCCGGGTAGATTGGATGAATCTCGACCACGGCATGCTGCGTGCACCTAACGCAGCTCTTTGTTCCAATCGCCTATGTCATGTCTGAACTCCAAACTCTTTATTCTTATCGCCAGGTACTTATGCATGCTTTCTCTATCTCTCCCCGGATGGTAGATTACTTCAGAAACACCATTCCTGCTGAATGTTTCCTTGAATTTTCTATCGTGTTAATGCATGGCATTGTAAGTGTGCAGTTTGCCGCTTCTCGAGCCGGTCAATATGAACTTCCTTTCTGGACACGTGATTATTATGGCAGGTGCCTTCCCCATCACATGCACGTACCAAGCTCTAAATGTTCATTGTATATCCCGTTGTGCAATTCTTTGTGACATTTTCTTTCCTTGCACTTAAATTTCAATACGCAAGGTACATTATGTGTCCTCATGCTATTTAGGTTGGTCACAGGTAGTACGCAATTCCAAACTTAGATGGGAGCAGAAAGCAATTCACAACGATATGCCATTCTTAGACGAATGCATCTTTCTTTTCCTTGGAATTTTCCACTTGGGACTCGACTATAGAAGCATATATCCGTGTGGTTCACCATAGATTTCATCATTTCTCATTCATAATTCATCTGTCCAGGTAAGTAGAGTTTGTGCTGCCTTTACATTTATGCTTACATTCCATTACATTCAGTGCTTCTGTTAAAGTATAAAAAAAATGTCCACCTAGATAATTTGTTCCTGATATATATACATCTTAATTCTTTTATTTTGGGTTGCTTACACTCTATGTTGTTGCAGGTATAATGGCTCTGCTCACCACCAACGCATGTTCAAATTCCTTCAACTCATTATTACATTTGCATTTCTAGATGCCTGAAAATTAGATAGGGCCAAGATACTTTGTTGTTTCTACTTTTTTGTTGACCACCCGAGCTTCAATATAAATTTGTGAGCTTTGTGGTTGTTCGAGCTTGGCTGATGAAAATAGAGCTTTCAAGTTTCCAATGAACCAAACTACTACAAAAAAGTATAGGTAGTTTACTCATTGATGATTCACCCTTTTCCATTATGTCATGCGCCAAGTTTATAATTGTAGTGCTTCACAGTTAGTTCCTTCCTTAATAGTTTTAGTCAAACAAGCTAATTTTTATCAGTTATCAATGATAAAAATAATTTAACGGCTATTTTAAATTACGTGTGATTCTATTTATAATCAATGGAGACATTTCCAATAATGCTACACGACAATATACATGGGATCTTCTCATTCAATGTATCCATATCATCCCGCTAATTTGATCTTATCTAAAGTTTTAACTAATTTTCATGCAATGTTAATCCAGTATACTTCTTGGGCCTTAACAAGTTTGTAAATGGTGAAATACACAACCATTGCATGTTTAGCAATTGAATCTTTCATATTTAGATAACTTTCTGTTCCATTCATTTTATATCGCTTCCATCCATATAATAGACTTCCTGAGGAGATTCCCGCTGCAACGCGCGGGGTATCCTTATAGTACTTGTATATGGTGGACTGCGGGGCTATTTATCATACGTGGATTGAGGGGTTGTTTATCATACTTGTACACCTTCTGTTTGGGACTGTTTTCTCATACTTGTATATGTTGGATTGTGGGAATGTTTTAAGATACTTGTATACCTTCTGTTTTGGGGGCGGTTTTCCCATATTTGTATATGTTCTTTGTTGCAATGCAAGGTTTTCGAACCACTAGTGAAGGTGCTTCGGTTAGCTGATAGTGATGGTCCATCAATGGCATCTATGTATGGAGAACTAATAAGTGCAAAAAAGGAAATCTTGCTTGCCGTTGAAAATTAAGAAAAAGACTATTTGGTGATCACTAATGCGATGGACACCAACATGAAAGGGAGGCTGGATTCTCCTTTGCACATGGCAGCATACATGTTGAATCCCAAATATAGTTATGCTGACTCAAGCATCTTTACAGATTTGGAGGTAGTGACTGCGTTTATGGAAGTCATGGAGACATTTTAGTTTGATGATGACAACAAGCAAAATGTAGTGCTTTACATTGACTTCACCAAGTTTAAGAAGAAGGATGGCATGTTTGGGAACATGGCTGCGATGAAAGCAATTACAAATGACAATTTTGATGCCGGTAAGCTTGTTTTCAAAGCAAACAAAATATTATAGCATGTCTGGAATTATTGGCTGATCGCATATTATTTCCATTTTTTCAAATTGCAGTTAAGTGGTGGTCAACTTATGGATTACAAACTCCTTCATTGCAACAAATGGCCATACGGATACTCAACTTGACCACAAGACACAAGTTCATCCGGATGTGAAAGAAATTGGAGCATTTTTTAAATGGTAACTCTCAACCAGTCAGTCAAATCTGAACATTCTTACTCCTAAACCGATTCTAACTAGGCTCCTGTTTGCACTTTGTACTTTGTAGGTAGATGCAAAGAGGAGAAATAGACTAGATGTGGTCCGTAGAGACAACCTAGTTTATATCCAATTCAATGGAAGAATGATCGATAAAATAAATAAGTTATCTTCTTCTAGTGATGTTCTTCTTGGTGAAGATGCAACACAAGCACAAGATTGGATATGTGAAGGTGCATACATTGACGAGGAGATTGATCCCACAACAGGGCTGCCATACAATGTTAATGATGAAGCAACGGTAGCGACTGAATCTTTCGAGCCCCTTAGGAGCGCAAGGCTAGTGAGAGAACTCCATGAAGTTGAGGAAATTGTGTCTAATGACGATAATGAATCTGATCATGGTATGGACGTGGAGGATGGCATTGATTTTGAGTTTGATGATGATGGTGTCATGGCAACCAAAGACGACGGTGACGATGAGGACCACCCACAGCCTTGAGCCATTTTTCATCAACCTATACTCACCATAATAAATTATTTTGCTTGCTTATTCCAATGTGGTCTTTGCTCGTTAGGTTTCTTACTTTGTTGTGTTTGTAATGCTACTATGTCGAGTTGTGGGAGCTTTTTGTGGTCTCCGAACCTTGCTGCCTATCTACACCTATTTGTGTTGAACCTGTTATGAACTATTCAGTATGTCATATACTTATAGACTTACAGTGTGTGGTTGTCATTTATCTTGTCACGTGTGGCTACAAAAGTGCAAAATTTCCATTTTTTGTATCGATGTCATTTATATTGTCATGTGCGGCTGCATATTGTCATACGTGTGGCTGTCAATTAGTATATTACATAGATGGGAGCATGCATATTGTCACACGTGTGACTATCAATTAGTATATTACTAGCAAACGTGCCCGTGCGATGCAACGGGAGAGAAAAAATTCAACTCTTGGATAGAAACATAGGAGGGGCCCAAAAAAATTTGGAGTACAAGGTGGTGCGTTTGGGAGCGGCAGTTCCGTTCGGCCGGCAGGAGGAGGATGATGACTCCTATGGCCAGAGATCGAGGGGTGGCGGCGGTGTGCAATGACCTATTTTTTCGGAAGGAGGACATCGTTCTATCAGGAAGAAGAGATGTAACTTGGGGAGGAGCTCCGAAAAGGGATCAGATAGGAAAGCATAGGTTGATATAAATTTTTTAGGGGTTAAAAAGAAAAGACGACGGCTAAAAAAACCTTCCTCAATTTGGTATAGAATAGCAAATATGCCGGCGCGTTGGTACTACTGAACAAATATATATCAAGTTATGATAGAGAGAATAATGTAGTAACATATATTTCTTATGCTTTGAGCCATTTTGTGCTTTTTCGACTTGTTTTTCATCTGGGATGAAAAATAAAATTATTCTAGACGGGTCAATCAATGTTGGGGGCAAAATTTAGGTTATTCTAACGTTTTTACCAGAAGCGATTTTTTTACACCCAGCTACAACATGCGGACATATTTGCTTGTTATAATTTATATTTGGATAACATAAATTAGATAGAACTGGGTTATACCTAACATCAGCCAACTGAATATATCCTTGTCTGCTATGCTCCTGGATGGCCTTTTCTAGTTGGTCTTCATCTGATTGCTTTCGATACAGGGCACGTACAAATATAAAGCAAAGTTCACATTATTCAGCAAATGGTGATAGCATTTCTGCCTCAAACTCCGACACCTTGGTGCTAGCATTCCTTATAAGTCCTTTTCTTTAATAAATCTTTCCATATCCCGTGTAAGTCGTAACATTTGTATGGTTCATCTCACTTGCAGACTCTTCTGGTTTCAGAAGATTCTTCCAATGCATGTACAGTTCGTTCATCTCAGTAGTGTCAGATACCTAATGCTAGATAAAAGAGTGGCGATACATACTGTTTTACCATACCTAGACAACCAACGCGTGTAAATAATGGAGATTGATTTGGATAAATAAATACCAGTTTATAAAGAGAGAGCTAGCTTTACCAACGATTCATAATTCGGAGATTCAGAGTTTGATCAGAAGGAAGAGAAACCACGAGTTAGTGTCTAGGGAAGCATTGCTTCTCAGGTCTCAACCATGCAAGTTTGGTCCGATCTGGTTCCTCACCGCAATGTTCGTTATTGTCTTTGTATGACGCTCATATGAATTGCTCTTGAGGTATTTCTCATTGGCTTATCATACTTGGAGAAGTGCTTGTTTGCTGACAGGTTTCATATAAATCACATGTTTCAGATAGATTCTACTGCTAAGGCGTTATCTGTCACAGACTGCAAAGAGTGTGCCATTACTGCAATCAACACAAATCGTTTCTCTCTTCTTCAGTTTTAAAACAACTTCGCTTCTCCCAACTCTCTGCACGAAGGTAGTAAAGGAGGTCGTCGCTAGAAGAGAAGGTGAGGCGGCTGAATTAGACTCCCGCGTCAGCCCGGTCTAAACCACCTGCGCGCTGGGACATCGGTGCCGCGATGCTTGGTCATGGTTGAAGCAAGTGACCAGGTGCTCCATCGGGGTGACATGGTCACAGCGACGCACCAGAGGCCTAGCTCGCTGCGGCGTCCTTGCTAGGGAGATCGACGGTGCAGGAGGCTTGTCCGCCGCCGGCCGGCGCAGGTCGACGTTTCCCGCCGCACCCCCGCTCGAGGTCCAGCGCCGCCAGTCTCTAGATGTGCCGGGGGGACATGAATAGAGGAATATCGACAGGAGAGACGAGCGGGTAGCAAGCGGTTGCATCCTCAGCGGCGGATCCCGATCCAGAGATCCTTCCTACCCTATCTGATCGGCATCTAGGCATATGAGGATCAGGAGTCACGAGCCTGTATGTCATTTATCTTGGACAAGATCCACTCGGATATGGAGATGCAGCTCGTGCTTGACGTAGGACACCAATCCTTGCATCGTTGCATCCTCGAGGACGACACGTACTTGCAGGAAATCTTGAGATCGCATAAGAGATTTAGGGCCCTAGCTTTCTCTCAGCACCGCCGTCCGTCCGGCCGCTACGCCATCCTTTTGCTTGACCATCTCAGCCACAAGTCGGCGTGCCGCTGTTATTTTCTGGATCGATTCACAATCCATTGGAGAAGATTGAGGTAATCAAGTTCCCCCGGTGTATATACGAGTGAACAATCATATGTGAGGTTGACATGGATACCGGACCTGACACCTTATGCTTTGGCTGACGTAGTACGGTAGGATTCCTATTTCCTCTTATGATACGGATGGGAAAAAAAGCTACCGATGAAAACAGACTAAACGAAGCGATGGACGACAAGAAATCACCAACGTACGAAAGAAGGGAGGAAGAAACGTTCCTCCCTTTATTATTAGGTATAGACTTAGATGGGAGCATGGGAGTGTGGTATCGTACATACTAAACTAGATATATGTTTGCAATATGTTCTTATGTACCTATGTAATCTACCGATTAACGGTCGACCGATTAATCCAGTTAATAGGCCGATTCGCCGATTAATCACTACTCTCGAACCGATCGAGCAGCTACCAGTTATCAGTTTCCTGAACATTGGATATGTGATTATATCTATTTAAAGAGAACGGAGTTTGACATTTTGAATTGGTTCAAATGGTTGTTAATATGAAGTAAATTCAATGTAACAAGATAATCAAGTATTTATGATTGAATCATAAAGGATAAAGTTTGAGTTACAAGTTTAGCAAAACATCTGAGAAGTTGCAGAACTGTTCTACAACTTATACTTCTCGAATACTCCACATTAGTTTGGAGTATTCAAGAGAAAAAATCAAACCTTGTTGAACATGGTAAGATTATTAATAATGCCATTATAATTTTGTTGTTTATACATTAGTGACACCCGCTTTTCCACTGAAAAGAGCACCATCATGATCCGTTGAAATTGACAACATATACGATATGGTTTGGGTAATGACCTGAATTGTCTGTTTCTTATGTTTTGCTACGCATAGCATGTGTAAAATGTTTACAACCAAAATGGGATAAATATATGTTTATAAGGTTATCCTAAAGAATACATTGGGTATTTCTCCTATCACCGACCAAAGACAAATGTTTTTTTTTTCAGAAAGGGTTGATTTCTCGAAAAAGTAGTTCTTGCGAAACAAATGAGTGGGAGCACAGTACAAACTCAATGAGATTAGAGAATTTTCGTTATCATCTCAAGAGTAGCGCAGCACTGGAAGTTGTTCCGGGGTTTGCTATTTTTGACAAAGTAGAAGACACTACATGTGTTGCAGATACTTCGGATGAGTTTGCGTACTGAACCACAAAAGTCCAAAAACTTTGTACTTAGACCAACTTGTGGTTTAAGAGTAAACTGTTGTTTTGACAACAGAAGGACCTGGACCTTATAAAGGAAGCAAATGATGGGCCCTGACTTCGTAAAATTGACTATGAGTCATTATATCCACCATAGTATCCTTGTATGAATATCAAGTGTGTGACTTGGTAGTCCTCTCGATAGGCATGATGCCTAACGATAGCAAAAGGGTCTATATAGCGACAAAGACATGGATTTTTACATCCTTTGAAACTTGTACTTATCAAAAAGTTGTTTTCGACGAAGTTCAAAGAGTTGACTACTACAAGATTTTTATCTTCCGTAGTGATGTTTTAGTCATTGCGGATAGTTCTAGCAAAAGTTACATATTATGATATGGCAGTAACAAAACCAACTCTCCTCTCGAGGAAGTTTGATCGAAGATGTGTACTTGACACAGTCTGAGAGTTTTATAAAATTCAAAAGGTTGCTAGAAAGGTAAGCACACTTCAATGGTTGAAGTGAGCATAACGAAGTTGAAATCTTTACCTTAATGACGTTATCAAAAGAGTTTGATTCCATCATGAATGATAAAGATGCTTGTAGAGTTACAAGAAATTAAGTGGGAGAGCTATGACATATTTCCAATACTTTATGTTGATGACATATGGTTGATTGGAAAATATGTATTTTAAATTAACACGGTCAATATTTTCATGTTGATAAAAGGCTTAGAAGATATTGGGCATCGATATCTATAAAATATGGATTGAAGCGCCTGATATGATTGAAGCCAAATTACGTAGATGAAATATTGAAGTAAGTCAATATCTAAATGACAAGAAGGAGTTCTTGTCACATGAAAAATAATTGAGCAAGATTCAAGTGTTTTGACACATGATGAGCATCATTGAAATTGAGATTTCTAAGTCATGTTTCCATGCTATGCACAACCAGATGAGTCCTATGCTATAAAATGTTATAGCAGGATAATTCATATGATAATTAGACAACAGTAGGAGAGATCCTTGTGTCATTGTAGAAATGCTAAGGATATATTTTCCTATATAGTAGTGACAAAATATTAGTTGTAATATGTTACACTAATAGTCTTGTCATTTATTCAAGTAATTTTATCTCAATTAAAATATGTAATGAAGGGTAACACAATAGGATGGAAGAAAGTTCCATGCTGGATTTGAAAGAGTTTCAAAATTAACATATTGTGATAGATACTACAACAAAGTCTAACGTATATCGTTGTGTTGACAACTGATAATAAGCGTATTTTGTGTCAAGGAGTTCTTTATTGAACATGGTGAAATTTCCAAGAATTCTAACACTATGAAGCTACATTTTCACAATGTTAGTGACATCAATTTAAGCTGAGGAATTAAGGTTTCACCGATTGACTATATATATACAAAGCCATCTCATTAGAGAATGAGTGATGCGTGTAGACGCAAAGAACATGCAAATACAATAGGACCTGAACAGTTCAGATCTTTTTTATGATGTTTACCACATGTGAAGCATGGTAATAACACCGAAACGCCATATGTGTTATGTTATTACAAACTAGATTATTGACTCTAGTGCAAGTGGGAGACTGAAGGGAATATGCCCGAGAGGCAGTAATAAAATGGTTATTATCTTATTCCTTGTTTATTATGAATGTTTATTTCTCATGTTAGAATTGTATTAACCGGAAACGTTGATACATGTGTGTTTAATAAACAAACAATGGTTCCTAGTAAAGCCTCTCTTTTAACTAGCTCGTTGATTAATAGATGTTCAAGGTTTCCTGATCATGAACATTGGATGTTGTTAATAACGGGGTCATGTCATTAGAAGAATGATGTGATGAACATATACCCAAAGTGAATATAGCAATGCGATCAAGTCATTAAGTTTACATTGTTATATCAAACATACGAAGTAACTTATTCCTTAGACCATTAGATCATGTCAATCACTGATATCGGAAGGGTACTTTGATGACACCAAACGTCACACCGTAATAGAGTGACTATAAAGGTGTCGTTAGGTATTCGGAAAGTATTAGTTGGGGATCATGGATCAGGAGTGGGATTTGTCCATCCAAAATGACGGAGAGATATACTCTGGGCCGTCTCAGTGATATCACATCGAAACCGCTTGCAACACTACTAGAGATTTGCTTATAGCAGCATATCCTACCACAGGCGAACACGAAAGTCGACGCGCCTGGGCTACTTAGCGCAGGCGAGCAGGAGATATATGCGCCTGGGGTAAGTCTCTTACCCCAGGCGAACCAATTACGGAAGCGACTGGGGTAAAGTGTGGCAGGGCCACCCATCACAACCCCCTGGCACTCTTCCTTTACCCCAGGCGAATAGCGTACTTGTTCGCCTCCGGTATAACACATACCCCAGGCGAAAAACGTACCTCTGCGCCTGGGGTAAGCCCTCGTTGTTGCTGCAAAAAATGAGAAAACCTTTAGGACCGGTTTGTGTTACAAACCGGTTCTAAAGGATCTGTCCCCTGGGCCCCCCTCCCTACAGCAAATGGCCGCAAGGCCTTTAGGACCGGTTTGTAGCACAAACCGCTAAACCGGTCCTAAAGGCTTTGCGGCCATTTGCTGCAGGGAGGGGGGCCCAGGGGACAGACCCTTTAGAACCGGTTTGTAACACAAACCGGTCCTAAAGGCCTTGTGGCCATTTGCTGCAGGGAGGGGGGCCCAGGGGACAGATCCTTTAGAACCGGTTTGTATCACAAATCGGTCCTAAAGGCCTTCTTTAGAACCGGTTTGTATCACAAACCGGATCCAATGTTCTTAGCTCAATGCTTTTGTATTCTAAGTGGTCACCAGAATACCCGCACCCGCACCCACACGCACCCACACGCCGCCGTCGTCTCCCACGCCAGTGTCGAGGAGGAGCAGAGCAGGTCGCCGCCGCCCACTCCGTCGTCGTCGTCGTTGTGGATCCAGGTCAGCCCCCCTCCCTCCCACCCCCCCTCCATCCCAGCCCACTCCCCCCCCCCCCCCGTCGTTGTTGTGGATCCAGAGGATGCATATGCGCCTGCTCCTGGTGGCCGTGGCGCTCCTAGATTAGACGAATCTGAAATGGATTTAGTGAACCGGTTTTGTTGCCCATATGCAACAGATTAACAACAGGACCTATACAATATCTCATTTCATCACATCCTATGCATACACACTGGACTTCACTAATGATCAATTGGAGTTTATCCGTCAGCAATGTGTCAATGAGAATTACAAGACCATGAGTTTGCTGCTATCTTCAAAGAAATATCTTCAAATATGTGAACTGGATATTATCTTAATCACATTTCTACCTCCCTGATGGTGAATGAATTAAGATGGATAATAATCAGTGATAAAAGTTTCTGTAGAAACTTGTTCCATTGGTGACCAATGGTCTCAAGGGGGAAGGAATGTCAGGGAATGTAATAGGGGGGTTATTAGTGGTTTAGTAGCAGTGAGGGTATTATCGGAATTTCACCTAAGATTCTGTTTCCCATGTAGCTTCACAATGTTGGCAAAGCATCGGTTTCATCACATGATTCTGCATTTCAGGAATCCACCTACAAGTGTTGCTTTGTTTTTGGATATTCCAATAAAGTAGATAGCCTTTCTGCATTTGTTTTGTGATAGGTAGGTGTTGCCATTTGTCTTTGTTTTGTGATAGCTAAGCTCCTCTAACCTCTATGTCTACTTTCTTAATTTAATAGAATATGGCTTGCAAAGTATGTCGGTCCCGATGTGCCGAAGGACGATTCACCGGGTCTTCTTTCATGCTTTAGCTCCACGACGGTGACCTTGATTCTTTGGTAATTAACAAACGATTCTTTTTATGTTAACTTGCAACTTGTCGTTTTACTATCTAGCTTAGATTGGTATGTTTCTTAACAAAAGATTCTTTTATATTTCTTTTTTGGATTGTACCATGCAATATAAGGGAAGAGTTCAACGAGTTAGTAGGCAATACCGTGGATTTCGATGTTCACGGGACCATTTACATTCTTCGAGTGAAGAAAGAAAGAAAGAAGACCTACTTCTACGGGGAACAATTGCAGGCTATCATCGCCACCTATAATTTAAGCGGATGTGATTACATTCACTTCTCTATGGCAGGACCGCAACCTCGTATCAAAATTGTGTATATGGGCGGGATTGCGAGCGAGGATGGCGGTAGTGAGGATGATATGGACACTGAGGATGATATGGACGAGGAGGACCCATGGAAACATGTGGTGGTTGCTCAAAGAGCCAATCTGAGCGAGCTTGAGAAGGACCGTGTCCTTCAGAAACTAGCCCAAATAGATAGCTACATCGGGTTCCCTTTCGTGCATCGCATCACCAACACTAATGTCTCCAATGGACATGTCATGGTATGTTTCTTAACACTTTCTTATTCCTATAGTTGCTTATGTTATAATGTGGCCGGTATGTGACATTGTGCTTTTATTATTTCTTGGAATTGTGTGTTCTAGAAAATACCTATGGCGGTAGCGGACAGTGCTGGCATGGAGCAAGGTACCATTGGAGTACGCCGTGGAGAATCAGGAAATGTCACCGCAGTTCCGATCACCAGGGATAATGCTGATGGTCGCGTCATCCTCAACTCTCAAGCATGGAGACAGTTCCATTCCGCAAGAGTTGGTATGGAGGCTGGCCGAGCTATTCTGATCACCATGAGGAATAGTGACATCCCCAACTTGGACAAGATCATGGTCATCAACTACATCAGCCCGCGCTAGATAGATGACGAGTTTGTTCAAATTAGAACAAATAATCATTTCCATCTGACTAACTACTGGATTTATTAGTATTATGGTTGTTTTCGAGACTATGTAATTTTGTTGAACTATGTGGTGATGATCGAGACTATGTGTTGATGATCGAGAATATTTCTGTTATGAAACTTAATTGTGTCATTTTGCTGTTATTTAGTCATTTTGATACTTATTTATGTCAATTTCCTGTATTTCTGTTATTTTGGTTTCTTTTATTTTTTGACGCAGCAAAACCATACCCCAGGCGAACAGAATATAGTACCCCAGGCGCATCTGTACCCCAGGCGCACAGTGCTTGTTCGCCATAGGTAAAAGGCTTACCCCAGGCGCACAAGGCCTATTCGCCTGGGGTATGTCAAGTTACCACAGGCGCATTTCTTAATTCGCCTAGGATAAGCCATTACCGCTGGCGATATGGTCCCAGGCGAACCGAAATGCGCCTGTGGTAGGCCTTTTTGGTTCGCCTGGGGTAAGCTTTCCTCTAGTAGTGCAAGCACGTGATATGATCACAAGAATGTTATATCACGGGAACGAGAAAAGAGTACTTGTCGGTAACGAGATTGAAAAAGGTATGGTTGATACCAATGATCGAATCTCGGACAAGTAAAATATCGCGAGACAAAGGGAATAGTTCACGACGTTGTTGGTTCACACGATCACGAGAGTCATCGTTGAATATATAGGAGCCACCACGGATCTCCAGATCCCGCTGTTGATTATTGATCGGAGAGGAGTCTCGATCATGTCTATCTTATTCGCGAACCGTAGGGTGACACACTTAAGGTTCGATGACGCGTTTGAGACGATATGGAATATCGAAGAATATTTTGGGCAGCACCGAAATTGTTTCGGGGAAAATTGAAATAGTTCAACGGTTTTTTCGTCTAATGGTTGTTAATAGATTTAACGAATGATTCGAGGTGCTATATGCAAATGTAGAGGGAAGAGGTGCTATAACAAATATAAACAAAGAAATAAAAAATGTTTTATTTATTTATTAAAAGAAAACCTTTGGATTTTCCAAGTGGAAAATTAAGGGAGTATGAGTGGGTGTGAGTGGGGCTTCCACTCACATGAAGAGGGAAGAGGTAAGGGCATCCCATGGCTGGTCGCACCCCCTTCTTGGGCTGCCTCCCCCTCCCCTATAAAAGGAGGATGAGAGCTCCTTTTCTCCACACACTTGCCCACCTCAATTCCTCTCCACCCACTGCTCAATTCCATGGTCTCTGGCTTGGCGAAGCCCTAACCATGGGATTTCTTCACCACCACGCCGTCGTGCTGCTGGAGTTCCAAGGGATCCTCCACTTCCGCGCCCCACTGGATCGAGGGAACGAAGGTCGTCATGAACCGTACGTGTGACCGATCACGAAGGCAACGCCGGATTGCGGTGCACATCTTGTCGCTATCGGGATCAGTGTGAGTACGACTACGCCAACAACGAGATTCGATCTCGTAACGCTTTGTGTCTTCGAGGGTGTGTGTTCTCCTTAACCCTCTCTTTGCCCGTTGCACTTCGTCTACTAGATTAGATCTTAGCCTTTCGGGTGTATCTCGCGTAGGAAATTTTTTGTTTCCTATGCAACGACCCCTTCACTTTGCTTACTACGATTATCTGTTGCTTTCAACTTAATACCCAACGTTTGTCCAGATGATATTCGGAGGGTGGATTATTAGTCATAGATGTAGTTGGATAACGGTCTATGTATTTTGTTGTAATGCCCGCATGAATCACATAGTAATCTTTATATCTTGCATATGCACTACGGTGCAGCCTTCATTTCTGTCAATTGCCCAACTGTAATTTTTTCACCACACATGTTATCTATCTTTCACGGAGAGACACCAATTCCTTCCTCATACTGATAAAACACGTACTGCTTTCATACCGTTCCTACTGTTTTCCACACCATACGTTTAACCTCTTTGTGTTCAGCAAAACCGGTGAGATTGACAACCTCATTGCTTCGTTGGGGCAAAGTGATTTGATTGTGTTGTGTAGGTTCCACGTTGCTTCTGAACAGGTAGTGCACCCTGCCATCGCAGCTGCATCAACCTTCAGAAGTTACTCCTTCCTCCTACTGGTCGATTCAACCTTGGTTACTTTCTGAGGGAAACTTGCTACTGCACTCTTCATACCTTGCTCTTGGGGTCTCCCAACGAATGTGTGATCACACGCATCACCTGCTCTTATTAACATTTTTCTGGACAGTCAAACAAGGGATACAATGGATGCACACACTGTTTAGCTGAGACTAAAAGGATATATTTGACAAACAAGAATGTGTACATGGGGCATCGTAGAATCCTTCCAAAATAGCATCGCGTAAGAAAGAAAGGCAAGCATTTCAAAGGTGAGGCAGATCACCGGACGAAGCCTACCTGCCATACCGGCGATGTTATATATGATATGGTTGATGCGCGTGTAACACACGTTCGTTGGGAGACCCCAAGAGGAAGGTATGAAGAGAACAGTAGCAAGTTTCCCTCAGAAAGAAACCAATGTTCAATCGACCAGTAGGAGAAAGGAGCAACTTCCGAAGGTTGATGCAGGTGAGATGGCAGGGCGCACTACCGGTTGAGCAGCACTTCGGAGGCAGACATGGTGGTGTAGAGCCCTCCGGTGATGATTTCCCTTCACGGCAGGGTGCCAGGGAGAACTCCAGAACCTCCCTATCTTAGGTTGACGATGACGGTGGCCTCGGGTGTTTTTCGTGGAAAAGTCGGATCCCATTCGGGTTAACTAAACGAGGGGGTTATACAGGAGAAAGGGAGATGGCGGTGGGAGCCCGAGGGGCCCACACAACCCCATGGCGCGGCAGGGCCGCGCCGCCCTATGGTGTCCCCTCCCCCCTGTGGACCCTCTCCGGGTCTCTTCGGGACTCCGTGGAACCTTCAGGAATTATAAGACTTCCGGGCTTCGAATTTTCTAATTTCGAGAATATTTCCAAAACAACTTTTTTGAAACTAAAAACAGTAGAAAAAGGAACTCGCTCTGTGGCATCTTGTCAATAGGTTAGTCCCAGAAAATAGATAAAAATGACATAAAGTGTATAGCAAACATGTAGCAAATAACATAAAAACAACATGGAACATCAGAAATTATGGACACGTTTACGACGTATCAATAATCAACCTCGGTCACAACACTACTGAAAGGCCTAGTCCAATTGTTCCTTCACTCTGGATGTCGACATATGAAGCTATCTTCTCGGGTAATTACTGTGATTGATAAACATCATACGTAATGTAAAAAAAGCACACATTTTGAATAGAAACAACATAAATGTAGTAACTTTGTGAACATACCATAACATATTTGTTAGGCATATGTGCTTGTTAAATGAGTCACAAACGGGAACCCGATGTGACCTCCTGTTGGTGGTACAAAGTCTAGAAGTCCACCAATCTCATCATCTGTAAGTTCTAATCTTTGGGCACACACGATATGCTCAAATTGGTCTATTCTTGACATATGCAATATCTATCTTGGAAGATCCTGTCACGGAGAAACAAATCACGTCACCTTCTTTGAGATTGAAACGACTAAGGAACATTACCCATCCTTTGCCTCCCATGCGAGTTTTTTTATATGTAATTTTTATATTTAATCTTGTCTCTTCTCCCGTAAGATTCAAATCGTACATTTTTTTCTAGTTATTTCATCGAACTCCAACCGAATATTACATGGTACTATCTACACTAACACAAATAAGATAAACATAAATAAAGTATCAACACCTACGAATAGATAGTACAAATGGATATATGTCAATACAAGAGATGAACACATAATCATTGTTAGAAATTTCTTACGAATGAACTTAAGAACTCCTCTCGCATAATAACTCAAAAATGTTGCCGACTGGAATAATAATTTCCACGATAAAAAATTCATACTTGAGACGCCATATCCTTTAAACAAAATATCAATCAAATGAGATAAAATAAAATTCGTACTCAATGCATAGTTTGTAAATCAATCAAATGGACTAATATAATTAACACTAATTTTTTTTAGTTCAAATCATCTACTAAATCAACTGAATGAGTTAAAATAGTGGTGTGGCTACATACAAACGTTGCACCTCATGAACTTCCAAGCGTTGTAACTAAAGGACCAACAGAAATACAGAACCATGTTGTTATACACATCGGTAGGTCATTTAGTCCCATGATCGAAATGATAATGCTAAGATTTTAATCATTGGCCTCATATTGACTTAAAATAACTTGGATTGTTGAAAAAACATGAAATTAACCAACACAAATTTGTTGTGTGGCCTCATACTTAGGTTGTACACATAATCCACTGGGATGGTGTGAGCAAGCTAAGTAGGATATACACGATTTGTACTTGTGCATATCACAAGGCTCGCTCAACCCATCTGGGGATCACATAGTGACACGACATTTCGCCCATGGTGGGGAAAGAGCAACTGCGCGTCCGTCGTGTACGGGTATGCTTATCCCTGGAGAGAACAAGGTGGTGTGGGGCACGTTTCAATGTCCCTATATGTGACGAACTAGTGGCTGGTCGGTCATCTCCACGTAGGTACCCTTTTTTTGCCCCGATGCTCGCCGAGACGAAATAGTTGTGTCGTGGTGTTTTACTACCACGTCGGCACAGACGTCCTACTAGCAATGGCGTGAGCATTACTCCAACGCCACTAGTATTTCTCAGCACTGGACACAGCTTGCCAGTGGCGTGACTTAGCATGACACATCACTCATGGGAATTCACCTATAAGAATTCCGACTAGTGTCGCTTTTAGCAAAATTTTCAGCATCTTCTTCTCTTTCTCTTCTAGCACGGATTTGAGCTAGCATTCTGATATACTCATTTATTTGAACCTGTATAGAATTTATAGGTTCAGTTTTCTTGACCTTAAGAGGTGTATTCCTAATTTTTAAAATTTCTACATCATGAGCAATATTATCAACTTTCAAGACAAGGTTATCTAGTTTTTCAAGCTTCTCCTCAACAGTTTTATTGAATTTTTTTGTGAAGAAATAAATTCTTTCAGCATGTTTTCTAGATCATAGGTGCAATTTTTAGGATTGTTATAATAATTTAAATAAGAATTTTCATACGAATTTCCATTATTGCGAGGATATGGCCTATAGTTGTTACCACCAAAATTATTTTCATAAGCACTATTGCTGAAGTTGTTTCTATCAATAAAATTCACATAAGCTTCATAATTTGCATTAGCAACTAGAGAGTTCATGGGAACATTATTAGGATCCATAGGAACTTGTTTAGTAAGCAAAAAAAGCAAGCATATCACTCTTATCATTCAAAGAATTGATCTCCTCAATAGAATTTACCTTTTTACTCTTGGAGCCCTTTTTGTGTTCCATAGAGAATAGTTTTCATCAAATCATCGAATAACTTATTTTATGCACCTAATGTGAGATTCATAAAGGTTCCCCCCTAGCTGAATCCAATAAATTCCTAAAAGAAAAATTTAATCATGCATACAAAGTTTGGACAACCATCAACATAGTTAATCCGTGTGTGGGACAATTCTTTACCATATTTGTCATTCTTTCTCGAGCTTGAGCAACATGTTTTTTTTTCTAAAGTTCATAATGTTACTCCTCCATTGTATAATATTTGCAGGTGGATAATACTTCCCAAAAAAAAAGCAACTTTGCATTTAGTCCAAGAATCAATACAAATTTTAGGCAAAGACAATAACCATTCTTTTACTCTTCCTCTTAACAAGAAAGAAAATAATCTTAATTTAACAATGTCACTATCTATCTCTTTATATTGTTTGCATATCACGTAAGTAAACAAAGTTATTTAAATGAGAGGCAGCATCTTCTTCAATACAAGAAAATTGTTCTTTCGTGACAAGATTCAATAGAGCAGGTTTAATTTCATAGAATTCTGCTTGAGCAGCAGGTGGAGAAATTTGTGTGCATATGAAATCATTATTATTGGTACTATTAAAGTCACAAAGTTTAGTGGTATAATTGGTACCTATGCTTGCAAAATAAAACAAGATAGACTAACAAAGCAAGTAAAATACTTGAAAACTATTTTTTGGATTTTGATATAAGGAAGCCAAAGCTAAATAAAAGTAAACTAAGAAAAAAAAGATAAAGTGAAAGTGTAACTACCCTAGCTGAAAGGTTGAAGTCCCCGGCAACGGCGCCAGGAAAATCTTGCTTGTCGACGTGGACCACACATTTGTTGGGAGACTTCACGAGGAAGGTATGATGCAGCGTAGAAGTATTTTCCCCAAGTTATGGAACCAGGGTTATCAGTACTAGGACTTCGAAGTCTCTCATCAGGTTTATTTTTATCTGGCGCCTCAACAAGCGTGGACACGCACACAAACACAAACTCTCTCCTGTTTCCAACTTTCCGAGAAGGTTGACAATCTTTTCGTCTTGGTGAAAACTAGAGAATTAATTGTATTGAATGGTTGTCGAAAATTAGATGAAAACGAAACAACGAGCAAGTGATGATGAAAAAGGAAGTAAACAAGGTTGTAACCAATGAGGAAAATAGGACCGGGGACCATAGTTTTACTAATGGTTTCTCTCCTCGTAACAAAAACATGTTGGTTAAACAAATTACGACTCAGCAATTGACAAATCATAAACGTACAACAATACTATTATAACGAGAAATGGTTCATGGGTTCTAACATTATAGACATTACATCAAGATAAATAGATCGTCATCCGACAACATCTATTACTAAAAGTCCACCTTGAGCTAGCTATCCAACAGATCTCGTTGGTACTAAGTTCAAGCAACAAAGTGATTTATTGTGTGCAACAAGCAAATGCATTCAGAATAGTACATAACGTAAGAAATAATTCCCATCCGTAGACAAGCACACCCCCGTTTTCTCCCTAGTGGCAACATCACATCCCCAATCCTTCACGTTTCTGTCACTCGAGCACAGATGAAAAGGAGGCATGAACCCACTATCTATCATATAAACCCTCTCTTGGAGATGCATTCACCTACTTGAGCAGGTAGATCATACAGACCAAAGAGAATTGTAAGACAAGATCGAAACTCTCTAAAGATATAAGTGAAGCATCTCAATATAACATGACCAAAATAATCATACTCGCATGGTTCATTGGATCTCAGCAAACAAATATGTAGAAATTGCATAACGGTGATCTTGATCATATTAGGCATCTCACAAGATCTAAACATGGTGGCATAAATTGAAGAGAACACCATTTAGCTACGGCTATGGAATCGTAGTCGCGGCATGAACTACTCACACATTTGTCTGGAGGCAATCATGGCGACGTAGATGCCTCTGGTGACGATCCCCCTCTCCGGCAGGGTGCTGGAGCAGAACTCTAAAAGGCCTAGATTTGACTTTCGAGGTGACATCGTTTCTATATTTGTTTCATGGAAAAATTCTCCGTTCCCGACGTTATTAGGCTTTCTGTGATTTTATAGGCGAAGAGACGATGGGAGGGTGTGTCGAGGGACACCAAATGACCCCTAGGAGCGGTCTACGGCTAGCCTGCGCCTAGCACCCCTCTGGTGGCGCTAGGCCACCTCTACGACTCTTCTTTGGACATAGTCATTGTTCCGAGAAAAAATTATTCCTTGTAAATTTCCAGGACTTTTGGCGAATATTTTCTTCAGAGATTTTCCGAAATACAAAAACAAGAGAAAACATGAACGAGCTCTGGGCATATTTTTAATAGGTTAGTCCATAAAAACATACGGAAAACAAATAAAAACATGTATAAAACATAGCATGGAGCAATATAAAATTATAGATACATTTGAGACGTATCTGTGAGAGTAGAGTTATGTTCTAATCAGTGTGATTTTTTTGTTGAATTTTGTACGGAATATTTTACCATAAGCCGCCATGGTTTGTTTCATTTAGTGTGCCTCTAGTATAATTTGTTTCTCATGCAATAAATATTTGTTCCGGCTGTAGTCATTATTTGTTCCCCGCGTGCTAAACTTGTGTTCATCATGTTGATGTGATTTGTTCCTCCGGAAATAAATATTTGTTCCAGTTGGAGTTGTGATTTGTTCGCCCTGTGCTAATCCAATGTTCCTCAGCCAGTAAATATGTGTACCAGATGTAGTCGTGATTTGCTCCTTTGCATGCTAAATCTGTGTTCCTCATGTTGTGATTTGTTCCTTACACAATAAATATTTCTAGATGTTGACGTGATTTGTTCCCTACGTGCTAAACTTTTTTTCTCGTAGATGTGATTTGTTCCTTGGGCAATACATATGTGTTCCATATGTAGTAGTTATTTCTTCCAGGCTCGTTTAAAACTTGGTCCATTTTGTACAAAGTATTATTTCTCTTATAGTCATGATTTGTTCCATGTATGCAGAATTTGGTCGAAATAGTTTTCTGTTTGATTTTTCTAGAGGTGCTAAATTTTTGTTCCACGTCCTAGTGTGATTCTCTACAAGTCATGAATTGTTATATGTGCGCTAGTATTTTCTTCGCTTAATCAGAAATTTCTCCCCTTTATAGTTGTGATTTATTCCATGTGCGAGCGCTAGAATTATGTTCTAATCAGTGTAATTTTGTGTTGAACTTTGTATGGTCAATTTATTCTGTGAGCCCTGAAGCTTTGTTTCATTTAGTATGACTCTAGCGGCTGTAATTAGCTTCCTGAAACATTATTATTTTGTACCAATGGTTCTAAACTTTTAATTTTGTACATTTTTAATCACACAATACAATAGCATAGACAGCGTCCACCGAAATACCATCCACACACATTCTAGCTTCACGGTTGACTGGTTAATACCCATCCACAGCCATACGGCGCTCACCTGGTGTAGAAACTTTTCATGGTTAGTTAATTCTTAATTGTAGCATGTACGGCCCGATTGTAGTTAATGTGCCATAATTAGTTTAGTCGTTTATGCCACTGCCATAAAGAGCCAATGGAGAAAATTCAAAATATTTCGACGCACACACTAGTCACAATGGGGAGTATCATACACTAGTATCATACACATGATACTAGTCTATGTTACTACTCGCACAATGGGCAGTAACATGTTTGTGGTGTCATATAGTGATGTATTTATTGTGATGTAAACTCATATTGTCTCGGAATGCGTTATGTTACGGTATCCACTTATGATACCACTATCAGCTCTCTGCTCATTAATTGCACTGCCACCTCAGATTTTTGCCAACATGACATGCATGATACACAACTCCTACCGGAAATGAAGTGCAACGCCACACATTCTTTTATTCCCGGGCAGCACGCGTGTGGTGCGAGAGAGAAAGGAACACTCCATGTCCGCCTGCACATGATTTTAATCCCACCTCGGATAGTGGCCAACACAGGAACAAGTTTAAACGGATAGCACTCGTGGGCTCCCCTATGTAGCGCTTCAAGCGAGCGCTACAAGCGCTCGCCCGCGTGCGCGCGGTTGGATGGGCCGGCCCATTAACGGGTTTGTCCTTATACTTGCTTTAGGTATTTTTTTCCCAAATATCACTACAAGAAATATGTTGATACGTGACCCTCAATTTTTGTCACTAGAAGGTCACGTAGGTTGATTGATGACCCCTTTTTGACCAAAAATGGAAAGTCACATACCGAGCTTCTTATTTGATCGTCAATGACTAATTGAATAAAATTGTCATAGACTCTATGACTCAATCAGAGGGGTCATAACCCTATGACCAACTGATTTGGTCATGTGATATGCTGCCATAGCCACGTCAGATCCTACGTGGCCAATCCTACGTGGCAAAATTATGACCAACTGAGTAGGTCATGGAAGAGATTCAGCCCAGTCCATGATGCTCCTGAATATGGGCCAGCCCAACATTTCGGCCCATTGAAGTTTTCTTTTGCCTGACTAGTTTTTCAGCTACATGGATCAAATCCAATATTTTTGGGCAATTTTTCATGGGCCCTGGCCTTTAAACGGTATAATTTTTATTTCATTCTTTTTGGCCATGGCCTAGATTCCAAATTCGAGCGTTTTTTTTAGCAGTTTCCTTGCAGTCTTTTATGGTAAGTTTATTCCAGCCCGAGAGATTTTAGTAGCCCGTGTACTGCTGGGGCATAGACATGTACAAGTTGAGTAGAAATTGTTTCTTAATAATAACAAAATATGGACAAAGCACCAGAATAATTTCATTTTACTTCCATTACAGTTAATCACACTTCATCATAAGCAGTAGATGTCACTTCGTCACATTACACAACAACAAAACAATAAAACACCAAATTCCGGATTCACACATCCAGCAATGCCCAGATACACACATTCAGTAGGACTGAGTAGGAGTGAATGTTCTGTATCGTAGTTCCAAACTAATAGCAGTGTAGTCTATGATCTATATCTACAGCCTTGATTTACTTGAATGAAGAAAAAGGATCTCAGGGATTGCTTGGGCTTGTGTGGGTCCTTTTCAGCTCTCTTCATTACCTAGAGCCTGCAACACAACAGAAACAATCCACAAATTGAATCAGAACTGACACAGAATCACAGGAACACCAAAACAGAAAAACCAGGAAATTAAAGATGAAGAGGGATGGGTATCAACAAGCAGTAGCTCCAATGATTGCCAGGTGACACAAATTACTGACACAAGACTAACCAATTTTATGAACCTGCTATATAACATATAAACAGCAGAGGTATAGCGCAATACATACAAAAGCAGAGGTACTATAACCCCATATATACAACAGAAGAAAGTGGCGACTAAAAGAGGGAAGCTTAGCTATAATCTATGTTTGGTTTGACGAGTTGACAACAAAAATTGTCTATTGTTTGGGTTGTTGTCAATGTCCATTTGACCACAACCAAACAGCGAGTTAAAACAACCCTGGGGCTAACTTGGATGGTAAGTCCAGCTCAAATGCACATTGAAGCAGCAAGACAACCGCTGGAGACAATAATCTAAGAGTTGTACAATAAGGTGTCCCAAACTAACTATATAAGTATGAAAGAGTTGCCCAAGAGACACAAGGAAATGCTGGTCAGCTAAGCTAAGCTAATTTAGGTACTTGGAATGAACCACAAAATTGGTTAAGGCGGAAATTCATCACATTAAGCATCAACCAACCTTCTAAAGGGATCATATCAATAAGAAGTAGCTCAAAAGATTACCAGGTGTCACAAAATAAGGACGCAGTGTCCTTAACCAGCATCACCATTCTAGCATTCAATCTTCTTTGACAGACTGAAACAGGGATAAAAATAGTTAAACGTTAAATTGTAGTTAATTTTTTTGCATTAACATTCAAGATTAACTACTAGAGCATCAACAATTCAGCATAGATGCATGTAACCTCAGACCAGCAATAACATGGGAGTTAAGCGCTAGCATTTCAAATTGCTAGACGAAGCTCGTGCATATTAGACTATTGATCTGTATATGTCAGCTATACTTGCAATCGAAAAACATGTTGGCAGCACACAAACTTCATAAATGAAACATTGCAGTGCTTTACTTTCTACAGGAGTAGACAATCCCGAAAACACCGATGTATGCACCATACAGTATGGAGTGGCGAGGAATTAAATAACTCAACTTCATACATGATTCATTTAAAAAGAACTTGAATCTCTCAAACGGTGGCCTCTGTACCTGATAACACCAGCTGGATACTGTTTTGAGGGATATGGTGGAAGTCACAAGATACTCACCATCTTGATGATCAAGTCGACGCACCTGCCGTGGCCGTCAAACACACGGTCTTCCATGCCTTATACCTGGTGGAGGTGGACAGAAGGAAAAAAAAATAGATTAGCTTACCTGGGGATATATTAGCAGCAAAGAATGCCAAAAATGTGCTTTAAGATAGTGAACCAGTTGATATCACTTAAGTAGATTATTTTATGCTAAAAATGCGCGATTAGACTGGGTCGAGCTAGCTGCAGCAAAAGAGGCATCCACCTTCACATCACATGCACTTTCAAATCCAACTTTACACATAGTACCAGGTTGGTTAATAAAGGACCTTAATTGATCTCATTAGACTTTCTGCATTGGCTAGCCAGCTTTCCTCGAATCCATTTTCTGCCAGATAATTAGATGGGGAATGTTTATAAACTACAGAACATAATCTGAGCGTACAGTACAACTAGCTGGAGAACAATTAGAATAATGTAGTTCTGCAATCCGTTTAAACAATAATTGATTAGATTACTTATTTGCAGTTGTAAATATCATGAGCAGGAAATAATGCATCTTGGATACAGAAGTACATAGCAAATAACTCCATTAGTTCCACTTATGTTTTTTTGGGCATTTTAACTCGTCACCATACACCATAGGGAACAAACAATTTCTTCTGCACAACTGCACGAGTACATATATGCAGAATTGATTTAGTAGTTATGCTCTAATATACTTCTCCATTGAAACCCATGGATGAGCAAGTTAAGAAAATAGACAAGAGTAAAAATTAATCATTTCAGACGAAGATAGCAAGATCCCAGGCTGCCCAGCAACAAGTGGCCCCTCTTGGAGAGACCAAGTAGGAGTAACCAGCAGGCATACCTGACTGCCTCCTAAGCAGACCATGCAAGTTAGGACCTGCAAATAACAAACAACTCTCATAATCAAACTAGTAAAATGGATAAGAAGATGCATGGGACTAACTGTTTATAAAATGAAAAAACCTAAGTGTAGTGCTCTACTACTCATGATTGCCTCTATATAGTTCATAGTGATCAAAAAGAGGCAAAGAAAATATCCTATATACAGAGAATAAAATTACAGAAGTGCATGATACCTAGAAAAGTACTGCTTGGGGAAAAATAAACTGGGATCGATGCTCAAATTCTCCAACATAAAATCCTCTCTAATAAAGTAGTAGACAAAACTGCGGATCTCAAAGTCACTTGCTAATCTGGACTTGACTGGCTAATGAAAGAGTCTGAGTACTTGCCATTTACTGGAATACTGCTAGTATTAAAATTAAGTACTTGTTCGTAGTACAGCTGGTGTGTGCTCTCTGTGATGCACTGAAATCTTGAAAACTAATGACTGAAAGCAACTACTCGGGCCCAGGAATAGTACTGGTACTAACAAGAGTGAACGTGTGAATATCAAAGGTGCATATCAATAAAAGGCCAGAGGAGGTGCGGCGGGGAGGGATGATGTCGATGGGAGCTGGACGGGAGGGTGGAGAGGGGGAGAGTACCTGCGCTGCAGCCGCCGGAGTGCCTGACGAGACGCCGTTGTCCTTGTCCAAGGAGACAGCCAGGTTGTGGCTAAATCCGGGGGCGGTTTTGCCGTGGATCAGTCCATGTGGTGCCGCGTTGACGACGGCGAGCGCATATAGCGGATCCTGGGATCGATGGAGACGTCCCCGAGGATGGCATCGCGGTCCTTCGCGCCGGCTAGAGAGACAAGCGGTCGCAGGAGGCTCGGACCTGACTTCATGTCGATGCGGTCGATCCTGCCGTAGCGGTAGAAGAGGCGGTCGAGCTCCGAGTGACGGGTGTCGTAGTCGAGGTTTCCCACGAACACGGGCCTCATCCTCGCCGAGATCTCCGCGCCGGGAAACCCTAGAGGAAAGGGGAGCGGATCAGAATCGGAATGACGAGGATGGGAGCGGCGCCGGGAAGCTAGCCTGGAGGGAGCCGGAGGGGAGAGGGTTGTACCTTCGTCGTCGATGGAGGGAGGGAGGGCGGGCGGCGGGTAGGGCTAGGGTTCTTCTCCGGCTTCGACCGAGATGCGGTGGTGCGACGCGGCTACGCTCTCTTCTGCTTCCGTTCTCTTTGGACCTTCTCTTCTTCGACAACGATCGGGGCTGGGGGAGGAGGGGCGCAGGAGGCTCGGCAGGCAAGGAGATTGGATCGGGGGTGGGGGAGGAGGGGCGGTGGTGGCGGCGCGATATCTGGGAGGGATAGTCTAGGTTTAGGGAGGGGGACTCGGGTCACTCGGCCGCGGTTTAGGGATAGGTTTTTTCTACCAAATTGTATCGCTGGATGCCAGACGCGCGCGCGAGGGGGGACATTTTCTATCTGGCTGGACTTCTTTTCTTACTCACTTTCGACTTTCGCACTTAGTGGCTGTAGGCGGGACCCTAAACTTTTTTACCCCACATCACAGTCTCTAGTCAGGGGGTTTATTAGTATCAATAAAATAGTTTTAGTATTACTGATAAAACTAGTTTATTTTTTCTATGACAATAGAAAAAATTTAAGACCGATCTATAGTTATAGTTTTATTGTAATATATATTTTAATTGACATATTTTTATTGTAAAATATATTTTTACTTGCCACATGCTTTGTAATACTCTCAATTCAACGTAATACGAGAAAACATGCATTAATGTCTTTAACTTGTAAACAACACAAAATTTCTGCCTATGTATACCTACGAGGATGAATTTACAAAATGTAATTCATATGTGGAAATCATTCGCTTTGTTGGTCATGCCCCCCGTTTTGACCGTTTTCCGAAACCGGCTTTAAAAATTACAGAAAATCCAAAAAAACTCGAAACGATGCAAGACCTTCGTGTGGTGTTGTTATATATGTCCTAGTATCCACCAAAAATAATAAACTTGAAATACGACAATTTTGTAGAAAATGTGTTCACAGAAATGAGCTATCTCGTACGAAGATTCATGGCTTTCGGGCGAAATGACGGATGTTTTGGCCACATCCATGGCATAGTTTGTTTAAATTTGACCATATTCTACACAAATATGCATATTGGTACAACTAACAATGTTCACGAAGAAAGTTTTATTTTTCATCGAATAAAAATACCATTTTCCCTTTCCGGAGTGTCAAAACCGGGTTTTTTTGTGAAGCACATACACAAAATATGTTGCAAAAATGTACAAAGTAAAATTCTAAATATATTATGTCATGTTTGATCTAGAAATAACAAACTTACTATCTCTCAATAGCTCAAAATACATCTCCTTTGAAAAAGACAAATTTCAGCCGATTCAGCTGAAACCGGGCCAAATTTGAACTACAGGTGCCTCATAGTTTGCTCATGACTTTTTGTAAAAAATCATTTTTAGCTACCCAAGTACCTATTTCAACAGAGATACACCAAGAGTTCATCAAGATTCAGTACCTAGGTACGAACGGCCATGTTCCCCGTTTTGACCGTTTCCCGAAACCGGCTTAGAAAATTCCAGAAAATTCAAAAAAAAACTCGAAACGATGCAAGACCTTCGCGTAGTGTTGTTATATATGTCCTAGTATCCACAAAAAATAATAAACTTGAAATACGACAATTTGGTGGAAAATGTGTTCACATAAATGAGCCATCTCGTACGAAGATTCATGGCTTTTGGGCGAAATGACGGATGTTTTGGCCACATCCATGGCATAGTTTGTTTAAATTTGACCAAATTCCACACAAATATGCATATTGGTACAACTAACAATGTTCACGAAGAAAGTTTTATTTTTCGTCGAATAAAAATACCATTTTCCCTTTCCGGAGTGTCAAAACCGGGTTTTTTTGTGAAGCACATACACAAAATATGTTGCAAAAATGTAAAAAGTAAAATTCTAAATATATTATGTCATGTTTGATCTACAAATAACAAACTTACTACCTCTCAATAGCTCAAAATACACCTCCTTTGAAAAAGACAAGTTTCAGCCGATTCAGGTGAAACCGGGCCAAATTTGAACTACAGGTGCCTCATAGTTTGCACATGATTTTTTGTAAAAATCATTTTTAGCTACCCAAGTACCTATTTCAACAGAGATACACCAAGAGTTCATCAAGATTCAGCACCTAGGTACGAACGGCCATGTTCCCCGTTTTGACCGTTTTCCGAAACCGGCTTAGAAAATTCCAGAAAATTCAAAAAAACTCGAAACGATGCAAGACCTTCGCGTGGTGTTGTTATATATGTTCTAGTATCCACAAAAAATAATAAACTTGAAATACGACAATTTGGTGGAAAATGTGTTCACATAAATGAGCTATCTCGTACGAAGATTCATGGCTTTCGGGCGAAATGACGGAAGTTTTGGCCACATCCATGGCATAGTTTGTTTAAATTTGACCATATTCCACACAAATATGCATATTGGTACAACTAACAATGTTCACGAAGAAAGTTTTATTTTTCGTCGAATAAAAATAGCATTTTCCCTTTCTGGAGTGTCAAAACCGGGTTTTTTTGTGAAGCACATACACAAAATATGTTGCAAAAATGTACAAAGTAAAATTCTAAATATATTATGTCATGTTTGATCTAGAAATAACAAACTTACTACCTCTCAATAGCTCAAAATACACCTCCTTTGAAAAAGACAATTTGCAGCCGATTGAGATGAAACCGGGCCAAATTTGAACTACAGGTGCCTCATAGTTTGCTCCTGATTTTTTGTAAAAAATCATTTTTAGCTACCCAAGTACCTATTTCAACAGAGTTACACCAAGAGTTCATCAAGATTTAGCACCTAGGTACGAACGGCCATGTTCCCTGTTTTGACCGTTTCCCGAAACCGGCTTAGAAAATTCCAGAAAATTCAAAAAAACTTGAAACGATGCAAGACCTTCGCGTGGTGTTGTTATATATGTCCTAGTATCCACAAAATATAATAAACTTGAAATACGACAATTTGGTGGAAAATGTGTTCACATAAATGAGCTATCTCGTACGAAGATTCATGGCTCTCGGACGAAATGACGGATGTTTTGGCCACATCCATGGCATAGTTTGCTTAAATTTGTCCATATTCCACACAAATATGCATATTGGTACAACTAACAATGTTCATGAAGAAAGTTTTATTTTTCGTCGAATAAAAATACCATTTTCCCTTTCCGGAGTGTCAAAACCGGGTTTTTTTGTGAAGCACATACACAAAATATGTTGCGAAAATGTACAAAGTAAAATTATAAATATATTATGTCATGTTTGATCTACAAATAACAAACTTACTACCTCTCAACAGCTCAAAATACACCTCCTTTGAAAAAGACAAGTTTCAGCCGATTCAGGTGAAACCGGGCCAAATTTGAACTACAGGTGCCTCATAGTTTGCTCATGATTTTTTGTAAAAATCATTTTTAGCTACCCAAGTACCTATTTCAACAGAGATACACCAAGAGTTCATCAAGATTTAGCACCTAGGTACGAACGGCCATGTTCCCCGTTTTGACCGTTTCCCGAAACCGGCTTAGAAAATTCCAGAAAATTCAAAAAAACTCGAAACGATGCAAGACCTTCGTGTGGTGTTGTTATATATGTCCTAGTATCCACAAAAGATAATAAACTTGAAATACGACAATTTGGTGGAAAATGTGTTCACATAAATGAGCTATCTCGTACGAAGATTCATGGCTTTCGGGCGAAATGACGGATGTTTTGGCCACATCCATGGCATAGTTTGTTTAAATTTGACCAAATTCCACACAAATATGCATATTGGTACAACTAACAATGTTCACGAAGAAAGTTTTATTTTTCGTCGAATAAAAATACCATTTTCCCTTTCCGGAGTGTCAAAACCGGGTTTTTTTGTGAAGCACATACACAAAATATGTTGCAAAAATGTACAAAGTAAAATTATAAATATATTATGTCATGTTTGATCTACAAATAACAAACTTACTACCTCTCAATAGCTCAAAATACACCTCCTTTGAAAAAGACAAGTTTCAGCCGATTCAGGTGAAACCGGGCCAAATTTGAACTACAGGTGCCTCATAGTTTGCTCATGATTTTTTGCAAAAAATCATTTTTAGCTACCCAAGTACCTATTTCAACAGATATACACCAAGAGTTCATCAAGATTCAGCACCTAGGTACGAACGGCCAGGTTCCCCGTTTTGACCGTTTTCCGAAACCGGCTTAGAAAATTCCAGAAAATTCAAAAAAACTCGAAACGATGCAAGACCTTCGCGTGGTGTTGTTATATATGTTCTAGTATCCACAAAAAATAATAAACTTGAAATACGACAATTTGGTGGAAAATGTGTTCACATAAATGAGCTATCTCGTACGAAGATTCATGCCTTTCGGGCGAAATGACGGAAGTTTTGGCCACATCCATGGCATAGTTTGTTTAAATTTGACCATATTCCACACAAATATGCATATTGGTACAACTAACAATGTTCACGAAGAAAGTTTTATTTTTCGTCGAATAAAAATAGCATTTTCCCTTTCCGGAGTGTCAAAACCGGGTTTTTTTGTGAAGCACATACACAAATTATGTTGCAAAAATGTACAAAGTAAAATTCTAAATATATTATGTCATGTTTGATCTAGAAATAACAAACTTACTACCTCTCAATAGCTCAAAATACACCTCCTTTGAAAAAGACAAGTTGCAGCCGATTGAGATGAAACCGGGCCAAATTTGAACTACAGGTGCCTCATAGTTTGCTCATGATTTTTTGTAAAAAATCATATTTAGCTACTGAAGTACCTATTTCAACTGAGTTACACCAAGAGTTCATCAAGATTTAGCACCTAGGTACGAACGGCCATGTTCCCCGTTTTGACCGTTTCCCGAAACCGGCTTAGAAAATTCCAGAAAATTCAAAAAAACTCGAAACGATGCAAGACCTTCGCGTGGTGTTGTTATATATGTCATAGTATCCACAAAATATAATAAACTTGAAATACGACAATTTGGTGGAAAATGTGTTCACATAAATGAGCTATCTCGTACGAAGATTCATGGCTCTCGGACGAAATGACGGATGTTTTGGCCACATCCATGGCCTAGTTTGCTTAAATTTGTCCATATTCCACACAAATATGCATATTGGTACAACTAACAATGTTCATGAAGAAAGTTTTATTTTTCGTCGAATAAAAATACCATTTTCCCTTTCCGGAGTGTCAAAACCGGGTTTTTTTGTGAAGCACATACACAAAATATGTTGCGAAAATGTACAAAGTAAAATTATAAATATATTATGTCATGTTTTATCTACAAATAACAAACTTACTACCTCTCAACAGCTCAAAATACACCTCCTTTGAAAAAGACAAGTTTCAGCCGATTCAGGTGAAACCGGGCCAAATTTGAACTACAGGTGCCTCATAGTTTGCTCATGATTTTTTGTAAAAATCATTTTTAGCTACCCAAGTACCTATTTCAACAGAGATACACCAAGAGTTAATCAAGATTTAGCACCTAGGTACGAACGGCCATGTTCCCCGTTTTGACCGTTTCCCGAAACCGGCTTAGAAAATTCCAGAAAATTCAAAAAAACTCGAAACGATGCAAGACCTTCATGTGGTGTTGTTATATATGTCCTAGTATCCACAAAAGATAATAAACTGGAAATACGACAATTTGGTGGAAAATGTGTTCACATAAATGAGCTATCTCGTACGAAGATTCATGGCTTTCGGGCGAAATGACGGATGTTTTGGCCACATCCATGGCATAGTTTGTTTAAATTTGACCATATTCCACACAAATATGCATATTTGTACAACTAACAATGTTCACGAAGAAAGTTTTATTTTTCGTCGAATAAAAATACCATTTTCCCTTTCCGGAGTGTCCAAACCGGGTTTTTTTGTGAAGCACATACACAAAATATGTTGCAAAAATGTACAAAGTAAAATTATAAATATATTATGTCATGTTTGATCTACAAATAACAAACTTACTACCTCTCAATAGCTCAAAATACACCTCCTTTGAAAAAGACAAGTTTCAGCCGATTCAGGTGAAACCGGGCCAAATTTGAACTACAGGTGCCTCATAGTTTGCTCATGATTTTTTGCAAAAATCATTTTTAGCTACCCAAGTACCTATTTCAACAGAGATACACCAAGAGTTCATCAAGATTCAGCACCTAGGTACGAACGGCCAGGTTCCCCGTTTTGACCGTTTTCCGAAACCGGCTTAGAAAATTCCAGAAAATTCAAAAAAACTCGAAACGATGCAAGACCTTCGCGTGGTGTTGTTATATATGTTATAGTATCCACAAAAAATAATAAACTTGAAATACGACAATTTGGTGGAAAATGTGTTCACATAAATGAGCTATCTCGTACGAAGATTCATGCCTTTCGGGCGAAATGACGGAAGTTTTGGCCACATCCATGGCATAGTTTGTTTAAATTTGACCATATTCCACACAAATATGCATATTGGTACAACTAACAATGTTCACGAAGAAAGTTTTATTTTTCGTCGAATAAAAATAGCATTTTCCCTTTCCGGAGTGTCAAAACCGGGTTTTTTTGTGAAGCACATACACAAATTATGTTGCAAAAATGTACAAAGTAAAATTCTAAATATATTATGTCATGTTTGATCTAGAAATAACAAACTTACTACCTCTCAATAGCTCAAAATACACCTCCTTTGAAAAAGACAAGTTGCAGCCGATTGAGATGAAACCGGGCCAAATTTGAACTACAGGTGCCTCATAGTTTGCTCATGATTTTTTGTAAAAAATCATATTTAGCTACTGAAGTACCTATTTCAACTGAGTTACACCAAGAGTTCATCAAGAATTAGCACCTAGGTACGAACGGCCATGTTCCCCGTTTTGACCGTTTCCCGAAACCGGCTTAGAAAATTCCAGAAAATTCAAAAAAACTCGAAACGATGCAAGACCTTCGCGTGGTGTTGTTATATATGTCCTAGTATCCACAAAATATAATAAACTTGAAATACGACAATTTGGTGGAAAATGTGTTCACATAAATGAGCTATCTCGTACGAAGATTCATGGCTCTCGGACGAAATGACGGATGTTTTGGCCACATCCATGGCCTAGTTTGCTTAAATTTGTCCATATTCCACACAAATATGCATATTGGTACAACTAACAATGTTCATGAAGAAAGTTTTATTTTTCGTCGAATAAAAATACCATTTTCCCTTTCCGGAGTGTCAAAACCGGGTTTTTTTGTGAAGCACATACACAAAATATGTTGCGAAAATGTACAAAGTAAAATTATAAATATATTATGTCATGTTTTATCTACAAATAACAAACTTACTACCTCTCAACAGCTCAAAATACACCTCCTTTGAAAAAGACAAGTTTCAGCCGATTCAGGTGAAACCGGGCCAAATTTGAACTACAGGTGCCTCATAGTTTGATCATGATTTTTTGTAAAAATCATTTTTAGCTACCCAAGTACCTATTTCAACAGAGATACACCAAGAGTTCATCAAGATTTAGCACCTAGGTACGAACGGCCATGTTCCCCGTTTTGACCGTTTCCCGAAACCGGCTTAGAAAATTCCAGAAAATTCAAAAAAACTCGAAACGATGCAAGACCTTCATGTGGTGTTGTTATATATGTCCTAGTATCCACAAAAGATAATAAACTGGAAATACGACAATTTGGTGGAAAATGTGTTCACATAAATGAGCTATCTCGTACGAAGATTCATGGCTTTCGGGCGAAATGACGGATGTTTTGGCCACATCCATGGCATAGTTTGTTTAAATTTGACCATATTCCACACAAATATGCATATTGGTACAACTAACAATGTTCACGAAGAAAGTTTTATTTTTCGTCGAATAAAAATACCATTTTCCCTTTCCGGAGTGTCCAAACCGGGTTTTTTTGTGAAGCACATACACAAAATATGTTGCAAAAATGTACAAAGTAAAATTATAAATATATTATGTCATGTTTGATCTACAAATAACAAACTTACTACCTCTCAATAGCTCAAAATACACCTCCTTTGAAAAAGACAAGTTTCAGCCGATTCAGGTGAAACCGGGCCAAATTTGAACTACAGGTGCCTCATAGTTTGCTCATGATTTTTTGCAAAAATCATTTTTAGCTACCCAAGTACCTATTTCAACAGAGATACACCAAGAGTTCATCAAGATTCAGCACCTAGGTACGAACGGCCATGTTCCCCCGTTTTGACCGTTTTCCGAAACCGGCTTAGAAAATTCCAGAAAATTCAAAAAAAACTCGAAACGATGCAAGACCTTCGCGTGGTGTTGTTATATATGTTCTAGTATCCACGAAAAATAATAAACTTGAAATACGACAATTTGGTGGAAAATGTGTTCACATAAATGAGCTATCTCGTACGAAGATTCATGGCTTTCGGGCGAAATGACGGAAGTTTTGGCCACATCCATGGCATAGTTTGTTTAAATTTGACCATATTCCACACAAATATGCATATTGGTACAACTAACAATGTTCACGAAGAAAGTTTTATTTTTCGTCGAATAAAAATAGCATTTTCCCTTTCCGGAGTGTCAAAACCAGGTTTTTTTGTGAAGCACATACACAAATTATGTTGCAAAAATGTACAAAGTAAAATTCTAAATATATTATGTCATGTTTGATCTAGAAATAACAAACTTACTACCCCGTCTCAATAGCTCAAAATACACCTCCTTGAAACAAGACAAGTTGCGCTGCCGAGTGAGTTGAAACCGGGCCAAATTGGAACTACAGGTGCCTCATGAGTTTGCTCATGAGTTGTTTGTAAAAAATCATATTAGCTACCCATGTACCTAGTTTCATCTGAGTATACACCATAGAGTTCATCAGGAGATTTAGCACCTAGGTACGAAACGGCCAGATTTCCCCTGTTTTGATCGTTCCCGAAACCGGCTTAGAAAGATTGCCAGAAAATTCAAAAAAACTCGAAACGATGCAAGGACCGTCGCGTGGTGTTTGTTATATATAGTCCTAGTATCCACAAACTATTAATAAACTTGAAATTACGACAATTTGTGGAAAATGTGTCACATAAATGAGTTATCTCGTACGAAGATTCATGGCGCTCGGCGGAAATGACGGATGTTTTGGCCCACATCCATGGCAATAGTTTGTTTAATTTTGAACATATTCCACACAAATATGCATATTGGTACAACTAACAATGTTCACGAAGAAAGTTTTATTTTTCGTCGAATAAAAATACCATTTTCCCTTTCCGGAGTGTCAAAACCGGGTTTTTTTGCGAAGCACATACACAAAATATGTTGCAAAAATGTACAAAGTAAAATTCTAAATATATTATGTCATGTTTGATCTACAAATAACAAACTTACTACCTCTCAATAGCTCAAAATACACCTCCTTTGAAAAAGACAAGTTTCAGCCGATTGAGGTGAAACCGGGCCAAATTTGAACTACAGGTGCCTCATAGTTTGCTCATGATTTTTTGTAAAAATCATTTTTAGCTACCCAAGTACCTATTTCAACAGAGATACACCAAGAGTTCATCAAGATTTAGCACCTAGGTACGAACGGCCATGTTCCCCGTTTTGACCGTTTCCCGAAACCGGCTTAGAAAATTCCAGAAAATTCAAAAAAACTCGAAACGATGCAAGACCTTCGCGTGGTGTTGTTATATATGTCCTAGTATCCACAAAAGATAATAAACTTGAAATACGACAATTTGGTGGAAAATGTGTTCACATAAATGAGCTATCTCGTACGAAGATTCATGGCTTTCGGGCGAAATGACGGATGTTTTGGCCACATCCATGGCATAGTTTGTTTAAATTTGACCATATTCCACACAAATATGCATATTGGTACAACTAACAATGTTCACGAAGAAAGTTTTATTTTTCGTCGAATAAAAATACCATTTTCCCTTTCCGGAGTGTCAAAACCTGGTTTTTTTGTGAAGCACATACACAAAATATGTTGCAAAAATGTACAAAGTAAAATTATAAATATATTATGTCATGTTTGATCTAGAAATAACAAACTTACTACCTCTCAATATCTCAAAATACACCTCCTTTGAAAAAGACAAGTTTCAGCCGATTCAGGTGAAACCGGGCCAAATTTGAACTACAGGTGCCTCATAGTTTGCTCATGATTTTTTGTAAAAAATCATATTTAGCTACTGAAGTACCTATTTCAACTGAGTTACACCAAGAGTTCATCAAGATTTAGCACCTAGGTACGAACGGCCATGTTCCCCGTTTTGACCGTTTCCCGAAACCGGCTTAGAAAATTCCAGAAAATTCAAAAAAACTCGAAACGATGCAAGACCTTCGCGTGGTGTTGTTATATATGTCCTAGTATCCACAAAAAATAATAAACTTGGAATACGACAATTTGGTGGAAAATGTGTTCACATAAATGAGCTATCTCGTACGAAGATTCATGGCTTCCGGGCGAAATGACGGATGTTTTGGCCACATCCATGGCATAGTTTGTTTGACTTTGACCATATTCCACACAAATATGCATATTGGTACAACTAACAATGTTCACGAAGAAAGTTTTATTTTTCGTCAAATAAAAATACCATTTTCCCTTTCCGGAGTGTCAAAACCGGGTTTTTTTGTGAAGCACATACACAAAATATGTTGCAAAAATGTACAAAGTAAAATTCTAAATATATTATGTCATGTTTTATCTACAAATAAAAAACTTACTACCTCTCAATAGCTCAAAATACACCTCCTTTGAAAAAGACAAGTTTCAGCCGATTCAGGTGAAACCGGGCCAAATTTGAACTACAGGTGCCTCATAGTTTTCTCATGATTTTTTGTAAAAATCATTTTTAGCTACCCAAGTACCTATTTCAACAGAGATACACCAAGAGTTCATCAAGATTCAGCACCTAGGTACGAACGGCCATGTTCCCCGTTTTGACCGTTTCCCGAAACCGGCTTAGAAAATTCCAGAAAATTCAAAAAAACTCGAAACGATGCAAGACCTTCGCGTGGTGTTGTTATATATGTCCTAGTATCCACAAAAAATAATAAAATTGAAATACGACAATTTGGTGGAAAACGTGTTCACATAAATGAGCTATCTCGTACGAAGATTCATGGCTTTCGGGCGAAATGACGGATGTTTTGGCCACATCAATGGCATAGTTTGTTTAAACTTGACCATATTCCACACAAATATGCATATTGGTACAACTAACAATGTTCACGAAGAAAGTTTTATTTTTCGTCGAATAAAAATACCATTTTCCCTTTCTGGAGTGTCAAAACCGGGTTTTTTTGTGAAGCACATACACAAAATATGTTGCAAAAATGTACAAAGTAAAATTCTAAATATATTATGTCATGTTTGATCTACAAATAACAAACTTACTACCTCTCAATAGCTCAAAATACACCTCCTTTGAAAAAGACAAGTTTCAGCCGATTCAGGTGAAACCGGGCCAAATTTTAACTAGAGGTGCCTCATAGTTTGCTCATGATTTTTGTAAAAATCATTTTTAGCTACCCAAGTACCTATTTAAACAGAGATACACCAAGAGTTCATCAAGATTCAGCACCTAGGTACGAACGGGCATGTTCCCCGTTTTGAGCGTTTCCCGAAACCGGCTTAGAAAATTCCAGAAAATTCAAAAAAAGTCGAAACGATGCAAGACCTTCGCGTTGTGTTGTTATATATGTCCTAGTATCCACAAAAAATAATAAAATTGAAATACGACAATTTGGTGGAAAATGTGTTCACATAAATGAGCTATCTCATACGAAGATGCATGGCTTTCGGGCGAAATGACGGATGTTTTGGCCACATCCATGGCATAGTTTGTTTAAATTTGACCATATTCCACACAAATATGCATATTGGTACAACTAACAATGTTCACCAAGAAAGTTTTATTTTTCGTCGAATAAAAACACCATTTTTCCTTTCCGGAGTGTCAAAACCAGGTTTTTTTGTGAAGCACATACACAAAATATGTTGCAAAAATGTACAAAGTAAAATTCTAAATATATTATGTCATGTTTGATCTACAAATAACAAACTTACTACCTCTCAATAGCTCAAAATACACCTCCTTTGAAAAAGACAAGTTTCAGCCGATTCAGGTGAAACCGGGCCAAATTTGAACTACAGGTGCCTCATAGTTTGCTCATGATTTTTTGTAAAAATCATTTTTAGCTACCCAAGTACCTATTTCAATAGAGATACACCAAGATTTCATCAATATTCAGCACCTAGGTACGAACGGCCATGTTCCCCGTTTTGACCGTTTCCCGAAACCGGCTTAAAAAATTCCATAAAATTCAAAAAAACTCGAAACGATGCAAGACCTTCGCGTGGTGTTGTTATATATGTCCTAGTATCCACAAAAAATAATAAACTTGAAATACGACAATTTGGTGGAAAATGTGTTCACATAAATGAGCTATCTCGTACGAAGATTCATGGCTTTCGGGCGAAATGACGGATGTTTTGGCCACATCCATGGCATACTTTGTTTAAATTTGACCATATTCCACACAAATATGCATATTGGTACAACTAACAATGTTCACGAAGAAAGTTTTATTTTTCGTCGAATAAAAATACCATTTTCCCTTTCCGGAGTGTCAAAAACGGGTTTTTTTGTGAAGCACATACACAAAATATGTTGCAAAAATGTACAAAGTAAAATTATATATATATTATGTCATGTTTGATCTACACATAACAAACTTACTACCTCTCAATAGCTCAAAATACACCTCCTTTAAAAAAGACAAGTTTAAGCCGATTCAGTTGAAACCGGGTCAAATTTGAACTATAGGTGCCTCATAGTTTGCTCATGATTTTTTATAAAAATCATTTTTAGCTACCCAAGTACCTATTTCAACAGAGATACACCAAGGGTTCATCAAGATTCAGCACCTAGGTACGAACGGCCATGTTCCCCGTTTTTGATCGTTTCCCGAAACCGGCTTAGAAAATTCCAGAAAATTCAAAAAAAACTCGAAACGATGCAAGACCTTCGCGTGGTGTTGTTATATATGTCTTAGTATCCACCCAAAATAATAAACTTGAAATACGACAATTTGGTGGAAAATGTGTTCACATAAATGAGCTATCTCGTACGAAGATTCATGGCTTTCGGGCGAAATGACGAATGTTTTGGCCACATCCATGGCATAGTTTGTTTAAATTTGACCATATTCCACACAAAGATGAATATTGGTACAACTAACAATGTTCACGAAGAAAGTTTTATTTTTCGTCGAATAAAAATACCATTTTCCCTTTCCGGAGTGTCAAAAACGGGTTTTTTTGTGAAGCACATACACAAAATATGTTGCAAAAATGTACAAAGTAAAATTATAAATATATTATGTCATGTTTGATCTACACATAACAAACTTACTACCTCTCAATAGCTCAAAATACACCTCCTTTGAAAAAGACAAGTTTAAGCCGATTCAGTTGAAACCGGGCCAAATTTGAACTATAGGTGCCTCATAGTTTGCTCATGATTTTTTGTAAAAATCATTTTTAGCTACCCAAGTACCTATTTCAACAGAGATACACCAAGGGTTCATCAAGATTCAGCACCTAGGTACGAACGGCCATGTTCCCCGTTTTTGATCGTTTCCCGAAACCGGCTTAGAAAATTCCAGAAAGTTCAAAAAAAACTCGAAACGATGCAAGACCTTCGCGTGGTGTTGTTATATATTTCTTAGTATCCACCCAAAATAATAAACTTGAAATACGACAATTTGGTGGAAAATGTGTTCACATAAATGAGCTATCTCGTACGAAGATTCATGGCTTTCGGGCGAAATGACGAATGTTTTGGCCACATCCATGGCATAGTTTGTTTAAATTTGACCATATTCCACACAAAGATGAATATTGGTACAACTAACAATGTTCACGAAGAAAGTTTTATTTTTCGTCGAATAAAAATACCATTTTCCCTCCCCGGAGTGTCAATACTAGGTTTTTTTTGAAGCACATACACAAAATATGCTGCAAAAATGTACAAAGTAAAATTCTAAATATATTATTTCATATTTGATCTACAAATAACAAACTTACTACCTCTCATTACCTCAAAATACACCTCTTTCGAAAAAGACAAGTTTCAGCCGATTCCGTTGAAACCGGGCCAAATTTGAACTACAGGTGCCTCATAGTTTGCTCATGATTTTTTGTAAAAATCATTTTTAGGTACCCAAGTACCTATTTCAACAGAGATACACCAAGAGTTCATCAAGAGTCAACACCTAGGTACCAACGGCCATGTCCCCCGTTTTGACCGTTTTCCGAAACCGGCTTAGAAAATTCCAGAAAATTCAAAAAAAAACTCGAAACGATGCAAGACCTTCGCGTGGTGTTATTATATATGTCCTAGTATCCACCAAAAATAATATTGAAATACGACAATTGGGTTGAAAAGGTGTTCACATAAATGAGCTATCTCCTACGAAGATTCATGGCTTTCGGGCCAAATGACGGATGTTATGGCCACATCCATGGCATAGTTTGCTTAAATGTGACCATATTCCACAAAAAGATGCATATTGGAACAACTAACAAGGTTCACGAAGAAAGTTTTATTTTTCTTTGAATAAAAATACCATTTTCCCTTCCCGGAGTGTCAAAACTGGGTTTTTTGTGCGAAGCACATACACAAAATATGCTGCAAAAATGTACAAAGTAAAATTCTAAACATATTATGTCATATTTGATCTACAAATAACAAACTTACTACCTCTCATTAGCTCAAAATACACTACTTTCGAAAAAGACAAGTTTCAGCCGATTCCGCTGAAACCGGGCCAAATTTTAACTACAGGTGCCTCATAGTTTTATCATGATTTTTTGTAAAAATTATTTTTAGGTACCCAAGTACCTATTTCAACAGAGATACACCAAGATTTCATCAAGAGTCAACACCTAGGTATCAACGGCCATGTCCCCCGTTTTGACCGTTTTCTGAAACCGGCTTAGAAAATTCCAGAAAATTCAAAAAAACTCGAAACGATGCAAGACCTTCGCGTGGTGTTATTATATATGTCCTAGTATCCACCAAAAATAATAAACTTGGAATACGACAATTGGTTTGAAAAGGTGTTCACATAAATGAGCTATCTCCTACGAAGATTCATGGCTTTCGGGCCAAATGACGGATGTTATGGCCACATCCATGGCATAGTTTGTTTAAATGTGACCATATTCCACAAAAAGATGCATATTGGAACAACTAACAAGATTCACGGAGAAAGTTTTATTTTTCTTTGAATAAAAACACCATTTTCCATTTTCGGAGTGTCAAAACACACCTCTTTTGAAAAAGACAAAATTCTGCCGATTCTGCTGAAACTGGGCCAGATTTGAACTACAGGTGCCTCATAGTTTTCTCTTTATTTTTTGCAAAACTCATGTTTAGGTACCCAGGTACCTATTTCATAAGAGATACGCCAAGAGTTTTGCGAGATTCAACACGTAGATACGAACGGTCACGTCCGACGTTTTGATCGTTTTCCGAATTCGGCATAAAAGGTTCGAAAGAAATTAAAAAAACAGAAAAACTTTGCAATTTATCATCACAAGTGACCTAGTAACCTTAAAAAACAATAAACTTGGAATAATTTATAAATTCTGCATTTTTTATCTTGCACTCGAATTTAAAAGAGTAATCCAAAGTATTAGTTATGAAACTTCACAATCCTATATGAAGCAATATATAAAGCTTAGGGATATTTTTATTTTATTTTGACTAAAAATGGTCCCTAATAGTTTATAATAATATAATACATATTTTTAAAAAAAATTGAAACTGCTTTGGTTGAAATTGAAGTTCAAAACCAAAAGTTATAAAAGAAGACAAAAATGAAAAAAAAAATGAAAATCGAAAAAAAAAACTGCCAAAACGGCAAGCCAAGCCTAGCAGGGAGGCCGGCCCAGCCCAGCAGCGAGGCCCATCCCTCCTGCAGCAAAGGCCGGCCCAGTCCAGCTTGTCCTTGGACGGGTTATTGATAGTAAAAAGGTAAATGGGCAATTTGACAACAAAGCAATTCGTGGTCTTGTGGTTATAGCGCTGGAGGACTTGTGGGAGGTTGTGGGTTCGAACCGTCACATCCCCAATTCATATTTGTATTTATTTTCTCTTGTGTCAGTTCCGATGCCTCCCTTCAGGTCAAATAAATTTCCGCTTCAAGTGTATCACAAAAGAATTGTTATCGTAGTGGTTATGTGGGATGTACACCTATTGGGAGGTGCGGGTTCAAGTCCCAATTTTTCTTATTTTCTTTGTTTTTCGTGGATATCTTTCCGAGCCTACGTGTCAGGTCGTACACGTGGACTGACACACAGGTGCGAAAATTAACACGTGGCCATGGCACATAGGCAAAAATTGACACGTGTACATGACACATAGGCAAAATTTGACACGTGGACATGATACATAGCCAAAAATTACTGCCAACAAACGCATGACCAATTAATTTGGTCTTAGTTAAGCAAAAAAAAGGGTCATACACCAGGTATCATGTGCTATGACCATCTTGTTAAAGAAAATCATGACTTTTTTGGCAAAAAAGTCATGCGTTTAGTCCCTCCCAAACATGTCATGACCAACAAATTAAACATGGTCATGGATCTATGACAAATTCCTCCATGGTCAATAAAAAAGGGTCATGTATCAACATATTTCTTGTAGTGTATGAACTATTTTTAATTTTGAACAAATTTTTAGTTGAACATTTTAGAAAAAATAAACGATTTCAAACATGAAAAATTGTCAAATTTGAACAGCAGATTCTCAATTTGAACAAATTTCGAATTTGAAGAGTTTTTAATTTTGAACAAATTTCGAATTTGAACAAAAAAAATCAAAAAAAGAAATAATAAAACAGAAAAGAAAAAGAAAACGAAAAAAAAGAATAAAATCGGAAAAGAAAAACGAAAACAGAGAAGAACATAATAAACTGTTAAAAATGAGTATGGACAACAAAGTTCGAATCCCTTCGCTGCTTCTATTTTACTTCTATTTCGCTTCAGGTAATGGGCCGGCCCAACTTGCATCGTGCGCTACGAATACACGGACGAGTCGTACATACGTAGTGCTATAGGCGCTATACATGGTTTCCGTTGTACAATGTCCACTTAAATAGTACGGACGTTTGGTTGAGGCCCAAATAATCGGATAGACGAACGAAACATGGGCCACCGTCTGCAAAAAGCCCAACCTCCAGGGAGGAGGCCCCGGGCGATTCACCCGTGGCAACAAGGTAAGTTTTTTATTCATCAAAAGAAAAAGGGGTAAGTTTTTCTTTTTTCCTTTTCAGAACGGCAACCAGGTAAGTGATTCCCAGGAACAACAAAATATCCACATATATGCAATTGGGTCCACCAGATGGTTGAACTGTGGCGCGCGTCCACTGCATCCACGCGGTTGCTATTCCTCGCTTATTGCGACCTGTGTTCCGCCTCGCCCGTACGATTTCGCAAACGGGCCGGACCATTAATGAATATTTGTTAATATTCAAGAAAAAACACTGGAAAGGTCTTGTACAGGTTCTCCTTTTTAGCCTTTTATTGTTTCGCTTTTCCCATTTTCTTTTCTATCTCTATTTTTTTATTTATGTGTTATTATTTCTTTCTTTTCTGTTTTATTATTTGTTTATAGTTTTATTTTACTTATTATTCAAAAATATTCGTTTTGAAATATGTTCTAATTTTTAAAATGTTCAAATTCGAAAATTGTTCGGATAAAAAATGGTTAAATATAAATTTGTTCAAATGAAAAAAAAAGTTCACCTTAAAAATTGTTAAAATTTGAAAAAATCTTATATGTAAAAAAGACATTATGTTTAAAATCGTTTATATTTGAAAATCGTTCAAACTTAAAAATGGTTTATATTTTTAAAAAATGCAAAAAAAAATATTTACCTCCTTAAAAATTGTTCATATTTAAAAGTTGTTCACCATTTTAAAAGTTGATCATTTAGAAAAAAAATCACAGCTTTTAAAAAATTGTGCATGTCAAAAATTGTTCACCATTTTTTTAAAATTTACATTTTCAGAAATTGTTCTATATATTTCTATTGGAAAGTGAACTGATTTTAAAATCTGAGAACTCACATATTTGAACATTTAAGAAATTTATTTCTATTTTCTTTTAGAAATAAAGGATAAGATAAAACGTAAATAAAAGCGGAAGAAAACAACGGTATGTACCATCTTAAGTGGGTTGCTTCTGGGTGGCTCCATGGTTGTTAGCCGTGCAATGGGCTAGGCCCATTTATCGAGGTTGAGCGAGCGCGTTCGGGAGCTGAGCGAGGCGAAAGATTAGAGCTCGCTAGGCCCCTATACATCGCCTATTGCGAGTCCTATGTTCGGCTCACCTGTAGTGGTTTTCTTTGCTGGGCAGGCCGTCTCGATGATTCCTAGTTGGTACAATCGTTTCCTTTTCTAGACGAGACAACCATCACTACCGATTTCTCAACGTATGGATATCTCTCCTCGGTGGCTTGGTGCATGCTCATTTTTTTTGTTTTATTTTTTCCTATTTTTTAGTTTTCTATTTTTTGGTGTATTTTTTGTTTTCCTTTTTGTGATTTTTCCTTCTCTTTTCTTTTTTTTATTTTCTTTGTTCTTTTCATATTTTTCCGTGAACATATTTTATTCACCCGTGAACATTATTTAATCGTGAGTATTTTTACCGATGATCATTTAAAAAAACCTTCACTTATAAAAAAGTTAATAAATTTTTGATGACACCTTTACCGTGAACAATTTTTATCCGGGAATATAATTTACCTATAAACTTTTTTACCCGTGATATTCAAGAAAAAGCATTCACCTACATAACAGGATCATAAATTATTTACAACCTTTTTACGCATGACGATTTTTTACCCGTGAACATATTTCACCGGTGAACATAATTTACCTGTGAACCATATTTATCGGTCAATATTTTCAAGAGAAAGCGTTCATCTATTTCTTTTTCATTTTACATGTATTTTTCGTGCACTATTATTTTTTGTTACCACATTATCGGTTAACGCGCATTTTTAGTTCACTATTATTTTCTGTTCATCTGCATTTTCTGTTCACAGCATTTTCGGTCGCTTCACCCAAATTTTAGTTCATTTCCACCTTTTTTTAATTTTATTTTTGATTAACTATTATTACCGTTCAAATTTGAATATTTATCAAAATATGAAAAACATCCTTTTAAAAAAATTAACATTTTATTAAATAAGATTTTTTTAAATCGGAAGAAGAAGATAAAAGAAATACGAGACGTGTGTGCATTGGGGCGTGCGGATTGCTAATTTTATATGGAACGGATCGAGCTATCGAGTCGCACACTAGGCTAGCCCACGTAGTGGGAGCGACGTGAGCGAGTTGAGCTGCGCTGCTCGCTGCTGAGAAGAACCAGTAGGAGAGGAAATGGAGAGCTAGACCATGGGGATTGGAGGGAAGAAGGAAGAGCAGAAGGGGATTTTTGGGACGGGAGAGATGCAGGTGTGTGTACGTCAATAGTCTGTACGAGAGAAAAGCAATAGGCATAGGAGCAGTGCCTGCGAGCAAGTCGTGGTCTTGGCCTGTAAGAAGACCGGGCCCAAGCCCAGCATGGCCTCTGCCCGTGCATGTAACTCCGGGTATGTGAGCGAGGCGAGTTGGAACGATCGCCTCAAGCGATACATAGGTTGTCCCCTGCATCCATATCGAGACTTTTCATTGTCTACAAAAAGACATGTCCTGCTACTTTGTCGACCATGGGCTTTAGGTTGGTTTTCGAAAACGGGGACAAGGGGAGTCCCAAGTACTGCATGAGAAATTGTCGCATGGGAGGAAGAGGAAGAACTTTGTGCAATCCCTTGAGGATAATGAGGTGGCCATTGAGGGAACTGATAACCTGTTAAAACTTGCTACGAATTATTACGAAAACTTGTTTGGTCCGGCTCCTGATAATTTGTTTGGGATGTCTCCTACCTTATGGGGTAATCATGAGACGTTGTCAGAAAATGATAACAACAACTTGACTAGACCTTTTACGGAGGATGAGGTGAAACATGCTTTGTTTCTTATGGAAACAAATAGGGCACCTGGACCTGATAACATCCCCTCTGAGTTCTATCAGCATTGTTGGGAGGTTGTTAAGAGTGATATTATGAAACTCTTTGCTCATTTCTATGATGGTTCCCTTGACGTTCAATGTCTGAATTATGGCATCAGCACCCTGCTCCCGAAAACGTCTGATGCTAATAGGATCCAGCAATTTAGGCCCATTTGTTTGTTGAGGTGCATTTATAAGTTATTTACCAAAACTCTTTCTATTAGATTGGAACCTTTTACTGATAAGTTGATCAGTGTACAACAAAATGCGTTTATTAAAAACATAAATATTATGAATGGGGTTCTTTCGTTGCATGAGGTGATGCATCATGTACATGTTAAAAAGCAAAAGGGGATTGTGTTGAAAATATATTTTGAGAAGGCATACGATAAAGTCAATTGTGATTTCTTGCTTGATTGCCTTAGGTTGAGAGGTTTTAATAATCTTTGGTGTTCTTGGATTGGCAAAGTTTTGCATAATGGGACTGTGAGTGTCAAACCCTATAATATCGTTGGGCAGTATTTTCAAAGTGCCAAGGGGGTTAGGCAAAAGTGACCCCCTGTCCCCTATTCTTTTTAATCTGGCCAGAGAGGTTTTGACTAAAATGGTGTTGCATGCTCAAGATAATGGGCTTTTTCTGGTTTGGCCACTGATCTTGTAGACGATGGAGTTGCCATCTTGCAATATGCCGATGATACAGTTTTCTGTATCTCTCATGATGTGGATCATGCGGTTAACCTGAAACTTTTGTTGTATATGTTTGAACTCATGTCTGGGCTTAAGATCAATTTTGAAAAAAAAGTGAAATTTTCCTGATTAGGGGTGAAAATGATGTTGCGATGTTCTACTTAGATCTTTTCAACTGCTAGGTTGGCCAGCTTCCTTTGAAATACCAGGGGGTTCCTGTTTCCTTTTCTAATCTTAAAGCAGTCGACTGGGATTTTTGGATGCAAAATTCATTAAGAAACTTGAAACCTGGATTGGTGATGCAGCCTCTTCCGGGGGGAGATTGAAGTTATTGGACTCTAGCTTATCGGGCATAACCTATTACTATATGTCGATGTTCTTATTTAGCAAAGGGCTTATTGAGAAGCTCTATAAACATCGTAGGAATTTTTTTTTTGGTCCGGGAACAGGGGCAAGAAGAAGTATCATATGGTTAAATGGTCTCGTGTGTGTAGATCAAAGAACAAAGGTGGTCTTCGGGTGAAAAACCTGAGAAGGCCGAATATTAGCCTCCTTTGCAAGTGGTGGTGGAAACTTGAGACTCAAAATGGCTTATGGCAACAAATTGTTCGTGTTAAGTACTTATGAAACAAATCTGTGGCTAATGTTAAACTCAGGGCGACAAATTCACCTATTTGGAAAAAAATGTTGAAAGTTAAAGAGGCTTATTTTCTTGGTAGGAATCTTTTATTAAAAAAGGGCAACCTGGTGCTGTTTTGGAAAGATGGTGATGCATGTAAAATGCATACATGAACTTTGCATGTTATTACTTGTTTTTCCTACATATTAGCAACTTATATTCATGTTTTATAATGATTTTGGGGATTTTCTAAACCATCCCCATTTTTTTGGTTCTAACCCTGTTTTTCCATAAAACGTACTTTTTAGTGTTTTAGACTTTCAGGGACCTTCGGGGCTCCAAAAAGGGCAAGGCCAAAGAGCACGGTTCAGAATTTTCAAGACGAAGACCATGGGCCAAAGTAGAGGGCCAAAAGGCCAACCAGGTGGCAAAGAGGACCCTCCACGCGGCCAGATTCCTTGGCCGCGTGAGAGGCCCCCTTTTTGCCCCCGTGGCTCCTATGTCGTCGATCTTTCTTCTCCCGAGTGTCTCGTGACCTAAAAACGACTATATAAAGGGTCCCCTGGCCTTTTCGAGGAGGAGGCGGCGCCGAGAGACGAAACCACGAAACAGAGAGATAGAAGGCTGCCGCCGGAGAAGATCGGAGGGGGGAAACGGGTATTCTTGTAGCAAGAATTCGTTTACTGCCATCAGGACGACAAGTCCATTGACGAGTATTGCCGCCGCCTCAAGTAGTTGGCGGATGAGCGGCACGATATCGGCGCAGAGATCGACGATAACCTTCTCCTCGGCACGCTCACTGTCGGCCTCAACGAGGACTTCGGAAATGCCGCCGGCAACCTCACCTGGATGGCGGATCCTTCTTTCCCAAGTTCATGGCATACCTGAAACTGGAGGAACACCGGATGAAAGGGGTGAAGAAACGCGTGCAGCATCGGGCCCTCGCCGCCTGCACCTCTCGTGGCGCACCGCCACCCATCGCGCCGCCCGCACCACGGCAGCAGCAGCAGCCTACCTCGCCACCAGGGTACTACACCGCCCCTCCCGCTGCTCCCCAGCAGCAGCAAGGCAGGTGCCGTGGTAACGGCTGCGTGGGCTGCAAGCCGCCGCAGCAGCAGGCGCACGGGGACGGCCAGTCGCCTGGGGGGCGCCACGTCCGCACCAGCCCTCCCCACCATGGACCTAGGACGCCAACCCATGGACGGGCGTCGTCCACGCCTACAACATGCCGCTGCCCCGGGCTCCCGCACCGAGACTCTTTTGACCCCATCCGTCGACTCACCAGGCGTACCTCGCTAAGCATGCGGCTGCGCCCCACGGCGCCCCATACCCGCCATACTCTCTGCGTTGCACTCGGCGCCATCCCCAGCAACTACGGTGGCGGCGGTGACTGGCACATGGACACGGGCGCCACTGCTCATATGACATCTCATCTGGGTAACCTTACGTCTTCCACTTCCGTTCATACTTCTACTCGTATCACCGTCGGTAACGATTCCTCCTTACCCATTACACATGTTTGTCATAGGTCTTTCCCATACACCTCTACTCCTATTGCCATGTCTAATGTCCTTGTCTCTCCTAACTTAGTCACAAACCTAGTTTCCGTTCGTCGCCTTACTCGTGAGAATTCCATTACTGTTGAATTTGACGCGGTTGGTTTTTCAGTGAAGGAAGCCCATACACGGATGGTTCTCCACCGATGTGATAGCCCCGACGAGCTCTACTAGGTGCATTCCTCCACCACCACTACCACCCATCCAGCCACCTTCTCCGCTAGTGTCGCTCTTTGGCATGCTCGTCTTGGTTATCCCAACTCCACCGTTTTGAGTCAGATTCTTCAGAGTTTTTCATTCTCATGTAATAAACCTAAACACCATACTTGTGAGGTATGCCGTCTTGGGAAACACGTTCGTCTTCCATTTAGCGAGTCTACCACTATTTCCACTTTACCATTTCACTTATTGCATAGTGATGTTTCGATGTTCCCGGTTGCCAGCAACACGGGTTATCTCTATTATTTGGTGATATTGGATGATTTTTCGCATTATGTATGGAATTTTCCCCAACGTCGCAAATCCGACGTTCTCGCCACCCTCACTACCTTTTATGCCTATGCCGCCACTCAGTTCGGTCGTCCTATCCTTGCGCTTCAAACTGACAATGGCAAAGACTTTGACAACGCCACCGTCTGCCACCTACTTTCGTCTCACGGCACTATCCTCCGCCTCACATGCCCTTACACGTCCCAGCAAAATGGCCGTGCTGAGCGCTTCATTCACACTCTTAACGACTATGTCCGCATGTTGCTCTTTCACTCCAACATGCCCCTGATGACCCACAAGTATAGGGAATCGCAACAGTCTCGAGGGAAGTAAAAGCCAAATTTATTTATTCGATACAAGGGGAGCCAAAGAATAATTATATGCCTTAACAAATGAGTTGTCAATTCAGCTGCACCAGAAAGTAGACTTGCTCGCAACAATTTATCAGTGGTAACAGTTTTATAGAAGTAGTAGAAATAAAATAACAACAGTAGTAAAATAGTAACAGCAGTAGTAACCGCGGAAAACATCAGGATGGGAGTACCATAGGCATAGAGGGAATGGATGAACGGGCGTTGCATGGATAACAAGGTTCATGTAATAATAATAACGTGGGCATTGTAGATAATAATCATAAAGTATCGAGCATGTAGGCAAACCATAGGCATGTGTTGCAATATAGCCGTACGTGCTCGCAATAAGAAATTTGCACATCTTTTGTCCTACCAGTCCGTGGCAGCGGGACCTCTAGGGAAACTACTGGTAATTAAGGTGCTTCTTTTAATAAAGCACCCGAGCAAAGCTTTAAAATACATGTGATCCTCACATCACAACCATCCCCTCCGGTTGTCCCAATTTCTGTCACTTTGGGACCTCGGGTTCCGGACAACAGTCTGTAGACAACTTGCAGGTATGATCAAGAAACATAATTATACTCATGAAACAATAACATGTTCAGATCTGAAATCATGGCACTCGAGCCCTAGTGACAAGTATTAAGCATAACAAGTTGCAACAACTATAGAAAACACTAACAATGGATACTAGGTACTATGTCCTAACAATCTGGCATTATTACATGATCAATCGCATCCAATCCCTTCCATCCCTCTCAGCCTACAGCGGGGTTTACTCACTCATGGACGGGGGAAACATGAACGGATGATGGAGAAGGAGTGGTGGTATTGATGGTGATGATCTCCTTCGAATCGCCGTCCCGGCAGGGTGCCAGAACAGGAACTTCTGATCCCCAATATGAGTTTCGGGGTGGTGGTGGCGTTCTTTTGTGTTTCTATGGAATATGACGAACCCCCTCGCGTTTTAGGGTTGAAGGAAATATGTAGTCGAATGGGGAGCCTGAGGGCGTCTCTGGGTGGCCCACACCACCAGGTGGCGCGGCCTAGGGGGGCGTCGGGGGGTGGTTTAGCCACCTCCTGGCCCCTCTACGGGTCTCCTTCTGGCTCCCAGGGTCTTCTGGTGTTTTAGGGCCCATGGGGTCTTTTCTGGGCAATTTCCTGAGAGTTGATTTTTCTGCACAAAAACGAGACACCAAGGTAATTTTGCTGAAAACAGCGTTAGCCCGTGTTAGTGGTATCCAAAACTCACAAGTTTAGAGGAAAACAATAAGAAAAGTGTTCGGAAAAGGAGATACGTTTTCGACGTATCAGCTCCCTAGGTTTTGGCAGGATGCTCTTGCCACCGCCACCCTCCTTCTTAACATCCACCAATGTCATCCACGCTGGAACTATGCCCCTCATCAGCTCCTCTTTTGTGTACCCCCCATCTTATGATGGTCTCCGAATTTTCAGGTGTCTCTATTATCCCAGCACCGCGTCCACCACTCCTTATAAACTCGCTCCATGGTCGGTCCCTTGTATTTTTATCGATTACCCCTCTAACACAAAGGTTACCGGTGCTATGATCCAGAGTCCCACCATGCGTACGCATCGCGGCACGTTTACTTTGATGAGCTGGTGTTACCGTTTCAGCAGGTACCTTCGCCGTCGGTATCCTCTCCGACGCGGCTCTCCCCTGCCACCACACATGGCGGTTCACACTCCTTGCCACCGGCCTCGGCAGCGCCCTCCTGCAGCGCCACGGCCCCGACTGCACCCGCGCCCTCTATGGCCCTGGCTGTGCCCGCGCCCTCTGTGGCCTCGGTTGTGCCCGCGCCTTCCACGGCCCCGTCTGCGCCCCCCACGTCTTCGGCATCTGTGGAGCCCGGCTCGACTTCCTCCTCGCCGGTCTCCTCTTTGGCTATGCCCGCTGTGGCTGCACCTCTCACAGGTGTGGTCACACGGGCTCGGACTGGAACATTTTGTCCTAACACGCGCTACACTGCCGCCGAGTACGCCTGTGATGTGTCTACCTCGCCTCCGTCTCCACTGCCATCGCGCAGCCCTTCAGGATCCGACTTGGCTTGCCGCCATACAAGAGGAGTTCTATGCCCCGCAGCGCAACTGCACGTGGCAGCTTGTCCCATGACCCCCTCATGCTAATGTTATCACTAGCAAGTGGGATTTTCTCCACAAGACTTGCCCTGGTGGTTCTCTTGAGCGCTATAAGGCGCGCTGGGTGGTGCGCGGTTTTCGCCAGCGCACCGGCGTGGACTTTACCGACACCTTCGCCCTGGTTGTAAAACCAGGCACAATTCACGTCGTTCTACAGCTCGCTGCCTCTCGCGCATGGCTAGTTCACCATCTTGATGTATCCAATGCTTTAATTTCTTTCATGGGAATCTTGCCGAGCAGGTGTTGAAAGGAATACGCCCGAGAGGCAATAATAAAGTGATTATTATCTTATTCCTTATTTATGATGAATGTTTATTTCTCATGCTAGAATTGTATTAACCGGAAAAGTTGATACATGTGTGACTAATAAACAAACAAGACTTCCTAGTAGCGCCTCTCGTTTAACCGGAAATCTTTGTCGTTGTTGATCGTTTCTCTAAGATGGCATATTTCATTCCATGCAATCGAACGGACGATGCTTCACATGTTATCACCTTGTTTTCCAGGGAAATCGTGCATCTACATAGTGTGCCCACGTCAATTGAGTCGAGTCGCGATGTCAAATTCACCTCCTACTTTTGGAAGACTTTGATGGCCAAGCTCGGCGTCAAGCTATTATTCTCCACCGCCTATCACCCAGAAACGGATGGATAAACCAAAGTGGTGAATCACACGCTCTCGAGTTTGCCTCCAATCGAGCACTACACTAAGCTACAAAGAGAAGCCCCTTCAAGATCATCTACGGCTTCAACCCCAACATGGCTCTCGACATCCTACCATTGCCTCTACGCGAGAGCAAGCGAACATGAACATTGACAAGCGCACCGAATACATCAAGAAGCTCCATGAATCCACAAGAGCTACGCTTGAGAAACATTGCGAGCGATGTGCATCCATAATGAACAAGAACAAGAAACCCATGGTGTTCCAAGTAGGTGATCTCATTTGGCTACACTTGTGCAAAGACCATTTCCCACAAGAGCGCGACTCCAAGCTCAAGCCAAGAGATGATGGACCTTTCAAGATCATCAAACGCATCAACAACAACGCTTGCAAGCTCGACTTTCCATAATCCAAGTACCTTGTCCACAACTCCTTCAACGTCAAGGATCTCTCTCCCTTCCATGGATATGCAGCACACCCCATTCCACCAAGTGGACCAATGAAAAGATCATGAGCAAAGGCATTGCATGATAAGGTGAACTCAGTCCTCTCTCTTTATGCCTTCGATGCCTTGGTGAATGGTGCACTACCTCATGGATCTACTCTATGCATGCTTAGGTGTGACCCACATTGGAGCCCCAAGACCATGCCCAAGAAGCTCAAGAACATGCCCAAGATGGTGCCCAAGAAGCTATCAAGGAAGATCAAGAAGAAGGCACCAAGGAAGAAGGAGAAAAGAAGGAAGAAGAGGAGGTTCAGGAAACCCGGCCTAGGCCGGCCACCGTCAGTGCCAGGCCGGTAGCCACATAGAGCAGCATGACCTCTGCCGGCCTCGAGCCCGGCCTAGGCCGTCCTTCTTGCGTGCCAGGTCGGCTCCCCTGCGTGGGAAAGGGGCAAGTTTTCTTGAAAAGCCTACCTACCCCCCTTTACCCCCTAGACTATAAATAGACCCCCTTGGCTTCAGATCTAGGTAAGAGATGATTTGAGACTTGTGAGTTTAGCTCCTTACCACCGCTTGTGAGGTTACTCCTATGATTTGTATCTAAGACCGTATCGAGGCTACTCCTATGATGTGTATCTAGGATCGTATCAAGATTCACCAAATTACCTATCCTTTCCCCTTGTGATTTCAGTTAGGAACTTCCTAATCTTGGTCAACTAATCCTTGACGTTCTATTGGCGTGGTGGACCAGCCACGGGTGTGAAGCGGTTTCTGAAAAGGTGAGCTCGGTTGGATCGATCGTCCCGTATGCGGCCGTTGCGGCTTAGTTGATGGGAGATTTAGGTTTTTTTAGTTCTTACTAGTTATCTCCCCTCGATTTACCACGGTATTCCCTCGATTCCCCTCTCGTGGTCATCGTGTTCATCGTCTGTTCTTCGTCTTCTTGGTCAATTCGTGAAGATCGTGCCACCAAAGAGGTTAATCCCTCCATCATAAACTGAATATTCTAAACTCTACTCTCTTTCTTTCACAATTAATAAAAATTGCAAGCTAAAATAGTTGGCTATACTGTGGAACGGAGGGAGTAGTACATATCGCACTTGTTATGATTAATGAAAGTAATTTCTTGATAGCTTTACAGAACACTGTCAATGTAAAGTTGAGGTTAATTGAGCCTTTACCTACGGAATATTAAGGCAGTAGGCGAGGAACACCCTAGAAATGCACAAAGGGCGGTATGCAGAAATACTCTCCCGCCGGTGGCAGCTCATCGGTTGCATGTTGATAGACACCAACCCTTCCTAGTCGCCCCTAATTCTAAACCTGTACATGCATTTGACCTGAGGACTCAGCCTACCGAACAAGGAGGTGGCGTAGTACAGGCAGTCGCATATGATGTTCGGGAACTTGTCTGCTGCCACGGACAGGCACCTGCGACCGAGGAAGGGATGACCAGTCCCTCATGCTCGATCGCTGCATGATGGCGCAGATGACGACGATCGAGATCGGGGTTCCAGAGAGGCTGTCGCCTTAGAGCATCTCTAGCAAATCCCGTAAAAGGGTCGAAACTAAAAATTCCAGCGCTTTTACGGGTTGGCTTCGGTTTCCATGCCCTAGCACAGCCCGTAAAGTTCGGCCGGCCCGAGAACGCGTCTCGTGGGCCCAAAAATTCCCCCGCCAGCCGCTATATCAACGGGACCCCAAGCTGTCCTCGGATCAGCCGCTCCACGAACACTAGACCGCGCCGCCGCAATTGCTCGCCGCGCATCATAGCTCCGGCGAGCGACTGCGACAACTCCATGCCACATTTAGCCTTGTCGCCGCCTGAGAAGCGCGATGGAGCCGCAGAGGCCCACCACCGCCAGCGCCAACGGAGCTAATCGCTCCCATCCATGCCATGCACCGGCCCCAGCTCGTCTCACAGGCACCATCGTTGCGCCTGGCCCACCCCAGGACAGCCCCGACGATAGCGGCAACGACCCGTCAAGACCCGGGTCCAACCTAGGGTGCTCCAGCTTTTGTAGCGGCAACGTTGCGCCCCGGGTCTACCTAGGGCCCGGTTAGAAACTCATGTGTTTTAAAAATTGTTAATGGTTAAAAAAACAATCTCAAGTTTTAGAAAATAGTCCACGTCGTTCATTGATAAAAAAATACATGGAGATAAAAAATTACGTATTTAAAAAAAATCACAGTGTTTCAAAAAATATTCATGAAGTTAAAAAATTGACTTGTTTAAAAAAAAAGGTTTGTTGTTCAATAAATTGTTTTGCTTTAATAGTTCACCTAACTCATGTACATGCAGGTAGGCAAATAGTTGATTCTCTTGGTGCTTATGTTTGTTAGCTTTATTTGTTGCCTGCACTTTATATATTGGAGATAGAGATGTTTTACCCCAAACTTATATACATAATCTGGGACACCGCGCAAGATTCGGGTTGTTTTAGAAAGCTCTCTCTCCCGCCCCCTCCGAAAAACCCTTTCACCAACACCGAAAGGGGTTGACAAATGGATTTTTTTCCTTTGTTGTGTTAGAGTGGGCCATAAGAACATGGAAAACTATGTTTGAGACCAAGATTTCCGTAGATTCCCTCCGGTCAGGTCGAAGTGGGTGTTTTCAGCTATAAGTCTAGAACCTTCCAAACGGCGGGCGCATGTGAGAGAAGAGGGTCCCACTCAGGAGTTGGGTTTTGGCTATTTCAACCTTCCATCACACTTGTGTCCATATGTTAGGGCACCACACAAAATTAATATGGATTCTATTTCGGGGAAAACCCTCTATAAGGTTTTTTTTTTTGAAATCTACCAAATGTATTTTGAAAGTTGATTGAGCAATTTTTTGACAACATTTTTAATTGACACATGAAAGAGATTCATATAATTTGAAACATGAAAAATCGTCGGGGCTATATGAATTTCGGACTAGAGGGAGTAACAATTTTCAGAAGTTGTGTGAATATATATCTTATACATCCTTCGGACTGTTTTACGGCCTCAACTGAGCGTGCACATTTGGAAGATTCAAGCAGTAGGAGAGGAAGACCCGAGCAATGCACAAAGGGTGATATGCAGAGATTCTCTCTGGAAACCACATCGGGTTCATGTTGCTCGACAGCAGCGATTCCGATTCGTCCCTCATTGTAAACCTGTACATGCACTGGACCTCGAGACCCCGCCTGTGGAACAAGGAGGTGGCGTAGTACAAGCAGTCGCCTTGGATGATGTTGGGGAACTTGTCCGCGGCCACGGACAAACACCTGCGGCCGAGGAATAGAGCACGGCCGGTGATGCTCGTCACCGGCTCCAGCGCCTTCCGCTCCACGTCCACCCTGAAGACCCTGAAGTTGCACCTTTCGCGATGGCGAAGGACTAGCAGCAGCTCCCCAGCGGAATCCAAGAGGAAGACGGCCTCCGGCTCGTCGGACGGGTTACCGGCGGCTATTATCGGCTCTTTAAGGTCTTGGTGCACTGGCCCGACCCTCCTGAATACGGATCCGTTAGTGTACGCCATGTAGATGTGGCCCGCGTACGCAACCGCGGTAGCAAAGTGGCTTGTGCCTCTATTAATGCGGCTGAAGAAGTGTTCTCTGGTTGGATCAGCGATTATGGCCCTGGGTCTTCTGCAACTGGGTGTGGATTCGAGCAGTAGCATCGGGACAACTGAGCCGGCCTCTACCGCGACCGTCCCGGTGTCCCTGAGTACCGGTATGGGCCCGGCGAAGCTGAGCGTGTGGCCGGTCAATGGGTTGAGGACGCGACAGGCGTGTGGATACCGGCTGTCCGCAAGGACGAGGAGGCCGTCGGAGGCTCCGACGAGAGCGTGGCCAGCACGAAGCAGCGGGATCCGGCGGCGGAAGAAGCGCCCGGTGGAGATGTTGACGAAGAGGCGGCCTTCGTCGAAATTGTCTTCATCGTCGAGCATGACCCACTGTCGAGGAAAGAAGCAGGGATCAGCGGCGTCGAGTAGGCGGCAGTCGGCAAGCAGGGCGGAGTGCCAGCTGCGGCAGACGGCCCGCATGTCCATGTAGCCGTCGACGTCGCTTGTGTCTTGGAGGAGGTTTCCCACGTTAGGGATGAGGTCCGGAGCAAGGGACGACCAGTCCCTCCTCACCGAGCGCCGAATCATGGCGATGAGAAAGATTGAACCAGATTGATCTGGGTTCCGGAGATGATGGCCGCCACGGCCCCCTATTTTTCTTCAAAGTCTACAAGGAGACCAAGGCACCTACGACAGGGCTTGTGGCCCACGAGCCCATTCTGTAATTGCATTGGAGGGTGGGGTTCCCCTATGCCGGGGTCCCACTATTTATCGCTTGAAGCGATTCCTATAGTGGTCTCTCGCCCATGGGATGATGGGAGTAGTTTCCCCTAAGACTACTCATAGTGGGAGTAACATAGGTGGTAACATAAGTGCCACATAGGCAAAGATGATGTGGCACTCATTTAATGAGGAGAGAGGTGATAGTGATATCATAGGTAGATACCGTAACATAACGCATTCCAATAAAAGATGTGTCTATAGGTTAATAAATACAATAGTAATGTTATGGTTGCTAGGGTTTGATACCAAATGTTATGGCTGCTAGGGTTTGAGCGGGAGAGAGAGAGCTGCGAGGGCGCGAGAGAGCTGGCCGTGGGGATCCTTTCCCACGGCCGGGCAAGATGGGAAGGGTTTTCCTTCTTAATTCTTGCTTGATTAGATTGATACATCTCCTCTCCATATATAGAGAGGTCTACTTGACTCCCAAGCAAGGCTTACTTGACCCCTAAGCAAACCCTAAGACTAATGGGCCTAGGCCCATCACGTACTCTAACAATGATACCACATATATGTTACTATGCATTATGGAGGTAGTAACATAGACTAGTATCATATACATGATACTAGTATATGATACTCCCCACTATGACTAGTCTAAGTCCCCGTAGGAAGGACCCTGTTAAGCGAGGCAGCAGCAGGCAACACCCTATAAATGTGCCAAGCCTAGAGCGGGACAAAGTGAGCATGTTGCCACACACTCAGGCACGTGCTAGTTACATAACTCTCTAAAAAAAAGTATGTCACAGAATTCCCTAAAAAATGTACCTTACATAATGTTTTTATCTTCTGATTTTTTATTTTATTCCTTGAAATGCTCTAAAAAATATAGAATATTGAAATTATTCTTAAAGGTGTTATTAAAAAAATGTTCATCTAGTGTTTGAAAAGATGAAACTGTCCATATATAAGTATGTAACCAAAAAAAATCACCCCATATAAATAAAAGGTTTCACCTATTTTTGAAAAAAAAAAATCTTGTCTAAAAAATGTTCGCAGGTTAAAGAAATCACCTCTATTACCAGCTTTGTTTTTACTACAACATGTGAATTTTTCTTTGAACCCGTGAACATTTCTTAAACTCGAGCACATTTATTTTGAGCTACATGAACATTTTTTTGAACACCGTGAACAATTTTTTCAGCATCCTTGAATATTTTTTGCGGAGGTTTATGAACATTCTTTTATAGGTGAAGGCTATTTTTATAAAATGTTCAGAGTAATAAATGTTTACCGGTGAAATATGTTCACGACAGAAATGTGTTCATGGGTAATAAATTTCACCGGTAAAAAAAGTTCACGATTAAATATGTTTATAGGTAAATAATGTTCACTGGTAAAAAAAAATTGACGGATAAAATGTGTTCATGGTAATAAATGTTCACGTTTATATGTTCAAGGCTAAATCTGCTCGCTGGTAAAAAAATATTCATGGCTAAATGTGTTCATATGCAAAAAAAATATTCATAGGAAAAATATATTCATCGGAGAAAAATATTCATCGGTAAAATGTGTTCACGCTTTGGAAACATGGAGTGCCTAAAAATATTCCTGGATTTGAAATGTGCATCGAGGGATTGAAAAAGTGAACATTCTAAAAAAATGTTCATGTTTACAAAATATTCAAAAAAAATCATATTTTTTTTATTATTTTGAAGAAAGTGTTTACGGATTTAAAAGTTGTTCGCATGTTAAAAAAAATATTCTTAGGTTTTCATGGGTTCAAAAAATGTACAATTGCTCCAAAAACGGTTCGCGGGTACAAAAAAATATACATGTATTACTCAATAAAAAGTGAAAATAAAACAAATCAAAAAATAAAGAAAATAAAATTCTAAAATAGAAACTGCCAATAAGAATTAGAAATCAAAGAAATAGAGAAAATAACCAAAAAAACAGGAAAACCATATTCAAAAGAAGGTGCAAAAACTAGATACGCAAAAATAAATAGATAAAAAACCTATAAAGAAACAGACAAAGAAGATGGAAAAGGACACTTATAGGCCGGCCCATGAGGATGACTCATGGGTGCGAGTTTGTGCTCCACCTCACGTGAAGCGATACATAGTGCTCACGGTGTGAACCAGTGTCCCTGGGTTCCCCTATGTAGAGCTTATAGCACTACATAGTAGGGATCGCCCATGTACTACGCTAAATGGGCCGGCCCATTTACCTTTTTTTTTCTTTTTCTTGAAAAATGTTCAAATACGAAATTTGTTCAAATTAAAAATTTGTTCAAATTCAAAAATTGTTCAAATTGAAAATTTGTTCAAATTCAAAAATTGTTCAAATTCGAAATTTGTTCAGATTCGAAAGTTGTTCAAATTTGAAATTTGTTCACATTCGAAATTTGTTCAAAATTAAATTTTTGTTTGAACATATTTCAAAACGAAAAAATCCCGAATAGAAAGGAAAAGAAAAAAGAAAACAGAAAAGAAAAAAATAAAACGGAAAAAAGGAAAACAGAAATGGTAAAAAGAAAAAATAGAAAAAGCGAACATATAAAAAGGTAAAAACGCTTAGTACACACAAGGCGGGGCGTGGCGCAGTGGCTTCGCCACGCGAACGCGCAGGGTGACCTCGCGGGTTCGAATCCCCTCCCCGCACATTTACCTCTATTTTCGTATGTTAGTTCCCTTTAAATGGGCCGGCCCATCAAGGAAATTTACATGGGCGTGCGCTAATAGGTAGTGCTATAGGCACTATATAGTGATTGCGGTGTCCCTAGCTATCGCTTGCAGCGAGTTGAATGGATGCCTCACTCAGTAGGTCACGCTAGGTTCCTGCTCCATCGCAGGCCCACGGAAAAAAGCGGCCCAATATTTTCGCACGGCATCGGCCCTCGCAACCGGCTCGTGTATTGTATTCTTTTTTCCATTCCTTCGACCCATTCACGTGTTAAGTCCAAGTGACCTGTGTGTGCTGTCGTTTCTGGTCCAGCAATAGGTTGGGTCGACATGTTCCTTGTTGCTAAGTGTCGAATCTTAATTCTCGGCTAGGTTTATCTCACTACACTTTACTGTCGTAGTTTGAGTACGATAGACACAAGAAAGCTAGGGGGTTCAATTATGTATTTTTAAACATTAAAAAAAAAATAGGTGAACATAAATGTTTGGTGAACAAAAGGTATTTTTGAACATTTTTAAAAATTAGGTGAACAGAAATGTTTGGTGAACGAAAGGAAATTTTCAACAATTTTTAAATAAATTACATGAACATAAATGTTAGGTAAATGAGAAGTATTTTTGAAAAATTAGGAAAAAGTGTTACCAGAAAGGATAGGTGAACAAGAAGTATCTTTGAACAATTTTGAAAATGAAAGATGAAAGACGAGAAAGAAAGCAAAACGTATAAAAGGGAAAATTAGAAAAAAATTACCAAATAGAACCATAACATAGAAAAATCGGTGAACAAAAAATAATAGTTAACAAAAAATGCGGATGCACCAAAAAATAATAGTGAGCCAAAATAACAATGAATCAAAAAAATTGGTGAACAAAAACTAACAGTGAACCAAAAAATTGGTTAACTAAAAATAAAAGTGAACCAAAAAATTTGGTGCACCAAAAAATGCCGACTAACCAAAAAAAACATAGTGAATCATAATCGGTGAACACAATTGCTTCCAAATTTGAAAATGGTTTTGATTATTAAAAATGCTTCCAAACCGAAAATGATTTAATTTTTAAAATGGTTTCAAACTAAAAAATGGTTCCACATTTGAAAATAGTTCAGTAAAAACAGAAACAAAAAAAATGATTCATATATTTTAAAATATAAAAACGAATATTTCAGATACTTCCTGGACGTCCCTTCAAGCGCTTGTCGACGGGGAGGTAGAGGAGACGACGACGGTTCCAGTGGTGTCTTCCATTCTTGCAGGCGTGGTCGTAAACGTCGATGATGAGGGACGGTCGGAGCTAGGGTTAGGGTTCGGTTTCTTGCAAAGGAACAAAGAGAGATGGTGCGAGAGAGAGAGTGGGGAAGTGAGGCACGACCTCTTCGGGGATTATTATCCGCGACGAGGAGGCGGCAAGCAGGACGTGGCCTGGACAATGCCAGCGCACGATCTCCTCTGCCTTCTGACACGAGGAAGAAGATGAAATAAATATTTTACGGAAAACCCCCAGAAGTCTCGGGAATTAATGTTAGGTCCTTATGTTAATGAAAACTGATAATGAAACCTTGTTTTCTGGGCCTTTCTGTGAACTTAAAAATTATTGAAAATGATATTTGGAATCTTTATCCAAATTGCAACCTCGCCATGTTTTGTTTTGGTGAAATTGAAGAAGATTTGAATTTTAAACAAGGGGTGCTAAATTCAGTGATTTTTGTTATTTTCTCTCCATTTAATTTATTAAATGGCTTTAAAATTATTTTAGGCACGATTATCATGAGCACACAACAAACAAGTTATTAACAAAGTGGTGTGTTTTAAATTTGGATAATTTTGATACAAGTACTTTGGGAATTAATTTGTAAACTTCTTAGTAGTGTTTTTATGCACTATAGACAAAATCACCAACAAGGGAATTTTATTCTTTGACATGACAAATGATTTTGATTTGTGAATGGACATTTTTTCTTTTATGTGGCTAAGTCATTTTCATACTTGAAATTCTTATTAATTCTAGTTGTCATTTTAATTAGGTGTGTGTAAGCCATGTTTGCCATTTTTAGTACTTGATCAAGTGGAAAACTTGAGTGGCTTTGGAATCTTTTTTTTTCACCCAGGTTCCAAGTATGGATTTTATCCCATATTGGGTTTTTTTCACTTACGTGAATGTGGTTGTTATCTCATATGAGTTTGAGGGATGGAACTGATTATGTGGCCTTAAGATTTGGCTTTACTTTTTCCTTAGAATTCATATCCTTGGAGAAACACCATAAATCTAGTGTAGCCTTCTAATTTAGAAACTCAGATATGTTGCCTAGGTTATAATGTGTTTTCTTGTTTCCTTAGTGTTATTCTTTCTCTTGGTTGATTGTAAAGTAATGTTTGTGTAGTTTGTGACACCAATTAGCCTTAAGCATATAAGAAGAATTTGTGAACAAGTTTGCAAGGCTTGTCCCCAAATTTCTTTTCATATTGAAGTGGCTGAGATGTATTAGGTTTTATGATCTTCTATTTGTTTGTAGGTGACACTCAATTGTTTGAGTATACAAAAGTGATATGTTAACAAGGTCCGGATACTTTTTACCAAACTACTTCTATATGACACTAACATTGGAATATCACACTATTTCTGGAGGAATTGATAATATCAGATTAGGATATAAGAGTTTCCAAATACTCTATGATAGATTGGAATAGTACTTGTAGAACAATCTGAAGAATCCTTCTGCAAATCTTGTTGTCAAAGTTCCTCCTTTCTTGTGGGGTTGCTTCTCTTTTAGAATGACTTCAAGAAGATTGGGAAACAAGAAAATAACATGGTCTATGCAAAGTACAAAGATCTCGATTAAGAGTTAGTTCATGCTTTTATTCTCCTTCCATATACTTCTGATTTTATTTCCCATAAGATATGTACTTATTTCATATATGATTGGTTTTACTTAGATATCAATTCAATTCCTCTAATTGAGGTTATAACTTGTTGTTATTCATTAGTTGTATCCAAAGATACTTTAGTTGTTGAATGTTGGACTTGGATAGGAATATGGAGTGCTTATGGAATGATGACTTAAGATAGTATCTTGGTCAAATATATACCACTTAGGCTTTTAGGTTCTCATATGCTCATATGTGGATGAGATATATACATATTCCATAAATATGTTATTAACAATAATTAGATCATTTCCCCCTTATGGGGTTTGGGATTGTGTTATATTGAACCTTTATCATTCACTTCTAAAAGTTTACTTAATGGTTATGAAAAGATTTATAAAGATGTTGTCTGAATCGATTGATAACTCAAATGTTTCAAGTTTTAAAGGACATCATATCTATGCTAATGAGATTATTGAATTGCGGATTACTAGTTTGTGGAAACAAGATCATCAAGTATGTCATTTTGAATGCTCACCCCTCTTTGAGGTCTAGATACCTAGATGATTACTCCCAAGTCACTTATAGACTTGTGGTTAGACTTGTTGAGAGTTAGTGTTGGTCATAACCAATTATGCTTTGCCTTATCAAATTATTTGGTTTCTTAACATACTTGTTGTAAATATCACTCCAAATGTACTCTAGACCAGACGATCAAAACCTATTTCAGCATGTCAGGGGAAACATTGGTCACTTTACTTCGTTTAAACTTTCGCGCCAAAATTTCCCGTATTTTTAGATGCATGCTTTGCAAATGCGCATATTATATTTTGATCCTTATAACCTCCCAAACACTTGGATGTTACAGCACCCCAATGGCCTTCATGCTTTGATTTCGGCTTGATAATTTTTTTTACCATTTTCCAAGCATAGAACTTGTATTGGTGTCTGTAACTTCTTCGGATTCTTCTCCCTTCCTCTCACTTCATCATGATTTGTTCATAAAATCCACCTATACATACATATACACAAAGACAATAGAAAACAAGTAAGATACCCATAAAAACCTATGGTTGTCAAAGTTCATTGAAATTGAATTAAGGTTGAAATCAACATAAAAGGTAGAAGCCAATATATTGCCAAAACTCCAATGTAAACATATGGAAAACAATACAAATAATGCTATATGAAATTAACGCATCAAGAGGCATGTTATTATTTTTTGGGAACAGTTGCACACAATGTGGTAGATTTTTGCCATGTTGCCAAAAAGTAGTACTTTGCCGCAATTTTGTGAAGAAATTGATAGTTTTATGCTAATATATCCCACATGTAAAGGCGGGAGGCGAGCGCGAGCAGAGCACCACCTGCTCCCATAAGCCTGAGCACACCAAACGTTGCCTCCAACAACTACATGCCTTCCCGACACCGCAGAGGTCACCATGAATGGATCAAAACTCACGAATTGGTAGTGCCGTGAGGAGGGGGGAGGTACACATGTCTGGCGTCTCTGACGATGAGGCGGGAGGATGTGTAGAGCAGCGGTAGCGTCATGGAATAATCCAACTTTGATCTAACGGAAAGGGGGATGGTATCGCCTTAGTCGCTTTTTGTGGTGCGTGTCATAGAGATGACGCATGGGGTGACAAACATGAAGAATTTTTGGGTGCTGTCGTGCTCGACGAAGCAACCGAGCGAATCGACTTACGACCATGTATTCGTGCACCAACCAACATGTGACCACCCAAAAAGCCAGTAGAGCTAGCAGCGGGATGTCCTCATCGCAGGAGCTACACCGACAAACGTGGACCAGGACGCTCCACATCCCAGCAAATCCCGCATGTTTATTAGGAATTTGAAGGGACGAGAGAGAAATAAAACCTATTCTGCCATACTACAACATTACTTGCCTACTACAAACCATTTAAAAATCACCTCTACTTGCCTACTACAAACCATTTAAAAATCACCTCTTAGGCTACTCTTATGTAAGTTTACTTTTAATATTTCATGTTAAAATATATTTATAAATTTTTGTCAATATTATCGAAAAAATAGATGCCTGCCGTGTGCCATCATAATTACCTCAATTTCACTCCTATGTAAGTTGACCGGCTCAAGTTGTTTTGACCAGAATCAAATTGCATTATTTGAAATCTATCTATACTTCTTATAAGACAAAACCCAACTAACATGCATTTATGATTTTTCTATCTCAACATGCAAGCTATTCACATCACCCACCATTTTAGCCAATCAATTAACCATGTCATCTCCACTAATAATTGTGATATTCCATATTTCATGGCACATAACCATGCCACCTTTTTTAAACCATATAATTATCCAATGCCACTAATATTTATTTCTCAAAATATACAACAATTTCACGCGAATTAAATTAGCATATCGATTATGTGATCAATTAAATCTTGATCATGGAATATTTCATACAACTTATACCCATTTCATTTATAATATTTTTTTGAAGAAATACCTTCTAGTTTTTCAATACAATCAGCGACAATCTTGGTTTCAGAAATTGTACGGCAGAGGAGACGCCCTATTTTTGTTTTTGTTTTGGTGTGAACACGCTCGTTGAGAGCCAATACCAGCCCATTACAAGGCCCAGCCCAGCACGTTCAAGGAAGCCCAGATTTTCCTGAAAGAGAATGACCTGAGTTGACCTACCCTCCGCCTCCGCCGCCATCACTACCACGACACCAGACACCAACGCCACTCCGCTTGTTGCCTTGCTCTGCTCCTGGAACGGAATCGAGAGCTCCCAGCCGGCGACCATGGCGGAGATCCCGGAACCGGCGCCTCTCCACGGCCGCCTCCCGGATGAGATCGCCGTCTGGGAGATCCTCATCCGCCTGCCCCCCAAGTCCCTCCTGCGCTGTCGCGCCGTGTGCCGCGCCTGGCGCCGTGCCACCTCGGCCCGCGCCTTCCTCCTCGCTCATCACCGCCGCCAGCCCTCCCTCCCCCTCCTACGCTGCTACCACGTCAACGAAGACGGCATTTCCCTAGATGTTATCCCCTTCGACCATCGGGCCGCCGCCGTCGAGCATCTCCAGCCCGTCGCGCGACTTGGCTACTCCTTCTTCGGTCTCATGGCTTCCTGCGACGGCCTCCTCGTCCTCGACGGCCGCTACAGGAACGTGGGATACTCCATCTGCAACCCAGCAACTCGTCAGTTTGCCCGCCTTGATCAGCTTGATGGCTTTGCGCTCTTGGGGATGTACCCTCACAGCCCTACCGGCGAGTACCGAATTCTGCTCGGAAAGTCAAGTTATAGACGTCAAGATGAAGATGGCTCCTACGTCTTCACACTCGGCTCCGACCAGCCGCCGAGGCGCATAAGGTGCCCCAATCCGGAGGAGGACGTGGTGTTTTCGGCCCTGTTCCATGGCCCGGTATACGACTCCTTTTCTGTCCTGTCCCGTGGTAACCTGCATTGGCACCTAGAGCAGCATGAGGGGGCAAGCAACATGATCAAAGTTTTCAACACCACAACCGAGTCGTACCGGCAGATGCGTGCCCCAGCTGTTCCTGCCAAAGCCAACCTGTTTGAGATGGATGAAATGCTTGGCATGTCAAGCTTTAATGATGCAGCAGTGGCAACCATTGGTATTTGGATGATGCAAGACTATGAGGGCGAGGCATGGTCCTTCAAGTACCGGGTTGAATTGCCAGTTGCAGATCTCACGGCGCAGTTTGGGAACTTTCACGGCCCATGGAGCGTGGTCTCGTCTCGGGATGGTGATGTGCTTGTGCTGCTTGATTTTGGCGGGTGGCTACTTCAGATTGACATGGATGGCAAATTGGTTACCAGTCTCGGTCGAGTATTACATTGCACTGATGAACTTCGGCTGAAACAAACTCTTGTTCCGCATGCCTTCTTCCCGACACTAGAGGATTATGTTGTGAACTCTTCTCCTTTCATCTGATGATTGTTGAGTGATATGGTGCTTCTTAGCAGCTTAACTATCAGTATCCTCATGAGCAACAACATTAAGGATGGGCTTGCTAGCTTCTTTGTTGATTCATCTAAAGTTATGGTCAAGAAGGCCTCATTGTTATGAGTTTGCGTGAATTCTATGCTTGTCAGACAGAAGGGAGGGACTACTGTTGTGTTAGTGCTCAAAGAACCAAGTCATCATGTTGCACATTTGAAATATGTGTTCTCTTAATTAAGATATCGCATCAACCTAGTTCTCCATGTATGTATTTGATGCTATGTTTTGTCTATGTATGCACTTGTTCTTCCGCCATATTACTCTTAGCAATGCAAAATGGCGCTTCCTTTTCGCAGTAGAAAATGTGGACTTAATGTGTGCCCATTTCTGAATTCTTTCCTGCAACCGAGTCTTGAAAATATGCTCTGCCTTGTTCTTCTTCCTAGGCTCTCTTAAGTCTCCAAGTCTCCAGTGTCTCTCGTTCTAGGCAAAAAACTTGTTTTAGAGTTGCTTAATGCTGGTCTGTGGGAATGCTGGACGTTTTCGGTAGCCTTGGAACATGGTGCGAGTGTATCATCTATTTTTGTAACGCTCCATGGTGTCTATGTATATTTCAGCCCTTGTACTGATGGCTCTTTTAGTTTATTCATTGTTGGATTTCTGGGCGCTACTGCAGAGATCCAGTTCTAGCACAACTGCTATTAAGAACTTAGGTTGTGCTTTGCATAAGACATTATGGGACATGATTTGCAGTTGATGTTTGTAGATGGGTTTGGTAGATTCAGATGCATATTTTTCCACGTAGGTGGTGTACTTTACATTTACTATATTCTGTTATGACTTATGAGTGTGTTGATTGGATTATACTGTGAAACAGTGATTTTTTGAATTGGACTAAATATTGAGAGCTCAGAATGCCCTTGTAATGCAACAGTATGCCAATAGATGGAAGATAGAACACTGGGTGAGCTATTGAACAGCAGGTACATTTACGACTACGATTCTTTCTGTACCTGTATAAATTCTCCTTCACATCGAACTGCAGCCTAAGTATCAGTTTGTCCTTTGTGGTTGAGTTCTGAATATGTAGGTTACCATTCAGCAGCAGTTTGGTATGCAGTCTAGCAGTAGTTTAGCTTTGTGGGATGGATCTGAGTGGGCCTGGAGGACCAGGTCGGTGTGATCCTGGAGTGTGGGTCCCGTTCCACCTGGCAGCCCTGCTCTTGGTGGTCTGGGTTCGGTGGCTTCTTCAGATCCCGGTAAGTTGACTGATTCCTCAGCTAACTGCTGGAAATTTTAATTTTGCATTGTGCCATTGAGGTCATCAGTATATATTCAGTTTGTGTATCATTTCTTCTTTCTTATAAATCAGCTGTTTGCCTACAACATCGGTCCATTCACTTGGTAGTCGACTAGTGGTCGCGGGTCAAGTGCAAAACAGATTCAGCACTATCTCAAAGTTCCTTCCCGAGCGATGAAGCATATACTAGTCAATTATATTTTGTAGCTCTGAAACTTTTTTTCTTTTTGAACTCTGAATAAAATGGTTCTTCTATAGCTTCTACCTTCTCTACTGCTGCTGCCTGCTCCAAGAGTGATGTGGCCCATTCTTCGGACATCGGGGGGTGCTGCCTCCTTTCTGATTGGTTTCCCACTAGGGTCATTGGGTTTTTGGATTGTACTTTTGAGATTGCTCAGTACATATGCCATGTGGTTGGGAATTTCTCTTGCCACCGCGTAAACACTATTGAAAACCATGGTCTTATTGTCGCTTGGAGATCATTGTATGCAATTATCAGGGTTCTGTCTAACTTTATACCTCGTTTCTGCATTTCACAGATCAACCAACCTGATGGTAAAAGTCTATATTTTCACTTTAGCTGCTAAACATTATATGAGATTAATGCTTCATGTGAGGCTGGATCTTGACATAAGCTAAAGTATTAGGTCTTGTACTGGTAAGGAGAAGAGGTCTGTCCTTTCCAGGTTCAGGTCGCAGATTATATGTTCAGGTAGCTTATCATTTTTTTTTTCTTCGTTGGTTAACTGATGGAATTTTAAGTTCCATTTGTGCCACTGAGATCATAAAAATTCATCCAGTAGCATTTTTTTTAATTATTTGTAAGAAATCAGTTGTTGACAGATGTACCTATATCATCCTCTCCATTCACTTGGTAGACAACTAGTGTGGTTCATCTGTCAAGTCTAAAGTTTTCAACACCATCTCTAAGTTGAATCCCAATCGATGAAGCATACATTTTATTTCATACTTCTGTAACTCGCTTTTGGTTTCTTCTGCAGCTTCTACCTTGTGTGCTGCTGATGCTGCCGCCTGCTGAAAGATTACTCTGGTCCGCCTTGCATGTAAGCTTAGGTGTCCCGTTGTCCACTTTCTGACAACTTGTCGAGTTGTATGTACCACGACGAATAGTGGACTTGGTCAAAGCTCCTAGTCCAAAACCTTGGCCCGCCTGGGTGAAAAAATTTCCTATCGAAAACCATGGTCTTAGTATCTCTCCCTTGGGTTCCCTTCAGTCACCTTCTCAAACTTAAAATCAATATACTTTTGTTTGGATTTATAAGGAGTCTCCGGGTCTGGCTAATTTATCACTGGTGGGTAAACCAGTATCAATAGAAGTTGTCGTAATTAAAAAAAATTCAATCTATTTTGAAATTATAAATCTTAGCAGTAAAGCTTGATTTTAACTTTAATTCGAAAGTTAATAGTGTGTGGACTCCTATACTTCTCTGTACTTCGAACAGAAATTGTATAAGCTTTTTTTTTTTCTGTTGCATTGATCCGGTATAAACAATCTGAACTTCCGGGGGTGTAATGCTCAAAAACCATGTACAAATGATCAATCATCCTCTTTTGGATCTTAATATACAAATATATGTTATAACATACAAACTAGTCTCAAATATTCCTTTTTGCAAACAGAACTTACAGAAGTTGAAAAAGCTAAAGAAGAGAATAGATTGAAAATGCCTTCATATATTTTAAAGATGATTAAAGGCGTTTCCTGCGCATTTTTCCTAAATGATGACTGCATCGCTTCGTGTGGGCGAAGATGTGGGTCAAGTCTTCGTGCATGCCTATCATTCAGTCTTCGTGCATGCATATTGGTCACCAAGGATCCTGGGGCCTCTGAAATCCTCTTGCCGTGATGCATCTACAAGATTATGTACCATGGACATGGTAAAACGATCAGCGTTGACATGTGCTTCAAGATGCACCTGCTGGATCATTCGTAGATTATGTAGTCCATGAAGTCCTTGAAACTTGGTGAAGCGAAGATGGATCTTCTCCAAACTTGGCATCGCATTGTCTACAAAGCTCAGGGGCGGCACCACGTGAGCAAAGAAGCGGAGGATCTTGAGTTTAGCAAATCCTCCCGTGGGAACGATGATCTCGTCACCATAGCGTTCAACACTGTCGGCGGTAGGTGGAGTTTGATCAAATGATTTGAATGTGATGGAGAAGAGATCCTTTAAGTCTGCAAGCTTGCCGAGTAGTAATGGGTCGGAGGATAAAACCGTGCTGGGTAGGGTTAGCTTTCTGAGAGCTAAGAGTTGTTGGACCCATGTGGGGAGTTTCTCCAAGTTGCCGGATAACTGAAGAGCGACAAGCAGCTTGAAAGAGTTAGCTGGAATGATGTCCCAGCAGTTCTTGAACAAGCTTGGTAACTCGTCATCATCACCGATGATCACCAGGTTCAGCAGGCTCCCACGACTAGGTAGTTTCGACATGAGCTTCTCCATGTCAGTGTCCTTGCTGAACTTATATATGGCCAGCTTCCTGAGATTGGGAAAGTGCTCGAGATGTGGTGCCAGATCCTGGGTGATCTCAATTCCCGATAGGACACGCAGGGCTTTCATGATAATATTGCCAACATCCTTGGGGGCCTTGGCAGGTAGCTTCAACCTCAACGCCCTACGTTCTCTCTTGTCCCCTCCAAGTAAGTTGACCAGCTGCTGGAGCTTCCATATGGTATCAGGCATCTCCACGACATCGGTCTCCCGAACGTCCAATGTCTCCAGGTTCTTGAGGCTCCCGATGTCGTTCCCAAGCTCTGATATGCATGTCTTTCGTAGGCCGAGGTACTTGAGAAGAAACAGTTTGTAGATGGCGCACATGTGCTTTGTTCTCAGCAGCACGTCCTTGCAGCCCTGGAGATCAAGCACTTGAACGATGGGGGAGTCCAGTGCACCGGAAGGAAGCCGTGCGTCCACGCTGGACCTAAATCCCCAGAACACGGACAAGGACCTGACATGGGACATGTTCCCGCTCAAATCCTGACCCTCGCTAGTCTTGTCATCGTCTGACGATTGGTGGACGGTATGGGAAAGTCGGCGGACCTTACCGCCGCTAGACGGAGGCGGAAGGTAGCCACGATCACCAACCACGGTCACCAGGTTTTCTTCGCTTGCCTTGGACACGATGAAAGCATGGACCAGGTCGTAGACTTGAAGGATCTCCACCTGGCCGTTCATGCTCTGCTCCACTGGCTGGATCATCTTCCTCCTTATGAGCTGCTCCACGTAATCATCGACGACTTCTTCCACGCTCTGCCCTGGCTTCTCGCCCACAAAACCCTCAGCTATCAGTTTCCTGCTAAGATGCTTCCTGCTGATTCTGTGGCCCTTCGGGTATGTGCTCAGATACAGAGTGCATGTCTTGATCTCCGCAGAAAGGTCATCGTAGCAGTGGTTCAGGACCCTGCGAACGCCGTCCCGCCCAAGAACATTCACCGACTCTGGCAGCAGCTTGCTGCAAACTTGTTTCCATCCATCCAGCGACATGTCTGGGTTGCAGGCAGCGTAACCAGCCATGGCCATCATGGCTACCGGCTGCCCCCTGCACATCTCCCAAGCCCTAGGTGGTATGTTATGCATACTGTTTCTCATATATATATGCTTACCACCATCTTCCAGGCCACTCAATACCGCTTCCATGAATATGTGCTTGGCTTCTTTCTCATCCACGGCTTCCATGTCGTGCTTCTCATCACCACAATCTCTATTATAATAGGAAGCAACCGCTGAAAGCCTTGTCGTAACTATTACTGTGCTATTGGATGGGAACTCATCATGAGTCATTATATTCTTCCACAGTTTCTCAGACTCGATACCATCAATTAACACCAGGTTTCTGCCAAAACACGAGTACACAATAAATTGTTAGAAATTTGGCCAAACTAGTACCAAGTGATTGTCCTCAGCTAGCTTAAGAAATATTATTAGAATCAATCATATATACAATATTTTATACTATACATTTTTTTAATTACAGATGTTGATATTTTTTCTTCTATACTTGGTCAAAATTTAGAATATTTGACATGATTAAACTCAAAGCGCAAGGTAGTACAAAACAGAGAGCGTATTATTCCATTTATTTTAACCCTTCCATCTTTGAACACAAAACCAGTTCACATTTTAAGGAACTTTCATATCATATAGTACTTTTGATGACATATAACTCATATTATGTTCACTAAAATTATTATTCTTGAGGGCTCCTTTGATTCATAGGATAGGAAATGTATAGGAATATGAAATTTGTGGGATTGGAGTGTCATGTCTAAGTGAATCCTATGGGGAGAGCAATTCCTTTGATTGTGGTGAAGGAGATTTTCCATGAGGTTGGATCTCGTGTTATTTTCCTATGCGATCTGTACTACAAAATTCCTACGGAAAATTTTCCTATAGGATACAAACATATGAGTCAAACAGCTTCTATAGGAAATTTTCCTATAGGATCCAATCTTACAAAATTCCTATGCTATTCCTTTGAATCAAAGGGCCCCTCAAACTTTGGCACGGAAAACATAGTGGTCTTATATTAAAAAAGGAAGGGAGCAGTTGCATTTGAGTCCATAAGACTACTCACAATGGGGAGTATCATACACTAGTATCATGTACATGATACTAGTCTATGTTACTACCAACCCAATGGATAGTAATATGTTTGTGGTATCATATAGTGATGTATTTATTGTGCTGTAGACTCATCTTGTCTCGTAATCCGTTATGTTACGGTATCTACCTATGATACCACCATCACCTCTCTCCTCATAAATTGCACTGCCACCTCAGCTTTTTGCCAACATGGCATGCATGATACTACCTATGATACCCCCATTGTGGCTAGTCTAAGGGAGTACTAGTCGGTAAGTTTGGTGACAAAATTGGTAACTAAATTGTTTTCTATTTATGTGGTTGCACAATATAACAGGTCTAATAATAACTCAAACTAAGAGAACCATCATAATTTAGATGGGTGCAGAAGAGGTTTTGTTGTCGCCATTCGCCAATGGAGCTGTATTCCGAGAGTTGTGGGTTTTAGAGTTGGCTTGGGTTAAACCATACCTAAAGAGGTATATCATCGTTGTAGAGTCGACAGTGTACCTCTCTTCCGACTTGCTGACATGGCAAGGCCCATCCCGGGATGAGTAGGGCAGTGTTCCTGCGTAGCTATCTTGCTCGACGTAGTCCACCATTGCTCTAATAGTAAATGGTGCACTAGTAGAGAATATTAGGATAGGTGCCTTAGAGGTGATGGATACTATCAGTGTGTATTCCTAAGCCGACCTATGTACAAGGTTAAGATACTTGTCTTTGAGTATTTGAATCAAATGTAGAACCTTGTATTAATTAAACTTGTGCATGTTTTGTCCTAAGTTGTTAAAGTTGTGGATGGAGTCATACTACAAAGACTAAGTTCTACTTGCTATCGGACATGGAGATGCCAATCCAACTTACACTAGATGTACTAAAGAGTTCGCTCGGCTGGACGAATCCAATGATACGAGTTGGCATGAGAAATTATTCATATGTCCTGACTCGAGGAATGAAATCCTTAAACCAGAAGTGTTCGTGTTATCCGAGTTGTGGATCAACAAGTTTAGAGCCCGTCAAATATTGTTCGTAACCGGCAGTCATAAAAGGCGATGCTGGGGTTGTTTGTGAATCAAGCTGCGTGAGGCGGTTCCCTAATACGGGAATTCATCCCTCCTTTGTAGAGATATCCTCATAGCCCACTCGTGCGATATGAATGAAAAGCATGCTGATATGCAACTCGTAACATGTGATGTTCTAGTCAGACCAACTAAAGTCGAGTTGAGTTGCATATCAAAAAATGTGAAGAGAAGGTTAAGCCGCACAGGATGATGACCGACTCACGTGCGACTTAACAAGATATCGCGAGGCAAAGGGACTAAGACGGAACTCGCATCGGGATAGGTTTGTACTTACTGGTATCCGTAAGTTTGGCATGTTTTGCTAGAAGACGTTGTCGGCTGTTCGGTTGCCCGCGTCACTCGTACTATAAGTCTGAGGGGTCACATACCTGAGTGTGGAACATAAGATAGTTACGGTTCGGATTAGCGAGTTGAGTCTGAGTCGCCAATGTGGTGTCGGTCACGTGGACATGACACACTTTGACTAGGACTACATTTTGGGGAAGAGGGACACCTAGGTTGTCAACTCACCCACTCCCCATTAAGGGTTGGTGGGATGGCTGTCAGAACAAGATCATACTAGTGAGGTAAAGGCAAACCACATTTTTGGTGCCGCAACCACCGGACAATCACCTCCTTCCCGTCCCACGATGTCGGCCCCGAGCCTATAAGCTCACCGACGTGGCTCCACCTTGTACGTGTGTACTACCGTAGAGACACCTCAGTTGAGGTGCTCGAGCCGTACACCGAAGAGTTCGTCGGCTTACAGGACGCTAGGAGTCTGACCCGGAACGCCAAGACTGCACTGCCCTGAGCTTGATGCACCAACAACATTGCGCACCCGCACGTTTAGTGGTATGATTCATGGTCTTCCTCCTGAGCCAGATATTGTGTGTGTTGCGAGTAGGAAAGTTTTTTATTGTGATATTGCTAGCATAACTACCTACTTGTGGTCCAACATATGAATTCTTATAAGCGGTCTGTATTAGTGGCACGCCGGCATAGTGACACTCCACTGCTATTTTCCCAAAATATTAATGGCTTTTCAAAATTGTTCATGCCGCCAATAACTCATTACTAGTGGTGTGCTACTAGCAGAGGAAGCGTCGAGTGTTTGGGACCAAGCAGTCTTACCCGACCAAAATTAGCAGTGGCGTGATATATTAGGGGCACACAAGTAGTAGTTTATTAGTGGTGGCATGTCCTAAGTACACACCCATAGTATTTTGTTATGGTGGCATGGACCTATACGACACACACACAAGTTGGGCGAGCGTGCACGGGGTGAATTTTAGACTAAACGACACAATTGAGCAACCCTACTATGGCTGCGACGTCCTCTCCTTCGACCCGATTCTCTCTTATTGCCCCTCCCCATATTTCTCACCGCCACCCGAGCCCTACATTGCACCTTACCCTAGCCCAGCCACTCCATCTCCGCCTTTGTACGTTGTCGACCACACACCACCGCATGAGCTCCCTTACGTCGGCCTCAGCGTCACCGTAATCGGTTCCGTAGTTGCCCTTGAGACCTCCGGACGCCATCGCAAATGCGTCCCTCCCCTTACTTCCCCCGCTCACCAGCAACCCGCTACACTGTTGACCTCCTCCACACCGCGGTGATCGCCGCACTAGTCCCCCTTTTGTCTTATGCTATTTTATGTTTTTTCTAAGTGTTTGTGATTTAGATGTTAGTTGATTTAATGATTTAGACGTTACTTGATTTAGTGATGTTAGATAATAAGTGTAGTTGTTAGCAAAAATATCTAGTTGATTTAATGATTTAGTGTACAAGAAAATGTTAGTTTTTACGTAGATTTTAGTAGAAAATATTTATATATGTTTCTCCCGACGAATCCACGATGTGTTTTTTTTTTAAATTTACTGGTATTCAAAATTGAGTGTCAACGTTTTGATGAAACATACGTGTCGTCAAATTACTGTCACTCAATATTTCCAATATTTAGTAAAGGTGATGCAAAATTTTCTTGCCAATTCACTCAATTTGAGGAAGATAACAGTATGCCAAGCGAAACAAAGTTTTGACGCATGCTAAACACTAAATCAAAGTACAATTTGTTTAGACTAAGCGAAATACTCCCTCGATTTTTGTATACAAGGTCACAAACTCACGTTAGAGGTACAAAGGTAAACAAACTAAACTCATTAATAGATGACAAAGCCAACTTGTTTAGCCTCGTTTACCGGGTTAATAAATGAGTGCATGCAACTCCTATTTCTCTATTGATCTCTTGGAGAGCATAACCACATCACATAGCCTCATGTATGCATGCATGCTTCGTGATTGGTTTAGATAATTAATGTCGTTGGTTGCATGAGAAAGAGGTCATTAATTTTGTGTCGGTTAGTGTTTGTGGCCTTATAAAGAAGCAGAATCATATATTCGGTAGTGGTCTTATATACAAAGACGAAGGGAGTAACATGAAATAAATCATTACCATAAAAAAGTCATGTTGTCACATAAAAGGAAAATAAAGCATAAAAAAGAAGGAAGAAGAAAAAAAACTTTTAAACTGAATGGAACAAAAACTAAAATCATGAGAAAAACATAGTGGAAAAAATAAAATATTTATTAGAAATTAAACAAAAGCAAAATAAAAATGAAAATAAGGAAGCAAAATATATGAAGGAAAACATACCTTTTTTTATAAAGGGAATATATTAATATAAAAAATACCAATTTACACCCAGGCTCTACACCAACCAGTTGTCGTAAGACAACACGGATGCACACCATAGAGAAAAAAATTGAGAAATGTAAAACAAAGACCCCATTGTGGTGCTGAATCACCTGCTACATCAACACTCTAACCACCACCGAATACAACACCCGGACCGCAGACGAGATTCTCCAAAGAGGACGCCTCCAAAAAGGAAACAAAGCATCAGCATTGTCATCGCCTGATTTAAGATATTGAGATTTTACCCTGAAAAGAGTCCGAATCCATCAAACAATGTCTTCAACAAGACCATTGTCATGCACAACCAATTAAGGCCAGACCTTACGCTTTCACCCTGAAATTCACTATTTGGTACTCAAGGAGCACCACCACAAAAGCAGTCCAACTGTGTTCTCAGCCCCTTTTACGAAGGCTGATGTTGCAATTGCCCAACACTCGAAACATAGGAAGAACGTGTGTAGCCATCCTTCAACACAACCACCTCTCAACCAAGACAAACCTCCATACGAAACCACCATGCCTTTCTCCATCTCTGTCAGTTTTCTGAAAATCTATGAAGAATGTCCCATGGTAACGTCCAAGACGAAGCTTCTTGCTTCTCCCAAAATGGTGCGCACGACCGCATTGATTCCACTCTAGATACCCAGTAGCATCTTGTGTCAATACTGCAAAAATCTTCGAGAGAAAGAAGGAACTCGGCGGTGACCCAATCGAGGAGGCTTATTTGGTTGATCGACAAGTTGACACTTGAAGAACAACAGGGTCAAAAACACCATTATGTATGTCCAACCAGCGGTCCCAACACCTCATGTCGACTCCCGACGACCACCTCCAGCAGAAGGATCCACCACCATACCCGGGGCCGCCGCCCCGGCACCGATGTGATGCGGGAAGAAGCTGCAGATCGGCCGCGAAAGCCTCTCACAGGAACAGCCGTAGGGGCACTAGTGCACCCCGTCCGCCTCCCGACCGCCGCCAAAGTGAAGGCCAGTGCCATGGTCATCGCTGCTCGCGACAGCGCCTCCTGACCGCCGCAGAAAGGCAGGACGAATTGTGCCCGTCGATGCCTCGCAACAGCTCCATCCAGCGCTGCCATGCAGCCCAGTGCCTCCTAGTCACCGCCGCCATGCATCACCGCAACATGGATATCGAGAAGGCGCCGCCTCCATGATCTTTGGCCGCGCAGAGACCCCCCCGCCATGCCCCACGTGAGTCTATCAGCAACGTCGAGGGGAGGTGAGAGGAGGTCGAGGGAGTGGTTTGGGTGTCCAGCTAGAGGAGACGCCCGGGGCGGCACGGCGCCGCCGCCATGGGGTTTGGGGAGAGGGGGAGGGAGGTAAGCTAATAGATTTCGGGTAGTGTGGACGGTCGCCCGGAGAAAACGTACCTGGACATTTTAAGTCTAAGTGTTGGTGGAGAACCGAAACATGTGGACCGGTGGATGCCAGCCACCGTGTAGGTACACAAAAGTGGAACGGAACCGGGCTGCTGCAAGTTGCGACTAGTCAACAAATCTAGTCGAAAGAATCTAAAAAAAAATGGAATCTAGTCGGAAGGAACTTCACGAGTCTTACCATTCCTTCGGCGAAAGGATGGAACCAAATCGGGGTAATTCCTATGGGTGCGTTTGGTAGCCTGGGGAAGGCCCAGCCATGCCCGTGGGGTGTAGAGCCGGTCAATCCATTTGGTTCCATCCGACCAAACTTTCGGCCCGTTGGAAACTGCCGAATCGGGCATTTCCATGGAGCCAGGCCCTATGCGTGCGAGGGGGGAACGTGGCGTGCGAAGGTGGTCGAGGGCTGCACCACCGGATATGGCGCGAGGGCAAAATTTCCGGCCGGAGAAATTCGGTCACTGCGCGCCTAACTCCCCACGGTACTTAGAGCCACCTCCTCCCCTCCAAAATCACTTTCTGCCATTTCCCACTTGTCAAGACATCGTAGTAGAGTTCATAGACGGGGGTTCCATGAGCCTACGGGTAGAGACGTGGGGGGACGTGGTAGCACAACAACCAGGAACACCAATTTTACCCAGGTTCGGTACATCGCAACTAGACGGCGTTCCTACTCCTGCAATCTCACTAAATCAGGGTTGAAGCCTGAAGTATACAAAGTACAATATGAGTAGGGTTTCGCTAACTCGGTGAGGATCAACTTTTCGGCGAGTTGGCTTCTAGCTAATTGTCCAAATGTTTTTCTCTCCTGTCCAGCTTTATATAAATAGCCGGGTTAGGGCTTACAGAAAGGAAACCTAGAAGACTACGGAAAATATCTGACTTGGAAAGCAAGTATCTGCCTTCTACTCCAAGCCGTACCACTTTGGGCCATGGTCCGGGTTCTTCTAGAATCCGGCTTCTGCGCGTCAGCTTACTGGGCCGCCTAATGGACTATGATCCATTACCAATCAGGCCACCCTGGTAATCCTGCTCTTTAGGACAATGCCGGATATACCCCTATTCAGTATATATCCGACAATAGCCCCCAAGAAGGATTGAGACTTGATTCTGGCCACCTTTTGTCGATCCGATAAATGCTGGCGCTTTTTCTCGATTCTTCTTTTCCCCAAACTTCATAACGCATAACTCGGATTTCACCAAAATCCGGTTTTTTCTTCCACCCGCCTTTGCGGAGAAGGAGTTCCTCGATATGTAACACAAAACTCGGATTTACCAAAATCCGTTTTTTTCTTCCACCCGCCTTTTTCTTCCACGAGCCTTCATGGAGAAGGAACTTCATGATGTCAGCGATAAAAGCGTGATGACATCAGATACGTTTGGGTTCAGTCAAATCCTGAAACGTATCTCTGACAGATTCTCGCGAGAAACGAGGATATTGCACTTATCACCCCGCCTCCTCATTTCCCGGGTTTTCTGGTGCGTGACACGCGTCGAAGATCTAACGGTCAAAAGAGCCGTTGCGCGCATCTCAACATTTTTCCAGCTATAAATAGCCGCCCTCGGGTCCTCCGGTTTCTCTTCCGCTCTCACTCCATCTTCCACCCCTAAGCACCATTGCTCCCGAGCCAAAGCTTGCAGCGTGAGCAGAGCCCGTGCATCCTGCACCTTTTCCGGAAAATCATCATCGGAAGTTCCGGATCTTCACCGCACCGCCCGAAAATGGTCACCGGGGATTCCTTGCGTGCCATGGAAGAAAGCTCCGTCACACACAACATCGACGACATAATCAACGACATCGACCCTCGGCTACATTCTCCCGGGCGCGCCGCCGCGAGCGCTCCGGAGGAAAACGCCAGCAACTTGGCTCGCGAGGGTCCTTCTCTCGCGGCCGAAACACGCCTTCATCGTCCACCGCGCCATCTCCGCCTTTCACCATCGAGCCCGTGGAGGAAAAGCTCACCCTCAGCGACGAGGAGCTCTCTGCCGCGGCCGCCGCCGGAGGGGAAGAAGACGGAGAAATCTCCAGGAATTGGAGTCACTGAAACATGGCTCCATCTCTTCTCCCATCTATGGAGAAGGAAGGATACGTTCTCAAGGGGAAATGGCGGTACGAGGAGGACGACTCCGAGCCACTTCCGAAACCCGAAGAAAGGGTTCTCCTTGCCTCTCATATAAATAGAGGTATGGGTTTCCCACCTTCTTCCTTTTTCCTCCAGGTCCTTGACCATTACAACATCCAACGCATAACCTTCCACCAAATTCTATTCTCTATCTCATCGGGTTCCAAGCCCTTTTCGAAGGCTACTTAGTAATAGAACCTAGGCTAGATTTCTGGCAATACTGCTTTGGGGTTAAGCGAAACCCTTCTGAGGGTGCACTCCCAACTTGCGGAACCATTTCCTTCACCCTCCGTAGGTTTAGGGAGGATTGGTTCCCCAAGATCAAAACCTCGGAATCCGTCAAATTTTGGACGGGTTCCTTCTTTTATCACGAAGATGTCCCGTTTCGTAGAAAGGAGACGAGCATTCCACCGTTCGAGAATTCGGCCTCCACCCCCAAGATAATTGGGCTGTGGACGCGGTCCAGACTCTGCCAGCAGATCTGATGAGGATCAAGCAGCGCATAGCCAAGCTTGTATCCGCCTCTCCTCCTCTCACCGACATAGACACAGTTTTGTGCTGGCTCGGACGGCGTATTCAGCCATTAGCCCATCGCGGAACTCGGCTAATGTGCACGTACTCCGGCCCGGACGACAAGATAAGGACGAGGGGCAAAGGTTTCTTGAAGAAGGACTTCAAGAAATGGCTGAATCAATTGATCTCTACTCGAGATCAATATGAAGAAAAGCCGAGAAATGTATCACGCTGGGAATCTAGCTCCAAAGGTAATTTTTTTCTCCTTTAGGCAATTTTCTCGCTTTTCTCTTTTCTCGGATGTTTTGATCTTACCCAGATCTTTGTCTTTTTTGACAGATTACAACCCTTCCTGATTCTGAGCTCGCGACCGATGCTGAATTGGACGCTTTGCGTGCCAAATTTGCTGGTGGGAGGAAACGTAAGAAGTCTGCCACCACTCAGGAAGTGGTTGAACTTGACGGAATTCCCGTCGCTACTTCCAGGTAAATCATCCGGGTTTCTTTTTTCTCTGCTTTTTGTCGCAGGAATCTTTTCTTTTCTTGGAATTCTAACTTCTCGGATTTTCTCTTTCTAGCCTGGCTCCAACAACACTGAAGCCAAAAGGCTGGAAGAAAATTAAGTATGTGGCCCGAAGAGGGACACAGCCTTCTCCTGCTGCTGCTCCCGACACTCCGGTCGCAGCTGCGGAGGAAAACATGTCTGCCATGGAAGAGGAAACCCAGCAAACCAGCCAGCCCATTGTGCTGGAAACGGACGCGAGGGAAAGGGCGGTGCCTGAGGTGGGAGGCCCTTCTCAAGTTCTAGAGGAGGAGCCAATCCCGACATTCGACAAGGAGTTCAAGGTAAAGGAAGAGCCCTTTGACCAACACGGATTTATGAAACCGTTGGTGACAAACTACTTTGCTCCTGCTCCCTTAATCCGTCCTTGGCCGCAAGGCGGGCTTATTGTAAGGAATAACTTCGTATTTTCACCTCGGCAGGTCATCCAGGACGGCCTTTGCCACGTTGGGATTCTTTTTGCAGAGTATGCAAAAGAATTCAACGAGAATTTGTCGGGTTTGCAACCGATGAGCCAGGTAATATCTCTAGCCCCCAAGCATTTTGTCGACATTATACTTTTTTGACTTAATGCTTTTTCCATTACCTTGCTTGATTTTTTGACTTAAGCGATTTGTTTCTTTTCCATGTTTCAGCAAACTGCTGAAACCATTAACATGGAGATTTTCAACAAGCTCAGCATCAAGAATAAGGAGGTGAAAACCCTTCTTGATATTCTTGAAGATAAAGAATCTGAGTTGGCCTTCGTTCAGCAAAAGCTGGATGAATCAACAGGTAAGTTCTTTCATTGTTTTTGCTTGGAAAATTTTCTAAGTATTTTTCCGAGTTTCTAACTCTTTACTTGCTTTTCAGCTTCTTTGTTGAAAGCCAAACAAATTGCTGAAGATGCCGGAAATGCAGAGAACTTCCGTAAGGAAAACATGGAACTTCACAAAATCACTGTGAAGCTCCAGAAAGACCTGGAGGCCAGCCAACTGGCTGTTGGCATTGTCGAGTCCAAGGCTTCCAACCAGGCCGAGAAGGACAAAGCCACCATCAGGGACCTGGAGAACGCCCTGAACCAGTGCCTGGAGGAAGGCACGGAAATGGACCGCATCCTTGGTAAGTATTTTGACTTTTACCAGATTTTGTCTTTTTCCCTTCTTCTGTTTTCCTTAACTTTCTTTTGTTGATTGAAACAGAAGGTAGCCCCTAGCTAACCCGGATCGAAAGAATCCGGGCTTTCAAGAAGGTCTTCACCGCGCTCAAAGCTGTGGGGATGTTACTTCTTAATAAGTACATTCCCGACAAATCAGGGGAGTTCTCGGAAGTTAGCAAACTTCCGGAAGCGATCGTGGAGGTGGCGAACCGCAAGGAGTCTTGGTTTCGCTCCGCGGCTCGCGGTGGTGCACGCATGGCCCTTGGGCTCATGCGTATGCACTATACCACCGCCAAGTCTTGGATCGTGGCATCCGGCATTCCTCAGGGATACACGGATGCCCAGCGGGCTAGCATCTTTGATGAAATCAAAGGCCACGCCACCAAGATTGCCAATATGGTGAACATCTCCACCTTCTATCCCGAAGAAGAGATTCCGACAACTCCAGAGGAATCCAGCAGCGAAGACAAAGACTCGGATGCTGAAGAAGCTGCTTGAATTCCTGGGTAGAAGATAGGAAAATAGAAGCATTACTGTTCCTACAATGTAACACTTATTGTAATGCTATCTATTCTTTTGTATAAACAAGTACTCCACCTTTGCAGTTAAATTATTAAGTCTTTGCAAGTTTTTCGGGTTTTAATTCCTTTATCTTCTAAGTTCTCTGGTTTGTATGTCTTAATTGTCCTTAGTGTTTGAAATGGCTCGATAGTGCATAATCTTCATACCAAGTGACTGAGTATAACCGATCAGTCAGAACTCGGAAACATGGATCGTACTAAAGGCATTTTTACTTACTAATTTCAGTGACCCAACACATAAACAATCAGATAATACTTAGAGAAAGTAAGGAATTTTGAAAAAAGTATGAAACTCAGACACGCAGGCACAATCTGGGTTTCCTTAAGCCACCTTAGGCTAAGTAGCATTCAGTTTTATAACTCCGAGCACGCAGGCACAATTCGGGTTAACATTGAGTATTTTGAAAGATCATTGGGAAATAGATAAGGTGGACTTATGCTTTGTATGAAAACAGATAAAACAATAATGCATGAATTCCGACAACTTTATTTCATGGTCTCAAAGATGTTTACATAGAAATTAAACTAAGTGTAGAAGGGACGTAACTGCTGGATGCTCCAAGGCCTTTTTGTCTCTCCTAGTTCAACATCTATCTTCCTCTTTATTTTGCGATTCAAACGCTTGGGATCATCTTCCGTGCCTCGAATATCTACAAGATAATAGATCCATTTTTCATAGCCTTGCTAATGACAAATGGTCCCTCCCAGACTGGGGCTAACTTGTGCTTCCTTTCTTGCACCAATCTTAGCACTAGGTCACCTTCTTTGAAAGACACATGCCTGATTTTTTGACTATGGTAGCGTCTCAATCCTTGCTAATAAATGGTGGATCTTTAAATCACAAGGTCTCGTTCTTCTTCTAAAAGATCGACAGCATCCTGTCGTGCACATTCGGCATCCGAGTCATCGTAAGCCTGCACTCTTGGGCTATCATGGAGCATGTCCGTTGGAAGCATTGCTTCTGCGCCATAGACCAAGAAAAATGGGGTTTGCCCTGTTGATCTATTTGGTGTCGTTCGAATACTCCAAAGCCCGGAAGGCAATTCTTCTAACCATGCTCCAGCTGCTCTATGAAGAGGAGATTCGAGTTTTGGGCGTATTCCTTGCAGGATTGAGCTATTCATTCTCTCAACCTGCCCATTGGATTGTGGGTAAGCCACAAATGCAAGATCTAGGTGTATTCCTGTTTGTTGGCAATATTTTGCCAACTCTTCAATAGAGAAATTTGTCCCGTTGCCGGCGATTACACTGTGTGGAACGTCGTATCTCATGACTACATCAATGATGAAGTTTCTGGCAGTCACACCGTCAAGTTTCTTGATGGGTTTCGCCTCCACCCACTTGGTGTACTTATCCACTGCAACGCGTAGATGTGTAAGTCTGCCTCTTGCAGTTTTGAATGGTCCCATCATATCTAGCCCCCAGACCGCGAACGGCCATGTTATAGGGATAGTTTTGAGTGCTTGAGCTGGCATATTCGTCTGATTGGCGTAATACTGGCATCCGGCACATGTGTTTACTATGTGTTCGGCATCTGTTTTGGCTGTGAGCCCCAGCATGATGTCCGCAATCTCCTGCATGGATTTCTTGCAAAATTTCTCGTCCTTCCTCTGGCGAAATACATCGCTGAAAAATTCTGATAGTGCTGCGCTTATACAGGCAACCATTCATTATAGTGTATCCTTTGCATCAGCACTGTATCTGCCTTTGCAAGACCTTGTCTGCTCCATCCGGAAACTTCTGATCAACTAAAAAGTTTAAATATGGAATTGTCCAATCCGGGTTAACGAGGAGAACTTCAGTCGACTCAGAAACGACAAGATAACCAATATCTCCACCTTTGATCGATGGTTCGTGCAAGTGTTAGACAAACACACTAGGTGGTAGGGTTTTCACTCTTTCCGACCCCATGCGGGCTAATGCATCCGCGTTCCAATTTTCTTCCCTTTTGATGTGAAGTACTTCAAATCCAAGGAAGAAAATGGCAAACTCATCCACCATTCTCCGATATTCGGCCATGATGGGGATTTTGGCGTCCCATGTTTGGTTTAGCTGATGTTGTACCAAATCTGAGTCACCATAGCATAGTATGCGCTTGACGGCTATTTCTTTTGCAATATTCAAGCCATGAAGCAATGCTTCGTATTATGCCACGTTATTACTGGCGTTGAAGTGTATCTGCAATACATACTCCATAATGTCACCTTTTGGGGATTTCAGTACTACACCAGCTCCAGCACCTTCTTTCATCTTGGATCCATCAAAGTGCATGATCCAGTATTCCGACTCCGGCATTGGTGTGTTCTTCATTGCTTCTGTCCAGTCATCGATAAAATCTGCCAACACCTAGGATTTAATTGTCGTCCGGGGTTGGTACTTAATGTCGAACGCAGCTAGCTCAATGCCCCATTTGGCTACTCAGCCTGTTACATCCGCATTGTTAATGATATCCCCTAGTGGTGCTTTCTCACCACTGTTATGGAATGTCCTTGGAAATAATGGCGTAGTTTTCTAGATGCGAAAACACGCCATATGCCAGCTTTTGATAATGTGGATACCTTTGCTTTGACTCAGAGAAAACTTCGCTAACATAATATACTGGATGCTGATCCGGTATGCTTTGTTCTCCTTTCCGCCTTTCCACAATTATCACAGCGCTAATAACCCTGTTTGTTGCTGTAAGATACAACAACATAGGTTCTTCGTCTTTTGACAATGCCAAAATCGGTGCTTTCATCAAGGTTTCTTTCAGCTGGGTTAATGCTTTGTCCGCCTCCTCTGTCCACTCAAATTTGTCGGATTTCTTCAACAATTTGTATAATGGCAGGGCTTTATCTCCTAGCCGACTTATGAACCTACTGACTGCGGCTACACAACCCGTCAATCTTTGTACACCCTTTAAACACGTAGGCTTTGTGATGTTCAAGATTGCCTTGATCTTTTCCGGGTTTACTTCTATTCCTCTGTGAGAAACGATAAAACCCAGAAGCTTTCCAGAAGGAACCCCGAATACGCACTTTAATGGATTCAACTTCATTTTGTAAGTGCGCAAATTTTCGAAAGTTTCTCGTAGATCTTCAAGGAGTGTATCTTTATCCTTGGAAACGACGGCAATGGCGTCCACGAACGTGGACATTTTGCCAATCTGAGTATGCAAACAACGTTGCATGCAACGCTGGTAAGTTGCACCTGCATTCTTCAGGCCAAAAGGCATGTTTATATAATAGTATGTTCCATACGGGGTTATGAAGGAAGTTTTGATTTGATCCTCTTCCCTCATACGTATTTGATGGTACCCGGAATAAGCATCCAAAAAGCATAAAAGCTCAGAGCCAGCAGTGGCATCTATTATTTGATCGATTCGCGGTAATGCGAACCTATCTTTTGGACACAGTTTGTTCGGGCCGGTGTAATCTATACACATCCTAAGAACAGTACTATCTTTCTTCGGGACTAATACTGGGTTCACAGACCAATCAGTATGTATGACTTCCCTGATAAAATCATCTGCCAAAAGCTAGATAATTTCCTTTCCTATAGCCTTCCGTCTTCATCCCTCAAAACGACGGAGACCTTGTTTGACGGGTTTTGGTCCTGGAATTACCTTCAATTGATGCTCAGCGAGCTCCCTGGTTACTCCCGGCATGCCCGCAGAACACCAGGAAAAAATATCCCAGTTCTCATGGAGGAACTCGATGAGCGCGCTTTCCTATTTGTCGGTCATCCCTGTCCCTAGTACGACAAATTTTGTCGGATCTTTGGGATCTAGGATAACCTGTCTTGTATTCTCAGAAGCTTTGAAGCTATCGAGGAATTCCTGCCGGCATTTCCATCGGCGATACTTCCTTTGCCAACTCTTTCAATTCTTCCTTTGTTATTACTTTTTCGGCGCAAAGGGCATTTCCTTTTTCCAGCTCGTTCGCCAATTTGAAGTCGCCCAATATGGTGATTACTCCTCCTTTTGGACTTGGCATCCTCAGCCTGTTATAAATATAACATGATCTTGCCATGAATTTGGCCAAAGCTGGACGTCCGAGTATTTCATGGTATACACTTTTGAACGGCACTACCTCGAATGAGATTTTTCCTGTCGGAAATGTTCTCTTTCTCCGAAGGTTACATTTAGGGAAATTTCTCCTAGGGAATATGCTTGTCTGCCAGGGAAAATACCGTGGAAACGTATGTTGCTATGTTTAAGCTGTGTCTCGGAAATTCGCAGATGCTTCAGTGTATCCAGGTACATAATATTGATACTGGATCCTCCATCCACCAACACTCTTTTTATCCTAGTGTTTTAAACAATAGGTATTACAATTAGAGCTTGTGTGCCGGGTTCTGGGATATTTTCGGGATGATCTGACTGATCCCAGGTAATTGGCGTATTGGAATACATCAAGAATTTGGGCGTTGGTGGAACAACCGTGTTTATTTCTCGAAGTGTCCTCTTTGTCACCTTTGCAGAGGGAGTTGTCAGGAAACTTAAATTGCATTCTCCATCAACTCTCGGGAATTTTGGTTCACCTTTTCACTGTTGTTCTTGGATTTTTTCGTCAGTGTCCAGTTCATTGTCTTCTTTTTCAGCTTCTGGCCTTTGCTTGGAGAATTTCTCTTGGAGTTCTTTCCTTTATTCCCGGATCCTGCAGTGCCCTTCATATGCTTATTGAGGCGACACTGCGCATTTGTATGGGTAGGCTTCCCAAATTGCAAATGGTGGACACAGTTTTCCGACTTAATTTTTTTCCACTCTTCCTTAGAACAGGAGATAGGTTCTGTGCTTCTTCCTTTCCATTTGCCGCCCGTATCCTTTCCAAAGGTTAAATTTACTTCTTTGGGTTTTGTCTGTGCTTCTGGAGTGGCCTTCTTTTCAGAACGAGGCGTCTTTTTGGCCTGAACCAAAGCATCAATATTTCAACCTCTCGCTCTGATGTCATCTTCGGCCGCTGCGTGTTCATTGGCGGTAGTAAGCATATATCCGAGATCTTTGTGCTCCTTTGAACCAACCATGAAAGGTATGAGTCCGGAGTTTAATCCACTGATGAAAGCATGCATTGCTTGTACATCACTTACTCCAGAGCAGCTATTTTTCATTGCTGTCCATCTTGATATAAAGTCGACATACGACTCATCTTCAAATTGGACGCAGCGATTTAGCTGGTTGATGCTCTTGGGGGCATTTGTACGTACCCCGGAAGTGCTGAGCGAATATCATCCCAGCTGTCTACTGTTCTTGACGGAAGCCCGTTAATCCAATCCGTGGCTCCATCTAGCAACATTAGAGGGAGGATGTTTACTGCTTCCAGGTTTGTCCCCTTGTTGATCTGAAGGGCAGTATAGTTATCTGAGAGCCATGTATCCGGGTTTGTACTTTCGGTATACTTTTGGTAAGTTGGACCAACTTTGGCAAAGTCAGAATGTAGAGTTCTTCGGATCCTGTCAGTGATACACTTAGCTCAAAAATATAGATCATCTCTTTCCGCCTTATCGGTGTGTGCAGAATATCTGCTGGCTGAATGGACAGAGGGGAATCTGCTCCTTTCTGGCCCATTGTTGCACGAATGCGCTCTTCCGGGATTATCCCTGTTTCTTCCGTTATCGTGTCCTTTGGAATAAGGCGGAATTCTACTCCTTGGCCTTTCTTTATTCCTAAGAGTAGTACGGGACCTCTCATGTTTGTGACGATTTTCGTGTCTTCCGGCTTTTTCAGCTGGGCGTCTCGGAGGAGGCATCATTTTTCCGTCTTTCCGGTTTTGTTCCTCCCGGTTTTATGATCACGGGGTATATTTTCGCCTTTCGTCATATGGGATCCCGTTCTGGACGCTTCATCCCTATTGTTCGGGATTTTCTTGTCCTTTTTGGGGTCTCCCTTTTTGTCCTTAGAATCGCCTGAATCTCCATGTTCTCTGGGTCCAGGTGCTCTAGTGGTGCAAGTGGCAGTTTTGCATAGGGCGGAGTGGTTGTGTAACTTCCCTGATCTTGTCTGACCTCGCTGCTGCTGTTCCAGTGCTTTACCCAGGAAAGAATACACTCCTTGCAGCTTTTCGTCTTTGGAGTACAGATCGTAATTAAGGATGGCGAACGCGGCTTTCGCGTTTTGAGCTGCGGTTTTATAGATGTGTTCGCCCTTATCGTTTACACCGTCAACCTGTCGTTGCCAAAAACGGTTTTGCAACCGTTCCTTTGCTGGCAGTACATCCGGTCTTGCGATTCCGGGTAATCTCGTGGGCTTTATCCCGGACATATTCCGTCTCTCAAATTCTTCAATTTCCTCTTGCTTTGCTTTTACGGTAGCTTGGGCTTTGAGGAGATTTTCTTGGGATCGGAATAGTTGTTGCTGTTGCCACAACTTCCAGCACTTCCGGTGTCTCGTAGGGTCCGACCAGGGTTTTGATCAGATTGATCTCGTCCTGTTCCGACAATTCAGGGACAAGGATTTCTTTCTTTTTCTTCTCCACAGGTGTGACCCCGCTTGCTCCTCCTGCTTCTAGGTTTTGGCTAGCATTATTCGCTAACTTTTTCTTCTCGAGTTTGTACTGGAGTTTCTTGGCAGTCTTCTTTTTCTTCTTGGAAGAGGGATGTTTTTTACCAGGTTCTTCCTCTGTCAATTCCTTGACACCGCGGTAAATAGGGAAGGTTTCACCATCCTCTCTTTCCTCATCTGGTGGAGGTGTTTTGGGGTCTTCATCGTCTTCAGCATCCGAGCTATCAGTCGGTTTTGCCATAAGTACTTCATGGAAGCCTCCTGCATAGATTTAACTTTTCTTTCGAAAGCGTCTTCATCTTCATCTTCTGAATCCATATCTTCAGATCCAGGTTCCGACTCCAATCTTGCCTCTATGGCAACTAGTACAGAGTCGGCATCCGAGTTCACCGTTTCATTGGCGGGTGTCGGATCTTCCACTGGCTCTGTGGGATTGTTGTTTTCTGCTTCTTTCACGGGATTACTTACTTCCATGTTTTCAGAGACCTTGGATTGCACGATGCCAATGAAGTGAGATCTGAGTGCAGGCATCTCCGGAGAGGCAGCGAATTCAGGGTTTTGGCAATCTGAGCCAAATCGGTATTATAGTTTTCTTCAACTGGGTATAGGGCGGGTGGGATAAATTTACTTCGACCATAGAATCCTATTGCTTCTGCAGTTAATCTGATAAAGATATTTGCAGATCCAATCGGTAAAACGCAGGCACTTACCATGATTCCGTGCTGGCATGTACGATCCATTGTTGAGGAAGCGCCCAACGTCCTTGTCGAATTCCAAGCTTCCGACAGTTATGGTACTGCCGATTCCGCCGAGTATCCCCGATTGAAACTTAACGCCTGACGTCGCTGGCCCCACGGTGGGCGCCAACTGTCGAGACATCGTAGTAGAGTTCATAGACAGGGGTGCCATAAGCCTACGGGTAGAGACGTGGGGGGACGTGGTAGCACAACAACCATGAACACCAATTTTACCCAGGTTCGGTACGTCGCAACTAGGCGGCGTTTCTACTCCTGCAATCTCACTAAATCAGGTCTGAAGCCTGAAGTATACAAAGTACAATGTGAGTAGGGTTTCGCTAACTCGGCGAGGCTCAACTTCCCGGTGAGTTGGCTTCTAGCTAATTGTCTATATGTTCTTCTCTCACGTCCGGCTTTATATAAATAGCCGGGTTAAGGCTTACAGAAAGGAAACCTAGAAGACTGCGGAAGTTATCTAACTTGGAAAGCAAGAATCCGCCTTCTACTCCAAGCCGTACCACTTTGGGTCGTGGTCCGGGTTCTTCTAGAATCCGGCTTCTGCGCGTCAGCTTACTGGGCCGCCTAATGGATTGTGATCCATTACCAATCAGGCCACCCAGGTAATCCGGCTCTTTAGGACAATGCCGGATATACCCCTATTCAGTATATATCCGACACCACTTTCGAGCTTGCGCGCTAGGAGCCATGGTTGGAGCTTCCTCCTTCACTGTGCTTGGGAAGAGGCCGATGGCCACGGCGGCGCTGGAGATGGTCAGCGGCAGGCCTCCTCGCCGCTGCACCCGCAACTGTATCCTTCATCCCCTGACTGTAAGCCCTCCGAATTTGCTTCTTCTCGGCTAAATCTGTGAGCATATCTTAGATTTTATCTGATTTTGGTGGATGTGGAGCGTTCTGTTCTTCGTGCTAGTTAGATTGATGCTTATATGTATGTATAACAAGTAGATTAACGCTTCTCCGGTTAATCTAGATTGATGCTTACATGTGCTTATCTATGCCTGCTCATGAATCTGGTTTGTCAACGTGCTTACCACAATGTTGCTTATAGCCTTCTCATGATAACTGTTAGGACGATCGTGCACCAACGTCCCCTAATCTGCATGCGCATTGTGTCCAATCTAAAAAGAGAGTCCCTTTCCAGTTGATCAATGGTAATGCAATGCTTGATTTGAATGCCTATGTGCGTGATGAGAGAACACCCCCTGTGAAAATCCTCTGTGCGAAAACAGTGGCTGTAGTTGATGAGAATGCAGTGCATGATAATTCCATTGATGCGATATATCAACTGAGAGCACCACCACTGAAAGCAAACCAGCTTGACTGTGATAAGAATGAAGATTCTCTGGACCCATCTCCTCTAAAGGCAGTGCCCTCGAGTGAAGATTCTGAGATGGCAGTGCCTGCTAGCAAGAACCCCGCCCAGAGTGGCAGCTCTTCTAGTGCAATCCCAAGACATACTATGCAATGGTCAACATCTCTGTCTCTCTTTGTGCTCAATAGGGTTGTTGAGCTCGTGCAAAGGGGAATGAACGCTTCAAGGAGTGGTACATCCAGAGTGTTAGCAATGATGTTCTTGACTTCACTGGTCTTTCAGTGAGCACTACTCAGATTTACAACCATCTGAGAAAGTGGAGAGCAAGGTGGGTAGGGCTGTGCCATCTCAAGGAACTTCCAGGACCTGTCTGGCATGAAGAGAGCAGAGCACGAGCATCTTGATGGATGATGCCAGAGTGATTGCACACACCATGGTAAGGATAGACAATTGTGCTCTCTTGTTGCCACTTCATTAGTTCAACGAGCTAACACACTACCATGTCTTTTTTGTAGAAGTTCCCCAAGGATGACGAGTTTCTAAACAAGCCCATCGTGAACTATGCTTAGATGAAGATCATCTACACTAGTGTCAATGTTCCACCTCCGAATCTGTACACTCCTCACATGTTGATCCAGCCAATCAACTTCCTTGCAGACCATCCTCAAGAGCAGATCAAGTATGCGAACATGAGAACTGGAGAGAGAAGATCGGCTAGCTCAGGACCTACCTGCGTCTACACTTCGTTGCTCCAATCCCTATGAAGTAGACTCGTCTACGCAAGCCGTGCTCCAGATGTCTGGCATTGTGCGCGTCGAGGTGACGCTGGTAGCGGCGGCGCTGATGGTCTCCCGACGCTGGTGGCAAAGGTTTTTCTGTCCCCAGCTCGAGGAGATCATCCTCCGTCTCGACAAAGGCCAGCGGGCCGTTTCCGCTGTCGTCGGAGCTGTCCTAGGGCGGGCTAGGCGCGACGACAGTGCCCGGGAAACGAGCTGGGGCCGGTACAGGGCATGGAGGGGAGCGATTAACTCCGTTGCCGCCGGCAGTGGTGATCCTTTGCGGCTCCATCGCGCTTTTGAGGCGGTGGCGGGGCTAAATGTAGCGTGGATTTGTCGCAATCTCTCGTCGGAGCTACGATACGCGGCGAACAATTGCGGCGGCGCAGTCTAGGGTTCGTGGAATGACTGGCTCGAGAAGGGCTCGAGACCTATTAATATAACATCCGTCGGGGGAATTTTCGGGCCCCCGCGACGCGTTCTCAGGCCGGCCCAACTTTATGGGCCCTGCTAGGACGTGGAAACTGAAGCCAACCCGTAAAAGTGCCGGAATTTTTCAGTTCCCGCCCTTTTACGATCTCCGCTAGAGATGCTCTTAGAAGTCCCAGGTAGGGATGTAAACAGATCGGGTCGGATAATGATCTTTATGTATCCACCATCATACTTTTTGGTCAGATTCCGAGTAGAGTGCATAATGGCCAGATATAACTCGAATGCGGATTAAATTGGATAAGGATTTGGAGCGGAAAATATGCTTACACTTTACATTCTAGGCGAAAGCAATATAGGAGCATGCCCAAATCGCCGGGCGGCGATGGGGGATTCCCTAAAATTGACATATATTTTACTACCTTCGGTCCGTAATTAGTGTCAGGGTTTAACTAGGAAACGTACACGGTTTGTACTACTCCCCCTCCGACACTTTTTTCGGATCAAAGGAGTAGTATTTTTTTTTGAGAATCGCATATATTTTAGTAGCGCTATAAATATGCTCCTTTCCCGGGCCAAAATTTCTTGTGCGGCCCAAATATTCCCTCAATTCGAGCGACCCGGTAAGTCCAGTCACACTCATTTTCCTCCTCCTTCTCTCCAAAACAGAGTAGTACTAGATCCAGCGGCGGCGGCCGGTACGAACGAAGCTTCCGGCCGCGCTAACTCCTTCCCCGAGGCCCTGACCATGGATGAATGGCTGCTGCACCTGACACGCTCGGCGGCGACCGAGGCCGCGTACGGTTGGTTGCTGTCCGCCTCCCCATGGTCGTTTGGCTTGGCTCCATCAGAAGGCAAGCACCACTCTCTTTTCTCGAAACAGGCTTTCGCCCCGCTTTATAAATAAAGCCCAACGGCCGAACAGATACAATGTGATGAGGGGAACCTCTTACAAGCAGATCAAAGATAGAAAAGGGAAGCACAAAGGAGAACCAAACTTGCCACCGAGACCCTGGAACAAACCCGACGAACGAGGCTCCACGACGACGCCCCGAAGAGGGTAATGGCATAGCCCGTCACCGCCATCTAGACCGAGATGGTCAACGGTTTTCACCCGGAGCACTACCGCGGTGAAGGTAACCACAACAGCGCCCCCAAGAGGGTAACGGTACCCGCAGGCATCGTCGCCATTGGCGCCAAAGCGCAGAGCTTTCGCTCGGAAAACGCTTCGCACACAGTTCGCACGAAAGGACCGTCCACTGGTCTCGATAAAAGTCTCCTGACCACGATCTGGGAGAAGCCGCCACCAACTCAAAGAACCCCCACCGCCCGCTTCTCGCCATCCATATGAACAAAGAATGAGGCCATCACCACCGCCACGTCGCTTGCCGTAAACGCCCGTGCAGTCCACCTTCCAGGGCAGCCGCCCCGGCGTCCACCACCTCGCGCCACAGTACTGACAGCCGAAACCGCGAGAACAACATGTCGAGGGAGAAGGATCGACGACAACATCAGGCCCGCGAGGTCGGCAACCGCAACCGATAGAAGGAGAACGTCCTTCGCCGCCATAGGCGGCCACCGACCGGACGCAGCAGGGCCTGTCAAGCCCGGATCAGCTCGACTAGCCCAGAAGGCCAATCAAGCCCAGATCAGGCCCGATGAGCCCCGCCGACACGCTGCAGTGTCGAGGTCACTGTTACCAACCTGCAGATCAAGCTGGCCGCACACACACGAGCTGGGGATCGGGCCTGTTAAACCTAGATCAGGCCCACTGGGCCCAGATCTGGGCCAAGCCACCCCTGCCATGGTCCAGCTCCGTCCAGCACTCTCCATCGCCGCATATCCGCCTCCGCACCTCCACCGTTCAACCGCCGCCGCCACCGTCGAGCATGCCAAGCCAGGGTTGTCTTCTTCTTCCGGCCTGAAGCAGGGCCTCCGAGGGGAGAAGCGCCCGCGCCGCCCAAGGTCACAGTCGCGTCAGATCTGGGCAGCCGCCGTCCCAAGCACGACGACCACCGCGTAGCCGCCACGCCACCGGCACAGGACCGCGCTACCGCACCGTCGTCGGACGCCCACGCCGCCGTGCCACATGCTCAGCACCGCGCCCCCACCGGTCGCCGCGTCCCGCGCCGCCCACAACCACGCGAGGGGGAGAGGAATCCTCGCCGCCGCCGACGCCTTCCGAGCTTTGCCCGGCGACGCCCACGGGCGGCGGCGAGGAGGGGGAGGGAGAGGAAGAGGCTAGAGGCGGCAGCGCTCGAGGATGAGGACTGAGCCTTTGGACCACGTTGTTCTCTTCGCCCCTTTTTGGTGTCTCGATGCCAAAGGGGGAGAAGTAGCTTTGTGTCTTCTCCACTTTGCTTTATTTGCTTCGGAACACAAGTCGTTGAACTTGATTTGCCTCTTATGACTTGTGTTCCCACTATCTTAGTTGATTTCGTTTTGCGTGTTTAGTGAAGAATGGTTGTTATTTGTGAGAGACCTTGTGGTGAAGCTACCTTTTATTTATCATTATTCAGTATGCCTTATCCTTGTCTCTACTTACATGTAATTGCTCACTAATGCTTGCTCTAGTAGGGCTTGGTTTGTGAAATATAGGGGGAGCTCAGTTTGTGAGTGCTCTATCTTTTACAAACTTAGCCTAGCTATGTTTTACTTGCTAAAATATGTGTGTTGTCATCAAACACCAAAAAGGGGGAGATTGAAAGTGCAAACGCGCTTAAATCATCTTGTTTTGGTGTTTGTTAACAACACATGTACTCTAATAGGTGTTGATGTATTTCAGGGGTTTACTTCAATTTATTATCGATGGTGGTAATGTGGTACAAAAAGGAGCTAGATGTCCAAGTCTGTTTACTGGAGTTTTTCTCCAGGCCGGAGTCTCCGGTGTGGAGATTTCTCCCTGGTTTTACTGCTATGGATTTGTGGTGTCGCGTACTATACCCACACCGGAGTGTGTCCGGAGACTGTCCGGAGTCTCCGGTGTGGGATTTGCTCCAAGATTTTCGCTAAGGACTTTGGTGGTGTCGCGCACTGTACGCACACCGGAGACTTGCCGGATACTTACCGGAGTCTCCGGTGTGAGTACCTTTTTCCTTCAATCGCAAGACCACAGACTCCCTCTGTGCCTATTCGAAGCGCCAAGACCGGAGTCTCCGGTCCACCAGACCGGAGTCTCCGGAGTGGATGTGTGCGTACCATTTTCCTTCAGTCGCAAGACCACAGACTCCCTCTGTGCCTATTCGAAGCGCCAAGACCGGAGTCTCCGGTCCACCAGACCGGAGTCTCCGGAGTGGATTTTCTCTGAAGAAAAGGGACACCGGAAACTGTCCGGAGTCTCCGGCCCAGACCGGAGTCTCCGGTGTGATTTCGCCAGAATCTGCTCCAACGGCTCTTTGCATTTATGAGGGGGTATAAATACCCCCTCCCCTCCACCTACCTCAGTCAGCTCGACCAGAATCAAAGACACCATTGTTGGAGCTCTACCACCTTGCTAGATCTCTCAATCCAACCACCCAAAAGCCTAGATCTTTGGAGGATTGAAGGAGAAAGCCCCGATCTACGTCTTCACCAACCGGATTTCATTTCCCCTCTCTTTTGCTTGAGGGATTCTTACCTAGGGTTTCCTCTTGTGGAGAACCTAGGCCTCTTGCTACTCTTGGTGATTTGTGAGTGTTGGGAGCCCCCAATTAAGTTGTGGGTGTGTGCCCCAAACTTGTTTGTAAAGGATTCGATCCCCGCCTCAAAGGGGTTCAATAGTGGAAGGTGAACTAGGCCTTTGTGGCGGAGTTCATCGGAGAATAGGGTGAGGACTTCGTGGCGTTGAGTAGGCCTTCGTGGCGAGCTCACACCCCTCCAACGAGACGTACTCCCTTAACAAGGAGGAACTCGGGAATACATCGTGTCTCCGTGTGCTTCCATCGGTTATCTCGTTCCTCCCTCTTTACTTACTAGTACTTGTTACATTTATTGTTGTACTAGTTGTATTAAGTGTTGTACTAGTTGCCTTAATTGCTTGCCTTGTCATATAGGTAAATTCACCCCTAGTTGCATTATCTAGAGAATTTACCTTCTTGTCAAGCCTAAATCTTAAGAAAAATTAAAATTGGTCGTAGCACCTATTCACCCCCCCCCCCTCTAGGTGCCCATACTTTACTTTCAACCGCGCCCCCACCGGTTGCCGCGTCCTGCGCCGCCCACAACCACGCGAGAGGGAGAGGAATCCCCGCCGCCGCCGACGCCTTCCGAGCTTTTCCCGGCGACGCCCACGGGCGGCGGCGAGGAGGGGGAGGGAGAGGAAGAGGCTAGAGGCGGCGGCGCTCGAGCGACGCGGGAGGTCCTGTTCCGTTAGCTCTAAACTCCACCACTCTCTTTTCTGCCACTCCCATCTTTGTTTTTAAATTTATTTCATTAATTTAGCAAAAACAAGATGCAACACAACATGGGAAGGATAGTATACAATGCTAGCAGATGGATGGAGACCATAATTTTGAATCCCCCCTTTTCAAATAGTTACGCCAGGAGTAAAACAATTTTGAATTAATTTCAGTAAAGTTCGTCTGTATTTTTTGTTTGTGCGAGTAGTACTGAAAAAAAGGATGAAATACTGACGAACCTGAGGGCAGCTTCACACTGCTCATTTTTTACGTCGGGAAGTAGTTGTCCTTGTATCTCCTTTAGGATGGCATCGTGGCTGGAGCTCATCGAGGAAACCGTGACTGCTGCCCTGCGGTCGAACCGATGTCCGAACTTGCGGAGCAAAGCCGTGGCGAGGGAGGTCTTACCAGCCCCTCCGTCGCCGACGACGTAGAGCACACGGGCACGGGTGTGATCTTTGTGAGGCTTGACAACCCAGGGACCGAGCTCGTTCATCGCGTCGCGCATCCCAAAGCAATCCTTCATGGCGAGGAGATGAGGGACGATGGTCTCTGCTCGGCGGGTACTGCTGTCGAGAATTGACCTAATGCCATCGCTACGCCATCCTGCCCACACCTCTTGGATCCGGTAAGAGATGCAGTGCCGCCACCAAGTCCAGAGCTGGGAGCTTCTCGAGACGAGGTCCTGCACGTCTTGCACCTGCTGCGTAGTAGTAGTACTCGACAGGCTGATGTCGTCCAGCTTGTACCTATATCGAACCCATTCCCCACAACAAACCATGTAAAAATCCAGTAAAAAACATATGAAAAGTAATACTCGATCGACCAAGAACAGATGTATTGCGATTCCTAATATATACGAGGATACAAATGATCAATCATCTCATACTAACAAATATGTACCCCCATCGTGATGTTATAACTTCTTTTCTGAACCAGACGCTTTCAGTGCGTACATTCACTCATTTTGGTTCGTATATAGTCCACGTTGAAATATATAGACATCTTATAATTGTGAACAGAGTAAGTACCTGTCACGCAGGTCAGCGACCTGCGTGGTGAGGTCCTTCATCTCCGCGATGACGTCTGCGAGCTGATGGCGGGCCTTGAGCCTGCCCACCTTGTCGAAGTCGATTCTCCACGCCCGGCCATGGGCCTTGCTGGCTGTGACGCGCACGTTGAAGGTGTCCACGGCGTCCTCCATGTCGTAGGACAGCTCCTTCACATTGCTGGCCCACGCCTTGACCTGCTCATCCAAATGCTCCGGCGGCACCTCCGCCACCTTGCACAGGGCGGCGCGCATGAAGAGGAGCTCCTTCTGGAGGGACTCCACGTCCTTCTGCACGCCCTTCTGCCGGATGTACTCCTCTTGCAGCAGCGCACCCACCTTGGTCAGCACGCTGCCCGTCGCCCCCGTCACAACCTCCATATCTACCCTTGGCCTGAACAAAATTAGATCCCCAGCGGAGCAGGCTTCTACTACTTGATAGGCAGCGAGTCGCTTGCTTGCTAGCTACCTGCACTACTTGTGCTTTGAGTCGCTTGCTTGCTAGCTCGTACTTTTAGCCACAATCACCAGCACTCCCCCCCCCCCCCCCCCCCCCCCCCCCCAAAAAAAAGGGATTTAGGTAGTGTATGAACTCACTTCGCCCAAGGAGAATCTTTTCTCACATGCGGATCAAACAAAAACCAAGGGGTAGAGGTGACCAAGACCATGTATCCTATGTCTAGTCTTTCTTTCGTGTTCTAACCATCTGTCCGTATGTGTATATGTATATAAAATAAGAGCAACTTGTTTAGGATTTCCAAAAAAATATGCCAGCCGCCACTATTGACTCATTGTTTGAACATACGAGGTACGCAAGCGTGTATAATCTAGTTTGAGGCAGGTGAGAAAGGACCGGCCGGGCTGTGTTGACACTCAAACCAAATTCCGTTCATTCTGATAACTTATATCGATCAACGACATCGATAAAAACGATCGCTCGCTCAAATAGTGACTATGCCGGCCTGTTCCTTTTTTTTTCAGGTATACGTCCTGGAAGACGTATCGGTTTCATAGAAGAAGAGCCAAGAGGCTAAGTTACAATGCGTCTGGCACGAGGGCTCAGTACGCCATCCACCCCAAACAGAGAAAGACTACTCGCGGCCCTCCCACCTATCCATTAGTCGAAGGCTACCTTGAAACAGCCCCGCCGCACACCACAGCTGGGCTTCTTCAACAATCAACGAAGAGACTCTCTGCGTTGATGGTCGAAGCCCATCGAATACAATCCCGTTACGGTACCTCCAGAGGCACCAACAGACTAAGTTGATGCCCGTCCACCAGTCCTTCCTGTCAGGACCGCCTCCCCGCCTAGCGGGCAGCCAAATCCGCAGTGTGTCTCCCGCTGAGGGAGTCCAGTCCGGCCCTCCCCATCTGGTGAAGAATGTGTGCCATATCTCCCGCGCGAAGGCGCAACCCAGGAGGTTGTCAATGTCTTCCCCTTGCTGGTCACAGAAGGGGCATGTCGAAGGGTGCGGCAACCCCCTGCGGCTCAGTCTATCTGCTGTCCAACATCTGTTCCTCAAGGTCAGCCACTGAAAGACCTTACATTTATTTGGCGCTCGAGAAAGCCAAATTTGTTGAGCGCCTGCGAGCCTCGTCGACCCCTGGAAAAGGGCCCTATAGGCAGACCGTGCCGAATAAGAGCGGCTGGCCTCCCAGTTCCACCTGAGCTCATCTTCCCTCCCTTCCGTGAGGGTGATCTCCGCCAACAGCTCGGCCAACCCAAACAATTCGCGGATCTCGAGGGCGTTTAGGTCTATGGGCACGTCCTCCAGCCAATCCCCGGCAAGCCCCTCTCTGACCGCCCTGGACGAGCGGGCCCTTTTGGACACCAACGACAGGAGGTTCGGCGCCAAGTCCTTAAAGCGCCCACTCTCCAACCATCTATCCGTCCAGAAGAGAGTGGATGCGCCATCGCCTAGAACTGATAAAGTCGCAGCGTCAAACAAAGCTTTTGCTTCCCGCGGCACTTGGATATTAAACTCCTTCCAAGGCTTGGAAGCGTCCGTTCGACCAAGCCAGAGCCACCCTGCCCTCAACGCCAGGTTCATCTTTCGCAGGTTTGGTACACCGAGCCCCCCGAGGGATTTAGGCATGCAAACCCTATCCCATGCGACAAGACAGTGCCCTCCACGGACGTCTTTGCGTCCTTTCCACCGGAAGCCTCTGAGGATCTTGTCTATGTCGGCGAGTGTCTTCATAGGCAGGTCAAGAGACATCATGGAGAAGATACACACTGCCGACAGCGTAGTCTTGATCAGCTCCAGCCGTCCTCCTCGGTTAAGTAGGCCCGCCTGCCAATTGGGGAGGTAACCTGCGATGGAGTCCACCAGATACCGGAGCTGTTCAGCCGAGGGCTTCCTGAGAGCCAGGGGAAGGCCTAGATAGCGCAGGGGAAAAGGGAGGATCTGATAGCGCAACTCCCTTGTGACCAGCTCTGCTTCGACACCACCATAGCGGATCAAGTGCGAGAGCATTTGCCCAAATTTGTTTGCAGCCCGGACGCCGCGCCAAAATCTCCCACTAGAATCCGAAGACCTTCAGATCCCGAGCGGTGGGGCGCAAGAAAGTTACGACGTCATCCGCATAGATGGCCGTACGGTGATGGAGCCCTGTTCTGGCCATCTGGTCCAGCAATCCACGAGTCGTAGCCCACTCAATCAGAAGGTGGAGCACCTCCATGGCCATGATGAAAAGTTGGGGCGATAGGGGATCTCCCTGTCGCAACCCCCGCCCGACGAAGATCTTGGAGCCCGGCCGACCGTTGAGGAGGATCCTCGTGGAAGCCGTGGACAATAGTCCACAGATAGTGGAAAGCAGTCGATCGCCGAATCCCAACCTCTTCAATACCTCCAGCAAGAAGGCCCAGCTCACAATGTCAAAGGCCTTGGTTATATCAAGCTTAAGCAGGACCGCTGCTGTGCCCAAACTATGCAGTTTGCGGACAGTACCTTGGACCGTCATGAAGTTGTCATGAAGACACCGTCCACGCACAAAAGCACTCTGATGCCGCCCCACTAGCTGCGGCAGGACCGGGGTCACCCTGTTCGAGACCACCTTAGAAACCAACTTGGCTAAGCTATGGACCAGATTGATCGGTCAAAAATCTCTAATCTCCTCTGCCCCGTCCTTTTTGGGTAGCAGGGTGAGAAGGGCCTGGTTCACTACGCCAAATCCACGTGTATCTGGGCGATCAAGCGAGCCGAACGCGGCCATGACGTCCGCTCTAATGGTCTCCCAGCAGGCGACGTAGAACCTGTTGCTGAACCCGTCCGGCCCCGGGCATTTATCCAACGGCATACTCCGGATGGCCTCCCAGATCTCAGTGTCTGTGAAGTCACCTTCCAGGTGGCCCAAATCTACGGCCGGTAGGCCCAACTGGTCGAGTGCTAAAGAAAAAGGTATGTCGACTTCCACGCCTAGGAGCTCATCAAAGAAGTCATCCACCGCTTCGGCTTTCTCATCGTGCTCTGAGCGTCTAACCCCATCAACCATTAGATGATTAATGAAGTTTTTCTTACGCCTGTGGCTAGGCTAGCATGCAGGTGGAAGAATTTGGTACACGTGTCACCTTCTTTAATCCACATGACCCTGGCTCTCTGTCTGGCCAGTGTCCTTTCCAACGAGGCAAGCCCCAAAAGTTTCCCTTTGAGCAGTCGCCGGAGACCCTGCTCCCCCTCCGACAGTTGTCGACGGTCCATGGCTTTGTCAAGGCAAATCACAAACTGGTTCTCTTTTAACTTTGTTGTTTGCAGGGCATGCATGCATATTATCTCTCTCCAGGTCCGCTTGGTCTATCAAAAGAACCTCTCTACAGTTAACCATGTGTAAGGAGGATATATGGAGATAGCTAATTTAAACATATATAAATACGATAATTATGTTGAACAATGTAATCAGTATAGGAGCCGGTATAGAGTAGTACTCTACCCGGACTCGTATACGAACCTGTAATACCCACGTGTGGGCTTTTTCACACAATATAACACGTAGCCCGGCCCGAGGCAAAGGGCACGGTTCCTCTCTCGATTCACATGGTATCAGAGCCGGCCTCCGGCGTCTAGCTAGATCCGATCTACACAAACCCTCGAAAACCTCCCGCCGGTGATCACCGGTGCAGGACCCCGAAGAACCCTAGAACCTAGACAACCAAGCAAAGATCAAACAACCACGGCGTGCTCTCTCTCGTCGCAGCAACGACAAACACCAACTCAACAACCCACCCTCCCAACAACCCGAAAAACCCTAGCCTTTTGTTCGAGCTGATGGGGTCTTCATCGACGGCTGCTTCCCTAGCTTCTGCTCTCGGTTCCCCTCCGACAGAAAAGCTTTCCCGAGAAAACTACTTGTTTTGGAAGGCTCAAGTTCTTCCAGCTGTGCGTGGTGCCCAAGTCATGGGACTACTTGATGGTTCCGACTCCGCCCCGCCAAAGATGATTGAGAAAGAAGATGCAGAGAAGAAAACGGTCGCCGTTCCCAATCCGGCGTATGATGTCTGGATCGCTCGCGATCAAACCCTGCTGAGCTACCTCGTCAAAGGTCTCGGCCTGGATCTCCTTGCCCAAGTCATTGGACTTGATCACTCCCATGAGGTATGGGCTGCTGTTGATGGACTATTTTCATCTCAATCTCGTGCTCGTATAAATATGTTGCGTGGAGCTCTTAGCAACACCAAGAAGATGACCATGCCGGCTGCCCAATACATTGCCAAGATGAAGAGCTTTGTCTCTGAATTAGTTGCTACTGGTAAGATTGTTGATGACGATGAGTTAAAAGGCTATATCCTTGCCGGTTTAGATGGTGACTACACCCCTTTTGTGGCTTCTATTAATGCCGTTCCGAGTACCACTTTGACTGATATGTGTGCCCAGTTGCAAGCATATGATTATCGCCAGTCCTCTCTCTCCGAATCGGGTCAGAATACATCGGTTTTTCAGTCCTCCGCTAATGCAGCAAATCGCACCGGTACTGGTTCCTCTCATCGCGATGACCATGGACAGCAGCAGCCCCGTCGTGATGGTTCTGGAAATTTTCGTGACGGGTACCGTGACACATCTGGATACAGAGATGGCGGTGGCTATCGCCGCAATTATGGGGGGCAGTACAGGCGTGATGATCAGTATCGTGACAGAGACAATGGTGGTGGCGGTGGTCAGTACCGCCGAGATGATTATAGGCGAGATGACTATAGGCGTGATGATCGCCGTGATGACTATAGACGCGATGATCGTCGTGATGATGGTGGCTACCGTCGTGATGGTGGTGGTCATTTTCGTGATGACCGTGGTGCGCCCAAGGGGGGCCGTGGTCGTGGTCGCACTCCTACTCCCTTTATGGATATCACTTGCCAAATTTGCAAGAAATATGGGCACCCCGCAAGTGACTGTTGGTGGCGTTATGAGGAGAGAAGAGATGATGATGAGGACAACAATCGCAATGGGAATACAAAAGGAGCATATGGTGTGGACACTAATTGGTATATGAACACTGGAGCCACCGACCACATTACTGGAGAGTTGAACAAACTGCACACTCGTGATAATTACAGAGGCAATGATCAAGTCCACAATGCTAGTGGCACAGGTATGACAATACAGCATATTGGTCATTCAACATTACATAACCCTCATAGTTCCTTGCAATTACGCAATATTCTTCATGTTCCTTGTGCCACCAAAAATCTTCTATCCGCTCATAAACTTGCTTTAGATAACAATGTATTTGTTGAGTTTCACCCTTTTTTCTTTTTGATCAAGGATCAGGAAACTAAGGAAATTCTATTTAGAGGTCCCTGTCATGGCGGCTTGTATCCACTCATTCCCACTGCTTCCAAGACAGACAAGCATGCTTTCATCACCACCAAGCCATCTTCATCCACCTGGCATCGTCGATTAGGACATCCATCGTCATTTATTTTTCAACAAGTTATTAGGACGAATAATCTCTCGCATTCCCCAGAAATAAATCCATATGTGTGTGATCCATGTCAACAAGCAAAGAGTCATCAATTACCATATCCTACTTCTACTAGTGTGTCCACTGTTCCTCTAGAACAAGTGTTTTCTGATGTTTGGGGTCCAGCTCCAGCCTCTGTTGGCAAACACCAGTATTATGTAAGCTTTATTGATGATTATAGCAAGTTTACTTGGATTTATTTGCTCAAAAATAGACATGAAGTGTATCAAGTCTTTCTTAACTTCCAACAACTTGTTGAACGAAAATTTGTTGGGAATATGCCCTAGAGGCAATCATAGATGATGTAATTCCCAATGTATTCATAAAGTTATTAAGTTGTCCTTTGGTTTGAACATCTGATATATGTCATTGAATATGTGATTCGATTGTGGAACTATGTATTCATGTTGTTCATACTAATTGTCCTTGGTCGTTAAGGTTGTGCTGGACACACACCCTAGACTAATGTGAGTGTTGGCTGATGACACGGTTCCACTTGTCATGGGCATGGTGATGCCATTCCAACGTTCACGGACTTGGCTAAAGAGTTTAGCAAGTCGGACTGACCCACATTGAGATGCAACGATCAAGTCGTCATTTGCATGTCTCAATCAATATAATCCTTAGACCTGAGGTTGTCGCACAATCCGAGTTGTGGATCACCGACTTAGGTTTTGTCAAACGTTGTTCTGTGACAAGGCAACTATAAAGGCAGAGTTCGGGTCGAATGAGAAGCAAGCCGCGTGATGTGGATAATCAAGATGGGATTTTGCCCCTCCTAATGGAGAGATATTCTCTGGGCCCTCTCGAGTGATATGATTCAGGAAGCATGGCCATGCGCGACTCAGTTAAGTGTTAACTGTGTCGGTTGACTAAGAGTTAGTCAGATGAATCGCATATCACGGATCGAGAAGAGAGTTGAACTATTTAAGGGATGACGATAAATCGTCTATAGTTCGACAAGGTATATCGTGAGGCAAAAAGGACTAAGATGAATATCACATTGAAAGGTATGTCGTCATGACTCAATGGTACTTGGGAGTCGGCACGTTCTGCTAGGAGCCGCTACCGATTGATCGATTGGGAGTTGGACTCCAATCGTGTCCAAGTCGCCATGAGCCTGCAGGGTCGCACACTTAAGAGCGGGAGCAAGTATTGGTTGGGTTGGACCCGAACCGGAAATGGACTGAGTTAGTGAGTCGGACTCACAGAGGGAATGGGCCACAAGTGTTGTGCAGCCCATTACCATACGCTATATAAAGAGGGGCGCAGGTTGCCCAACGGGCACGTTAGTCCACTCTCCCATGCGTTGGGAACCCTAGCCTCACTCAGTCCAGCCGCCGCACCGGACCTAGCAGTCCGCTGTCGGAGCTCCTCCTCGTACGTGTGGATACCGGCAGAGGTGTTGTACGTTCAGCACTTCGACGTTCGAGGGTTGGATCGGCCGGATCGGATCGTGGGACTTCACTGCCCCGACGCGCTGCATCAATAATCCGCACCTGCGCGTCTAGTGGTAATACTCGTGGCCTTCTACCTCGGCTAGATCTTGGGAGTACCGCGTAGGAATTTTTTTCGTTTATCTCTACGCGTCCTAACAGTGGTATCAGAGCGGTAGTTTCTGGTATTAGGCCCGAGATCCGTACATATGTGATATGTAGTTAGCGTTAGATGTGATCTAATTGCTGTTTTGGTGGTCGGTCTATGAGATAGATCGGTTTTGTACAAGGTTGATTGGATCAATCGTACTCGGGGTTAATGGATGATCAGGTTTCCGTGATCATACTGCTAAGGTCGTGGAACAACTTACCCCTACCGGTCGGTTTCCGCCATCGGGGTATACCGTGACACATAAATCCAATTGCGGTGATCGAAGATCAAAGAGTTTGGTCGAATCGGAATACTGATCAGATTCGGGTAAAATCGTTTTATCCGGTGAAGAAATCCATGATCGGAATGCAGATGAGATCTGCGTTTTCCGAAATCATTGGGCGCCTTAGATGTCGTTGCGAGTTTCACAATGCCGGTAGATATCGTATCTATGCATAACTTGTTTTTGCAGGAAGTTGTGAATGGTATGGCTTATGTGCATATGATGTGTGTAATCCATACATGATCTGCGTATCATGTTTTTGTCAGCCGGCTGGAGCCTAGGTGCTGTCATTTTATTGTATACCGGCCTGCGTGTCGGATTCTCTATGTAAATTTTAATTTACTAGCTAGTGTAGCTTGTTGGAGAACCCGGTGGCATGCAAGTCGATGTACAAGTCGGCTACATGGAGTAAGAGGGCATGTGACAAGAGTTGGCACGAGTCGACTTACAAGCTTCGTGGAGATGGAGATCACCATGAAGAGAGCCATACCATTTCACATTATAATTGCTTTATTTGTGTTATTGTTATGTCTCCATTTACCTCTATTTAGATAGTTGGTAGATTTTTTAATCCCTCAAAGAAGGTCTAGTCGGTCGCCCCGCCAGTGCTGCACCATCACAAGTCGGACATTCTTGGTAGTGGGCTCATAAAATTGAGGTGCTACCAATTCTTTCCGGTTAGATGGGTTTGAGTCGGACTCTTACAAGCAGAAGCACTTGGTAATCTAGACGAGTCCATCACAACGGTTGTGGGGCTCGGCGCGAGGAAGGTTGGGAGCCGGGGCATGTGATGCCACCCAACTAACAGGAGTCGTATAGGGATACGATTGGCAAGGTGTTGCCTACCTAGATCACTTGACGGCTAGCGGTGATGCTAAAGCTCACTAGTCGGCTTGCTTATTTAGGATCTTGAATCACTTAGCAACCATCGGAGGGATGTTGGTTCTAGTGGGAGCATAAGTATTAAAGCGTTTAATATGCCTGCTCTTTTATGAATACATGTCTTAAGTGTTTTTGCATATTTTCTGTTGTAGATCAATGGCACCTAGCAACCTTCCTCAGTTGTCCGCGTTTGCGTTGAGGTCAATCCTAGAGAAAGATAAGCTTAATGGAACTAATTTCACCAACTGGTATCGTAATCTGAGGATAGTCCTCAAGCATGACAAGAAAGAACATGTTCTAGAAACTCCACTTCCAGATGAGCCTGATGACGATGCGACTGTCGCTGTCATGAATGCCTACCGTAAGGCTAGAGATGAGTCTACGGAAATCAGCTGTCTTATGCTTGCACACATGGAACCGGACTTGCAGCAGCAGTTCGAGAATGTTGAGGCCTACGATATGATCGAAAGCCTCAAAAGTATGTTCCAGGCTCAAGCAAAGACTGAGAGGTATCAAGTCTCTCAAGCTTTGCTTGGCTGTAAGCTGAAAGACGGCGATCCACTGAGTCCGCATGTAATCAAGATGATTGGTTACATACAGTCTTTGGATCGGCTGGGCTTCCCAATTAACGAAGAGTTCGCTACTGATATAATTCTGAACTCTCTTCCTAGTGCGTATGGTTCGTTCATCTCGAACTACCATATGCATGGTATGGATAAGAGTATCACTGAATTACATGGGATGCTCAAAACGGCAGAGGCTGATATCAAGAAAGGCACCAGTCAAGTGTTGATGGTGCAGAATAAGGCTAAGTTCAAGAAGAGTTCTTGGACTAAGAAGAAGAAGGATAAGTTAGGAGGTAGCGCCCATGGCCCTGTCCAGAGTGCTCCCTCAATGACTAAGCCTTCTCCTACAGCCGGAGCCAACTGCTTTTATTGCAAGCAAGATGGCCACTGGAAGAGGAACTGCACCAAGTATTTGGCTGACAGAGCCAAGAGTGGAGGTGTGACTTCCAACTCAGGTACGCTTGTGTGCAATGTTATAGACATTTATCTTGCTGATGCACCTAATAGTTCTTGGGTATATGATACCGGATCAGTTATTCACATATGCAACTCGTTGCAGGGACTGGTAAGAACTAGGAGCGTGGCAAGAGGAGAGGTTGACATTCGGGTCGGCAACAAGGCGAGAGTCGCCGCGTTGGAAGTCGGCACGATGCAACTTCATTTCCTTCAGGATTTATTTTGGAACTAAATAATTGTTATTATGTTCCAGCGCTTAGTCGAAACATTATTTCCGCCTCATGTTTGATGAGACAAGGTTATGAGTCGAATATTAAGAATAATGGTTGTTCTTTATATTTGAAAGATATGTTTCATGGCTTTGCACCCGTTCAGAACGGGTTATTTATTTTAAATCTTGATAGTGAATCGGTCTATAACATAAAAGTTAAAAGGTTGAAACCAAATGATCTGAATATGACTTACTTTTGGCATTGTCGGCTTGGTCATATAAGTTGGAAGCGCATGAAGAAGCTCCATGATGATGGACTTCTAACTTCGTTTGACTTAGAGTCATTCGAGACATGCGAATCATGCCTACTAGGCAAGATGACCAAGACACCTTTTGCAAGGAGTTGTGAAAGGGCGTCCGACTTGTTGGAACTAATACATAGTGATGTATGTGGTCCAATGAGCACGACAGCCAGAGGTGGTTATGAGTACTTCATTACCTTCACTGATGATTTGAGTAGGTATGGATATATCTATTTAATGAAACACAAGTCGGAAGCCTTTGAAAAGTTTAAGGAATTCCAGAGTGAGGTACAAAATCAGCTCGGCAAGAAAATAAAGTTTCTACGGTCGGACCGTGGAGGCGAGTACATGAGCCATGAGTTTGATGACCATCTAAAGAGTTGTGGAATAGTTCCTCAACTCACTCCGCCGGGTACACCGCAGAGAAACGGTGTATCGGAACGGAGAAATCGGACCTTGTTGGACATGGTACGATCAATGATGAGTCGGACAGATCTACCTTTATCATTTTGGGGTTATTGTCTAGAAACTGCAGCTTTCACACTAAACAGAGTACCATCAAAGTCAGTAGAGAAGACACCACATGAGATGTGGACTGGTAAAAAGCCAAGTTTGTCTTTTCTTAAGATTTGGGGTTGTGAAGCATTTGTCAAGCGACTTCAGTCAGACAAGCTCACGCCCAAGTCGGATAAGTGTATTTTCGTGGGGTGTCCGAGGGAAACCTTGGGGTACTACTTCTACAACCGGGAAGAGGGCAAAGTGTTTGTCGCTCGGAATGGTGTCTTCCTTGAGAAAGAGTTTCTCGGTCGGGAAGTCAGTGGGAGCACAGTGCAACTCGAAGAAATTCGAGAGGAACCGGCTAGGGGCGAGTCGGCGAACGCCTTGGAGGCTGAGCTGGTCGTGGTACCTACACCGGTAACAGCACCTGAACCACGGAGATCTGCCAGATTACAGAGTGCTCGAGATGTTTTACTGTTAGACAGTAATGAGCCGGCAACTTATTCGGAAGCGATGGTGGGATCTGATTCCGAGTCATGGCTTGGAGCCATGAGATCCGAGTTAAAGTCCATGGATGAAAACCAAGTTTGGAATTTGGTTGATCTGCCTGACGGTGGAAGACCCGTCGAGTGCAAATGGGTCTTTAAGAAGAAAATTGATATGGATGGAAATATTTCCGTCTATAAAGCACGACTTGTCGCGAAGGGGTTCCGACAGGTTCAAGGAGTTGACTACGACGAGACCTTCTCGCCCGTAGCGATGCTTAAATCAATTCGGATCATGTTAGCCATAGCAGCCTATTTCGACTATGAGATATGGCAGATGGATGTCAAGACGGCTTTCCTTAATGGAAATTTAACTGAGGACGTGTATATGATACAGCCCGAAGGTTTTGTCGATCCAGCTAACGCTGACAAGGTATGCAAACTTCAGAAATCCATTTATGGGTTGAAGCAAGCATCTCGGAGTTGGAACATTCGCTTTGATGAGGTAGTCAAATCGTTTGGCTTCATCAAGAGCGATCATGATTCTTGTTTATACAAGAAGTTTAGTGGGAGCAAAGTAAATTTTCTTATCTTATATGTGGATGACATATTACTGATTGGAAATGATGTCATGATGTTGCAAGAAACCAAAGAGTCATTGGAAAGGAGTTTCTCAATGAAGGATTTGGGTGAGAAAACTTACATATTAGGAATCAAGATCTATAGAGATAGATCAAGGCGGCTCATTGGATTGAGTCAGAGTACTTATCTGGACAAGGTTTTGAAGAAATTCAAAATGGAAGAGTCCAAGAAGGGATTTTTACCGATGTCCCATGGCATAAAACTTAGCAAGACTCAATGTCCTTCGACGACTGATGAGCGAAGTCAGATGAGTGTGATTCCGTATGCTTCGGCAATCGGATCCATCATGTATGCCATGATTTGTACTAGGCCAGATGTTTCCTATGCTCTAAGTGTTACGAGCAGATACCAGGCTGACCCTGGCAAAGCCCACTGGGCAGCGGTTAAAAACATTCTTAAGTATTTGAGAAATACTAAGGAAATGTTCCTAGTTTATGGAGGTGATGAGGAATTCAGTGTAAAGGGTTACACGGATGCGAGTTATCTCACCGACTCGGATGATTCTCGTTCACAATCTGGATACGTGTTCGTGATGAACGGAGGGGCTGTGAGCTGGAAGAGTTCCAAGCAAGATACGGTGTCTGCATCTACAACAGAGGCTGAGTATATTGCTGCCTCAGAGGCGGCAAAGGAAGCTGTTTGGATCAGGAACCTCCTGATTGATCTTGGTGTGGTTCAGGGCGCGTCCAATCCTTTGGACGTATATTGTGACAACAACGGTGCTATCGCACAGGCCAAGGAACCTAGACAACACCAGAAGAACAAACATATACTCATGCGGTACCACCTCATTCGCCAGTTTGTCGAACAAGGTGATATCAAGTTATGCAAAGTACACACGGATGCAAACATTGCAGATCCGTTGACAAAGGCGCTACCACAGCCTAAGCATGAGGCGCACACGAGAGGTATGGGCATTAGATGCCTAGGCATATGATGCCAGGATGATTGACTCTAGTGCAAGTGGGAGACTGTTGGGAATATGCCCTAGAGGCAATCATAGATGATGTAATTCCCAATGTATTCATAAAGTTATTAAGTTGTCCTTTGGTTTGAACATCTGATATATGTCATTGAATATGTGATTCGATTGTGGAACTATGTATTCATGTTGTTCATACTAATTGTCCTTGGTCGTTAAGGTTGTGCTGGACACACACCCTAGACTAATGTGAGTGTTGGCTGATGACACGGTTCCACTTGTCATGGCCATGGTGATGCCATTCCAACGTTCACGGACTTGGCTAAAGAGTTTAGCAAGTCGGACTGACCCACATTGAGATGCAACGATCAAGTCGTCATTTGCATGTCTCAATCAATGTAATCCTTAGACCTGAGGTTGTCGCACAATCCGAGCTGTGGATCACCGACTTAGGTTCTGTCAAACGTTGTTCTGTGACAAGGCAACTATAAAGGCAGAGTTCGGGTCGAATGAGAAGCAAGCTGCGTGATGTGGATAATCAAGATGGGATTTTGCCCCTCCTAATGTAGAGATATTCTCTGGGCCCTCTCGAGTGATATGATTCAGGAAGCATGGCCATGCGCGACTCAGTTAAGTGTTAACTGTGTCGTTTGACTAAGAGTTAGTCAGATGAATCGCATATCACGGATCGAGAAGAGAGTTGAACTATTTAAGGGATGACGATAAATCGTCTATAGTTCGACAAGGTATATCGTGAGGCAAAAAGGACTAAGATGAATATCACATTGAAAGGTATGTCGTCATGACTCAATGGTACTTGGGAGTCGGCACGTTCTGCTAGGAGCCGCTACCGATTGATCGATTGGGAGTTGGACTCCAATCGTGTCCAAGTCGCCATGAGCCTGCAGGGTCGCACACTTAAGAGCGGGAGCAAGTATTGGTTGGGTTGGACCCGAACCGGAAATGGACTGAGTTAGTGAGTCGGACTCACAGAGGGAATGGGCCACAAGTGTTGTGCAGCCCATTACCATACGCTATATAAAGAGGGGCGCAGGTTGCCCAACGGGCACGTTAGTCCACTCTCCCATGCGTTGGGAACCCTAGCCCCACTCAGTCCAGCCGCCGCACCGGACCTAGCAGTCCGCCGTCGGAGCTCCTTCTCGTACGTGTGGATACCGGCAGAGGTGCTGTACGTTCAGCACTTCGACGTTCGAGGGTTGGATCGGCCGGATCGGATCGTGGGACTTCACTGCCCCGACGCGCTGCATCAATAATCCGCACCTGCGCGTCTAGTGGTAATACTCGTGGCCTTCTACCTCGGCTAGATCTTGGGAGTACCGCGTAGGAATTTTTTTCGTTTATCTCTACGCGTCCCAACAAAATTTGGCCGCAAAATCATCACCATGCAAACTGATTGGGGTGGTGAGTATGAAAAGCTTCATGGCTTCTTTCAAAAAGTTGGCATTACACATCATGTTTCGTGTCCACATGCACATCAACAAAATGGTTCAGCTGAGATAAAACATAGACACATTGTCGAGGTTGGCCTTGCTCTTCTTGCTAATGCTTCTATGCCCTTGAAATTTTGGGATGAAGCATTTCTCACTGCCACTTTTCTTATAAACTTGCTTCCTACCAAAGTTCTTAAACTTGAATCTCCAGCTGAAAAACTTCTTCAAGTCAAACCAAATTATGATGCCCTTCGTGTTTTTGGTTGTGCATGTTGGCCTAATCTTCGTCCATATAACACACGCAAACTCTCTTTTAGATCCAAACAGTGTGTTTTTATGGGGTATAGCCCTCGACATAAGGGAGTTAAATGTCTTGATGTCTCCACTGGCAGTGTCTATATCTTCCGAGATGTTGTTTTTGATGAAAACATCTTTCCTTTCAAAAGTCTACATCCCAATGCCGGTGCCCAACTCCGTGCAGAAATTTTGCTTTTGCCCGAGTCATTAATCACTTCTAATGAGGGTGTACATGTTGATGATCAATTGCATATTGTCCCTGTAACTGATACTATAACGGGTGCTACTGAGTTTCCTGCAGATGCTCCTCAAAATTCTGCAGGTTTTGGTGAAAATTTGAGTACAAATGGTGATTCCAGTGAAGAATTAGAGCAAGATTCGCTCAGCACGTCTACCGAGGATGATTCGTCTGCCAGTGAACATTCTGCTGCCAGCCAATCTGCCTCGAATAACGGGGACGCATCCCCCTCGGCTGCCGCAACCCCGCCGAGCCACTCACCTGCTGCCACGCCGCCCTCCTCGCGTAGCGTGGCCGGCCGCCGTGGACCCCACCCACGTGATGTTGCGCGCGGGACGCGCTCTCCCGCCTCGGAGGCTCGCACACCTGCCGACAGCAGCAGCGGTCCCATGCATGCGGACACGGACAAACAGGTCCACACGGACGACGAGGAAGATCCTTCCTCTGCCTCTGCTACCGACAGCACCAGCCCGGGATCTTCTGTGGCAAACGATTCTGAGCACACTGCTGTGCCTGCTGTTTCTCCTCCTCGCACCCGGCTTCAAAAAGGTATCAAAAATCCGAAAAAATGGACTGATGGAACTATTCCGTATGGGAAAAAGTGGACTGGTAGCATTGTTCGCTATGGCATGTACACTTCTATAGGCGAGCCAAGTAATCTTGTGGAGGCACTTGGTGATGACAAATGGAAGAAGGCAATGGAGGAAGAATATCAAGCACTATTGGACAATAAAACCTGGCATCTTGTTCCTTCTCATGGCAACAAAAACTTAATAGATTGCAAGTGGGTTTACCGTATCAAAAGGCATTCTGATGGCACTATTGAACGCTACAAGGCACGTCTCGTTGCGAAAGGATTTAAACAAAGGTACGGTATTGATTATGAGGACACTTTTAGTCCTGTGGTTAAGGCAGCTACTGTAAGGCTTGTTATTGCTATATCTGTGTCTCAAGGATGGAACCTAAGACAGCTAGACGTGAAGAACGCGTTTCTTCATGGCGTTCTGGAGGAAGAAGTGTATACGAGACAACCTCCTGGGTTTAAGGATCCTCGTTTTCCGCATCATATTTGCAAATTGGATAAATCTCTTTATGGTCTCAAACAGGCTCCACGTGCTTGGTATTCTCGGTTAAGCTCAAAGTTACAGGATCTTGGCTTCATACCTTCCAAGGCTGACACATCTTTATTCCTTTTTAATCAGTCAGGTATCACCATGTTTATTCTCATATATGTTGATGACATCATTGTGGCTAGTTCTTCTGATCATGCTACAACAGTTCTGCTTAAAAATCTGGGTACATGCTTTGCACTCAAGGATCTTGGTGATTTACACTTCTTTTTGGGTATTGAGGTTAAGAGGTGCTCTAGTGGGATAACCTTAACTCAAGAGAAATATGCTGTTGATTTGTTGAAGAAAATTGGAATGCAACATTGCACCACTTGTCCTACTCCATTGTCGATTCCAGATAAGTTATCCTTGACAGATGGAACTGCTCTTGATTCTGAGGATAGCACTAACTACAGAAGTATTGTTGGAGCATTACAGTATTTGACACTTACACGTCCTGATTTATCCTTCTCGGTGAACAAAGTATGCCAGTATCTTCATGCACCTACCACTAGCCATTGGACAACAGTTAAGTGTATCCTTTGTTATGTTAAAGGTACAATTGACATTGGACTTACGTTTCAGAGATCTCCTTCCACTCTTCTTAGTGGTTTTTCAGATGCAGACTGGACATGGTGCCTAGATGACAGACGTTCTACTGGTGGTTTTGCTGTTTTCTTTGGACCTAATTTGATCTCATGGAGTGCTCGTAAACAAGCAACAGTTTCACGATCTAGTACTGAAGCCGGATATAAAGCACTTGCTAATTCCACAGCTGAGTTGATTTGGGTTGAAGCTTTGGTTAAAGAATTGGGAGTTCCACTTCAGCAACGTCCTTGTCTTTGGTGTGATAATCTTGGTGCCACATATTTGTCTGCAAATCCAGTGTTTCATGCCAGGACGAAGCATATTGAGATTGCTTATCATTTTGTCCGTGAGCGTGTTGCTGCTAAACTTCTGGATATCAAGTTCATCTCTATTAAAGATCAAATTGCAGATGGCTTTACTAAAGTGTTAGGAGTTAAGGACTTAGATGAATTTAAGCGTAATCTAAACCTCTCTCGTGGTTTAGATTAAGGGGGGGTGTTGAACAATGTAATCAGTATAGGAGCCGGTATAGAGTAGTACTCTACCCGGACTCGTATACGAACCTGTAATACCCACGTGTGGGGTTTTTCACACAATATAACACGTAGCCCGGCCCGAGGCAAAGGGCACGGTTCCTCTCTCGATTCACAAATTAGTGGCTTGGTAAGAAGTCTTAGTGCTACGCTAACAAATTCATTGTAGCATGTACTAGTGTTTGCCATATAGTGAATTATAGCATGGCGATGGATCTCGCCGCCATTGTGAGATCTGAACCTGGATAAACTTTGTGCAATCCCCTCACTGGAATTCTCCATTCTACTCTCAGGCGCATGTCTCCCTACTTCGGCATGCGATACCGATACCACAACACTACATGTACTACTTGTGTTTGAATCGCTTGCCAGTTAGGTCGTGCTTTTGGCCACAACCACCAGCCCATGCCTTCAGGGAAAAAAAGTTTCAGGTAGTGTATGAACTCCATCGCCTAAGGAGAATCTTTCGTGACCTTTTTTTCAAAATGGGGAAGCCTACTCTGCATCGAAGAGATGCATATATAGAGCTTATATTTGAGATGCATAGGCCTTTATTTGAGAATCTTTCGTGACATGCAGATCAACTAAAAAACAAGAGGTAGAGCTGACAAAGCCTTGGTATCCTGTGTCTCTTATTAAGTTAACTAACCCATCTATCCATATGTGTGTGCATATAAAGTAAGAGCAACTTGTTTAGGATTTCCAAAACAATTGCCAGCCGCCTGCAACTATGTACTCTGCTCAGATAAAATAGTGTTCCAAACTTCTGTCTTGGTGTGTCCGTTGGATTTGGTAGCCGTCCTAATCAAGTCCAATTCAGAATTATTAATATACTATATATTGGTCCATCTATCTATCATATATACTAAAAGCATAATAATATTGGGGACTTTTTTTTGAGACACCAGGTTAATCCATATTACCAGGTTAATACGGGGTAGAGGTGACCAAGACCTTGTATCCTATGTCTAGTCTTTCTTTCGTGTTCTAACCATCTGTCTATATGTGTATGTATATAAAATAAGAGCAACTTGTTTAGTATTTCTAAAGCAAATGCCAGCTGCTTGCAACTATGTACTCACTATTGTATTATAGCTCAGATAAAATAAGTTTTATGCACTATTCTCCAAACTTGTCTCTTGATTTTTCTGTTGGAGTGGGTGACCGGCCTAATCAAGTCCAAATCATAATTAATAATATAATCTTGACTCATTGTTTGAATAGACGATAACCGTGGTATGCAAGCCTGTATATTTACAACCTAGTTTGATGAGGGAGGTAAAGAAGAATTGGGCTGTGTTGACACTCAAACAAAATTCCATTCATCCTGGTAACTAATATCGATCAACAATAAATCGCTTGCTAGCTAGCTACCTGCACTACTTGTGTTTGAGTCGCTTGCTAGCTAGAAAGTCCTTTTAGCCACAACCACCAGGACTTTCCTTAAGGGAAAAAAAGATTTAAGTGAACTCACTTCGCCTAAGGGAGATTCTATCCTCACATGCAGATGAAACAAAAACCAAGGGGTAGAGGTGATCAAGACCTGGTTTCCTCTGTCTGGTCTTTCTTTCGTATTCTAAACTCTAACCATGTGTGTATGTATATAATATAAGAGCAACCTGTTTAGGATTTCCAAAACAAATGTGTTGTATTATCTCAGATAAAATATGATCTATGCATTTTTTTTTCCATAGGTGTCTCTTGATGTGTCTGTTGGACGCGGTGACCTTCCTCGTTGAGTCCAATTAAGAATTAATAATATAGTAGCAAACAGTGACCCGTGCGTTGCAACCGAGAAAAAAATCTAGACCGCAAAAGTAGCCCTTTCTGGTAATTATTCCCAGACCAGAACACAAAAAACAAAATAATGCATGTCCAAAGCAAATGGAAAATAGACCCATCTTCATTTTCGAACTATATAATAAATTTTGAAGGAATTATGGCTATATTTATTTTTAATTTTCTTCTAGAATTTCTATTTGTTTGTATTGATATTTTTAATCCAAATATGATAACAAATTACTTGTCAAAATTTTATACGGGACAAGTTAAATTGTGAGCCCTAGTTTTGAAAGAGACCGACTATATTTTTTCTAGGCTGTTATCTCTCTTAGTCTCCTCACACAAACAGACTGTGGGTTGATCCACACGTGTTTGGAGGGAGTAAATAACAAAATAACATGACGAACAGAATCCTTGATGATTTTATTATTAAGTCCCTGTGGGGTTGATTTTTTTTATCGAATATGAAAAAAGAGTCCCGGTTTAGTACACCACAGCTTGCCGAGAATGTGCGCTTTGGTCACCAAGTTGCGAAACATGAATTTCAGGTCACGAAGTTGCCAAACGTGAGTGTTTTGGTCACTCTGTGACGTGGCCGACTGGGTCTTTTGTGAATCGCCCCTGAATTTTTATTTATTCCAATTCCTAGGTTATTTTTAAAAATTTTATTACCTTTTAGGGGGGAATTTGTAAAAAAAAAAAATAAATTTAGGGTGCGATTCGCAAAAAAAATAGACTGCCACGTAGCAGAGTGACAAAATGCTCGCATGTGGTGACCTGAATTTCACGTTTCATAATTTGGTGACCAAAGCGCACATTCGCGTCAAGTTGGTGTACTAAACCGGGGTTTTACTCTAGAAAATATGCCTGGCATTGCAACGAGTTTGTTCTTGACGGGTATGCGACTACCGCCAAGAATTAGGGCCGCTTGCTATCGAGGTTGTTCCACCATCAAGAATAACAAAAAAAAAATGCTTGGTATCGAGGTTGTTCCACCATCAAGAATAACAAAAAAAATCGATTATCGCTCCAACATCAAGTAGCGCGACACACATATCAGGAAAATTCATTGGCGGGACCCAACAAGATTGGCATTGCGGAATTCTCATACTTTAATGTTAGATAAAAATAAAGATTTACAGCTATATATTTGAATTTAAAAATATTATCCAACAATAAAGTCTTGGTAAAACACACGGAATTGTTTTAGGAATATTATAAGTGTATTTCTATGTCTAGTCTTTCTTTCGTAGAGGCGACCAAGACTTGGTATCCTATGTTTAGTCTTTCTTTTGTATTCACTTAACTCTAACCATCTGCCCGTATGTGTATGTATATAAAATAAGAGCAACTTGTTTCAGATTTCCGAAACAAATGTCTGCCGCCTGCAACTACGTCCTCCGCATTGTATTATCTCAGATAAAATATGGTCTATGCGTTGTTTTCCAAACGTGGCTCTTGATGTGTCCGTTGGACTGGAGTGACCTTCCTGATCAACTCCAATGAAGAATCAATAATATACTCCTGACTCATTGTTTGAACAAACGATAACCATGTTACGCAAGCGTGTATATTTCTAATCTAGTTTGAGGGAGCTCAGAAAGGACCGGGCTGTGTTGACACTCAAACCAAATTCCATTCATTCTGATAACTGATATCGATCAACACAGCAGAAATCACAACTGCTATATCAGAAAGGACCCTTGCCTTCCTGCTATATATAAGCCTTGGTAAGAAATCACAAACTGGTGCTCTTTAATTTTTTTGTTTGGAGGGCACATATCTCCAGATCTGCTTGGTTTATCGAAAAGTTCTATCTAGATCCTTTCTCTCTCCCTTTTGATTATCCTCTATTTCGTTTTCTTCCATTATTAGGTATTAAAATTAATTTGGTTCCGCGATAGATTGAGATCTGGTAGCTACAGTCTTTATAGATATCTATAGTAGTGATTAGCCATTTGTAAGGAGGATCTATGGAGATAGCTACTTTGTTGCAGAAATTTTTGTGCTGCAGGTTAGCCCAAGTTGATATCAAGGTTGCCAAAGATGGCAGCCGCAGGCGCAGCTGCCATAGCGGCTGCCCTGTCCAAGATCAATACCTGGCAAACAAATGAAACCTGCAAGTCCGCCCTGTCCATGATACCTCAAGACCAAGGCAAGCGTCTCACTGAGACCATGGAGAGTGTAAAGAACCTTCTTCAACTAGTACAGCCTGCAGCAGCAGCAGCAGGAAGCGAGCAGGGGATCACCGCGCTGGCATTCCGTGTGGAGGAATTGATGGACAAGTACCTGCAAGCAGATTGTGATGATTTGGCCCAACTTGGGCAAGTTGCTTGTTCCCTGGCCGAGATAGAGGAGGACCTCAAACTCCATGTGCCACTGAGAGAGATCGCCGCCCCTGCTGCTGAATCTCAAAGCACCAGCTGGCATTACAGCCCCGTAACAATGTTTTTGAAGATGATGTATTTGCTTGGGATATCAGTAGTGCTGGTGTTCTTGAGTGTACTGTGGGAGAGGCTTAAAACGGCGTGGCGAGCTGGCGGCACAGAAAATGCTGATCTCATCAACTTCCTGACAAACCGGTACCTGACCGACTTCTTCTCGCTGGAGAAGTCGCGGAAGGTGTTGTGCATCGTCGGACCTTGCCGGAGGGAGACTGGCCAGGCGAACCAAACCGCGTCCGAGCTGTACGATGCCATCCACAAAGATTTCAACTGCAGCCTTTCAGTGGAACTGCAACTGGCCAAAGGCCCAGCTGACCCGGCCAAGATTTTAGCGGATATACTTAAAATTATTGAAGAATCAGCAGGTCATAATGGGCAAGATCCCATCGAGGTAGTCAAAAATTTCCTAAGCTCCAAGAGGTACGTGCATCTTAACTTTGGCTGTGTGGTAATTTATTTCCTTGAGACACAAATTTACTTTGTTTGAAAAATCCCGAGTAGTACAAACTCACGCAGAGCTCCTACCGAGTTTGTAGGGATTTATTTTTGCGAGTATATATATGCCAAAATGGCCTACTATATTTTTATAGAAGAGAGCAAGCAATTTACAAGAAAATAAAGATCCAGTTGCAAACAACTGATCTGACTTGAACCCCACCACTCACACCACTCCTCCTAGACCCTAAGACTACTCTCTCCCTATATGCTCCCTCCAGCTCTCCCTTGCTCGCAGAGAGCTCCTCCTTGATTAGCTCCACCAGTTGACGAGGGCTACATAGCTCACGCGTGTTGCCAAACGTGCGCGCATTCCTTTGTTTCCAAAGTCTCCAAGCGACGGCAATCACGAAGGTGTCAATTTTTCTTCTTTCTCACCGATGCATCCTCTCCCTGGCTTGCGCCCACCAGCCTGTCAAACTGCTATCCACCTGTGGCTGCTCCAGCTGAAGTTCAGCTCTCTGAAAACATTCATACCACACCGTCCTTGTATGCACGCATTGCATGAGGATATGGTCTACATTTTCATCCTCCTGCAAGCAAGTGAAGCATGGTGATGGCTCTTCCTGCAGCCCATGCCTAGCTCTTATGTCGGATGTCCAAATCGTGAACTTCACAGCCAACCGACCTGAATTTCGGCGGACCAAACGAGCCCCAGATCGCTTCCGCCATTTTGCATCTCACATTCCCCTGGCAGAGCCGCATATAGGTGTCTCTGGCCGAGTAAACCCCTCGACACATGCATGGCTAGGAGAACTTGTCAGGTTCCTCCCTATCCCTTTGCAATAAAGCAATCTCCTGCCAGAGATGAACCAACTATGCGCATCCCTCCTCGGTGAGTTGCCCCGATATGTCCAACATCAAGTTGTTTCTGTCCAGCGCTGTACTCACCAGGCGTCTGTTCTTTCTCCTAGTATTGACAAGGTCGAACACTAGGGGAGCTCAGCCTTCCACCCATTGATCCAGCGATCTCTCCAAAAGAGGACTTTGTTTCCCTCCCCTACCTCAGTGCATACCAAACTCTGAAACACATGATCTGCCTCCCTATCTTGCAGCATGGGGAGTCCCTGCCTTTGGTGAGGCGCTCCAGCCTTTGGTGAACGACTAGCTGACAAGTTGCCAACCTGGAAAGCGTACATGATGCCTAGGGCTGGTCGACTGACGATTATCCGATCGGTGCTTGCGGAAATCCCGCTCCACCAACTCGTTGTCCTAAGCCTCAACAAAAAGATCCTTAAACAGGTGAACAAAATCCTGCGCGGCTTTCTCTGGGCAGGTAGGATAGAGGCCAATGGCGGACATTGTCATGTGAACTGGTCCAGGGTTTGCTGGACACTTCGTCTCGGTGGATTGGGTATCCCGGACCTGGCACGCCGGAGGGTCCGTTGGATGTGGAGGATGCGCACCGACCCCTCGACATGCAGTTCTCCCGAGAGGAGAAGGAGATCTTTGACGCGTCCACCTTCATGGTTGTGGGGGGGTGGCGACTCTGCCCTCTTTTGGACGGACAGGTGGTTGGATGGTAAGCCTATTAGGGAGACAGCACCAGACCTCTTCGCGCTAATCCCTAAACGGCACAGGGACGCCGCACGGTACGGCAGGCGCTAGAGGAGCGCGCCTAGATACAGGACATCACGGGTACACTAAGCCCTCCGGCCCTTTGGCAATACGTCCAACTCTAGATTAGACTACGCGACATCCAACTTTCAGCGATGCCGGACAGGCTCGTATGGTGGTGGACCACGGATGCTCTATACTCCGCCCAGCCTTGCTACAATGCTCTCTTTCTCGGTTCGGTGACCTCGACAACTTGGAGGCTCAACTGGAAGACTTGGGCCCCCCTAGGGTGAAGTTCTTCATATTTCTGGCCTGCCTGGACAGATGTTGGATGGGTGACAGGCTTGCGAGGCATGGACTTCGCCATGCAGCGCGATGACCGCTGTGGTGCGATCAGTCCGACGAGACCACGATGCATCTCCTCACTTGGGTGTGTCTTCTCGAGGGCGATCTGGCACGAGGTGTTATCATTGGTGGACACAGGCGCTCAACACCGTCCCTGGCACTCTGCGCAAGGGCACCTCGTCGATGATTATGCTGACGGCGTGGTCAATCTGGAAGCATCGGGAACACAACGGTCTTCGAAAATGCCCAACCCTCCCTAGCCTCCCTGGTCGACACCATAAAGGCGGAAGCGCGTGACTGGGTGCTCGCGGGAGCTGATCCTCCCCTAGCTTAGCTGTCCTTCGGTCGAGTTGTACGGTGTGGGGTCGCCCCATGGGGTCTTCTAAATATCAAACTCTCTTTTCTATCAATGCATCAAAACGCAAAGCTTTTGTGTTTTCGCGAAAAAAAACATGGGGAGTCCCTGCCATGGCCTATCTGGATCGGTACGGTGTAATCATTTCCAACGCACCCTTGGGGCCGGACCTTGCAGCCGCAATTTTTCACTCCTAAACCTATAAAACACTCCGGTTTGCATATCATATCCCATGCTACCAAGCATTGTCGGCCGTTCACCTCTTTCTTCCCTGTCCAGAAGAAAGCTCTTGTCCATTTTTCGATTTCTTCCAAGACCCACACCGGTGCTTCGGAAACAAGCATGTGGTAAGGCGCTTAGCTGCAATGACACATTTCACTAGCACCAGCCTCCCATTCCTGGCGATCATGCCTCTCTGCCATGCCTACACTATGTTAGTGGCGCAATCGACCACTGGCTACCCTTTTTCTCTCGTGAGAGGTCTTAATGCAATTTGGAGCCCTAGATGCTTGAAGGGAAAGCGCGCTAGCCCGCACTCCAAAATATCCATGATTCTATCTACATCCTCCTGCCCTCCTCCTATCATTGTCGTGGAGGTCTTGCCATAATTGATTCTTAAACCTGTAGCTTCTTCGAAAATATTGAGCAGGCATTTGGTCGCCCATAGCTCCTCCGGCTCCGGCTTTAAGAATAGAACTACATCATCAGCGTAAATTGAAACTCGTTGCAAGGGGGTTATTCCGGCTAGGTTTTGAAACAGGTTCTTCTCGACAACATGCACCAACATAGTTGTGAGTGCCTCCATCCCCAACACAAACAGAATTGGTGACGTTGGGTCTCCCTGGAGCAAGCCTCGCGCGTATTTGATCCTCGCACCCGGTGTGCCATTCACCAGCGCCTTGGTGGTTGCTGTGTATAAAAGCGACCGAATCCATTTGAGGTACATGTCGCAGAAGCCCATATGCCAAAGCACCTCAAACAAAAAGCTCCAAGAGATTTAGTCGAATGCTCAGGAAATGTCCAATCTCAGTAACACTCATTTGTGCTTACGCTGATTAATGCCCACTTGTCTCACCAAGACAAAATTGTCATGTTGATTATGCCCTTTTATGAAGGCTGATTGGTTGGCGCTCACCAATACCTTCAGCTTCGGTCTCAAGAAAACCTCTGTTGTCCCCTACTCCGAGTTTGAGCAAGACAACCATGATGTCCTTCTTGATCACAGGCCAGGACCGCTGATAAAAGGCCCCCATCAACCCATCTGGGCCTATCACTCGGTCTGGCGGTAGCTCTTTAATTACCTGCCAAACCTCCTCCTCGGTGAACATGTCATCGAAATCCCTCAGCTCATGTCTCGGTAAGTTGATCTCCTCTAGATCCAAACCGAAAACTCTGGTCCTGATAACCCCTATCAGGTCTTCATAAGATTCCGTAAATGCCTGGACCTTCCTATCTTGATCTGTAATTACCATGGAATCCACTTATATTTTGGATGAAGTTTTTAGTTCTTCTCCCGCTAGCCACCGCATGGAACAGGTGGGTGTTGGCATCCCTCTCCTTTAGCCAATGCACTCTCGATCTTTGCCGCGCAATCGTCCTCTCAGGCAACGCCAAACCAAGCACTGTTAGTTTCAAAGTGTGTTTTAGCCATCGTTCTCCCGGTGTGAACTGACGCCGCTCTTGCGCTTTATTAAACCCGAAGATAACCTGATTTGCGATCACTATTTGGAGTTTGATATTGCCTGTTTTTATTTGGCCCCAAGCTTGGAGTTCAGAGAGATTTAGCTCTAGTGTCCACTAGGCTACAATTTTAATTAAACTTAGATAATTTGAAATCTTAGAGAATTTAGCATTTTACCAACTACAGTTCTGCTTGGTCCAACTATGTAATTAATTACTTCCCCACCCCTTAAAAAAAATTAACGTTCTAGGTTTGTCTTATGTCATACTTCTCTATGCTTGACCAGATTTTTTTTTAAAGTGCCGGTTATGGAAGTTGAGTATTTAGCTTTATTGTATTTCATAGCTCGGACTTATTCTTCTAGTTTACCATGCATAGGTATTTCTAGTGTATAATTGTGTGCCGCGAATATATATGAGAAGGACATGCTTTCACATGTAGGTAATCAAGGTAAAAATAAACAATAAAGAATTCATAATTAGAATGACATGTTCTCTTTAGTCTTAAACCAATAGAACCACAAAAAGTCGCACAGAAAAAGACAAACATTGAATACAAAATTCATGTCTTCCATGTTGAGTGTGATCTATGTAGATACATCCCATAACTTCTATCTAATCATTACAAGTTATGAATGCAACAATGTCTACTTGAATTTTTTCTAAGAAAATAATTAAACAAAGTTCTAATGAAATACATTTAACATTACAAAGGTGCAGATTTGAGAGGCCAATATATATAGAATCTGAAACTATTGTGGCCCGCCCTTTATTCTACGTTGTTGATAAAACAATTCTTTCCCGTTAGAAAACATGACCAATTACTGTCATCTCTCCCTTTCTTTTGAGTTTATGAATGACCATTCCATCAAGATCAAATCAAATTGGAAAATTCCAACATAATTCACCTTATCTTTCTGATACTAAATCATTAGACTGTACAGAGCAATGTAAACCCTTAATACTCAAACTCTGATACTATGCAATAAAAATGGTTATGTGCATCAATTGATGCAGACACTTGGGCAAGCTCCCATTTCGGGAAAAAAAAATACAGAGCAATGTGTCCTGACATGTATTGTTTGATGTACAACTAATAATTAGATCCTTTCGACATTCTTTGCGGTGAGCTTGTATAGCAATTTGCTATGCATATAGATATTCAGTCTGGGGTGAAACACTAATTAGTTTATTTGCATGAACACTGCAGGTACATAATCCTTATAAAGAACTTAGGGGACGCAGATACGTGGGAGGCAATCAAGGGTGCTTTCCCGGACGACAACAACTCTAGTAGAGTGATGATTACAACCTGTCGATCGGACGTTGCTGAGGAATGCTTCTTTGGCCAGTCTGACCTGATCTATAAGGTGAGGCCTGAACCAAGTAGCGGTGAAGATCATACTACTAGTGTGGATACCCTGCTGAGCCAGAGGTACTCGTTGTACCTGAGCACAGTCCCAGATTCCTATGTATTTGAGAGGGCCAACATGGTGAGGAAATGGGTGAGTGAACAACTAGTCTCCGAAGAGAAGATTGGACACGAATACTTTGGTAAGCTCCTTTGCATGGACGTAATCCAGCCGAAACGGCAACACTACTGCATGTTCCGAGCGGAGCCAACCTATGTGGTCAATCATAGGCGGCTCTCATACCTCAGGGAGGAGTCACAAAAGCACAATGTTGCCATCCACATCGACACAGACAGTGCAGAAGAAGCATTAAAACGCCTAGCGGATGCTGAGAGTAAGAAGATCCCAAGGTTGTCTCTCAACTTTCGTTTTGCCAGCATCCCAGACCCACCAGTACCAGTGCCAGAAGTTGCTGCCTCAGAGCCGTTTCGTAAGATATTTGGAAGAAAGAAGAAGACACCTGTTGCCACAGCAGCAGTAGCAGAGAAACGCTGGGATTGTCATCTTGCTCATGCTACTTCCATGACCATGCGTGGTCATGGTACTAAAAGGTTAATCAAGGATTTGAACGTGTTTGAGCTGCGTGTGCTGGATCTAGAAGGCTGCCAGGATCTGGACAACAGTGACGTGGTCGACATATGCAGCCGCCTCGTCCTTCTCAAGTACCTCAGCCTCAATGGGACACCGGTCTCCGAGATCCCTCAGGACATCAAGAACCTCAATGACCTTGGGACTCTTGACTTGAGGGAAACAAAGATCACCGTGTTGCCCCGGGAGATTGACGAGCTCCCAGGACTGGTACATCTCTTGGTCAGTGATTGGCTCAAGATGACCCAGAGATATCCTAGGAAGCAGGATGAGCCTTATTTCTTGCGCGATGACAATCACCTCAGCAGTGTTGCAGTGCTAGATATCAGGATCTGCCAGCTCGAAGAAGATTACCTCAACATACTTGGCGGCATGAGCGACCTCCGGAGCCTTGCGCTGACCCTGGCCGGGCTCCCAGCAAAAGAGATGATCATCACCAAGGGACAACTCTTTAAGAAGCTCCAAATCTTTGCACTCGACTGCCATGTGCCGTGGATAACCTTCACTCAGGGAGCTATGCCGGAATTGAGACGCCTCTACCTCACGCTCTCTGCCGGGCCTCGACGCAAGACCCCCTCGGGGACCAATCACCTCAAGAAACTGCACGAGGTTACGCTCAGATACTCCAAACAATACAGTGAAAGTGTCTGCGTCAAGGAGACAACTCGTACCTTGCAGGAAGAAGGTAGCAGGCGATCAAGGCCGACGACCTTCGTCATCAATGACATGGTGACTAATCCCAAGATCCAAGTGCCCAACTACTCCAAGCAGACCTCCGGTTGGTTGGTACGTAAATTCATGCGCTATTTCTTTGACAACATCTTCTCCGTGCTTCTCCCGCCAGCCTCCGAGCTCCGCCCTTATCTAGCAGGCATGACGAACCAGCAACTCGTTGTCATCATCCCACTTCTCGCTCTTCTCTTTTACTACGACATTGCTCTGTTGATAAGGATAACACCGCTCCTTCTCGATGTGGCAAGGAGGGCCCTGCATTGCGCTGCACTCTATCCCATCTACACTCTGTCCGGCCAGTCCAACTGGACATTCATTGTCATCATCCCCATTCTGGCATACCATCTTCTCTGCATCTTTATTCTCGCTTATGGGGTCTTGTCACCGGTGCTCCTGCCGGTCTGTACCCCACTTTTCGGGTTGGCCGGTGCACTCCCCCGCCTTGTCCTGCTTTATATCCTCACCCCACTTTGGTACACACTTTCCACCATTTTCTCTCTGGTTGCCCCAGTTGTTTTGGTCTTTGTTTTGTCTATGAAACAGCCCCGCACGCCCAAACTCTTTGTCCTCTCGCTTTACTTCTTTCACAACCTCTATTACTCTGCCATATCATCCACATTCCTACTTGTTTCCAACATCTTTAGATGGCTCATGTGGGGTGCATAACACACTACCTTTCACTCATCCGAGAACAAGCCGCGCGTAGCGTCATTGAATTTGCCTTCATCCTCATTAGATCCATCCTTATGCACCACACTTTTTGGGCATGCCTAGCTTCGTTCCCACAAGGCGTGCTAGCTTATGTATTATTGAGTATTATTTACACATTTTCTGTCCAATATCCCATAGTACCACCCAAAAACAATCTGTTAAAGTTATGTGCCCTATATATAGCAGCAGTATATTAACCTCTGCATGTATGTTCATTAATTATATTTAAGTTGTTTGTATTGAAGGAATAGATGGCCCATATCGCTAAATCTTGTTAGTCGCCGAATCGATGACAACTGAAAATAAATTAGTAAACACTACTCATCAACCCATGCCCCTGCATGGGCTAGCAATGTTGCGCTATATTCAGTACAGTTATCCAAGGAATCAAGAGTTCTTGGAAGGTTTCTTTCAGCTACTATTGTCAGAGTAGGATCATCAAGATGTTTTACAAATGTTTTACAAATGTAAACGTTATGTGATCGACCAGACAATCACTACAATGCAGGAGGGAAATACGGATGTTTGGTCCTATATATTTGGGGATCTCGCTATTATTCCTCACAAGAGGCCTATAAATCTCTAGTGGTATCCATACGGACCATACCTGCACGACCAAATTTTAGGTGGCCGTGGAAGAGGTCCTCTCATCCAAGCACAAGGTTTCTTTTGGCTTTTGCTGCATATTACTGTTTTTTTTTTTGGATAAAAGGCATTATAATGTCCAGTTTTAAATTAATAAAGCCACAAGTTCACATGAGGGTTCAAACAGCTTTTACAACCAGTCTACACGTTAGGTCAGTTCATCCTGAACTGAGAAATAGTGATTACAACCAAACGACTAACTTAAGAAAAAGACTAGGTGGAGTGCGGCACAGCTGAAGTCGGTGCTGAGAATGTAATCCGATAGAGGTTTTGTAGCTCCTTGCAGCTTGTTGATGCCGTCATGATCCTTGGGAGAAAGCGGCTTCCATTGCTGCAAAAGAATTACAATTGTGAAAACAGCGCCGGGCAGGTTGCCTTGGAAACGTGGCTTCAATAGAGAATTTGTTTCTAATATCCCAATCGCTAGGAATCGCGTGCTGCGAGCGGCACACCACTGCATGTGTAGTGTACAAGTCGTTGACATAATACTCACAGAAGAACTTATCCGTGAATATTACATCCCTCAGAGTGGTACAACAGAAACATAGTGATCCAAGCAAAACTATAGGATGCAGACATTGTTCATTACAAAATCTCGAGAATCTCTTTGATGAATCAAAGAAGATCTCATGCAAATGAAACATCAGATGAAGCAATTTGAAGCTCCAAGCTGCAGAAGAACTCTAGCTCATAACCTAATCCACTACGGCCGATGTCAGCCCTAATCTATGGCTTGAGAGAATATAAGTCCATGAATGGACTCCACTTACACCTTGATAGCTTCTCCTCCATCGGCGTTGTTGATGACGATGCTTCACAGGCTAAGTAGTATAAGACTCCTCCTGGCTTCATGAGATAGAGATGGCTTCCCGATGAAGACTTCCTTAAGGGCTTCAACTCTAAGATTGGGTCAAACAGGAACAAATGAGTAACGAGCGTTACTCAACAAGTTCATGATACATAGTGGGTCGTTTGATGCACTACTACAGCTTTAGACTTGAAAGAGTCATAAGCTAATGCAAGGTTTTGGAAAATCTTTCTTCAAGAGGTTGCTTTTAATATTGAAAACTATGCCCGTCAAACCATCACAGGAGCTAGAACTTCGTGGAGTTGCCTTTTCTGTAGCGTTCGCAGCTCGTTCCCGGAACATGGGGTAACATGTCACATCCTTTTACACTCTACAGAGGTGCGTTACTTTATCCATAGGAGATCAAAACAATGTTGCACAACCAGGCGATCGTTCTTGTCCACACCCGCTTAGGTGTGGGGCCCGATTGTTGATCAAAACCAAACCATGCTTCTCCGCATAACACATGCCCACCCATTTCTGCCATGCAGGTTTAACCCCTGGTTCCACACCTCATGATGGATACCTAGGCGCCCCAAGCAGACCATCATAGACCCAGAGTCCGTGGGAATTAAGGGATCTCACTCATGTGCATGTAGTCTCGCAAGACCTACATCGTACGGCTCTGGCAGCCTGTTGACATGTGAACGGGAAAAGATCACAACTGGCTTACTCGCCCCATACAAGACCCATGGTTAACGCGGTATTTACGGCGCACCGAGTTCTGACGACATTTGTGGTTAAGTCCTAGGTAATACTTTCCCATGTATATGGAACCTTCCTTTGACCTATTCATCTTACCATGGTCCCATCCGCCCAACAAACAGAACACACCACTCGGGTAGTCATTCAAGCAGTCATATTATTATGAAAATAGGATCATGCATTCTTTTGACAATAGGTGGTAATACGATAGAGTTTTTGCAAATAGTTCTTTAGGAAGTACTGCAAAGGATATAAGCAAGTGATGAACTTGCCTGAGATAGAGATAACAATAATAATCCATGTCTTGAGGGTTCGAGGGTTGCGTAGAGAGATCCCGAGATCTGAAAGATAGCAAAGTAGTCCTAGTAAGAACTACTGAAAATACCGGCAAGATGATACATGCATAGTAATGAGATGCATCGCAAAATACCCTGGAAAATACCCCAACCTACAAGTGTAAGCTACGTTTGCTACGATAACTTAATCACATAGGTTTTAGGTGACTTAGAGTTGTTTCATTACTTGTGATGATGATGTTGTTACTTCTTTTAGACTTATGTGTGTTTCACTTTTATTTAACAAGCAATTGTTATCATGTTTAATTATAAGTATCTATCATATGGTTATAACACAAGGCAATATCACATTAAAACAACTTTAAGAAAATAACAACACATGTTATTTTTCGTTGTTGAAAAGTGTAGAGCTAAAACAAAGACATTGATTGGAAATGGGTGTATAACATAATCAACCCAACCATCTTGTAGTCGAGTAATATTTGTGATGAGGTGAAGAAGTGCAAAATTATTAAAATTTAGTATTAAAAAACAAGGGTGGTGATGGTTGGTCCAAGTTATATTAGAATCTTAGGGACTTCCACTATACTTCTTAAAATAGAATTTGTAGGTTAAACAAAATGTTATTTTTTTTTGCAAATTTGAGTTGGAAATGTTTTTCTCTTTAATTGGTATATCATTTGAAGTTTTTCTAAAAACATTTGAGTAAGTTATTAATTTACTAATTTTAAATGAATTAAATGACTAGGCAATATATTGCACACATGAAAACTTATTTAAATGACTTTGAAAATATCATAGATGAGTTGCTTTTGTATTTCTAAGCATTTTGGTATATAACTTGTATTTTTCTGGTTTTTTGAATTATTTATTATTTTTCTCAGTTTTAAATGAATTAATTTCAATTCAAAAAATATTTAATTTCAAAGGTTATCAAACATTTTTGTAAAGTTGATTAACATTTAGATTTTTTTCTAAACATTTTTATATTTTATTTGTATTTTTCTGATAAGTAAATTAGAAGTTATTGACTTTATGAGATTAATGATTTTTCTGCCTATTTTAAATTGACAGATGGGACCCACCTGCCATGGTTTTAAATAAAAAATTAAAAGAAAAAGAAAAGGAAAAATTCTCATGACGTCAGCACCTGAGGGGATTTCTCTTGTTGATCACCTATCACTCGGTTTGATGCAAATTTGTTTGGTTCCAGCGTTCCACGACGTAGAGGGGACTAACACGAGCCCGTGGGCGGTGTCGGATGAATGAATGGTCACTGGAGCTGACCGGAGGCAAGCTAATTGGGGCGGCATCCACGGTAGCTTGACGAGCCCAGCGAATTTAAGCGAGAAAAAATCAAACAAAAATATGGGAAGGTGCAGGAGCTCGCGGGGAACGTGATGGTGTGGTGGGGGTGGCGAGGAGAGTCTGCAAGGTGGTGAATTGTCGGCGGCGGCCCTCTGCCAGCCGGAGAGGAGACGAGGTCGATTCGACCCACTCTGTATGTCCCGGCAAGTGGTTCTCGGCGGGGAGGTAGAGGAATACATGGAGAAACTCGTGATGGGTTCAATTCGTGGTGGCGCGGCCGGAATTGAGGACAGCGAATGGATTTTTCTGCCGGTTAGGGTTTCTATGGCTTGGAGAGAGAGATAGAGATGGAAACGCAAGCAAGTGAGAGAGGTTGTGAGGTAGAGAGCAAGATACAGACGTCTTTCTTCTTCTTATCCACGCACAAAGGCGGCGAGCATGAGGTGGCATCGACGGTGACAACACGACACTCTCCGCTGCCTTCTGGCGGGAGGAAGAAGAAAGAAATTCAATTTCTCGAAAACCCCCGTGAAGTTTTGGAATTTCTATTTAAGTCCTTTTGCTTAAAGAAACTTAAAATAAAAGCTTGTTTTCTGGGCCTTGTAGTGAACATAAAAAATAAGATTTGTAATCCTTATTAAATTCTCATCCTCACCATCTTTTACTTTAGTGAAATTGGACAAGATTTGAATTTTCACTTGGGATATTCAATTTAAGTGATTTTGTTGTTTTCACTCAATTAATTTTCAAATGAACTTAAAACTATTTTGTATAAGCTATGACATGAAAACAATACCATTAGTATTTTGTTGAAATAATGGTATGTTTTAATTGCATCATTTTAGATACAAGTATTTTTAGAAAATAATTTGTAACACTACTTGGTAATGCTTTTATGTATTATATGGTCAAAATCATCAACTAAGGAATATTATTCGAAGTCATACCAAACACTTTGGTTAGAAAATGTACTTGTTTTATTTTATGATACTATGCCAGTTTCATAATTGCAACTCTTATTAAGTTTGGTTGACATATTTAATTAAGTGTGTGCAAACCCTATGGGATATATCAGGGACTTGATTAAGTGGAAAACATGAGTGGCTTTGGAATCTATTTGTTTGTTTTCCACCAGGTTCCAAGTATGGATATTATTCCATGTTTTTTTAGAAACATGTACTCATTTACATGTTGGTGTATGGATGAATTATTGTTATTATCCATTTGTCTTATGGATGAGAAGGATCTGGAAAAAAGGTAGTTTCTTGTTTCCATCTTCCTCAACATATCACAAGACATTTAGATGCAATGGCTTGTTATTATTTCTTACTGGATAATTGTTTCCGTTAAAGAGATTATTATGTGTTCCTCATCTCTGATGATCTTGTCAAGGAATAGAGATTCTAATTTGTCTAACATTACCTAATTGTTCACTGAATAATTGTTTATGCTCCCTTGCTGAGGCAGTATTGCTCCTTGTTGAATTTTGTTGCCTGATGTACTTGTCTCTAGTTGCCACTTATCTTCAGACATTGCCTTGGTCCTTGCATGTAAGATCATCTCTTGGACTCCTTAAGTATTTTCTCTCCCTTGTTGTTCTCTTGTCTTAAGAAATTCACGAGTAGAACTTATAGGATATCTGGATTGGTTCCCAGATACTAAGTTCAGTAGCAATTTGCATCTCCTGGTGAAATGTATTCACTTGATTCCATAATCATTTCATTCTTGTGAAGTATTCAATTATGATGAAGATTAGATTACTAAAAAACCCAGTTGTTTTAATGCTTACAAGAATATTCTATTCAAAAGGTTGGCTTGACCCTGTAACCAAATTATTCACATATAACACCAAACACTTGGATTTCAACATGTTGCTTGTTTTCTTCCTTATCTTGGTTTCCTTTGTTACTTAGAACATGAATGTGTTGCTCAATTTATAATGTGGTTTATTATTTCACCTTGTTATTCCTTTGTTACCTATAACAGAATGTAGGTGTATTTTATAATATCAATTTTCCCTATGTATATAAGAAGAATTTGTTGACAAGGTTGCAAGGCTTGTCCCCAAATAACTTTTCATATCCAAATGGCTGATCAGTACAAGGTTCTCAAACCTTATATTTATTTTTATATGACACTCAATTGTTAGAGCCTACAAAAGTGATTTGTTAACAAGGTTGCAGACTGGTTACCAAATAACTTCTATATAACACTAACATTGGAATACCACATTGTTTCAAGATAGTTTAATAAGAATAGATCTTGGTGTTTGATTTTCCAAATTCTCCAGGCTAGATTGAGTTAGCACTTCTAGGGCAACCTAAAGAATCCTTGTGAATATCTTCTTGTGGTAGTTCCTCCTTTCTTGTTAGTTGCTTCTCTTGTAGAATGACTTAGAGAAGATTTGAATATAATAAGATGAGATGATCTAGACAAAGTAATAAGATCTAGATTAAGAGTTGGTTCAGGCTTTTATTCCCCTTCAATATACTTCTCATTTTATTTCCCATAATATATGTACTTGTTTCATACATGATTGGTTTTACTTAGCTTTCAATTCAATTCATCTAATAGAAGTTATACTTGTTATTCATTAGTTATATCCAGAGATACTTTAGTTGTTGAATGTTGATTTGAATAGAAATGTGGAGTCTTTGTGGAATGAGGATTTAAGATAGTAAGTTGATCAAATGGTTCATTGATGTGTTGAGATTTCATATGCTCACTTGTATAAGATGAATGATACAATGAGCATACGAAGGTTATTGGGGTTTAATGACTTATGTCATGGTTGTTAGTTAGTTTTTCAGAGTGTAATGTTGTTACTTTATATACTCTTCTCTTAATTATTTTGAGATATGTACATATTCCATAAATATGTTATATAAGAATTATATAATTTCCCACTTGTGGGTTTTGAGTTAACACTTGTTTCATCATTTGTTTTCTATTGAACCTTTGTTATTTACTTGTAAAATTTTATTTAATAGTTATAAGATGATTTATAAAGGTGGTATGTGAGTTGATTTATAACTAAGGAGTTCATCTTTTAGAGGATACAATAACTCTACTGGTGAGATGGTTCAATTTTGCATTACTATCTTGTGGAAGTGTGGTCATCTTTTATGAGATTTGGATACTCACCCCTCTTTGAGTTCTAGATACCTAGTGAATTATCCAAAGTCACTGATAGACTTGCGGTTAGGCTTGTTGATAGTTAGTATTGGTCATAACCTATTATGATTTGTTTTATCAAATTATTTGGTTTGTAGAGATACTATGTTATAAAGATCATTCCAAATTTACCCCTAACCAGATGATCTAAACCTATTTCATATTGTCAAGTGAATAATTGGTCACTTTGCTTCGTTTAAACTTTCACGCCAAATTTTACCGTATTTTTAGATGCATTCTTTGCAAATGCACATATTATATTTAGATCCTTATAACCTCCAAAACACTAGGATGTTACACCGTCGCTGAGGCTTGAAGATTCGTGCGAATCCGACCAGGTGGTGTCTCGCTCCTGACCAGGTGCCTTTGTCTTTACTTTCGAATTTGGGGACTCTGCTCCTCCACCCCGTTCATTTCCCTCTCCCTCCCTCATGCCTCGCTATCTTGTTCCGCTCTCCCTCCTTGGAAGCGCAAATCGCCGCTCATCGGACGCCGCCGTGAACCGAGCGCGGGAGGGAGCTTCGCAGGAGCGGCGGGTGTCGCGGTCGGTGTGCGGACGGCCGTGGGAGGTGATGTCCATGGCGATGCTGTTGGGGGTGAGAACTCCGTCCGCGTTTGCTCACACGAGCGAGGGTTTGCTCCGGTTCACTATCGTTGCACGCGGCCATGACGGCGAGGCATCTGAAGAGTGCGGCGACGACGTCAGAGGTGGGGACTATGGCTGGGTGGTCTGGATTTGCTATCACGGGGGCATCTGTTTTGCAGTGCAAATCCATTGCGTCCGAGGTAGATCGGCGCTCTATTCAGAGTTTCCTTTCCCTGGAAAGCCGGAGCATCATCGTCTGGCCAAGAGAAGCGGCTCGGGTAGGCTTGCCGGTGTGAGATTCGGCAGATTGTACTCCAGGTATGCACCTGCACCTTAATTCCGATTCCCAAATCAAAATCCTCTCCGCTTGAGATGCGATGTAGAATTTCTAGATGATTAGTAAGGATTAAGTGTGGCTATAGGTTGATGAGTTCTGGGGGCTTGGTTGATTCGAGCTTGTTTAACGAATGTTCCGTGAATTTTTTTCTCGAGCAAGTTTTTGTTGGTACTTGGACTGTTTCCACATGATTTTGTTGATACTTGCTTGATATGTGTGTGCATGAGCTGCGGCTATCTTGTTTGATCATATTTGTAGGAAGTAGGTTTGTTGCTAGTGAGTTGTGCAGGAAAGTTGTTGGTGAGTTTCAACAGTCTACAGACAGTCTACATCAAGTTTCAGTTATGGTTTTGCTCTGTTCCGAGTTGTCTCGGGAAAGTATTTAGAAACCATATGATTTATTTTGATCCTTGCTTGATACATGTGTGCATGAGTTAGGGATGGTTTGTTTGATCCATTTTGTATGAAGTAGTTTTTTGTTGCAAGTGAGTCATGCAGACAGTTTGGATCAAGATCAGTTATGTCTTGCTCTGTGTTTCTGAGCTGTTCCAATGTGTTTACTTATGTTCCTAAGTTGCATTAACCTAGATATTTTGTAATTTCTTCGATTTTTCTCGATGTGGTATGTGCGATTATTTTGGCCCCGAATAATGCTCGCCTTTTATTTTTCCTTGTTTTACATGCAACTACAACAGACAATCCTCTGCAGCTTTATATTTACTTACTTTGTTTTTTTAGAACTCAGAGGCAAGGAACAAAAGTGATGGCTGATCAGTCAAGCGAAGGCCTCCATGAGGTATGCTGCTTTTTCCTGACATTCTTTGAAACCATCTTTTGCAGAATGATATTCTATCATGTTGTTGATGCCATGCTGCTTTCCTTTTTTTTAGGATTTGCATTTATCTATCATGAGATGTTGTTTTGGCATGTTGCTCATTTGTTTACTAGGCTTACGAAGTTGTCAACACATAGTAATGCTAGTTTGTAGTTAATTGTAGGCAAGTATGTGAACATCAAATCAGTTTCATCTAGATTATTTTTTGAGCAGACAATTTTTAAAGAGAAACAGGGCAATTTATGCATATATGTAAGAGGTTTCATAGGCAACTAATCTATATTCCAAAAATGTAGGAAATTATATCTTTGCACAAAATGTTAGGCAACTATATGTATTGGGGATACTTTAGTTGTTTCTTATGTTAGGAAACTATTTTACAAGCCCTTTTGTAGGTTTATCTAATCAGGAACATTTTTATTACAGGTGGCAAAAAACAAAACAATGATAACAAAGGAAGGAACAGAGCATCACCTCACAGGCTAATGACGCTCAATGACAGCCTTGGTGATGACCAGAAAATTTTGATAGACTCATATGACCTTGGTGGTTTGTTGAAGATAACTGTAACGTCAATGTCCTCGGGTTACATCAAATGGATTTTGCAAAATGTGGACCCAATAAAATCCGGCATTGTGGTGGAAGGTCAGCGTGAGATTATTCTCAATCCAGATGCAGTTATAGAGGTTCTTGGTCTTCCAAACAGAGGGGAAGAGGCTTTCTACGGCATGGATCAAAAAGAAACTGAATTCATGAACAATCTATATGGACTAGGCTCAGCTCCTGAAATCACCACATTCTGCAAGATGACTGAAGAAATGGGAGGAAAGGCAGATGACAATTTCTTGTGTGCCTAGATAGTCTTGACAGTCACTTGTTTCTTATGCCCTACTACGAGTCTTTACGTTAGTCCATGGTGTTACCCCATGGTTGTTGACTTAAAGAAAGTAAAGAGGCTCAACTTTGCAAAGTCCATCCACGACCAGATAATGACTGTTGTTTCCAATATGGGCACGAAGAAAAAAATCTGTACCTTGTTTTGTTCACCATCTCGTGGTAGGAGTTGCTTTCCCGTTGTCCCACTTTTATCTTTTTTTGTGCTATTGTGTATCTCTAACAACCAAGTCTCTGATTTTATTTGATCCATCCTGTAGGTAAATATGTGGATTCATTGGTGGTTGATTTTAGCGTGCCAAATTGCAAAGTCTATGTATAGGCTTGGGACAACAAACACTTAGCAAAAGTTATCAAGGATGACAAAAGGCCAGGTGGTGGTTTTGGTCGATTCAGAGTGAAACCTAGTGTCATGCAACAATCTAGGGGCATCTTGTTTGTCCGATGCGAGGAGACTGAAAGATTTGTTACAGTGAAGCTTCCATCTAATTTCAGTCCAAGTGTATGTGTCCCTCCCTTCTTTATCCCATTTTTTCTTTTCTTGTAGTTCTACTATAGTGCATGGACTTTTTCAATTTTTATACCTTGTGTTAGTAAGATTTTTGGTTTCTATGAACTTTTGTAGAATAAAAGAAAACTCACTGCAATGTTAAGTGACTTGTGCATATCAAGATCTGACCAAGTTGCTACATTCATCGAGGGTGTGTGGAAACTTACTAATGAGGTTGTAGCTAACAGACTACCAAAAAATGAAGTAAGTCACTTTCGCGGTATAAAGTTACGTCGGCAACAACGGAGACCCATGTTCAAGGCATGGAGTTAAACGCAGGGTCGGGGTCATCGAAGATGATGACAATGATGACTTTGCTGCTCCAATGAAGTTACCTAGTAAACAAGCAGCTAAGATATTCAAAGAAAAATCCCCTACGTTGTCAGATCCCAACCGAAGCAGTCTGAAAGTCAAGGCTGCAACCAACTTTGTCAAATCGAGACAACTTCAAAAAATAATTACCCAATGAAGGGGGATCAACCTAGCTTCACACAAATGGTAAAAGATGGACTAAAGGAGGGCATAACCGATGAAGTTAATGTGAAAATCAAGTGAGATCAGACCATTTCCAAGCAGACACCACCAGAGCCAGGAAACATTGGAAGTCTACCGGTTCACGAAGTTGTCCCACTGCTCTCTCTTAAACCAGTGGCTCACCAAATCAAGGATTTTTTAGATTTAAAAACAATGAAGGATTGCAGCAGTATGTTCCTTTTTTAGGTGTTGAGGTAACTTATTCGGTACATAAGACATCTCATGATGCCTCACGCCAAAATCGAGTACCTGAAACTAAAACTCGAGATTCTCACTGTAATAGAGCAACTACTCCTCCAGAGCAGGTCCATTTTGAGCGGTTACAACCCAGTTTGTGATGATAACCAGGAAACTTGCCTGCCACTAGATACACCAACATCCAAAACATTACTGAGCACATCCCCTCCAGAAGCAACAAAGTGTTTTGCACCTCTCCTGCCAACACAAAATTTGACAACTAACTTGCCACAGGACGTTAAAAAGGCACATCACTATCGCCCACCACCCCAACACCTGAGCAAGTTGTGCAGCAACAACTAGGCAACTATGGACAATGCTTATGGAGGAGCCCACAGAACAACTCTGGTCCATCCTTACAGAGGAGCCTGCGGACATGCGAGTGAATTTTGACTCTGCTTGAATCAACCTCAATGTGCCCCCACACAACTCGAAAGGCACTCCAACTATACCGATAGAACTAGAAGATTCAGTCAATGATGGTGAGGAATGGGACCCTACACTTCTGAGACAAGCTGAGGCTGACGCAAAGAAAAAGTTATCAATTAGATGCGCAACATGCAACTCAACACCAACCATGGCGACAAAACAAACGCACATATTCTGAACACTCCGACAGCACCGAGCTAAAGATGTTACAGGAAGCAGTTCGTCGATCAACTAGCCAGCAGCTGGGCATGAACGCACGGTTGTACGGGCAGTTATAAGACCGTCGTATGTAGATCCTAGGAACATGGATCCTTTTTTCTGTTCAAAGGAAATTATCAGCGTTTACAACTCCATATGCCAGGACATTAGAAGGAGATCCAGGAACCGATACAACACTAATGGGTAACTTCCTACCTATATATAGGCTAGTTTCTTGCTTGCTTATCCATTTCAATTACAAGAATGTTCAACATTTTATTAGTTATCGCCTTTATGTCTCTGACACCTTTCTGTAGAAAAACTATAATCAATTATGATGAGTTCTTCATTTCTGCGGATGATTTGGCTACTTCCATGGGACCGGAATGCAAGCTTGAATCATATGTTGCCGAGATTGGCATCGCTTCTCTAAGGACCACAGAGAAAATGCCTAAAAAGTGTTTCATGCCTCTCAGAATAACTATAAGAAACCTACGTTTTTTTGTTTCCTTCCTAGTAGTTTTGTTCTTCTTTATCTGCCTTTTTATCTGTCATTTAACTGTAACCACCCTTCTTGCTTGTTACTTATGGACATTCTTCCAAAATGGTAGTTTCAATAGAAACGATACCGACAAATGGTTCAATAATTTTTCAAAGAGAATAAGCACATGCAAATCCGTGCGCAAACCCGTCTGTTCCGGTTTCTCTCTTACCATCTATTTATCATGTTGTATGTCAAAAAAAAACACCTGTTGTTGTTTTTTTCAACTTCACTATTATTCTTGCCCAGGTCCATTTCCCAGTACTAGAAATACTAGATAAATCTAGTCCCAAAGAATCAGGGCATTTCTGGATGCTTGTCCTCAACACCAGGGACGACATATTTGTGATTTTGGACTCACTATGGTCAATGAAAGATAAGCAACTTGTTGAATGCGCAAACATCATAGTCCGAGGAATTGTCGCCAACTGGGATAAGCACTAAAGCACTTCCAAGGTTCAAATTAGGGTCTTTCCTATCATAGAAATCAACTGCCCCAAGCAAACAAACGGGCTAGTTCTTTGACCTTAGTGCTACCGGCTATCTCATTTTTCTCAATTACACATCATTGAAGAAACTTTTAACCTATTTTTTTCTGTTTTTCACCATGTTTTTGTTGCATGCTTCGCCTTTATGCATACAAATAGGCCGACTGGGCCGTTTACATGTTACAAAATGCTGACGGCTGGGAGGGCAGAGTTGTACCACAATTTGGGCAAGAAAACATACCAAGCATCACGAAACTAATGGTCTACAAGTGGTTAAGCTACAATCACAATGACGCTAACTGGAGGGCAATTTCGAACGTCCAAAAGAGGTGCCACACCAACCTTACTTTATCTATGCTCTCTATAGTAATAAACATACTCAAACGAATTAGCCAACAATTTAACTATTTTAGAACTTCCCCTGTAATTAGGCAATCATTCTACTTTCTTTACTAGCTTGCTTACTTGTGTTACTCTTTGTACATCCATTTTTTCCCATATGACCCAATATGAAGCATATATCTTGCAAAAAATTATACATGCCACAAAATATGGCAACAATCCACACAAAAAAATAGAAAAGAATAATTTCCACGAATCATAAAACATGTAACTGTTTGCATACATGCAACTTTCAGTTTCTCATAAGACAGCTTAAAATTCAAATAAATTGCACAAACTACAAAATCATGCCATCCTTCTAACAATGTCCTTCTATTCTAATGATTCCCTCTATTTAAATACCTAGTTCATTCTTGCTCTACAACCAGCAGAATTGTGTCCTAACTCGCCACAAGTGCCACATTTGATGGTTCTTTTAGGTTGTAAATCAAGAGCTGAACCTAGTGCATGCGATTTCTTCCGACCTTTAGTTAATATTCGCATAGATTTCTTGAACTTAGGTTCTCTAGGTGTTGGAACTGTAGGTTCACCTGTTGAGCCCAGTGTAGCTGCAAAAGCTGATGCTGCTTCCGCCACTGCATCGACTTTCTTTATTTTCTTCCTCGTCACCTTATCCACCTGGCCGACTTCTGTCCTCTCTGCCCGGATGTGTGCTTTGAAAATTGCAATGCCCTCTTTTGAATGAACAACCATTCTTGCAAATTGTGCAAAATATGTACATTGGTTTGCGAGAGCAATCTTCTCGGCAGACTCTGCAGGCATGACATCAGGAGCAGAGTGGCTTGCAACAGGATGAATGACATCCTGTGTCCACCAACAAAGTATGTAGCGAGATGGTATTTCATCTACACCTGGGTGTGTGTGAAAACCCTCAAGATATGTATGCACAGTATGCCATCTTTGTATAATTTGCAACATTCACACTCGTATTGTTGCTCTTCCACAAGAGTTGTCACCATGTATTTCCTTCACCCATACACCCCAACATATGTGTTGTTAGGAACAAGCAAGTACATGTCCCCGCCTTCCGGCCTCAAATTATACCGACCAATCATTTCAATCTCATGTTGAAACATGTAGTATATGTTTCGAGTGTACAATTTCAGAGCATGCTTCTCTATTGGGATGGGAGACCAAGTACTCGGTTTGAGCTCACTTGTTTCAAACTCATTCCCACCATCCTTTACTAGAATAGTGTTATTAATCTTGATATACTGCCTCACAAAGTTCAGCACTGAATTCTGTGGGTTCACATACTGTTTCAAAACAGCATTGAACCCCTCGCTCCTCCGTGTGGACTGGAGAAATGGGAAAACATTCCTCTTGAAATAGCATGGAACCCATGATTCTCTAATCTTGTACAATGCCACAAATTCCTCATTCTCTCCTATGTCGTGATTCTGAATCATAGCTGCCCAATTAATCTAAAACTCAAATTCAGTCATACTAAAATCAATGTACTCACTAAATATGTAGTTAACTCTGGGTGCCGCCCTAAGTATGAACCAATGAGCGATTGAGCTTTTTTAATAATGTGCCACCTGCAATTCCGGTGGCATGTGTTGGGGAACATCCTAGAAATACATTTCCTCATAGCCTGGTCCTTATCTGTGATTATGTTCAGCGGGCAAAACCACCCATTGCCACCATAAATTCTCCAAAAAGCCAGTCAAAACTTGTTACTAGTTCCTGTTTCACAAAACCACTGCCCAACAAGAATGTTTGCCCATGCTTGTTGATACCAATAAAAGGAGCAGACGGCATGTTATACATGTTTTTCATATACGTTGTATCAAATGAGATGCAGTCATGGTAAGCCTTAGCATACGCCTCTCTAGCCTTTCCATCGACCCAAAACAAGTTTTCTACCCTCCCTTCACTATCCTGTTTTACTGAATAGAACAGAACTCTTCTTCATTTCCTCAAAATAAGCAATTGTTGCCTCCATGTCACCATCTTTTGTTTCAAAACCTCGGAGTTTTGTCCTCAAGTTTCTTATGGCTTTCGTCGTGTATGGCACAAATGCTGCTTTCATATAGAACTCTCACATAATAGACATCATGCGCCTTGTCTCCAAATTGCAACTATGTATAGTCTCCAGGAATTTCTGCTCCTCTCTTGGTATTTCTTGGTGAGAACGAAGGTACTTGGTTAAAGATGGTTTGGCAATAAGATCATGATTATGTTCAGGAAGAAAGGCAGTCACTTGAAATTTGTTGTCAATAAACTTCACCCGCATACTTGCTTTGCAACTAGTCTGTTTAATCGACTGCCTCCTTCTTCTCTTCGCACGCTTGCCAGAATTACCCTTCTTACTGCTTCCAGATCTGGATTGAGGGTCACCAATATCATCACTATCACTTTTAGTTTGTGAACCGACGTCTTTAATTGCATGAAGCGGTGGAACAACTTCTGTCTTTGGCTTCCTTGATTTGTTGTAACAAAACTGATGTTTCTCCAAATTATCAGTGAAGACCGACCTCCTAGATGTGTTTGACTTGATTGAAAATCCAAGCCTTTTGTCATATGCATTGTAAATCATTCGCGCATCTGCTATTGTGTCAAGGTCATGCCAACATAGGTCTCTTCCGGGGTTGAGCGAACCTCAGTCCCATCTTTCCCTCCATCCCCCAATGCAACAATAGCATCATCTGGACTCAAATTGCTTGTCCCACTAGGAATATTATTAGCTTTAGCGGGTGTGCAGTATTAGAACCCGTCGCCATGGCCGTAGATCCAGCATGCAAATTTGGAACTGAATCTTTGGGTATGCCAACACTAGCAAGTAATGACGGAGAATCGGAAAACCCCTCATTTCTGTTGTACCGTCCAACGGGAGGAACCTGTGGGCAGAATTGGGGGTCACTGCCGAAGTCGTATCATCGGCAGGCAAATTCAAGTCTATGCCAGCGATATCTTGCTTTTCATAAATCTGTAACACAAAAATAGCAATAATTTAGGAAACGTTGTTTCACAACAAGTACAAGGCAACAATTTTAACCAGCTTCTGTAAGCATCACGGCGTTGGAGGCATTTTTTTAGTAGGTCCAAATGCAAATTGATCAAGAACCTGGAGCAACTACTTCCTAAGACAACAAGTAGGCCATCTTACTTCAGGTCATAGGAAACTATGCTATGCTATACCAATTACAGGACACACCAACTTACACAGCATGCAACATTTTACACACAAACCACAAGGAAAATTTAACAAACAAATGTAACAAGAAATTTTCGTGGTTTAATATCTCCATACTCGCTTCAGCTATACTGCTCCTGTACTTTTTACCAAGCAACTTAAACAACATGATCAGGAGACAAATTTTCATACCAGATCCAACCTTGTGCTACATCCTACTAACTAGTCTTTCAATATTTGCAGCCAACTGGAGCAGGAAAAAGGAAACAAGTAGCTATCTGATCCCAGGCAGGAAGAAAGGAGAAGCTATCTATACCACGCAAGAAGAATCAAGAAGGAATCAATGAATGTTTTGTAGTCGGGAAAGCAATTTTTCAGTTCTGGCTAGATCTAGCAAAAGCAGCTGGTGTTTTCTCCTAAAAAAACACGAAGAAGCAACAACCTGATGGGTAACAAGAAACTGGGCTCAAATTCTTGCAAAGATTCTGTAGTTTAGGGGGCAAGTTAATCTAGATTTTTACCTAACCTTGTTGTCAAATCTGAGTTCCTGTGAACGAATTGTTGCCTGCTTTCTCTATTTTTTCACCTATGATCTTGTGGTTCTTCTTCTTGTACTTGCACCGACAGCGCGTGGGGAGGAAGTATAGGAAGGGGGGCGAAAGTGGGAGACAACCCTGATCGCGTGGGAGGCCTTTTTGTCGGCAGGTTTTGTGGGCTTTCAAAAAGTGGTATGGCCGATGTATGTAGGTTACAAGAGTGTGGCCGCATGCTAGCAGTGTCCTTATAATATTCCAGAGAGACCAGCTTTGAGCCGCAAAGAAAAGCCACACTAGCTTCATATCTCTAGAGTCAAGCTTTAGAACAATAGCCTAAAAGTGATCAAACGAAAGGGAATTCCACTGAACTCCTAGAATTTGGCAGAGACCACACCACATGAAGGACGTAAGGGTGCATGAGTTGAAGATGTGATATGTGATTTTCAATTCCCTGCAGAGTGGGCATGAACCATCAAAGAATCCATGGAGGATAACCAATTGAACCCTTGCCGGTAAGCGACCTCTGGCAATTTGCCACCGGAAGATTTTTTGTGGAATTTTAGCAGCTTAGAAGAACTTTGCAACTGAGTGGTATGTGGAGTGAATGATTTTATTATAGATAGATGAGATAGATATATTGCGCGAGCGTTCCAGAGCCCAGGACACTTTGTGAGGTTCCTCCGATGGGCAAAATTCTTCAATCTCCTCATTGAGAAGGATCCCTTGATGTAACTCACTAATGCCAAATGTATGTCTGAAGCGCAGGCGCCATCCATCTCCCCCATTAGCTTGTGAGATGTGAGCATGTGAGATCAGGATATCAGTTCTGGTAGGACTGGTGAGATCAGAAGATGCACTTGGGGGACGGATCAACGGCTCTCTTCTGGAAGGATAAGTGGTTAGAGGGTAAATCGATGGAGACGTGGTGACGGCCCTGGTGGCGCTTATCTCCAAACGCACAAGGAAGCGCATGACGGTTAAGGAGGCGCTGGCAGAGCGTCGCCGGATCGAGGACATCGCGGGGGCTTTGAGCGCGCTCCCGCTCATGCTGTACATACGGGTTTGGACCTTAGTCCAATGGGTGCAGTTATCCCTGGCGCAGACACTCTAGTTTGGCGCCGATTCCAGCAGACCCAAGCGCCAATGGGATGAATCGGCAAGAGGACACGACAGAGGGGATACCAGCCGGAGTCTGAGGCGGGCAGAAAAATGGATCTGAGATGGGAGCAAGCTGAGGCGGAGCATGAGTTCCTTGAAGATGGTTTCCGGGACCTATGGTCGCAGTCCCGCCGCCACTGCAGTGGGGTTCTCCTGGGTCGCCCTAGGGTTGGGGCGACATAGGAGTCGGGATATTTGACGCCCGTATCGATTGATCAAGTAGTGAGTAGTTTTAATCTTGAGATGCTATATATGTGGTTTATTGCCAGCTAAGAAAAATATGTTTGTACTATATTAACTAGTGATGCATTTTGTATCCAACTCATCAACTGAAACACGATCACCGTGATTCAGCCAAATAAGCAACATGACCGGGAGGTGCGGTAACACTTGTGTTAGTGTCACCAGAAGAAGGGATCGAGGGGTAGAAGGTTTTTTTTTTTGCAGTAGAAAGAAACTTATATTAAGTTGAGGTAGAGTTACAATCGGTTGTTACAATATCAGAGATTTCCAGCGGAAAACTCCTTGGCCAGAAAGCAGTTCAAGCAAAAACCCTACCCATACTAGCTAGCTCATGACTTGCCACATTTGCATCACGACCAACTCTAGCTATGATAGTGTCTTTTTCTTTGAATATATCTCTGATCACCTTAATTCTGAAGGCATAAATGGAGTTGTTTGGCTGTTCATCCTTAATTAGACTCATTGCCTCAGCACAATCCATTTCCAACATGATAGTCATATATGTCCACAGTATGGAAATGTTGAGTCCCTCCTCAATAACACACAACTCGACCTCCGTAGCATCATTGTAGTTCTCCAGCGAGCGGCATGCCGAGAAGATGACCTCCCCCGCGCAGTCTCGCAAGATCATGCCCGTTCCTGCTTAACCATCATGGGAGAAGGCTCCGTTAACATTTAGTTTGGCCTCCCCTCGATTAGGCACACACCACTTCTTTCTCACCTTCTGCCTTCCATCCATAGCAGTATGATCTGGTTTAAACCCTTGTGCATAATTTATCACCAGTTTGCCTTTTATGGGGTCTGCTTTTGGTTGCTGTTTGAGAATGAGCAGGGAGTTCAGGTAGTTCACCAAAAAACGTCTCGAACCCTCGATCGGTGGACAGGTTTTGTCATGAGTCATCTTGTTGTGAGCGTGCCAAACCCTCCATAGAATCATGAGAACCATAGCCCTTTGGTCCACCGTTATTCGGTTAAGAAGCAGGAGGAGCCATTCCGGCCCAGTTGGCTTGATAATATCATCAGGGGGCAGGTTCCATTCAGACATCATCGCATTCCAGAGGTCTTTGGCGTGTGGACAGCGTACAAACATATCACATGGATCCTCGGCTTCAACTCCACAGATGTCACAGATCTCGTTAGTGGTGATACCTCTCCATAGATTCGACTTTGTGGCAAGGGCATTGCGACAAATTTTCCACGCCAACACGCATGTCTTGGGCGGCACTGGACATGTCCAAATCATCTTCCAGCAGGGGCGTTCACCGTCAGGTCTTGCGCGAGTGGCACCTCTGTCTTGCTCATGCATGCTCCTAGACAAAGCAAGGCGATGAGTACTCCTCACCGAGAATGTACCTCTTTTATCCGGTTGCCACGCCAACAAATTCATCTCCTGGCGTGTAGAGGTTTTGATCTTCAAAATATGTGTAATATCATCCTGATTGAAATACTGTTGCAAACGTTGGACATCACAATCACCATTAGGTTCAAGGAAATCTTCCATCGGCCTTGGGTTGACTTAGGTATGTAGTTGGTATCTCTCGGAATCCACGGGTCTCTCCAAGCTCTAATTTGCGCGCCATTACCAACTCGCCAGATCACACCCAGTTTGAGGACCTCGAGGCCATATTCGATAGCCGACCATGTAGGCGATCTATTCCCGGAAAAAACAGTATCGATGATTGATCCATTTGGGTAGTATTTTGCATTGAACAAACGGGCACAGAGTATCTGGAAATTGTACGAGCCTCCACGCCTGCCTCGCGAGTAGAGCTTGGTTGAAGAGTCTCATATCTCGGAACCCAACACCCCCGATGTTCTTTGGTTTGAGCATAATATCCCAAGCCACCCAATGCATCTTTCTCTTGCCATTTTCCGCACCACACTAGTATCTACAGATCATTTTTGTTAGTTCGTCAAAAAGGCCCAGCAGCAGCTTGAACACACCCATGATATAAACCGGGATCGGGCCACGGATTTAATCAGGGTTTCTTTGGCCGCCTGTGACTTATGATTATCATCCCACTCCACAAGACATTTCGCAAGTCTGGCTTGGAGGCTTTCAAATTTATTCCGAGACATACGCTCTCTCTGGTGTGGGTAAGGCAAGATATTTAGCTTCGAAAGATTCATGTGTTACTTGCAACACAGTCTTAACCTCCAGTCGGTGTGCCTCGGGCACGCCGCCCCAAAACATGATTGAACAATTATTAGGATTAATCAGTTGTCCCGTAACTCTTGCATATTTTTCTAACACCACCCGGATGAGGGGTAGAAGGTTGTCGTAATCTGTTATTCACAAGTGTTGTTCAGATGATCAAACTGGCTGAAATGATGTATACATGGAGCACCGTTGATGGCGTTTTTGTCTTGGTAGTTTAGTCACCATGTAGCTTATACAACTAACTTGTGGTTAAAATTGTTCAGAGTTGCTTTCAAAAAAAAAAATTGTTCAGAGTTTGACCAAAGATGAAATCTCTAGTCTTGTACTAAAACAGGCATGGCAGCGTGAGATTAATAAAATCTTGTGATCTGACCTCAGTTTCGCTTGGAGCGACGACTGTTTGTGCTACATTTCATTCATGTGATTTTGACATGTCGGCCTGTGAAATTCGTTTTCAGCAGAATCAAATGTTATAAAATCAGCCGCAATCTTGGTTTCAGAAAGGGTACTGCTGAGCGTCCCCCGGGGGATGGAAAATTTCCATCCCCCGCCTCCCCCTGCTGACACCTGTCCCGTTTTTTTGGCCAAATCCCACTTTTGCTCCCCGTAGCAAAAAATAGCCCCGCTTTTGCTCCCCGTAGCAAAAAAAAGTCCCGCTTTTGCTCCCGTAGCAAAAAGACATTTCACCCCAAAAAGAACAGAAAAAGTCAGACCTCGCCGGAGACTCGCCGGAGACGTCGCCGGAGTTACTGTAGCATTTTTTTTTGCTACAGTAGCAAAACGTCGATTTCGCCGGAGACTTTTGCTCGCCGGAGGAATAGCAGAGCAAAAAAATTATACTAAAAAAGCAAAACAATAACCTTATTGTAGCAAAAAAATTATGCTATTAGAGCAAAAACTCGGATCTCGCCGGAGTTACAGTAGCAAAAAATTTGTACAAAAAAAGCAACAAAATTACACAAAAGTAGCACAAAAAAAAAATTGCTCTTCGGGGAGCGTCGTCAGTCGTCAGTCGTTCGTCGCCGTTGGGAGCATCATGTGCTTCCCCTTGCAGCACCGAGGTCCATAAGAAGGAGGAGCCCACGGAGGTCCGTGCTGATGCTGGACGGGGGCGCCGGCGTGCTCGAGCTCGGCGCCACCGAGGTCATCTTCCAGACCGCCCATAGCCTCGGAAGGATCCGCTCCCTCTTCAACCTCAACGGCGGCGCAGGGTGGGGACCAGGCGGAGACGGATCCGTCCGTGCTCTGGCTCACCGACGCGCCGGTCGGGGACATGAAGGAGTCGCCGCCCTCCGTCGAGATCTCCGTCTCCAAGCCGCCGCCGCCGCAGAAGCCGTCAAGGCGCTCGACGTCCTCAACGCCGTCTCCCTCGCGCTCGGCTCGCTCCGCGGCTCCCCACCGCGCCGCCCTCTTCCGCGCTGCCGGCCACCGGCGGAATCCACGGGAGCGGCGGCGGCGTCCTCGTCTCGTGCGGCCGCGGCGGCGTCCTCCTCGGGGGCGGAATCCACTGGAGAGGCGGCGGCGCGTCCTCCTCCGGGACGGCGGCGGAGCGTCCTCGACGGGAGAAGGCGTGGCCGGCAGCGCGTCCTCGACGGGAGAAGGCGGAGGATAGCGATGCGGGGAGATGCGTGGGGAAGAGATAAGGCAAGTGGGTCACGCGATCTGGACGATGGAGTCACGCGATCCCCCGGGTTATTGTTAGCGTTTCCCTTTCAGAAATTGTACAGCAGCGGAGAAACTCTTTTTTGTTCTCCTTTTGCGTGAAGTAGCTCGTGGACAGCCCATCACAAGGCCCGGCCTGTTCAAGGAGATGTCTAAGCCCAGTTTGTTCTTGAAAGAGAGAGACCTGAGCTGACCTACCAATCGCCGCCGCCGTGACTAGCACACCACCAAGACCTCTCCGCTTGGGACGGACGGAGTCGAGAGCTCCTAGCCGGCGACCATGGCGGAGGCCGCCGAACCGGCGCCCCTCCCGGATGAGATCTCTCTCTGGGAGATCCTCGTCCGCCTGCCCCCCAAATCCCTCCTCCGCTGTCGCGCCGTGTGCCGCGCCTGGCGCCACGCCACCTCCTCCCGCGCCTTCCTCCTCGCTCACCACCGCCGCCAGCCCGACCTCCCCCTCCTGTTTGTCTACGACTACGTCAACGGAGTTTCCCTAGACGTCATCCCCTTCGACCAGCGGGCCGCCGCCGTCGACCAACTCCAGCCCGTCGCGCGGCTTGGCAAATCTTTCCTCGGTCTCGAGGCCTCCTGCGACGGCCTCCTCGTCCTCGGCGGCCGCTACAGGAACCTGGGGTACTACATCTGCAACCCAGCAACCCGTCAGATTGGTAGCCTGGATCAGCTTGATGGCCTCACCTTGTTGGGGATGTACCCTCACAGCCCTACCGGCGAGTACCGGCTGCTGCTCGGAAAGTCTTCCAGGTATGGACCACCTGTAGTTAAAGATGGCTCCTACGTCTTCACATTGGGCTCCGGCCAGCCGCCGAGGCGCATAAGCTGCCCCTACCCGGAGGACATGGCGGTATACGGATTCTTTTCTGTCCTGTTCCGTGGTAATCTGCATTGCCATGTAGAGCAGCAGCATGAGAGGGAAAGCATGATACAAATTTTCAACACCACAACCGAGTCGGTCCGACAAATTTGTGCCCCAGCTGTTCCTGGCAAGACTAACCTGTTTGAGATGGATGGAATGCTCGGCATGTCAAGCTATGATAATGCAGCGGCAAGCATTAACATTTGGATGATGCAAGACTATGAGAGCGGGGCATGGACCCTCAAATGCCGGGTTGAATTGCCCCTTGAAGATCTCACGGCGCAGTTTGGACGTTTCCACGGTCGATGGAGTGTGGTCTCGTCTTGGGATGGTAATTTGCTGCTGCTGCTTGAATTTAGCCGGTGGCTACTTCAGATTGACATTGATGGAAAGTTGGTTGCCAGTTTCCATCAGACATTACACTGTACTGATCAACTTCGGCTCAAACAAACTCTTGTTCCGCATGCCTTCTTTCCGACACTAGAGGGTTATGATGTGAACGGTTCTTCTTTCATGTGACTATTGTTGAGTGACGTGGTGATTCTCAACGGTCAGTATCTTTGTCGGTGGCTGCAATGTCAAGAATGATCTCGCTAGCATCTTTGTTGATTCATATAAAGTTACGATTAGGAAGGCCTAATTGTTTTGTTGTAGCATGAATTTAATGCTTGTCAGGTGGAAGGTACCACTGTTATGTATTAGTGCTCAAAGATCCAAGACAGCATGGCGCACATTTCAAATATGTGCTAACTAAGCTGCCCCGTGTCATCTTAATTTTATGGAATGGAACAATTGAGTTTGCTGTCTTAATTAACATATCGCACCAGCCTAGTTCTACATGTGTAGTATGTTTTGTATGTGTATGCACTTGTTCTTTAGTTGTATTACTTCTTAGCAATGCAAAGCGGTACTTACTTTTGGCAGTACAAAATGCGGGTCTTCGAACATATAATCTGCTTTGTTCTTCATGGGCTCTGTTCGGTCTCCAATATCTCTTGTTGTAGGAAAAAACCTTTCTTTTAGATTTTCTTAATGGTGGTCTGTGGAAATGTTGTACGCGCAGGTTTGGAACAGGGTCCGAGTGTCTCATTAATTTTTGTAACGCTCCCTGATGTCTATGCTACTGGCATTAGTGCCTTTGAATGTCACAAGATCTAACTTGATAAAATATTGAACGAGTGTTCTATTTTTTACTTTGCAATTTCTGAAGCAATAAAACTTTATAAAATCTTGTTTTAATGCGTAGGGTTATTTGTGAAGCTAGTGCAAATCTGTGCAAACTAAAAAAATAAACCAACCCCAGGGGCAAGCAGTATCCTTGCTCGGTTAACTGATGGGACTTTTTAAGTTTCCATTGTGCCACTGAGATATCAATGGAATCAGCTAGCATATCATATTTTTCTATCTCAAAAACTCAGTTGTTGTAGACAGACATTAGACCAGTCACTTGGTTGCTACACAACTAGTGGTTCAGGTCTCAAGTGTAAAATTGTCAGCACCATCTCCAAGGATCTTGAGGCACAGCTTGTAATAAGCAATTTATGGGCTTAGCTTAGTTAGATCCTAATCTCGATTAAATTCTAGTATTAGCATATATTAATGCTTCATGTTACTTCTGCAGACAGATGAAACGGCAGAAGCTGCCTCCTTGTCTCAGGCGTCGGCGTGGATCACTACTAGAGATTTGCTTATAGCAGCACAACCTACCACAGGCGGGCAGAGAATGCAATGTGTCTGGGCTACTTAGCGCAGGCGAACAGACACACTGTGCGCCTGGGGTAAGTGTGTTACCCAGGCGAAACAATTCTAGATGCGCCTGGGGTAAAGTGTGGCAGGGCACCCACCACCACCCCCTGGCACTCTTCCTTTACCCGAGGCGAATGTGATACTTGTTCGCCTGCGGTAGAACACATACCCCAGGCGATTATTCACAGAAGCGCCTGAGGTAAAATGTTGGCTGGGGTAGCACCCCTTAGCGCAGGTGCATTACATCCTTATTTGCCTGGGGTAAAAAGGGGCCTGGGGTAGCACCCCTTAGCGCAGGCGCATTGTCATCCTTATTCGCCTGGGGTAAAATGTGGTCTCAATAAGTGCGGCCAGCCACCCACCACCGCCCCTATCCACCCCACTCACTCACTCACTAGTGCAAACTCGATCCAGTAGTGCTTCTAGCTCAATCCCCCACACCCCTCCACCATTTTTAGCTAATTTAACCAATCATGTTTGTTATATTTTAGCTAGTATGCTACCCCACTTTCCCTCTTCCAAATCTCTCCACTAGATCTACTAACCGGACACTAGATCTCACCACAAATGCACCACTAGCTACTTCTAGATCTATCACTCTCTTATCGGTCGTCTCTCCGGTGATCTTCGACGTCGTCATCGCGTCTATATATTTTGCATTGTGTGTCATCTTAATAGGTGCGTGGGATTGGTCGGTGGATGAGAACTCGATCTCTTTTTCATTTTATTGTGTTGCCATGAGGATGAGTTGCCAATGTTTTGCCGAAATGTTGATTCATTTCCTTTTCGGCAAATTTCTGGCGCTCCGCGTTACACCTTTTGTAGGAAGGTTATGCCGAAATTTTCCGTGAAAACCGGATCCAGTTAATGAAACCTCTCTTGCCTTTTGTAGCAATGGTCATTGCGATGAGGACAAGCGTGGTGCATAGATACGTGCGACGCGCGACGGCCGAGATGCATCGAAACAACCGCACCGAGATAGAGTGTCCGTGTCGGAAATGCAAGCTAGGGTCCTTGTTCAAACCAGATTCTGGTAATGTGGAGAAGCACCTGCTCAGGTATAGTTTCATGGAGGGCCACACTAAGTGGATGGATGATGATGAAGACGATGATCACGTCGAGACCAATTGGGTGGCGACATGTGAAGATGATCAAGAGGAGTCTGAACATGGCAATGGAGATGATGAAGAGGCTGCCGACGGAGGCGACTATAATGAAGAAGAAGAAGGGAGTCATGGTGATCAACAACATGAAGACGAGGACATGAACACTCCGCTAACTTCATTCGTGCGGGACCCTCATGTTCAAGAGCTTCTTCTCAAGAACACGTCGACCAACGCCAGACGTAAATCTAAGATCACGCAACTAGAGATAGACTCTGCAACTCCGTTGTATGACGCAAGTCGCGGGGCGGAGGAGTCACGCTTGAGAGTAGCTCTGGATCTTCTAGAGATGAAGAAAAAACACGGATGGACCGACACAAGCATGGAAGATCTTCAGCGATACCTGAAGACGCACTTACCTGAAGGGAACACATGTGCTAGTAGTCTACAGGAGGCCAAGAAAATCGTGTGCCCCCTCAATTTACCGCACATAAAATACCACGCTTGCGCCCGTGACTGCATAATTTATCGTAACGAGCACGCGGACCAGATCAAATGTCCGGTGTGCGGTGCTGATCGTTACAAGAGGGGGGACGAAGAAAGCTCCTAGGAAAGTTGTGTGGTACTTTCCACTCATTCCCCATCTGCAGCGGTACTTCATGGACCCCAAGGAAGCAAAGCTCATGCGCTGGCACGAGGACAGAAAGAAGGCGGTGCTGAGTGAGCCAGAACGTGTTGAAAAAACAGCGCTAACACACCCTTCGGATGCACGTCACTGGAAAGCATTAGACGCATTCGATGAAGAATTCGGGAACGATCCAAGGAACATCAGGCTTGGTGCTAGCACCGACGGTCTCAATCTGTTTGGCAACCAGAGAAACAAACATAGCACCTGGCCCGTGTTTGTATGGATGTACAACCTCCCCCCGTGGCTGTGTATGAAGAGGAAGTACATACACATGAGTATGCTGATTCAAGGTCCGACCCAGCTAGACACCTTGTGGGAGGAAGGGGTGGAAACATGGGACGCCTTCAAAGAAGAAACTTTTCGTATGAGAGCCGCATTGATCACGACGGTGCAGGACTATCTCGGATACGGATATATTGCGTGTCAGGTGTGCCATGGACACAAGGCTTGTGTTAGGTGCATGAAATTTACGCCGTTTCTACAGCTACACAAGGATTCCGGATCTTCTAAAACCGTATACATGAGGCATCAAATGTGGCTATAACAGAACGACCCGTGGAGAAAGCACGGAGACCTGTTCAACGGTAAAGATGAGCTCGATCTACCTCCACGCAAGAGAAGAGGAGAAGAGATCGATACTCTATTGAAGAATTGGAAAATGTGTCCTACCCCGGGAAAGTTACAGAAGCGGAAGCGAGGAGAGAAGCGAAAGAGAGGAGAGAAAAAGTGTCCTCCGCCAGAAGGACCACTCTTGGGGTATGGAAAAGGAGGTCCGTGTTTTGGGACTTGCAGTACTGGCCAATCCTCAGAGTGCCTCACTGCCTTGATGTCATGCATATCACGAAGAATGTGTGTGAGAGCTTGCTTGGCACCCTGTTCAACATGCCAGATAGGACCAAAGACGGGCCAAAATCAAGATACGACCTGATGGTCCTAAATATCAGGAGCGAGCTTCACTTACCGACTTCTACGCGTGAACAGACGGAGGAGGACGAGGATGAGGTGGAGGAGATGGACGACCGCAAGAGGAAAAGGGCTAAGCAACACCAAACTCACTGCCTGAAATCCTCTTGCTTCACTCTCAGCCCGACGAGCTCACGCAAATATTCACATGCCTCCTCGGAGTGAATTTTCCCTTAGGTTACGTGGGGCTGATAAGCAGATACCTAGACGCGGAGAAACAAATCTTCAGCGGTATGAAGTCTCATGACTGTCACGTGATGATGATGCAGATACTTCCGGTTGCAATCAGAGGGATAATGGAACCGCACGTCCGTCAAATGCTCACTAGCCTCTGTAACTTTTTCGACGTCATCACTCGGAAGTCGATAAGCGTGAAGAAACTCGGAAGGCTGCAGGAAGAGATCGTCACCATCCTATGCAAGCTTGAGATGTACTCCCCACCTGCTTTCTTTGACATTATGGTACATCTCTTGGTCCATATCGTGGACGATATCACCAATCTTGGGCCGACATTCTTGCACAACATGATGGCGTTAGAAAGAATGAATTGGATCATCAAATCATTTGTTCGTAACAGGGCACACCCAGATGGAAGCATCGTCCAGAGATTTCTCACCGAAGAATGCATCTCTTTCTGCAAGAATTTTCTAGGCGATGAGAAGCCAGCTGTTGGTTTGCCCGCAAACAAGCACCTTGACAGGTTCATGGGGGTAGGCCACAACACTGCCAAAAGGGTAATGGACGCGGACTCCTGTGGTCGGAGAGCTGACTTTGATAGGACCCACCTAGTAGTGTTACAACACGTTGACGATGTCGACCCTTGGATAGAAGAGCACAAAACCACGATAAAAAACATTGCTCGCAGGCCGATGACGGAAGATGAGATATTTAGAGCACACAACTCCTCTTTCGCGACATGGTTCAAGAAGCAGATTGCACTACAACGGAATCGGTCTATTGCAACGAAACTAGTCGTTGTAAAAAGTGACTTATCGTCGCAATAGGGTTCTGTTGCACCGAAATCGGTTTCGTTGGGAGGCGTCGCGAAAACCTCCGTGGTAGAAGCCTGTCTCCGCGCACTTAGATTCGTCGCTAAAAAATAATCCAGTTGCAACCATTTCCTAGGCCAGTTGCCACGCACGTTTCCGTCGCGTCTCGCACATAACGCAACGTACGTATTTCGTTGGTACACCTCTAGTGCAACAAATACCCAAACATGGCGAGTGACCAATGTGGCAACGGCGAGTGTTCCGTTGCGCTTGTTCTTTCGTTGCAAAAGTCGAGTTTATTTGCCACGTCCAATTGTGTGGCAAAAAACTATGGCAACAAACATTATACGCGTGGGAACAACTTTTTGCCACACACAATCAATCGTGGTAAGATGATTTTGAAATAGTAATCGCAACGGCCTTCATATTAGTAGCCATAAGCAATCGCGACAATTTCAACTATTCGTGGCGCCATTCAATTTCTACAAATTTTAGTTTCGTGGCGTGATGTAGTATTCGCAACATCCACATTTTATGTTGCTAGAAGCAACTGCGACAATAACAACTTTTCGTGGCGCCATTGTATTTCAACAAATTTTATTTTCGTGGCGACATATACAATTCGCAACGTACAAATTTTAGTAGCTAGAAACAAATGCGACAACTTCAACTATTCGTTGCGCCTTTCTATTTCTACAAATTTTAGTTTCGTGGCGAGATGTAGTATTCGCAACATCCACATTTTATGTTGCTACGAACAACTGCGACAATAACAACTTGTCGTGGCGCCATTGTATTTCGACAAATTTTATTTTCGTGGCGACATGTACTATTGGCAACGTAAAAATTTTAGTAGCCATAAACAACTGCGACAACTTCAATTATTCGTTGCGCCTTTCTATTTCTACAAAATTTAGTTTCGTGGCGAGAAGTATGGGAATTCTGTATTGCAACGAACATAGTTTGGTGGCGTGAATGAACTATCGCAACAAAGTTAGTTTGGTGGAGAAAAAATATTGCGACGATGTCTCCCTCATGGTGGTGAGAGTCTATTTCAACAAAACACTTTGTTGTGGCGACTGAGGCTTCACGCAACACTACAATTATCGTGGTAAATTACCTATTGCCACGTGATAGAAAAAAAATAAAAATAAAAATAAGGAAACAAAAAATACGGGCATTGAATTAAAATGTTCATAAGGGTACGTAAAATATGTTTATTTACACAAAATAATAGTTCTCATAACTATTTTTAATATATACAAATGAAATTCTCGTACAACATGGATCAAATCAAGATCAAATCAAACTGAAATATCCAGTGCAGCTATTTGTTTCCATCAGAAGTTTGATTGACGTCCTGCAATCAATTTAAAAAAAAGGTGTGAGTCTAGTCAGCAATAACACATGCTGAAACATAAGAACCAGCAGACTATAGTGTGTGGATGAAGCAAAAACAGTTGTTGTAACTCAACGAAGCCACAACCCATAGTGAAACATAAACTGCAGCAAGTATAGGGTGGGTGCAGCAACGCTATAGTGTGGGTGAAGCAAAAACAGAATGTACTAGTACCGAACTGTACAAGATTGTGACTTACAAGTGCTTTATACATTCGACTTTTCTGTATCGTGCTGTGCGGAGGAACTATTTTCTTAGCAGGACTGTTGGTAAGTGATGGTTGCTGGTTCGACTTCTTATACGTCTGGAAAAACAAAGTGCACTGTTAGCAACGCAAGTAAACAACTAAATCTTACTAGTTTGCAATTGTATGACTATCATCACCTGAGGTGTAGTCGTCTTCTGCTTTTCCATCTGTGCGGAGAACTCGTCAAACTTTGCCTGCATCCGTGAGTTAAACTGTGCAACCAAGTTATTTTCAATTTCTTTTCTTGAGTTTCTCTCCGAATCCATCAGTTGTTCCCTTTGAGAGAGCTCTTCCATTAATCTCTTCTCAAGATTTTCTCTCTCAGCCCGCTCTACATTAATCTTCTCTTCCATGCTTGCACGTTCATCTAGTAACTTCTGTTCTAAAGTACTGACCTTCGTGGTGAGCTGGGAGTTAACTTTTTGGGTCTCTGCCGCAGCCCGAGCTTGCTCCTCTAACAGCAACTTAGACTGCTGAGAACTAGTTTGCACATGGGCCATGTATCCGAACCCACGAGGCTGCGATGACTTGCATTGAACTTTAGATTTATATGCTTTCTGGAAAATATTGATTCTTTGTTCAGCTGACAATGGGACATCAGTTTCCTTTGATCTGTTTTCAATCTCTTTACATGCTGTTTCCTGATTAGGAAAAAAAATCTCAAATCAGATGTAATATCATCCAAGAAGGAGAACAGTAAATATGTTTAGAGTAGCTTCTAAGTCAGTTAACTCACGTAAACATCCTTGGACTCTTCTGTAGTCCATGTTTCATTCTTTATGTGGGTCAGTCTCCAGAGAGCAACACAGTCTGGCTCTTCTCCAGTTTCCGAATTCCTCTGCAAGTAGTGCAACAATTAGATACTATAAACATTAAAGCAAAGTGAACACCGACACATGCATAGTGAGTAGGCCCATACATTCTCAAAACTGATTTGAGAGTAGGATTTTGATCCTACTCTGTGTTTTGTCTTCATCTTCGTACGGTTATCCTTGTTCTTTTGGCTGAGTTCCTGCTCATTCAATTATAAAAAAAAACTTGTCAGACAAGCCATTTGATGATAGTACAAAATTCACAAACAGGTAGTATAGAAATAACCAGGAATATCGGATCAGTGCCAAAGTACTCGATCAACCATTCCCACTCTTCTTTTTGTAAATCTTCTGGGACAACTGCCCTTCTGGCATCATCTGTTTTGTATGCCTTGTAAGTGCTGCTTAGGTCTCCTCGCCAGCCTCTGTAGCGTTCTTTTGCAATTTTAAGAATTTTTCCGTGTGTTTCGTCTATATCTGGCATATCGTATCTGTCCTGTAATGCGTAGAACAAACAGATAGACTTATTTTAGTAGTAGTACATTAATTATGGACGAAAAAAGCAGACAACACATGTGAGAAAGGTTGTACTCACCAACATATCTGTGACGATCATGCGATGGATGTTAGGGTGAATGTCTGTCCACCTCCTCACTCCAATAATTGGTAACCTTCTTTTCATTATGATTACCACCTCATCCTTGAATGAACGGTTGTTCATTCCTACTGGACCACCCAATGTTTCAGAGAAATCAACACCTAGCTTTGCAGCTCCATTGGCATGACGCTTCTTACTGGCTTTCAAACCTTTCACTAGACCTCGCCCTTTCTTCTTCGGTATGTCATCACCTACATCCCAAAACACACACAAAGAAACAATTTATTTTGTAGTTGATTGAAAGAAATTAGGACACAGCGGTAAAAAATATAGCTAGTACCTTCTTGTAGTTGTAGCTTCGGGCGATAGCAGCGTGCATGGGAAGGCCAATCCTCAACGGAACACATGTCAGTTTCAGACACATCAGTGTTAGGTTCAGTTCCTGTTTCAGGGTTAACATTTGTACTGAATCAGCAATCCTAGATTTTATCCATTAAAACAAATATTAGACAGAGCTTAAATGTCAAAAATAAATGACCACGTCTACGTTTTCCCTGACTTTTTTTATATTGTAGTATACTTTCAAGCCTTGTCATGCAGACAGATCCTTTCTTTATTACTGAAAATGTTAACAATAAATGGACAAAGCATTAACATTGTGCATAATTCAGCAAGCTGATTAAGAATTAATGAACTTGTGTACCATTCCCAAAGGAGTAATCTGTATCTTCTTCTTTGTTTGAAGCTTGTTCCTCTTCGGTTGCATCCCTAACTGCATGTGTTTATCAAAATTGTGGATTAGGTAAGGAATGCATAAAATAGTTACCGGGGAAAATATTTATTAAAGTATGTATTGAAGGAGTTGCGAGTTGGAGATTTGGCATGAAAGTATAACCTGTGATAGTGATCTGTCGCTTTTTTCTGGTGGATCCAGTTGCATCATCAAGCAGAGACTCTATTGGTGCAATATCAACCGCCGTGGCCTCCTCCCTAAACACACACAGGGATATCTTCTTATCATTAGAGTGCCTGCGTTTCAATAGCTCGAAATCACTACCATGTTCTATTGGAACAAGTTTTCCTTTGCCAGGGCCATTATTTAGCCTGCAGTACAGGTAATCACGCGCGCCACTGAAGCCAACGTTTTCAATCAAATTGATGAATTCCATATAGCAGATTTCCTCCGGTTCCATGGCTGCTACCACAACTTTTTTGTTTTTATCACCGTCCTCATAGAAAAGTCTAACATTCCAAATGGGTTCGGTCGTCTACAATTAGATATAAGGAAAAAATGAGAACCCAAATAATCAGTGAGTTAGCAGAACTGAAATAAAAAAAAATAGTTACATGACATTATTCACATAGAAAACCAGATACACATATGATCGACTAGGTGTTCATACACGGATTAACGCTTCAACCAGAGGAAGAACAGAGAATAACAACCAATATCGAGACCATATAAGAGACGGCGAGATCACGGAGATGGACGAGAAGCAGATTAGACAGGAAAACCTGAGAGGATTCGCGTTCCATGGAGTCCGATCGCGACATCGATATGTGTAGAGCTCCGAACGTGATGAGGGCGAGATGAGATCTAATCTGCAATGGCGAAAGAGGTGGCCCGTAGATTGCGCTATGGCGAAACAGGAGGGGCATCGTGCACTTATACATACACGTTAGCGGGAAATTTAAAGTGACTGCCTTTATTTTTTGGTGGGAACACAAAATTTCGCTACACTTGGCGTTTTAGCGGGAGGATTTAATTTTTTTTGGTGGGGCATCGTATTCGAGCAACCACAACGCCTTGTCGACAATATAGGCGCTAATTGAGCAGTTAAACAATGCATGCAATCGCCGGCTGCCTAGAAGGCATATTTTGCATTGAGTTTCAAGGCGTCAGGCTCTTAACTATCGAGGGAAAACTAATCGGATTTATTCCCTAGCGCTTACAACGTAGGATTGAAAACATGTGGAAGTCTCGCATGAGTCATGTAATGTCACTGAACAATTATTGCATGCAACTTATTAGCTGCCGCCGCCTTGTTTATTTCTGCAAACTTCAAATTGCCACTGAAAATATAAACAAGACAAGTAATCTTCACTGCAGATGAAGGTTTGGGTGATCAAACCACTGAAGCACATCGCTGATGGCAGTACGATAATTACATACATCCATACGTTCATGATCCGATGAGAATGTCCAAGTTGGCAGACTACGTACTACAACCAGGGCGACACCGCCCGCATCATGATCTTCACGTCCAAGTGGCGGTTACGGGTGCTCCTAAGTGTAATGAGAATAGCTTGCTTTTCATATAAATGCTTGCCTTCAAGGAATTCCCGCCATGCATTCCTGCCAAACATAATGCGGCCGTCCCTGTCCGTGTTGTATGAAACGGTGGTGAACGCCTCTGATGATCCGAGGCATAGCCCAGCATGGCCTGAAGACGGAATGCCAGCACTGTCCGCTATGGACTGAGGTAGTTTCTGGATTTCGAGCGTGTGGATGACATACAAAAAGAAGTAGGTCATAGTAAGGCACACGTTGTAAGCATAAATTGCGTTGAAAAACATAAATAGCATTGGCACCTTACGTACCATCTCATATCTGGGCACATTTGTCCACGTCAAACGAGTCACGTATGGCACTCCAATGTACTCATCTATCGTGGGTAGAAGCTCACGAACGTGGTCCTTCTCATCGTCATCAAGATCAGCTCTCTGGGAGAAGATGATGGAAGAGTCGAATGGGTCATCCTCATCCATGGACTGCTGATCCGTGGACTCCTCATCCGTGGACTCCTCATCAGTCCTGGGATCTGGGTCAGTTTCATTGCTTGTAGCAGCGTCGTGGTCGTACAAGTAGTGCCTGCGGCACATGTCGAACTTGAACACCTTGACGGTGAGCAAGGCGTCGCCGTCGTAACTGAAGAGGAGGAACATGCCGCGCTGCAGGAAGTAATATTGGGCGAACTGGTCCCAGCCGTGCCCGAGGAAAATGTGGCCAGCTTCATCGAAAAGCACATCCATGTCCCAGTTCTTGCTACTCGGATCGTCCGCCTCACGCAGCTTAAGTTCACGTGGTTCACGGCCCTTCAGCAACTCCACAAACTTCTTAGGCAGCACCTGCAGCAATATGAAAGTTAAATAGATAGAAAAGAGTGCTTACTAGAAATAAGTTTACTGTTTGATGATGGATCTGTACTATAAAAATGTAAACAAGTAGTACCTAGTAATCAGTTATACTAAATCTTAGTTGAGCAATGAGGGTGTTTGCCACATTAATTCAAAAAGATGAACTTTCAGTGGGAGCTGAAATGTACCAAATCGAGTGAATATATTCACGTAGAGCAATTGAGCTACTAAAACCCATCTACTAGACCTTAATTTGATTCACAAATTTAACTAGCTACAGGATCATAGCTCAGACACTATGTCAGACTAAATAACTGAAGTGGTGGTGTGGGTCGATGAAGCGTACCAGTTTGTCCGATGTAGCGTCTACTACGAGGGAGTAGAACTCAAAGTCTGCCAACTCCATCTTAACAGATCCCTCTGTTCATCATATAATAGAAATGCAAATCAATTTCCGGCTACATATATAATCGAGAATTAACATTTTGGTGATACAGTCCACGTACTGAATGCCGCGTTGTATTGCAAGCGGCAACTGCTTAGGTCGAACATCTTTACTGTGATGACATTGCGGCCGTCGTAATTGCAGATCAGAATAAAGCCTCTCTGCAGTTTGTAGGTCCGGGCGAAACACTCCCAGCCGCGCTTTAGGAACATGCGGCCACTGCTGTCGAACCACACATCAACGTCCCACGTGGTGCTACACCGATGGCCGACCTCAAGCAGCTTCAGTGCACGGGGTTTACGGTCCCCTAGCAACTCTGCGAACTTCTTAGGCAGTGACTGCAGCAGAGGATAGAGCAAACCATGAACATCATTCCACCTATCTGACTAAAATGACAAGTAAAATGAGTAAAATACATGTTTGTCCGATGAAGCATCATCTACGTAAGCGAGGAACTCGTAGTCCATCGTATGCAAACCCGCCTGTAGATCGTACTAAAAAGTATGACTTCAGTTACATTTAGCAGACGTGCCAAAACAGCAGAGGTGAAGAAACATGAAGGTTCACTACAAATTTAGGACTAAATGCAGTCTAGCAGCATCATGGTTCAGAGACATTCATACACAGGTGCAATTTAAATTTGACATGCATTCAAGAATTTCATGGAACTACGGAACTTCAGAAAAGAAAATCTACTAGTATGTCAAGGAAATGGTGTGCCGACAATCAATTGTACTGCTTTAGCAAATTAATTGAAATAGCTACTGGTCCTAAAAAATGGCTCACATCTATTGTCCTGCTGAAGATTAAAAATGGCTCACATCTGTTTATGGTCCCTGAAGTGGTCTTGACAGGGATTTTTTTGTTCAATGGCTTTTTGATTTAATCATTCCTACATATGAAAATTGGTTGATAGTGGGAGATTTCAATTTTATTAGATCAGTGGACAACAGGAACAAACCTGGAGCTGATATGAATGATATTTTCATTTTTAATGAAATCATTAGTCATCTTGGTTTAATTGAATTGCCTTTAAAAGGCAGATCCTTTACTTGCTCTAATATGCAAGATGAACCTCTACTTGAGCAACTAGATTGGTTCTTTACTAGCACTTGGTGGACTTTGAATTATCCCAACACTTTGGTTAGGCCCCTTGCTAAATCAACATCTGATCACGTGCCATGTGTTGTCTCAATGTCCACCAACATTCCTAAAGCCCAGATCTTTCTCTTTGAAAATCATTGGATACATCAGCCTGGATTTATGGACCTTATTGCTAGAGTCTGGAAATGGCCTGTTAGGAAGAATAACATGGCGGCCACTATCACTGCTAAATTAAAAAACGTCAGACATGAGCTCAAGAGGTGGGGTAGAAATCTTTCTAACATGAAGTTATTAATTGCTAAATGCAATAAGGTGATTTTGATCTTGGATACACTGGAGGAGGAGAGGAACCTCAGCAGACCTGAATTTAATTTCAGGAATATTGTTAAAACTCATCTGCATAAATTGCTTTTATCACAGTCAGCCTATTGGAAGAATAGATGCACTATCAGATGGGTACAGCTTGGTGGTGAAAATACTAAATGTTTCCATGCTAAAGCTACAGAGCGTTATAGATTTAACACTATTGCTGAAATAAAAAATGAGGAAGGTGTCTCTTTGATAGATCATCATCATAAAGCAGCTGCTTTTTGGAATTGTTTCAAAAACAGAATGGGAGTTTCCTCTGTCACTTCACAGCTTTTAGACCTTTCAAATATCCTTCACCCAACTGTTAGTTTACAGTGCTTGGTTGAGCCTTTCACTACAGATGAGATTACATCAGTTATGAAATCCCTTAAGACTGATAGAGCACCTGGTCCTGATGGTTTCAATGGGCTATTTGTAAAGAAGTGCTGGGAGGTGTTAAAGGAAGATTTCACTCAGCTTTGCCATGATTTCCATTCAGGGACTTTATCATTACAAAGTATTAATGATTCATATATCACTCTCATTCCAAAATCCAACTCACCTCAAACTGTCAATGATTTCAGACCTATCTCTTTGACTAATACCTGTCTCAAATTTGTCACAAAGCTTATTGCTAATAGGCTGCAAAATGTTATATGTGATACAATTCATGATAATCAATATGGTTTTATTAAGGGAAGAACTATCCAAGACTGCCTTGCTTGGTCTTTTGAATTTCTGTTTCAATGTCAGCAATCCAAAAGGAAAATTGTGGTTCTCAAGATTGACTTTGAAAAAGCCTTTGACACTTTGGACCATGATGCCATTATACAAGTCTTGAAATTTAAAGGGTTTCCAGATTTGTTCCTCAATTGGGTCAGAGAAATTCTAGCCTCAGGATTCTCTTCTGTTCTCCTTAATGGAATACCTGGGAATAAATTTCACTGCAAAAGAGGAGTTAGACAGGGAGATCCTTTGTCTCCACTTCTTTTTGTTGAAGGAGCTGATTTATTACAGAGTTTAGTCAACAAAGCATACTCTGATGGTCTCCTTTCCTCTCCTATCCCAGTCAGAAAGGATTTTCCTATAATTCAGTATGCTGATGATACTATTGTGGTGCTTCCAGCATGTACTAAAGACCTGGAGGTTTTCAAGGACATTCTTAATACTTATGCTGCCTTTACAGGACTGAAAATCAACTTTCATAAATCATCTATGATTCCTATCAACTTAACTTCTGAGGAAGCTAGTACTCTGGCTGATTTCTTCCAGTGCAAAACTGGGTCTATGCCTTTCACTTATCTTGGATTGCCTATGGGTACCACTAGACCCACTATCAAGGATTTCTCTCCTTTGATTGATAGAGTTGAAAGGAGGCTTTCTGCCACCTCCTCTTTTCTGTCCTATGGTGATAGACTGGTGCTTGTGAATTCTGTTTTGTCTTCATTGCCAACCTATTATATGCTCTCTCTTGTTATTCCTACTGGTGTCATTGAGGTTATTGACAGAGCAAGAAGGCATTGCTCGTGGAGTAAAAGAGGAAAGGAAAAAGCTCATTCACTTGCAGCTTGGCATATGGTGTGCAAACCGAAAAAAGGGAGGGCTGGGAGTAATTAACTTGAAAATCCAGAACTCTGCTCTTTTACTTAAACATCTTGATAAATTTTATAATCAGGAAACCTTGCCTTGGGTGCAACTCATTACTGATGCTTACTATTATAAGGCTGTTCCTCATGTTGTGGTAGATTCTGGTTCTTTTTGGTGGAGAAATATATTGGCATTATCTGAGAATTACAGGAATTATACTACATGCTGGGTAGGCAATGGTTTCACTGTATTGTTTTGGGAAGACAAGTGGCAGCCTCAACCTCTTAAGACAACCTTCCCAAGACTTTATTCTTTTGCCAAAGACAAACTTCAGTCTGTACATGATTTCTTGCTTGGCACAGATTGTCTCCAGAATTTTTCTTTACCTCTGTCAATTCAAGCAAATGAAGAGCTAAGGTTGTTAAATGGCATGATTGGTCATTTTACATTAAAACTTCATATTAAAGACCAATGGAAGAGTCCACATTCTACTGGCAGATTACATCCTAGCTCTTTTTATAAGCAACATTTTATTGCTGTCCCTGATGACTCAATTTCTTTGCAATTTGGAAGAGCAAGTGTCAGTCTAAGCATAGATTCTTTGCTTGGCTTCTTCTGCATGATAGAATTAATACAAGGGATATGTTGCTTCGTAGACATTGGATCATTAATACTTCTTCAGATTGTGTCTTGTGTCCTGGCCATGTTCATGAGGATTGGAGGCACCTTTTTTTCAATTGTACTTTCAGTACAAGGATTTGGAACTACTTGCAGATCCCTTGGCTACCTGGTTCCTCATCTTATGCTATCATGTATGCCAGAAAACATTTTACTGGCCCTTGTTTTGTGGAGATTGTGATCCTGGCCTGCTGGTGCATCTGGAAACAAAGAAATGGATGGATCTTCAAGAACATCAAGCCAACTTTTAGAGGTTGGAAGGCCCTGTTTATACAGGAAGTCACTCTGCTTAAGTACAGGGTGAAGAGTTCACACTCTGTTTTTTTGACATCATGGATTAATTCACTCCCCTAATCCTCTTGTATATATTGTACATACTTGTAAATAACCTTTTATTTAATTAATAAATGGGGGGCTGTGGGGGTTTCCCCCACAGTATTGGTGTCAAAAAAAAGATTAAAAATGGAAATTACTAAAAATAGCTAGTGAACCTAAAAAGGGGTAAAGTCAACTGTACTTGTGAATAGTAAAAAGGGAAATTACTAAAAGTAGGTACTGGTCCTAGATATGCCAGTGTGAGTACCAGAGGTCTTACTTTCAACATCACTAATTACCTACCTAGAAAAAGGCACACACACAACAACAGCTACAAACATCAATTGGGCACCTGGAACTATCAAAATTAACATGAAGGTATAGTGCAACCTATCAATCAGATGCATGTAAGTACCATTTACTTTAGTCATAAACGTGTAAAAGACAAATCAATCATGAATGACATCGAACATAAATACGTGCTACCATCTATATGTAGCACAAGATTTCACATTTCTTTCCTGTCTAGACAAGTAGGACACTAGTTACCTTATAGAAAATGAGTGTTTGAACTTAAATCGTTCTGCAATGTATCCACAAGAGGTGAAGACCTGAGTGTCGCCCGCGATGGATCAGTGGTGAATCGACGCGCCGTGGGTCAATCTACAGCGCGATGAAGAGACTGGCGACGACGGCGGTCGCGAGAATGCGGCGGCCCAGAGAGGGATGCTGATCCAGGGGCGGCGAGGTCGAGAGATGGATGGCGGCGGCGGCGGCAGCGACGGTGTCGGTGTACTGCGGAATAAGGGTTTTCTCGGAGCAAATAACTGTAGGTACACAAAGAGGAGGAGTGCGAACTTGACGTGACAATACGAGAGGAAGATGATACTTGGGCCCACCTGTAAGTCTGTTACCACAAATGGTGGGTACATTTCCGCGGGGCAGTTGCCATTTTTATGGTTCCTATCTGAAGTTGCACTTTCGGTCCAGAACATTGTTCCCTTCCACCTACGATGCCTGGAAAACAGCAGAGAGATGAGAATGTAAGCCACACTTGGCAATGTGGGCCCACACAAAATGCTTGAACCCCATTGCAGGACTTGTATGGTGCCGCCGTTGCGCTGGGTGGCGTCGGACGTTAACCGGGACGATTCTCGCCGCTTCTCGCTCTTGCATGCCAGCCTCCACACCTGGGGCATCCTTACAACCCACTCCAAGCAACTCACTCCACATGCAACACTGCACCTTGTTACCCCTGCCCATGAGTGGGCGATGCGTGGTCTGGCCTTATATTGCCTTCGAAAGCGGAAGGAACGGCCGAAAACGGGGATTTCCTTGCCCAACTTGTTGTTTCCCATGCCCAAAGTCGAAATCATGATGCATTCCAAGAACCTCGCTTCATTTCAGCAACATTGCACGTGTGGGATCTCAAAAAGCCGCTTCCATTCTCAAGTTGCCTACCAATCTTATGTCGTAGCCGTTTCCGGGCACTTTCGGTCCAGAACATTGTTCCCTTCCACCTACGATGCCTGGAAAACAGCAGAGAGATGAGAATGTAAGCCACACTTGGCAATGTGGGCCCACAGAAATAATGCTTGAACCCCATTGCAGGACTTGTATGGTGCCGCCGTTGCGCTGGGTGGCGTCGGACGTTAACCGGGACGATTCTCGCCGCTTCTCGCTCTTGCATGCCAGCCTCCACACCTGGGGCATCCTTACAACCCACTCCAACCAACTCACTCCACATGCAACACTGCACCTTGTTACCCCTGCCCATGCATGAGTGGGCGATGCGTGGTCTGGCTTTATATTGCTTTCGAAAGCGGAAGGAACGGCCGAAAACGGGGATTTCCTTGCCCAACTTGTTGTTTCCCATGCCCAAAGTCGAAATCATGATGCATTCCAAGAACCTCGCTTCATTTCAGCAACATTGCACGTGTGGGATCTCAAAAAGCCGCTTCCATTCTCAAGTTGCCTACCAATCTTATGTCGTAGCCGTTTCCGGGCACTTTCGGTCCAGAACATTGTTCCTTCCACCTACGATGCCTGGAAAACAACAGAGAGATGAGAATGTAAGCCACACTTGGAAATGTGGGCCCACACAAAATGCTTGAACCCCATTGCAGGACTTGTATGGTGCCGCCGTTGCGCTGGGTGGCGTCGGACGTTAACCGGGACGATTCTTGCCGCTTCTCGCTCTTGCATGCCAGCCTCCACACCTGGGGCATCCTTACAACCCACTCCAAGCAACTCACTCCACATGCAACACTGCACCTTGTTACCCCTGCCCATGACTGGGCGATGCGTGATCTGGCTTTATATATTTTTTTTGAAACATTTTCTACTGCAGGGGAGTCCCCCACAGCCCTTTATTACCAACCACAAGCGTTACAGTTACAAATATGTACAAATATACATGGAATTATACTAAGACAGTCTATCCCAGGCTAAAATAAGGAATTAATCCATAAAGCTAACTCAGCAGCTACAGCAAGGTCCATGAAACCAGGTCCAAATCTTAGTCACAAGGTCCATGAAACCATGTTGCTTAACCCAATGATTTTCAAACCAAAAAATCTTTGCCTTTGGGATGTTGGTTCCAATTTTAACCATACAAGGCAAGTGGTCAGAGGTTATTTTAGACATGGGTAACACCATGGTATTAGGGAAATCTAGTGTCCACTGGCATGAAGTAAAGAACCAATCCAATTGAACCAAAAGTGGATCATCCAGTGATCTAATGAAATTAAAATCACCAAGAATCATCCAGTTCTGATGAATCAGAATGAAAAGATTATATAACTAATTAACAAAATCTTCTCTTTCCACCCCATTCTCCACTGAAGATGAACTTCTAACAACTCTCCACTGAAGATGGACATGTTCCATAGTACAATTAAACCTCCAGAAGCTCCAACAGAGGGAGAGAAGACAAATTGATCAAATCTTTTAGGGCAGAACGACCTAATAAAGGAATGATCAAAATATAACAGGAAAACCCAGCAACAACTCCAGGGACCAAACAGGCCCAAAAGATATAAAGAAGGCCCACTAATCATCAGAACTTGATGGAGTGGTGGGCTTCTTTGGACCAGCTTCAAGCTTCTCCACCGTTAATTCCAAATCTTCTATCTGGAGGATGGTTCCCGCCCTCTGCAGAACAGCAACAGGAGTGAAAGGAGGTACTCCCCCTGTAGAGTCTTGAGGACGAGCAGACTTGGCCTTTTTCCTAGGTTCTGGCTTGTCTGATGCAGGCAAAACCCTGAACCCAGCATTCTTGGCAAGGCTACGCGTCACTCTACGCTCCTCAATGACAAGTGGAGTAGACACCTTCCTGGTCCTCTTCTTGGTAACCGGCTCGGGAGTCAACGGTTCAGTAGCAGGGCATGAATCCAGCAGCAAAGGAACAAGAGCAGCAGAGGAAACTGGCAACTCGAAAGGCAGCAGAGACGACAGAAATTCAAATCTTCTGTCAAAAATAACCCGAGCTTTGTGCTCCAGAAAATATCTGGACCACTCCACCACAGGATCAGGCAACAGGACTTGAAGAATCTGCACTTCATTGTTCTGATCTGCACCAATTTCAGGGGGTGGTGGAACAAAAGGAACCATAGCCAGTTGGTTATGTTCCACCTGTTGCTGCATATCCACAAATTGTTCCGGGCCCTCAGCTCGTGCAACATTCATGGAGTCAATGGAAGCGCCAGAGAATGGAACAGATACAGAAGACTGCACATGCTCAGGTTCCGGTGCCTGATCAACAGGCTCCTCCGGTGCAGCATTCTCTCCCTGCTCCTCATTGTTCCACTCTCCCCAACCATCTTGCTGTGGTTCAGGCTGAGCCGGTGGAGCCCAAGCATCTGGAATTGGGGCCTCTGGAGCACCAAAAGCTGGGTGTGGATTGTCCCCAGGAGGGAGAAGGTCTTCATCCCCCGGCAAAGCATCAGCACCATCACTGTCCAGAATAAAAACAGGGCAGGTCCAGGAAACAACGTTCCACCGTAACGCTGAACCTCCCTAATCACAAGCGAGCGGGGAACATCAGGACCGCCCCCATAAGTAACCTTGAGCAAGGTGCGAACAGGAGAAGCGTCCTCCCTCCACCAGGTCTGGAGCTTGCCAAACTTGGACACAAACTCTCGAAGAAACTCATCGGTGCGATAGTCCATGTGCAGATTCAGAATCATAATCCACCCAGTCCTTGTATAAGTTGTTGATCTAACATTATCTCCTTCATCATGCCTAACGAAGGATAGCATCCTACCATCAGGAAAGATAAAAGGAGGAGAGTGTACCAAACAATCTCTGGCAACTTGATCCGCCATGCGGAACATGCCAACTGCCACAGCGCTCTCCGAGAAGGAGGCAACTTGCAGATGTAATTCCTGAAAGATGTAATCGGCGATTTGCTGCAGGATATCGTCGAGCTCTTCTACCGGTGGCCGCGGAACCAACTGAGCAATGACCCAGGATTCATGGCGGCGAGGTGGAGCCGCAGAGGAGGTGATGAAGAGGCGAGCAGGCCGCTGCTCGGCCGCCCATACCTCCTCAACATGCATCCCCGCCGGGACGAACCTGGTCGGATCACAGGGGAAGTTCGACATTGCAGGAGGTTGCGATTCGAGCGGCGATTCCGACGAGGGTTTTCCAGGAACAGTGGCAGGGGCAGGGGATAGAGCTGAGGCAGGGGACTCCTCGGTTCCAATAGTCGATGATTTAACTACCCAGCGCAGAGTTCCATTAATTCCCGGGCAGTTTCTACGGATATGCCTACCAATCTTATGTCGTAGCCGTTTCCGGTCACTTTCGGTCCAGAACATTGTTCCCTTCCACCTATGATGCCTTCAAAACAGCAGAGAGATGAGAATATAAGCCACACTTGGCAATGTGGGCCCACAGAAATAGTGCTTGAACCCCATTGCAGGACTTGTATGGTGCCGCCGTTGCGCTAGGTGGCGTCGGACGTTAACCGGGACGATTCTCGCCGCTTCTCGCTCTTGCATGCCAGCCTCCACACCTGGGGCATCCTTACAACCCACTCCAAGCAACTCACTCCACATGCAACACTGCACCTTGTTACCCCTGCCCATGAGTGGGCGATGCATGGTCTGGCCTTATATTGCCTTCGAAAGCGGAAGGAACGGCCGAAAACGGGGATTTCCTTGCCCAACTTGTTGTTTCCCATGCCCATAGTCGAAATCATGATGCATTCCAAGAACCTCGCTTCATTTCAGCAACATTGCACGTGTGGGATCTCAAAAAGCCGCTTCCATTCTCAAGTTGCCTACCAATCTTATGTCGTAGCCGTTTCCAGGCACTTTCGGTCCAGAACATTGTTCCCTTCCACCTACGATGCCTGGAAAACAGCAGAGAGATGAGAATATAAGCCACACTTGGCAATGTGGGCCCACAGAAATAGTGCTTGAACCCCATTGCAGGACTTGTATGGTGCCGCCGTTGCGCTGGGTGGCGTCGGACGTTAACCGGGACGATTCTCGCCGCTTCTCGCTCTTGCATGCCAGCCTCCACACCTGGGGCATCCTTACAACCCACTCCAAGCAACTCACTCCACATGCAACACTGCACCTTGTTACCCCTGCCCATGAGTGGGCGATGCGTGGTCTGGCCTTATATTGCCTTCGAAAGCGGAAGGAACGGCCGAAAACGGGGATTTCCTTGGCCAACTTGTTGTTTCCCATGCCCATAGTCGAAATCATGATGCATTCCAAGAACCTCGCTTCATTTCAGCAACATTGCACGTGTGGGATCTCAAAAAGCCGCTTCCATTCTCAAGTTGCCTACCAATCTTATGTCGTAGCCGTTTCCGGGCACTTTCGGTCCAGAACATTGTTCCCTTCCACCTACGATGCCTGGAAAACAGCAGAGAGATGAGAATGTAAGCCACACTTGGCAATGTGGGCCCACAGAAATAATGCTTGAACCCCATTACAGGACTTGTATGGTGCCGCCGTTGCGCTGGGTGGCGTCGGACGTTAACCGGGACGATTCTCGCCGCTTCTCGCTCTTGCATGCCAGCCTCCACACCTGGGGCATCCTTACAACCCACTCCAACCAACTCACTCCACATGCAACACTGCACCTTTTTACCCCTGTCCATGACTGGGCGATGCGTGGTCTGGCCTTATATTGCCTTCGAAAGCGGAAGGAACGGCCGAAAACGGGGATTTCCTTGCCCAACTTGTTGTTTCCCATGCCCATAGTCGAAATCATGATGCATTCCAAGAACCTCGCTTCATTTCAGCAACATTGCACGTGTGGGATCTCAAAAAGCCGCTTCCATTCTCAAGTTGCCTACCAATCTTATGTCGTAGCCGTTTCCGGGCACTTTCGGTCCAGAACATTGTTCCCTTCCACCTACGATGCCTGGAAAACAGCAGAGAGATGAGAATGTAAGCCACACTTGGCAATGTGGGCCCACAGAAATAATGCTTGAACCCCATTGCAGGACTTGTATGGTGCCGCCGTTGCGCTGGGTGGCGTCGGACGTTAACCGGGACGATTCTCGCCGCTTCGCGCTCTTGCATGCCAGCCTCCACACCTGGGGCATCCTTACAACCCACTCCAAGCAACTCACTCCACATGCAACACTGCACCTTGTTACCCCTGCCCTTGAGTGGGCGATGCGTGGTCTGGCCTTATATTGCCTTCGAAAGCGGAAGGAACGGCCAAAAACGGGGATTTCCTTGGCGAACTTGTTGTTTCCCATGCCCATAGTCGAAATCATGATGCATTCCAAGAACCTCGCTTCATTTCAGCAACATTGCACGTGTGGGATCTCAAAAAGCCGCTTCCATTCTCAAGTTTCCTACCAATCTTATGTCGTAGCCGTTTCCGGGCACTTTCGGTCCAGAACATTGTTCCCTTCCACCTACGATGCCTGGAAAACAGCAGAGAGATGAGAATGTAAGCCACAATTGGCAATGTGGGCCCACAGAAATAATGCTTGAACCCCATTGCAGGACTTGTATGGTGCCGCCGTTGCGCTGGGTGGCGTCGGACGTTAACCGGGATGATTCTCGCCGCTTCTCGCTCTTGCATGCCAGCCTCCACACCTGGGGCATCCTTACAACCCACTCCAAGCAACTCACTCCACATGCAACACTGCACCTTGTTACCCCTGCCCATGAGTGGGCGATGCGTGGTCTGGCTTTATATTGCCTTCGAAAGCGGAAGGAACGGCCGAAAACGGGGATTTCCTTGGCCAACTTGTTGTTTCCCATGCCCATAGTCGAAATCATGATGCATTCCAAGAACCTCGCTTCATTTCAGCAACATTGCACGTGTGGGATCTCAAAAAGCCGCTTCCATTCTCAAGTTGCCTACCAATCTTATGTCGTAGCCGTTTCCGGGCACTTTCGGTCCAGAACATTGTTCCCTTCCACCTACGATGCCTGGAAAACAACAGAGAGATGAGAATGTAAGCCACACTTGGCAATGTGGGCCCACAGAAATAATGCTTGAACCCCATTGCAGGACTTGTATGGTGCCGCCGTTGCGCTGGGTGGCGTCGGACGTTAACCGGGACGATTCTCGCCGCTTCTCGCTCTTGCATGCCAGCCTCCACACCTGGGGCATCCTTACAACCCACTCCAACCAACTCACTCCACATGCAACACTGCACCTTGTTACCCCTGTCCATGACTGGGCGATGCGTGGTCTGGCCTTATATTGCCTTCGAAAGCGGAAGGAACGGCCGAAAACGGGGATTTCCTTGCCCAACTTGTTGTTTCCCATGCCCATAGTCGAAATCATAATGCATTCCAAGAACCTCGCTTCATTTCAGCAACATTGCACGTGTGGGATCTCAAAAAGCCGCTTCCATTCTCAAGTTGCCTACCAATCTTATGTCGTAGCCGTTTCCGGGCACTTTCGGTCCAGAACATTGTTCCCTTCCACCTACGATGCCTGGAAAACAGCAGAGAGATGAGAATGTAAGCCACACTTGGCAATGTGGGCCCACAGAAATAATGCTTGAACCCCATTGCAGGACTTGTATGGTGCCGCCGTTGTGCTGGGTGGCGTCGGACGTTAACCGGGACGATTCTCGCCGCTTCTCGCTCTTGCATGCCAGCCTCCACACCTGGGGCATCCTTACAACCCACTCCAAGCAACTCACTCCACATGCAACACTGCACCTTGTTACCCCTGCCCATGAGTGGGCGATGCGTGGTCTGGCCTTATATTGCCTTCGAAAGCGGAAGGAACGGCCGAAAACGGGGATTTCCTTGGCGAACTTGTTGTTTCCCATGCCCATAGTCGAAATCATGATGCATTCCAAGAACCTCGCTTCATTTCAGCAACATTGCACGTGTGGGATCTCAAAAAGCCGCTTCCATTCTCAAGTTGCCTACCAATCTTATGTCGTAGCCGTTTCCGGGCACTTTCGGTCCAGAACATTGTTCCCTTCCACCTACGATGCCTGGAAAACAGCAGAGAGATGAGAATGTAAGCCACAATTGGCAATGTGGGCCCACAGAAATAATGCTTGAACCCCATTGCAGGACTTGTATGGTGCCGCCGTTGCGCTGGGTGGCGTCGGACGTTAACCGGGATGATTCTCGCCGCTTCTCGCTCTTGCATGCCAGCCTCCACACCTGGGGCATCCTTACAACCCACTCCAAGCAACTCACTCCACATGCAACACTGCACCTTGTTACCCCTGCCCATGAGTGGGCGATGCCTGGTCTGGCTTTATATTGCCTTCGAAAGCGGAAGGAACGGCCGAAAACGGGGATTTCCTTGGCCAACTTGTTGTTTCCCATGCCCATAGTCGAAATCATGATGCATTCCAAGAACCTCGCTTCATTTCAGCAACATTGCACGTGTGGGATCTCAAAAAGCCGCTTCCATTCTCAAGTTGCCTACCAATCTTATGTCGTAGCCGTTTCCGGGCACTTTCGGTCCAGAACATTGTTCCCTTCCACCTACGATGCCTGGAAAACAGCAAAGAGATGAGAATGTAAGCCACACTTGGCAATGTGGGCCCACAGAAATAATGCTTGAACCCCATTGCAGGACTTGTATGGTGCCGCCGTTGCGCTGGGTGGCGTCGGACGTTAACCGGGACGATTCTCGCCGCTTCTCGCTCTTGCATGCCAGCCTCCACACCTGGGGCATCCTTACAACCCACTCCAACCAACTCACTCCACATGCAACACTGCACCTTGTTAACCGGGACGATTCTCGCCGCTTCTCGCTCTTGCATGCCAGTCGAAATGATGATGCATTCCAAGAACCTCGCTTCATTTCAGCAACATTGCACGTGTGGAATCTCAAAAAGCCGCTTCCATTCTCAAGTTGCCTACCAATCTTATGTCGTAGCCGTTTCCGGGCACTTTCGGTCCAGAACATTGTTCCCTTCCACCTACGATGCCTGGAAAACAGCAAAGAGATGAGAATGTAAGCCACACTTGGCAATGTGGGCCCACAGAAATAATGCTTGAACCCCATTGCAGGACTTGTATGGTGCCGCCGTTGCGCTGGGTGGCGTCGGACGTTAACCGGGACGATTCTCGCCGCTTCTCGCTCTTGCATGCCAGCCTCCACACCTGGGGCATCCTTACAACCCACTCCAACCAACTCACTCCACATGCAACACTGCACCTTGTTACCCCTGCCCATGAGTGGGCGATGCGTGGTCTGGCCTTATATTGCCTTCGAAAGCGGAAGGAACGGCCGAAAACGGGACTTCCTTGGCGAACTTGTTGTTTCCCATGCCCATAGTCGAAATCATGATGCATTCCAAGAACCTCGCTTCATTTCAGCAACATTGCACGTGTGGGATCTCAAAAAGCCGCTTCCATTCTCAAGTTGCCTACCAATCTTATGTCGTAGCCGTTTCCGGGCACTTTCGGTCCAGAACATTGTTCCCTTCCACCTACGATGCCTGGAAAACAGCAGAGAGATGAGAATGTAAGCCACAATTGGCAATGTGGGCCCACAGAAATAATGCTTGAACCCCATTGCAGGACTTGTATGCTGCCGCCGTTGCGCTGGGTGGCGTCGGACGTTAACCGGGATGATTCTCGCCGCTTCTCGCTCTTGCATGCCAGCCTCCACACCTGGGGCATCCTTACAACCCACTCCAAGCAACTCACTCCACATGCAACACTGCACCTTGTTACCCCTGCCCATGAGTGGGCGATGCGTGGTCTGGCTTTATATTGCCTTCGAAAGCGGAAGGAACGGCCGAAAACGGGGATTTCCTTGGCCAACTTGTTGTTTCCCATGCCCATAGTCGAAATCATGATGCATTCCAAGAACCTCGCTTCATTTCAGCAACATTGCACGTGTGGGATCTCAAAAAGCCGCTTCCATTCTCAAGTTGCCTACCAATCTTATGTCGTAGCCGTTTCCGGGCACTTTCGGTCCAGAACATTGTTCCCTTCCACCTACGATGCCTGGAAAACAGCAGAGAGATGAGAATGTAAGCCACACTTGGCAATGTGGGCCCACAGAAATAATGCTTGAACCCCATTGCAGGACTTGTATGGTGCCGCCGTTGCGCTGGGTGGCGTCGGACGTTAACCGGGACGATTCTCGCCGCTTCTCGCTCTTGCATGCCAGCCTCCACACCTGGGGCATCCTTACAACCCACTCCAACCAACTCACTCCACATGCAACACTGCACCTTGTTACCCCTGTCCATGACTGGGCGATGCGTGGTCTGGCCTTATATTGCCTTCGAAAGCGGAATGAACGGCCGAAAACGGGGATTTCCTTGCCCAACTTGTTGTTTCCCATGCCCATAGTCGAAATCATGATGCATTCCAAGAACCTCGCTTCATTTCAGCAACATTGCACGTGTGGGATCTCAAAAAGCCGCTTCCATTCTCAAGTTGCCTACCAATCTTATGTCGTAGCCGTTTCCGGGCACTTTCGGTCCAGAACATTGTTCCCTTCCACCTACGATGCCTGGAAAACAGCAAAGAGATGAGAATGTAAGCCACACTTGGCAATGTGGGCCCACAGAAATAATGCTTGAACCCCATTGCAGGACTTGTATGGTGCCGCCGTTGCGCTGGGTGGCGTCGGACGTTAACCGGGACGATTCTCGCCGCTTCTCGCTCTTGCATGCCAGCCTCCACACCTGGGGCATCCTTACAACCCACTCCAACCAACTCACTCCACATGCAACACTGCACCTTGTTACCCCTGCCCATGAGTGGGCGATGCGTGGTCTGGCCTTATATTGCCTTCGAAAGCGGAAGGAACGGCCGAAAAAGGGGATTTCCTTGGCGAACTTGTTGTTTCCCATGCCCATAGTTGAAATCATGATGCATTCCAAGAACCTCGCTTCATTTCAGCAACATTGCACGTGTGGGATCTCAAAAAGCCGCTTCCATTCTCAAGTTGCCTACCAATCTTATGTCGTAGCCGTTTCCGGGCACTTTCGGTCCAGAACATTGTTCCCTTCCACCTACGATGCCTGGAAAACAGCAGAGAGATGAGAATGTAAGCCACAATTGGCAATGTGGGCCCACAGAAATAATGCTTGAACCCCATTGCAGGACTTGTATGGTGCCGCCGTTGCGCTGGGTGGCGTCGGACGTTAACCGGGACGATTCTCGCCGCTTCTCGCTCTTGCATGCCAGCCTCCACACCTGGGGCAGCCTTACAACCCACTCCAAGCAACTCACTCCACATGCAACACTGCACCTTGTTACCCCTGCCCATGAGTGGGCGATGCGTGGTCTGGCCTTATATTGCCTTCGAAAGCGGAAGGAACGGCCGAAAACGGGGATTTCCTTGGCCAACTTGTTGTTTCCCATGCCCATAGTCGAAATCATGATGCATTCCAAGAACCTCGCTTCATTTCAGCAACATTGCAGGTGTGGGATCTCAAACAGCCGCTTCCATTCTCAAGTTGCCTACCAATCTTATGTCGTAGCCGTTTCCGGGCACTTTCGGTCCAGAACATTGTTCCCTTCCACCTACGATGCCTGGAAAACAGCAGAGAGATGAGAATGTAAGCCACACTTGGCCATGTGGGCCCACAGAAATAATGCTTGAACCCCATTGCAGGACTTGTATGGTGCCGCCGTTGCGCTGGGTGGCGTCGGACGTTAACCGGGACGATTCTCGCCGCTTCTCGCTCTTGCATGCCAGCCTCCACACCTGGGGCATCCTTACAACCCACTCCAACCAACTCACTCCACATGAAACACTGCACCTTGTTACCCCTGTCCATGACTGGGCGATGCGTGGTCTGGCCTTATATTGCCTTCGAAAGCGGAAGGAACGGCCGAAAACGGGGATTTCCTTGCCCAACTTGTTGTTTCCCATGCCCATAGTCGAAATCATGATGCATTCCAAGAACCTCGCTTCATTTCAGCAACATTGCACGTGTGGGATCTCAAAAAGCCGCTTCCATTCTCAAGTTGCCTACCAATCTTATGTCGTAGCCGTTTCCGGGCACTTTCGGTCCAGAACATTGTTCCCTTCCACCTACGATGCCTGGAAAACAGCAAAGAGATGAGAATGTAAGCCACACTTGGCAATGTGGGCCCACAGAAATAATGCTTGAACCCCATTGCAGGACTTGTATGGTGCCGCCGTTGCGCTGGGTGGCGTCGGACGTTAACCGGGACGATTCTCGCCGCTTCTCGCTCTTGCATGCCAGCCTCCACACCTGGGGCATCCTTACAACCCACTCCAACCAACTCACTCCACATGCAACACTGCACCTTGTTACCCCTGTCCATGACTGGGCGATGCGTGGTCTGGCCTTATATTGCCTTCGAAAGCGGAAGGAACGGCCGAAAACGGGGATTTCCTTGCCCAACTTGTTGTTTCCCATGCCCATAGTCGAAATCATGATGCATTCCAAGAACCTCGCTTCATTTCAGCAACATTGCACGTGTGGGATCTCAAAAAGCCGCGTCCATTCTCAAGTTGCCTACCAATCTTATGTCGTAGCCGTTTCCGGGCACTTTCGGTCCAGAACATTGTTCCCTTCCACCTACGATGCCTGGAAAACAACAGAGAGATGAGAATGTAAGCCACACTTGGCAATGTGGGCCCACAGAAATAATGCTTGACTGCCGCCGTTGCGCTGGGTGGCGTCGGACGTTAACCGGGACGATTCTCGCCGCTTCTCGCTCTTGCATGCCAGCCTCCACACCTGGGGCATCCTTACAACCCACTCCAACCAACTCACTCCACATGCAACACTGCACCTTGTTACCCCTGTCCATGACTGGGCAATGCGTGGTCTGGCCTTATATTGCCTTCGAAAGCGGAAGGAACGACCGAAAACGGGGATTTCCTTGCCCAACTTGTTGTTTCCCATGCCCATAGTCGAAATCATGATGCATTCCAAGAAGCTCGCTTCATTTCAGCAACATTGCACGTGTGGGATCTCAAAAAGCCGCTTCCATTCTCAAGTTGCCTACCAATCTTATGTCGTAGCCGTTTCCGGGCACTTTCGGTCCTACACATTGTTCCCTTCCACCTACGATGCCTGGAAAACAACAGAGAGATGAGAATGTAAGCCAGTTTTGTCTTCATTTTTAGTCTTCAATTTTAGCCATTTTTGTGCAAAAAATATGGAAAAACAACTGTACAAAAAGAAACCCTAGATTCACGCGTGCATGGTTTGACGCATATCCACTTCCTTTCTTCCTCCGTCTCTGCATCAACTTTTCCCCAAAAAACGCATCCTCCCCTCCACTACCACCGCAAAACCCTCGACGGTTCCCCTGCCCTTCCCATCCGCCATGAAGAGATCTCGCGAAAGCTTCGATGCCGAGGAAGGTAATGAGGTGGCGTCCGTCGTCGGCGAGCCATCTTCTGCTGTCGTCCCAGCCGCGGCCATCTCTGGTACAGTGGCTGCTGCTTCCGGCGAGGTCACGCCGGTCGAGGAGGCGCTCCGTGATGTCTCTTCGGAGATAGATCGGAAGAAGACGAAGAGCGGGGACGGAGAAGATGGCCCATCCCACGCCGCCGTGCCATCTGACCTCGAGGCGGCGTACAAGGAGATTGACGAAAGCTACGACCAATCAGCTGAATACGCCATGTGGGGGGCCATCTCCGCTAAGCTGACCAACGCTCCGACCGCCGCGCCGCCCGCTGCGCCGACTGCCGCGCCGACTGAGGTAGTAGATCTATTTTTAGTGAACTTGCCATGTATTTTTGATAATGCCCTTCTATTCACAGACTGGTACTAGATCGATTTTGCTTTGCACTATGTGGTTGTTCATGTTTGCCACTTATTTTGGTTGTGAGTTGTGACTTCTGTGAGTTGAGAGAACTAAGATAGAAACCTCTATGTGTGCTGTTTGCTACTTTACTCTTTTTTCTTCTTGGCTGGATTGGAGCACAACCTGATGGTACCGTGTGTGTGACTAGGAAATTTATTTTGTTCTATGGTGGATTGGAGCACAACCTGATGGTACTGCATGCACGTGTGTGCCTAGGAAATTTCTTTTATTTTTTGATGGATTGGAGCACAACCTGGTATATATGCACGTGTGTGCCTAGGCATTTTTATTTCTCACCTGTTATTTACATTAGTTCAAATGCCATTGTATATCTCATCATGTAATAATTACAACTGCAACTTCATATGCAATGTTCAAATAATTGTACAGTGTGTTATCATCCTAGATTCTCCTATTTATGATGTTACAACCTATTTTGGGTTGCAATAATCTTCACATTATTTCAACTTCAATTTCATATCTCATTTTGTAATAATTGTACACTCTGTACTATGTTTAAATAAAATTCAATTAATATAGCTTGGGTAATTTGATGCGCAAGATTTTAGCTATCTGTTTTTGTTATGAAATACTGGGGCATATTACTCTATGGTTGCATGGCACATTGACATCAATGAGCACCATTCTATGTGGTAGAATCGAAAAAAATTCCTCATTGCAAGAGTTAGCGGTCTAGCATACATAGAAATTGTATTTTTGATAGTGGCCTTGTATTCAAAGAAAGAGAGAGTAGATCGATTTTGCTTTCAAATATTATTCTGTTATTTCTCAACTGTTATTTACATTAGTTCAAATGCCATTTTATATCTCGTCATGTAATAATTACAACTGCAACTTCATATCTAATGTTGAAATAATTGTATAGTGTGTTATCATCCTAGATTCTCCTATTTATGGTGTACAACCTTTTTTTGGGTTGCAGTAATCTTCACATTATTTCAACTTCAATTTCATATCTCATTTTGTAATAATTGTACACTCTGTACTTTGTTTAATTAAAATTCAATGAATATAGCTTGTGTAATTTGATCCGCAAAATTTTAATTATCTGTTTTTGTTATGAAATACTGCGGCATATTACTCTATGGTTGCATGGCACATTGACATCAATTAGCACCATTCTATGTGGTAGAATCGAAATAAATTCCTCTTTGGAAGAGATAGCGGTCTTGCATACATATAAATTTTATTTTTGATAGTGGTCTTGTATTCAAAGAAAGAGGAGTAGATCGATTTTGCTTTCTAATTTTATTGTTTTATTTCTCAAGTGTTATTTACATCAGTTCAAATGCCATTTTATATCTCATCATGTAATAATTACAACTGCAACTTCATATCTAATGTTGAAATAATTGTGTAGCTTGTTATCATCCTAGATTCTCCTATTTATGGTGTTACAACCTTTTTTGGGTTAATCTTCAAATTATTTCAACTGCAATTTCATATCTCATTTTGTAATAATTTTACACAGTAGCTTTTAGGTTAATTAAACGTGCATGCCTACATGGATTCTAATTATCAGATTTGGTTATGATATACTAGGTTTAGTATAGGTTGTACATTTCATATCCATTTGAATTCTTCGGCAATAAATGATATAAAAGTTAAAAACGAATGAGCAACTTCAGTTTTCAGTTAACATATTGGCTTATTGCATTTTAGGAGCCGAGAGTTGAAGAAGAGTCATCTGATGGCGGACTGGCCTTGTCAGATGGTCATGGTTCTGGGGATGGAGGCTCTGGAGAAGATGATGAAGATGTTGAAGAAGTACCTCCAACATCACCAAATGTTGATGAAAAATCAGCTTGCAACGTCCATGTCTCCAATCTGGTGATACTTCAGCTAAAGGAGGAAAAGGGGGTGCACACCGACTTTGATCTTCAAGCTGTGGTAAAGCCGAACCAGCGACCATCGTCTTTCATGGTTTCGCGTGTACTCCTTAGCAAGTTGGGTACTACCAACTGGCGCATGTCCAGTCTCACGAAGAGGGAGACTCCGCGTATCTTTACATCAAGATGCGTAGACAGGATGTGCTAAGGTGTCACGGGAAGAGGTACGAGTGGGAGGGAGAACAAGTCACCTTCCGTAAGGTGAATAGACTCATTCCACTCATACCTGATCCCATGGAAGCTGGCCCAGTTCACAAGATCTTCTAAGTTGTGCCTGCGAAGACAATGTTTCTTTTGTTTAAACTATGTGTTGCTTTCCGTACTCCTGCATGATGCACTATGTGAAACATTATGTCCTTTTTATGTTATCGTTTAGCAGAGCTTATTAATATTGTTAAAGAGTTGTTTCTTTTTTGGAGGGCACGCAATTGGCACCTGATTTTTATAGGAGATAGTGGTTTGAGTACATGAACTTGACAGTTCGTTGCGAGCAACACTATCACTTACACCACTCCACACCGGCTAGTCCGAGAACTGCCCCACAGACTCAAAAACCAAACACAAGAAAAGGCCTTTCCTAAACAAAGATCAGAGCCGCGTCGCCACAGATGCTGGTGCCTCTTAGGAATAACAAACTACATCTTGACATCCCTAGTCGTCGAACCACCCAAAGGAGAATGGCGGCTGGACTAGTTCTGCCTCGAGGAGGGAACTACTCGAACACCGCCAGCGAGGGAGAGTTGTCATTGAGTTCAAACCAGACTTCACGTAGCATAATTTGCACTACTAGTTAGATATAGCACTTGCAATATGAACAAAAGTACCAAGATAAATCCATAGCTCAAAAGTAGCATATATACTACTCGAATAATTTTACATATACTCTAATTACAAAGAACAAAAGTAGCATATATACTACGCCGCAGCAGGTGATCTAGTGCCAAGTGTGGGTCGCACTCGCCCTCCTTGATCTACCTCCCTCTTTGGCCTTCTTGGCGTCACTCATGGGTTTGAGCTTACGGTACAACTCTAGGGAGAGGAACCCATCAATTGCAGCATAGGTGATGTGTTCCATGTCTAGCATTTGGTTGTCCCAGTAGCTGTGCCACCAGTAATCCTTCTTCTTCATGTTTTTGTAGCAGGGATCAATAAATTTTGCTGCCATGGTAGCCATTCCAACTTTCTTTTGTTTGAACACATGAAAGTATAAATCTTGGATATCCTCATAGTTTTCTTCTGGAATAGAAAAATTCCAGGTTCTCGCAAACATTTTCTTGTCGTTGTTGGTGTCAACACTTGCAAATTTGACGCCGCCAAAACGAAAAAGATCAGCCAGCGTCGCAGATTGCTACCAGTCACCACTGAAGTACACAAGTAACAAGAGTTTAGAAAAGTACTACTCCATCCGATCAGAAAAAAAGTGCGTGAGAAAACTGTTACGCATGCACGTCTGGATGAGTACTAGTTGCAGAAAATCTAGATGATTACTAGTTGCCAAAAAAGAGAGGAAAAAAGTAGTAGTAACACCAATCACAAGAACCAGGAATAACCAAATAGCAATCACAAGAACATGGCGGCGGAGCAGATGAGTACTAGTTGCAGAAAACAAGATGAAAAATGACTTCAACCTGGAGTGATGGTACACCAGGACGTGGCGGCGGAATGCAAGCTGAAGGACGGCGACCTTCTTCTCGATATCAACCTTGTGGGATGTGTACTCGAAATCGAGCCCCATGAATCTTTCTTCTCCTTCATCAATCCACTGCTCGTACATGTCTACGACACGCTGCACCTCGGCAGGGTCGTTGGTGTACGTGACGTCGATGCTTTCCTCGCCATGGATGGGGACCTGAATCGTGCGGCAGAAATACTTCTCTTCGTCCATTCTTGGAAGAAGAAGAGAGGGGAGTGGATGGAAGAAGAAGAAACTCGAGTGCAGCGGTTGGAAGAGATGCAGTGGTGAATACGAATGGAAGTACGGGGGAGTATTAATATTAATTCTGTACGGAGCAGACTCGAAGTGGTTTCCGTGTGAAAACGATAGAAAATAATTGGGAAGCACATGTGCCGTGTGTGTACATAGACACAAGGTTGTACATAGTACTCACTTTTTTGTGGGCCTAAACTAATAAGCCTATTTTTAATCTACTAAACCTACACAATGGCCAGCGCGGCCCACGATTTGTCCCATCAAACCAGCTAGTCTACGGGCTGACCTAAGGCAGCGTGCGTGTAATCATTCTCCCACAGAAAACCGCCGACTTCACACGCCTCCCTCGCCACGTGGTGGCCGCCTTCTGCCCTTCCGCACAAGTTTGACCTAGAATTATTCTACCGGCCGGCGCACACTCCACTTCGATCATGAAGCCAACCAAAGACGTGCCAACTAGATCTTACGCATCATTTGGCATCTTTGATCGTGATTATCACACCAGATCTGATCGTTTTTGTTCGTTTTTTCTCGCAGTGTCCAGTTTGTTTTGACAAACTAGGGATGTGTGGTAGTGATGACATGACGACTGATTATTTCGTCATAACCCTTGTAGAGGGATTTGAGGAGAAGACGGTAAGGATTCTAATCTACTCATGTACAAATTGGATTTGGATTTTTCGTGATTATTCACATGTAATATACGTAGCATATCTACCGGTCCTAGCTAGTACTCATTGTGTCATGTGTTAATCATTGATGTAATATACGTAGCTGATCTAGCTAGCAAATTTTTTGGGACTGTGATCTCTAGTAGCATTGGACGTGTTTTTTTTATGAACTACCTACATGCAATTTCAATACTTGAAGGGTACCATTCTGAAACTATGAGTGCATGTTCAGTTATTTGCAGTACATGACTATTGCTTCAATGTCCAATTATAGGAAAAAGTACAAATAGCTACTCTTGTAGGATATATCTACTTTTAGTAAGTCCAATTTACTACTGGCTCAAAATTTAATAAAATACATGCTCTTATTTAGGTGATCCCGTGCTACATCAGACAATATTTCTTAAGAATGCATGCTGTTTTCCCCATGGAGGACAGAAATTTTCAAGCCACACTTATTACGAAGGAAGGCTTCTCGTTTATTGTCGATCTTAGCAACATCGACGGGATAACCTTTCTGAAGGGAAATTACTGGAAAGAATTTAGTAGGGTCTACAAACTTGAAGTTGGTATGGAGCTTGTTTTCAAGACCGACACACAAAGAGGCCAAACTGAGGTCATAACCGGAAATGACCCAATCATCCATCCGTGTAAGTTCTTACTTAATAAAAAATAATTATGTTGTGCACATAAACATTAATATATTACTTGGTTGCGGCATGTGTAATCCACTAATTTCAGGCGTATTACATTTTTACAGCATACTACCACATGTCCCCTGAGAGGCGTCACATTGTTGACTCACTCTCTAGCACTGATGGGACCATGATTAACTGGAGGATGATGGAGACGGTGATCGACGCTGTTGAAAACTTGGATTAAACTGTTCTATTCCACAGAGCTGGAGAGTATGAGGAAGCAGAATTGGTTGTCGGGGTGCTGCATACTCTGAATTGGACAAACAGCGAGAACTTCAATAAACACGTGGTAAATCTTTAAGAACACATCTTCTCTTATGCGCAAAGTAATACGTGTACACTTGTTCTATTTAATTTCCTTTCTTTTAACATGATTATTTCCCGATAGCTTTTTTCTTGACTTCTAGTCTTTGCATGCAACAGAAAATCCCAAGCCGTCTGATTCCTGCACATATGGCAAGAAATGGTACAATCACTATTGTTTGCTACCCGAGAACTGAGGTGACATCGACATATTCAATTTCTGATCTTGATGGTCGCTTGTGCGTCAGCGGGTGGAAAGAGTTCATGGCGAAGGAAAGTCATCTCAAACAGGGTGACAAGATGCTGTTCTTGCTATACCAGTGCGCTGAAGGGCTCTACTTATTTGCTACCCATCTCCCTGAAGTTGGTCTGTAATAGGAATGCAGTGATATTGATGGTTTCTGTGTGCAACTATATGCATGCAGCCCCGTTGCTACAATATAAAAACCGTGTTAAGACTCTATATTAGATTGTTGAATTCTCACACAATTTAAATGTTATGTTCTTTTAGTTTTACTACTTTCATGATGTCATTTTGTTTTTTGTGCTGAGCTTTACCATTTTTTCTTTACCATATTGGATTTTATGACTCATAAAAATGTAAACAAGGGTGCAAACCACACATGCTCAATGGAAAAAATATCCAGTGATACTAGCCCCTTGTTCTCCCATGCTACCATTTAAAAAAATCAACTATAGATGTTTCATAAAATTCCGGAAAAAATTATTAATGTTCCCAAAGAATTTGTGTACATAATGTAAAAAAAAACCAGGTCCAAATTCGACCTACACGTTGAGAAACAAAAAGTACAAATCAGCAAATATGCACTATATATTCACATTTGGATTTGTCTTTTTGGTTAGTCAATATTACTTTCGCATCTGGCCATAAAATTATTACACATTGTAGTAACTCTACTCGTGATTTTTCCTAGATTTTTTTGAATCACCAAAACTTCATTTATTCGAAACGGTACCATGGTAGCATGCAAGAGGGCTAGTATCACAAGATATTCTCCCCATGCTCTGGCGAAATAGGCTGAATCACCGCTATTTTAATATAGCAACCACCCGGTGCAACAGTTTTGATACAACGCCGGCTGAGGCGACAACCAATAAACGCAAAAGAAGAAAATAAAAGGAGACGCAAGTGGATCGACGAAACGACCACTTCGCCCACCTACAAACTACAACCAAGCTGATAGCACCGGGACGTCAAATACCAATCTACACCTTCAACATGGATAGTCGCGCTTCTAGGGTTTCCCCCGGCACATCGGGGCGGCGGATGCAGGGTAGACGTGATGCCCTTCATGAAGGGAGGATGCCACCCGATGGCGACACCTCTCTAATATCGGTACTCCGACAAGGATTTCTCCCAAACACACCCTCACCATCATCCTTGACGATCCGTCGCCTAGGTGCCTCGCAACCACCGGACGAACCGACCACCAGCATGCGACACCACGGTGCAACAACATTTAACCAGGATGAGGGAATCATATGTGGTGGGAACGGTTTATCATTGGCTTCATCATTAAGGACCAATTTACGAAAGATCAAATGTGGAGGCACGTTCACATGATGAAAATTTTGAGGAAAACCATTTATACTCTAATTTAATCGATTGCTACACGCACACCAACTGCTACACACACGAACTCGAGTCCTCTCCCTCTCCACCCCCCGATTCCCCACCGCCGCCACGGCTAGCCCTCTCCACCCCCAGATCCCCCACCGACACCCGGCGGAACGACGCCGCGACAAACGCCGCCGCAACCGCCACCGTCGTCCTCGCGCCGTCCAGCCGTCGCGCCGCAGGTAAGTTTCCCCGGCCGCCGTACCTTTCATTGTTAGGTTTAGATGTAGATTGAGTTATATGTTAGATGATTATTGTGATTTTAGATGTAGATCGACTTAGAAATTAGATTTCCATTGTTAGATTTAAGTTTATTCAGCCACCAAAATTAGATGTACATTGTTAGATTTAAGTTGGTTTTTGAATGGTAAATGGTTAGATGTGTATCTGAATTCAGTGTATGGAACGCACCACCGCAGGCAATGGATGTATGTGAACAGTGTGGCTACAAGGAGTGCATGAACAAGAAATTTACCATTGTTCTACCAGAGGGGTTTGAAAACAGATTGGTATATACTTTCGGTCAATCTACTTTTTGAAAACTGACAAAAAATTTGTACTAAAAATGTGTTCTTCTTTTTTTTTTTACAGATCATACCTTGCAGATTCAGGCGTGACTTTTTGGAGCATATTCAAGTTGCAATTTGGGACCACCCTAGAACTCTCGAGGTGAACTTGGTGAGCTTGAGACTGCCAGACCACCAGCACAAAGTTGTAGTCACACATGAGGATGGAAAAACATACTTCAGTGGTCAGCAATGGGGCCAGCTTGTGGAACGCTACGAGATGGATGCAACAGGGAGATTGACATTCTATCTCGATGAAGGTGATGTGTCCACCTACTTCCTCTACGATCGACCTGACGATGCTGAAGACACCGAAGATGATGTTCCCATAGCTCCCTACTGAGGATACACATGTTGTCATTATTCAGTCAGATGATGAGTAGGTATCGTGGTTGAAGCTGAGAGTTCTAGCTTTATGCGATCTTTTAGATTACATGTTAATGTTGAGTACTATCTGGTTGAATCTTTGATTGTTTATGCGGTTTTTTTAATGCTTGTTATGTTACCTCATAATTGAATACCATTTGTGCGCTTCTAGTCAATATTACATACCCTTTGTATTTACTGATTTCTATAGGATAGTGATGTGAACTATGACATCAACGCCAATGATCATGTAGTAACCTGTGTCGATTCCAGAAACACGCCAGTGGACACCTAGATAGCAGGGGCGTACGAGTTTCATGCCAGAACTGAAGAAAAACCACACCAATTACAGGGCTTTTCCGACTAGTGTTGAATATTAACACAACAATGCATTTCGAAATGAATTAATTTAATCATAAAATGAAACTAGTAAAACTTAATAGAGCATTTATAATACTTGAACGTTATTGCCAAGGGAAAAACATATTGTTCACAAGCCAAATGGGCTGTGAAGACAAATTGTACAATTAATAGGCCCATACTCCGGTTGGGCCATTGGGCGAGCGAAAGGGCTACGTTTGTCCGCCCGGTCTCCTCCAAACTGCCCTGCCCCCACACGACAACGCCGCCCTATCCGCCCTCAGGCGACTTCGCCGCCGTATCGGCCCTGCGCGACCGACCAATCCGCCACTATTACCTCTCCGCCATCCGAACTCGATTAGCGTAAACTATTGAACTGCCGCCAACGCTGCCCCGCCGACTTGTACTCAACCGCTGCTTCCGCCGCTCGTCAGACGCAATTACAAGGTTTTTACCAATACTGGTTATATCCTTGGTTTCCATCCTGCCGGTTCGATGAAGTTAATGGCAACTGCAATTGCTGTCAGATAAACTAGCTGCTGGTGTTCACATATGCGTGTCTGTTTTATCAGTTTCAGTTGTAAGTGTTAGTTTAATATTCATAGCAATGTCAGGAATTCAGGTACGAACTAGGTTTTATATTTTCATAGCCATGCCAGTTTCAGGTGTAAGTGTTAGTTTCAATCGAACGCTGTGTTGTGAAGTAATGTCTAATGTAATCCCCTGCAATTCTTACTGACTTGAAAGACCAGTATGCCTGTCTCTCTGATGTATTTGTTGTTTCGAAATACTTACGTGTGAACTAATGCTGCTCCTTTTTTTTACAAGACCGGCTAAACGGAGATAACGCAAAATGTCACAAGACAAGAGCTGGATGGAGAAGGATAGAGATTCTGTGGAGTGGCAAAGTGGCATCGAGAGTTTCTTGAAACTTAGTTTTGACGATGCTGAACCAGACGCAAGAAACTTTTTCCCGTGTACGAAATGTCTGAATAATGCTCAGAAAACTAAAAAGGAGATCCATATGCACTTGCTTAAGAATGGGATGGATCCGTCCTACAAAAATTGGGTATTCCATGGTGAACCCGAGGAGGACAACATGTCTGAAGATTCTGATGATGAAGACGCTGCAGGTGGTGGTGAAGGGATATGTGACATGCTGGATACTCTGATAAGGGCCACAAAAGTGGGAAGTAATGCAGGAGACACGAGCGATGACGGAATGAAACAGGGGCCAAATGCATCTGCAAAGGCGTTCTACAAACTATTGGAAGAGGGAAAAACATCGTTGTACCCAGGTTGTGAGGAGGTCACAAAGATATCTTTCATTGTGAAGCTTTACCAAATCAAGTGCGTGTCTGGGATGACCAACAGAGCATGTGACTTAATGCTGCGGATGTTCACGGAGGTGCTGCCAAAGGGTCACTGCATTCCTACTAATCTCGCACAAGTAAGGAAGGTCATTCGAGAGTTTGGACTGGATTACAAGAAGATACACGCGTGCTATAATGATTGTGTGCTATTCCGTAATGAGCATGCTGATGCCCAAGAATGCCCTGTCTGTCATACGTCTCGATGGAAATCAAGTCCAACCGTAGACAAAGCTGATTCATCGATCCGTAAATCAAAGAAGCAAGTGCCACGGAAAGTTCTATGGTATTTCCCACTCATTCAAAGACTGCAAAGGCTGTACATGACAGAAGATATGTCAACTGATATGAAATGGCATAAGGAGAAACGTAAAGATGATGGCATAATGAGGCATCCTGCAGATTCGAAGGCCTGGAAAAGCCTTGATGAAAGATATAGTCAGAAAGAATTCGCAAAAGATGCTCGCAGTGTTCGGCTTGGCCTTGCTTCAGATGGATTCAACCCCTTTGGGCTCATGAGTATATCACACACTACATGGCCTGTCATTCTGATCCTATATAACTTGCCACCATGGATGTGTATGAAACAAGAGAACTGGATAATGTCAATGATTATTCCAGGACCAAAGTCAGTAGGAAATAACATTGATGTGTACTTACAGCCTTTGATTGATGAACTGTTAGTTCTATGGGAGGATGGTGTTGAAGCATATGATGCTGCAACTAAACAAAATTTCAAGTTGTATGCATGCGTGTTGTGGACCATCAATGACTACCCGGCTTACGCAATGCTGAGTGGTTGGAGCACAAAAGGCAAGCTAGCATGCCCTTACTGCCACAAGCATACAGACTTTTTATGGCTCCGGTATGGTAGAAAGCATTGCTACATGGGACACCGACATTTTCTACGGAAACAACACAAATGGCGTCGAAACAAGGTTATGTTCAACAACAAGCCAGACCATAGAGACGCCCCGGTGCCACTTACAGGCATTGAAGTTCTAAAGGAGCTTGATTGCATTCAGCATGAACCATTTGGGCGGTCAAATAAGAGAAAGCGACCGGAAACTAATCCCTGGCACAATTGGCGGAAGAAAAGTGTGTTCTTCCAGCTCCCGTATTGGCATCACTTGCTCGTGAGGCACAATTTGGATGTTATGCACATCGAGAAGAACATTTGTGACAGCATTCTGGGTACTTTGCTTGAGATGGATGGGAAAACAAAGGATGGTACGAAGGCTCGCCTAGATTTGGAGTCTTTGAAAATTAGGGAGGATCAGCACGCAAAGCCCGCCGGTAAGGATAAGTACAAACTTAAGAAAGGCGTGTATGCTTTAAATAAGGAAGAGAAGATAATGCTGCTCAGGTTTTTGCAGAGCATACGGATGCCTGATGGCTATGCTTCACACATTAAGCGATGTGTGGTCCTCGAGCAGTGCAAGTTTAGTGGACTCAAAACTCATGACTGCCATGTTATATTACAGAAACTTCTTCCTATTGCGTTGCGCAAGCTTCTGCCAGAGAATGTCCTTACCCCATTGCTTCAGCTCAGTAAATTCTTTTCCGATTTATGCTCCAAGGAGTTAAGGGATGACGATCTGTTGAATTTGGACGAAAAAATTGCAGTAATTCTATGTCAGCTAGAGATGATAGATCCACCAGCTTTCTTTGATATTATGATGCATCTCCCAATTCATCTAGCTCGAGAAGCATGGTTTGCAGGGCCTGTACAGTATAGATGGATGTATCCGGTTGAGAGATACCTGCGTACGTTGAAGGGATATGTACGTAACAAGACTCATCCAGAAGGTTCAATTGCAGAGGGGTACATACTTGAAGAGTGCATGACGTTCTGCAGTCGATTCATTAAAGGCTCGCCTACAAAAATAAGTCAGTCCGAATGCCATGCAGATGGATCTACAGATGAGGCACCAACAGGGATTAGCATAATGAGTGCAGTTGATTACTCCAAGAAAGGTTTTGCCCGTGAATCACTGTCTTTGGAAGCTCTTAATCAAATGAGGCACTACATAATAACAAACTGCAAGGAAACCGAGCCATGGATTCGGTAAGGAAACTTATTTATGTGTTTCATATCATGATATGCATTAACACTTTGGTTATGAAGTAACCATATATCATTTCTTTTTCAAGGCAACATATTGACGAGCTCAAAAAGAACAACTGTCCTAATCCTGAAAAGAAACACAAGGAAGATTTTGTTGGCTGGTTCGAAAGACGGGTAAGTTACTTTAGCATTTTCATAAATGTTTCTCGTAATAAAAAAACAATGGTGTATAGTACACTCACACATATTCTATTCCATGAAACAGATCACACAACTCCATAAAGATGGGAAGGTCAACAGTCTGTTGTATACACTAGCTAAAGGGCCTGATCAAATTGCTCGTGTGTTCAACCATACAGTACTGAATGGATATTACTTTCATAATACCGAAATAGAGCTTGACTTGAGTACCCAAAATAGTGGCGTCGTAGTCAACGCGCAAGAAAGCACCGGCAGTACTGATTATTATGGGGTGATAAAGAAAATCATATTTCTTGACTTTCCTCCTGATAAGGAGGTTGTTCTATTGCAGTGCGACTGGTTCGACGTGCCTCCTGCCAATAAAAATCAGAGTAAGGGGTATAGGAGGGACAAATATGGAATTATTGACCTTGACACTAGTGTACACCGATTCACGGAAGACCCTTACATTCTAGGCATCCAAGCTGCACAGGTTTTCTATGTGAGAGATGTGAAGAGCCCTAATTGGGCAAGTGCTATAAAAATGAATCCACGCAATTTGTTTGCTCCTTCGGTTTTAAATGGTGCAGACCTAGATGATCTTGCAGAAGGAGATGAACGTGGTGATGCAGATGTACAGTATGTCGTTGATGCAGGAATTACAGTTCCAGAATTTACTGTACCTGACGAGATGACTAGTTGGTGCAGAAATGATGATGATGGAACCAACGTTGATATTTCAGTCATAAATAATTTAAGACCTGCTGATTTTGACGAAGACCAAGTCGAATATGATGCTGATACTGATGATGATGAGGCTTACATAAATGATGGTCATGTTTCTCCTTTGGTAGAAGATGAATTGGATGATGACCATGGATTCTTTGTGTAGGCTGTCTCTGCACTGTTTGGCTTAAATGTTTTGCCATGAACATGCATGGATGAAAGATCGTGTAATAACATAATTTTTGTTTAAAGATTCCAAAGTTCCAGTGTTTAGAAATTTTGAATTTCCATGATAAATGTACTAGTGAAATTGCGTCTTATATGAGTTCTTGATTGATTATTAAGTACCGTCACTAGTTGCAACATTAGTGAAATGCTAAGTGCTGCAGAAATTCAGTTGCAAACAATATTAAAAAAAAAATGTGCTCACCAAGCTGAGATACTGGACCAAAAATGAAGTGTAGTCCTAAGAAAATTGCAACAGTGATCAAGGGCACGGCCCATGAGGCCCGTTAAGCTAGTCTATGAATGGTCGTTGCAAAATAACTTGTTCATTTTCGCAACAGTACGGTGATTGTTGCTTTACCTTTAACCTATTACCATACGACCCAAATTGTCGCAGTAAACAATAGGTATTGCCGCAGGATAAATTTGAGGCGAAAAACATATGGTATTGCCACACGAAAAATTTGGTTGCAATAGTTAGCTCTATTTTTTGCAACAATATTTGTAACTACCGCAACACAAATACAGATGTTGCAATAAATGACTGAATATCACCACGAATGCTTATTTCGTTGGAATACCATGTCTCTAAGGCAACAGAAGGAGTGCCTCGCGCAACGAAAATATTCTGTCGCAAAAACGCGCTTGTATTCTAACAGCAGTACAAATCGTGGCAATAGGAGGCCTCTACCGCAACAAAACGACATTTTATCGCCACCAAAATGAGTCGTGGAAATACGAGTGCCCTATCACCACAACCTGAGAGGTCGTCGTAATTTGTGATTATATCGCAACGAAAAAAAAACGTAGCTACAGATTTCGTTGCAAGAGACCGATTCTCTTGTAGTGTTGATGCCGATCCCCCGCCATTGACATGTCAGAAAGATGAAATTGTATTGGCCTTGTCGTATGGCCCCACGCCCAATCTGATGACTTATCAAGCATACGACATCAATGGGTACACATTCTACACGGAGGAAAGAGACAAAATTAGCGACTATCAAAACTCGTCTATAACGATGGAATCTTACACGGGCGAAGAGATTAGAAGATACTACGGAAAGATCGAGGAAATCTGGGAGCTTGACTACGTTGGCGTAAAGCTGCCGATGTTCCATGTCAGATGGGCTACAAATGTCACGAAAGAAGACGAATATTTCACCAATATGTCGATGTATGAAGCCAACAAACCCAAGTCCAAGAACCCCACCGCGCAAAATGAGCCCTGGGTATTGGCTAAGAACGTGGAGCAACGCTTCTTCATAACCGACCCGACAAAGCCTAGTCGTGTTGTCGTAAGGAGAGGAAAAAGGGCCCTCGTCGAAATGGATGGAGTCGCCGATGAGAAGAACTTCAACGGCTTAGTCGGAGACCCGATGATGGAAAAACCTGGTGAAGACGATGCACCATACACCACAAGAAGAAGCAGGACCACACTACCTAGGGCAGCTCTTCCATTCACAAGAAGAAGTCACGATATGGCGGTCACGTATTCAACATCGACCAAAAAAGGCAAGAGTAACATTGTGACGAAAGGTTGAGAGAGGGAAATACTCGCGATATGTGCGATATAACATGCTAATTGTTAGGTTTTTTGAAAGCAACCACCTATCTCAGCTTATATCGAGCTACGTTTTAATATAGCTATAATTTTTTGAAATAGCTACTAAATTATTTTAATATAGCTATCATATATTTTGAAAGAAACTCTCAAATTACTCGAGAATAGCTATCAAGTTGTATGTGTTGTGTGTTATTTAGGAAAATGTTAGCACAGGCACATGTTGAAAAATATGCGCCTGGGGTAAATGTTACCACCAGCGCATCTTCACAAATATGCGCCTGGGTAAGGGTCTGTGGGCCCGTGAGCATAACAAACGCTTGGAACTTTACCGCAGGCGCATTTTCTGCGTATTCGCCTGCGGTAATGGTCGCCCACTGACCGGTGGGTCCCCAGACGTTACCGCAGGCGCATTTCGTCCTCCGTTCGCCTGGGGTAAGGTATTTCTTCTTTATTCCTTTTCTTTCTCGCGCAGAATCACTCGCATGCTCATCCCCACCATCTCTCCCATCCCTCCCCATCTCCCCGATCGAGATCCACCGAGCACGCCGCCGTCGCCCTACTGAGCACGCCGCCGTCGCCCTACTAGAGCAGGCACTCGCCCACGCCGTCGCCCACGTCCAGGAGGGGCAGTTCGAGGGCGCCGTCAAGGATGAGCAGTTCGAGGGCGCCGTCCAGGAGGGGCAGTTCGAGCACGCCGTCGAGGAGGAGCAGTTCGAGAGCGCCGTCTAGGAGGGGCAGTTCGAGCACGCCGCCGTCGCGCCCACGCCGTCGTTGTTCAGGTCCACCCCCTCCCCCCTCTTCCTTGTGCTCCTCCTCGTCCCTAGCCCACGCTCGTCCCCTGACTTATTTTGATCGATCGATCGTGTCGCCGGTAGCGAGTCTTTAATTCATGAAACAAATTCTCCAACCTTGAAAGGATTCATGCATGGGTACCTAATACTGCCAGAAAGGACATGCACACTGCAAGCTCGATCGCATATATCTGATATGTTTCGTCATTCGCGTCCAATACTGCTAGCTTTGTATTGATTAGCTTTCAGCAAAGTGTATGTTGTTCTTTCCTTGTTGGAACAACCTAGGCATCTTTTTGTTTTTGTTTCTGAAACGGCCCAGGCATCTTTGTTTGCCCCTATAAGATTATATAAGAGCTAGCATCGATCGATGCTACACGCACCCATTCATTTGAAAATACATAGCAGGTCTCCCTGGATGTTTTCCCACTCTGATTGATCCAATTTTCTAGCGATCACTTTGGGGAAAAAAAAAATATTGGAGTCACAAAAAATAGGAACGTGGTGATTAACTCTTGCCAACTTTAAAGTCCCAGTGCCAGGTATTACAAATATAAATTCAGCAATGAACTTTCCCTAGCAATTTCAAGTGTGGCACTATTCCCTCGTATTCCAGTGTTAATCTCTGCATTTGAACTTAATTCCTTCTGAATAATGAAAAAGGAACAATCCTGTGCATTGTAACTTCATACACTAGTACACTGGTTTAAATTGTGTAGAGTCGTTTAAATTGCTTGTGCTACTGGAAACTACTGTGGGGAATGGTTTGTTCGTGCACATTGCAGTAAGATATTGCATACTGCTGTGGTAGAATACCTTGTACCATCTAAGTTGCAGATTTACATGAGAGGAAGATAAGCTTCAGTGTAAGCACATATGGTTCAAACTTTTGCCTCCTGTCTATGAGTGGCTACGAAGGAGCATTACACTAAGTCTGCTAACTTATATACAATAGTGTTGTACAGTACCTTAATCTTGTAGGAGATCAGAATCTGTGAGAGAATGAGTTCTGATCTGCACTGTTCCCTGCAAAGTCTGGCTACCCTCCGACATCTAATGAACTTGATTGTGTGCGTGTGTGTGCGTGTGTGTGTCTATAAAATATAAGATGTTTTGGTAGGACAATTTAGCCTAGCTACCAAATTGTCTTATATTTTGAAAGAGAGCTAATAAGTTAGTATGTACCCCCTCCGTTCCAAAACGACTTCTATTTGTTTAAATATGTATTTGTGAAGACACGTATTAGTGTATACATACATGTATATTTAAACAAATGAAAGTCATCTACTCTCCATATCAAAATATTTCACTTATCTATTTTTTTCCTTTCTTTCTGAAGTAATTAATAGAACAAAAGAACAAAAAAAAAGAATTTTGGAGAGGGCAGGCCAGCCCACCACGGCCAGCCTGACCCATCTCCTCTAGCAAACCTAACCCTAAGCCCACCCCAACCCACACAACGCACCCACACAGAAAACGCACACACGCACGCACACACCCAGGCCACAGAACACACGCACGCGAGATTTACAAGTTTGTGTCGATCGTTAGCATGAATAGGAGAGCTAGTCTTGTATTTATGAACTGTAATAAGTATCGACACTAACTTGCCTAATATTGGTCCTTTTTGTGTTGTAGGGGTTTACCTGTAGGTTATAATGGTTGCCGGTTGCTATGCGATGCTTTGGTCACTTAGTGTTTAGTTGCCTAGTTCATTTCATCATTTGAAAGTTCAAGCTAGTAAAACTAAACCGTTAGCAATGTCCTCATATGAAACAATATATTTAGAACTCATTGGTCAGATGTGTTTTTTTTTCAATAATTCATGTTGCCCGCAGGTTCCTGGGAACCTGGGAAACCTGGGAGTAAACCTGGGAAACAATCTAGTTAGCAATGTTCTCTGTACTTGGTTATTAAACCTGGGAACCTGGGAGTAAATCTTGATGTACCATTTCTGTATACTTGGTTATGAAAATAATGCTCAAGTTACAGGTTGCATGATTGCTATGAAAAAGCTCACTTTGGAAATATTGCAGCGAATCTGGGAATTTTTTGGCATCATATCAATTCCTGGGAGTTTTTGTGGCATGTGAGATGACAGCAAGAAGTTGTTTTTTGCCATGTGTGCATTCTATTTATGTTGCAGGTACATTGAGTGCCAATGTTTTGCCGGAACGTTGATTCATTTCCGTTCCGGCGATTTTCTGGCACTCCGGCATGACCCATTATAGCAGAGGTCATGCCGAATTTTTCCGGTGACTAACCTAGTATACATTTTGTCTACTGCTAGCTAGGCACTTCTTCTTCTACTACGGATCCGGCGTTATTGGACCACTACCTGCTTATGGACAGAGAGTCGCAAGAGGAAGAGAGAGCCAATGATGGCGGTGACGATCGGACGAGTGACCAGCCCCCCGATGTCGAGCCCCACAATGATGACGGGCTCACCGGTGTCGAGGCGGAAACCACTGATAGTGGCGCCGGGGGCGCCGGGGGTCCCTCAGAGAGCAGCACGACGGGAAAGAAGCGTCGGCAGCAAGCTCCGAACAAGGTCGGCACCGTTCGAGGGAAATTCACGGAGGTGGATCCTTCCAGTGGCACGCCTGTGATGCCATTGGACCTTGTGAAGGGGTACTTCCTCCAACTTGGCGAGATCCTTCGAGACGTCGTCAATATCAACGAGCCGACTCTCAAGAAGAAGCCAACTCTGCGCGCCCAACTCATGTCGAGGGTGCACGCGCGGTACGAGTTCCCTCCCCCCTACAAATATGAGAATCTGAAGGGCAACCTGGTGAACAAACTCGCCCTCACTAGATTCACCAAAGCCCTGAGCAATTACAAGACTATGGTGAGGGCGATGATTAGGGACGAGGAACCATTCGAAGCGATCCATTGCCACTTCCCGCGGATTACGCCCGATGACTTCAAGACTTTCCTAGATAAACAGTCACTTGATTTCACTTAGAATCAAACGGAATGGGGGAGGGACCTAGCGTCGAAGAACATCGGTCACCACAATCTCTGCTGTCGTGGCTACGACGGGAAAGAGCCAGTTTGGGCGAAAGAGGACCAGGCCTACATTGAAAAAGGGATTGAGAACCCTTACACCAAGTATGCCCATGACCCGCAATTCCAGAAATTCATGAGGTCGAGGTACATAAAAGTAACTCCGACCGGGGAACTTGTCATGGACCCGAAGATGGTGGAGGGTGTTATTTTGGTCACGGACGAAAGCGTGAAGAATGTTGAGAAACTAGTGGTAAGAAAGTTACCATTTCATGCAACTCATCATCATCAAGTCCATGATTTCATTCTAGTACGAAATCATTTCTAAACCGTTCATATGCTGCTTCTGCAGCTAGAAGAACAACAGCTTGAATCTTCCTCGTCGCAGACGTCGACGGCCAAAGTCGGGTGGGATAAGCCTTTCATCAGGGGGTACAACAAGGCAAAGTGCCAGGACCCTCTGAAAAGGCCGCACTTAGGCCGTATCACCGGCGGCGGACTAAATAAGAAGCACGTCAACTATGTCTTGGCTGAGCCCAGCAATAAGGAGTCGCGGGCGGACAAGAAGAGCCAGTCGAACGAGGAGGCGGAGGCGCTGAAGAAGAAGGTCCAGGACTTCGAAGAAAACATGGAGAAGAAGATTGAGGAAAAGGTCGGGGAAAAGATGAATGCGCTCATGCCCGCCGTATTTGAAAAACTATGTGGCTACATCGCCGGGGGCTCACAGGGGCCGTTACCTACGATCAACATACCGTCGACGTTGGTCGTGCCCGCCGCGGCCGCCGCCGGTGGTCCGTCGACGTTGGCCGTGCCTGGCGCGCCCGCCCCCGCCATGCCCGACGCGCCTGCCCCCGATGGACCGTCGACCGTTTCCGGCGCGGCCGATGGTCAGTCGATGTTATCGTTGCTCGATGAGCCCACCATCACCTATGGTCTGTCGACGTTAGCCGAGCTCAATGCCCTCACGGTAATTTATTGACCGTCTCAAGCTGTAGCCAGTTCAATATAACCCTACACTCAGACCTATCCATGCATGTTATCGCGGGCTGACGCGACGGGATGCACCTTCCTTCTAAAAGTGGGCAGCGAGTTGAAGGATGTTGCAAAGGGGAGCATCTTGCAGCCACTCTCCCGCAAGTACCACTGCAGAGATATACCAACCAACGAGTTTCGGGTTCACGTCAATCTGGTGCTACTAGGATTCTAGGACTTGTATCCTCCTAATCAACCCGCCGATGCCGACAGCGAGCTGAATCTCGGCCAACTGGACAATCAAATCTTGCTATGGCCGAAAGCCCTTATTCAGCTGAACACCACGTCAGGGTCGGCGCCAAGCCAAGGCATGACCGTCACCACTACACCTGTTGCGCCCGCGGCAAGCCAACAAGACAAGGTCCAACATGACAAGGTCCTCTCTCCACCTCCGGTGGATCCTCCTCCTCCCGAGCACGAGACGTCAAATGACGAGCAACATCACGAGCATGAGACCCATGACGACTACATGGATATTGAACTTGCTCCCATTGACGATTTCATAAATCAGTTGGATGGCGAGAAGGTTCCTCCGGAGTTACCCACCAGAATTCTTGATATTCAGAAGAAGGTAGATGACGAAGAGGGCGGTTCTTCTGAGTTACCCACCAGAAAAACGGATATCCAGAAGAAGCTAACCTATTCCCAAGAAACTCTTGAGGAGCAGACGGCCTTTACGGGTCCACAATCTATGCTGGTTACCACGAATACACTCCGTGCTACGGCCGAGGAGGCGGTAAAACAAAGCGGCACTCCCATCTGCTTGAGGCCGAAGAAGCATCGGAAGAGGCCGGCAGCCAACAAGAAGAAAGGTGGTGCCTCCTCTAGTAGCCAGCCAGCGGCCGCCCGAGTCCTGGACCGTTTGCCACCCGTCGTCCCGTGGAGGAAGGTGCAGGAGATAGGTTAGCCGATGTTGCCGCCAGAGGTTGTCGCTGTCATGGGTGGTGACATGAGGACCATCCACGACGGAATTTTGTTCAAAGAGAATGAACTTCTACGTCAGAAACATCCCTCCTACCCGCTATACGTGGTCAAGGCGCCCCGATCCGTGGGCTTTGTGGATACAAATCCCGTAGAGGTGTTCTTCATCAGATACGAAGACATATTCAGGGTTTTCCACTTGGGAAAGCTCGACCGAAGCATTGTCCGCCTAGTATCGCTCAGCATGGCGCACGATATGGTCAAGGAGAATACCCCGCACATCGCGATTATGGACCCCTACAACATGGTTGAGGACTACTTGCGGTCACCTGCGGACCGGGTTGTTATCACGAACTACATAACGGGTTTTCTGATAGATAACAAGGATAAGAACGCCATTCTCATGCCATACTTTCCCATGTAAGTAGTCCTCTCCGCTTCCCGACATTCTTTCTAGAATCTCCTTAGTATTCCGATTGAGGATATTGATGGCTTGTTCGAAATGTTCTGCGCAGAAACGGAGGATGCACACTCATCGTCATGGAACCGCATTGGTCGCAATGCACTTATCTCGATGCGGGTAGGACGGTGCAGAAGGACTACAACGACATAAGAGCTATTCTTAATAGTGCCCTCAACGGCTTCGCCTCCGATTTAGGCAAGCCCCTAAAAAAGGAGAAAATAGTCCGAGGCGTCTACGTGTGCACCCACGTAACAAACTACCCCTGCCTCAAGCAATCCGAGCAAGAATCTGGGTTGGAAGCTTGGTATGCCATCTTTCAGATGAGGGAGTACTTAAAGGATGCCCAACAGGTCCAGCTACCAAGTCATCTCCGAGACCTGACCAGAAAGATGGCCAACATCCCCGATGAATATGTGCGGGCTGAGTTCCGTCGCATCCAGCGGAGGATCTGCATGATACTCTCGTCGGATGTCATCACTCGGGGTGGCTTGTTCTTCCACGGCCACGCACCACCGAGCAACCGTGACATAGAAGCACACCTACGAGAGCAACGTGACACCCGGACATTCAACACGCTAGAAGGCGTTCGTCCGTTCCTGTCGAGACCATAGGATTGACAAAATGTTAGTATACACTTGCATCATATAACTTTTAGTCCTTTATTTGTCGTGTTTTATTCATGAACCTTGATGCTTCTATTTCTTTGATAATTATTTGCGGTCTATTATCACTTTTGATGCTAAACTCGTATTTTTGTCCTATGCACATATGACATGGTATGTTGTGTATGTCGGTAGGGTTCCCGAAGTCTACGATGACCGGGAACAATGCCGGAGACAGGTGCACGGTTTCAGCGGCAACAGCTACAAGGGGTACAAGACCATGGTGGAGGCGGAAGCTCGATACGCCACTTACCTAGAGAGAGAAAAGACGGAGAAGACGAGGGCCCGGATGACCACCTTCGCCATCGCCGTGCTTATACTCCTTGTACTCCTAGTGTTGATGCTACTTGTTGTTTTGCTTGTCTAGCTAAACTATCGATTTGTTTGAACTATCTCGCTTCGAGACTATGTAATGTTTGTTGAACTATGTGTTGATGATCGAGACTATTGTTGGAGACTATGTGTTGATGATTTAGGTTATATTATTTGTTGAACTATTTCTTTTCGAGACTATGAAGCTTAATTCTGTCATTTTGATACTTATTTCTGTCATTTTGCTGTACTTCTGTTATTTTGGTTTCTTTTATTTTTTGACTCATCAAAACTAAACCCCACGCGAATAGCATATAATACCCCAGGCGCATCTGTACCCCAGGCGCACAATGCTTGTTTGCCACAGGTAAAAGGCTTACCCCGGGCGCACAAGGCCAATTCGCCTGGGGGTATGTCAAGTTACCACAGGCGCATTTTGTAATTCGCCTGGGGTAAGCCATTACCGCTGGCGATATGGTCCGAGGCAAACTGAAATGCGCCTGTGGTAGGCCTTTTCTGTTCGCCTGGGGTAAGCTTTTCCCTAGTAGTGGATGGGCAAGGTTCCGTGGGACATTCCCTTTATCAGGGCAGTGAACAAGGTAAAGGATCTGCCACCGTTGACAAGGCCACATAGCGGTCAGGAGAGGAGCGAATGGCGGCGCGAAGGCCGTGACAACTAATAAAGAGGAGCAATGGCGGTGTGATTGCAGAAGAGGAGCCAACAAAGACGGGAGACGGTGGAGCTAAGGGAAGAGACGGTGTAGCAAAGGGAAAAATTGGATGAGTTGGAAGCAAAGATGGAAGAAAAGGTTAATGACAAGGTGGCTAACACGTTAAATTAAATCATACCTTCCGTGATGCAGTCGTTTGCGAGTTATGTCAGAGAGGGCGGGCAAGGGTCGCTCTTGTTGATCAGTTTAGGTGCAAGCAATTAACACAACAGGGTGGAGCGGGATGCAGGTGCACCTCGACCTATCATATTGGTGACTCCTAGCGTGGGAAAAGAAGGTGCTAGGCAAGATTCGTCGACACTGCCGGCTAGCAGCTCTACTGTAACTCGCACGACCGTCCCCTATCCGTCGATACAAACGAAGCTTGACACCCTCACAGTAATTAATTCGGCGTCTTAAGCCTCAACAAATTACTTAATTACTTCGTCCCCGCCCTCTCTGACCTACTTGTTTTCTCATAGGAACCCTAAGTGCCATGCACCTTGCTATTGAATGTTAACAATGAGTTGATGGATGTGGCAAACGGAACAATCGTTTGGCCACAAAACCGCATGTTCCATTGTCAGTAAATGTCCAATGTCATCCATCGGGTTTGCGTGGATCGGGTTATACCGGGATGTGGAGATCTGTATGCTCCTTATCAACCCCCAGAAGTCAATAGTAAGCTGACGATATCAAGACTGTAGAATGAAATATTGCTATGCCCGAAGACACTAATTTGACTGAGTGCCACATCAGGTCGACAACAAGCCAGGAGAAGGACACTCCATCGGCTGCGCCGGCGCCTCCACATCCCCCGCCTCTTGTTGCTCCTCCCGAGATCGCGACACAGCACCGCAGCGAGGATCCCATCGATGACTTCATCACTAATATCTATATGTTTCAGTCTATCGCTGATCTTGATATAGATCAGTTCACTCATTTCGATACGGACCAGCCTCCTCGTGATTCACCCGACCATCGTGATCTCCCGGCGGGGAAATCAGATTTCTTGAAGAAGTTTTTGTTCCATTCCCAAGAAACTCCTTAGGAAGATGTCGCCTTCACTGCTCTTGCGAAAGCTTTGCTTAACCCAAACACTTTCCTGGTACGACACTTGACGCGATAAGAGCAGGCGGTGGCACTCCCCCGTGCGTGAAGGCGACGAAGACCACGAGGAAAAGGCCCCAGAAGAAAAAACCAGGCTCTGGTAGCCAGCCGAGGACCTCCGCCAGCCAGTCGCCTCGGGTTTTGAACAAGTTGCCCAACTAGTGGAACCAGCACCATATTCTGGGCGATCCGTTGCTACCGGTAGACCTTGTCAAAATCATGATCGGTGATATGAGAAGCGTGTATGACAGTATTCTGCACATGGAGAACGATCTTCTTCCAGTTGCATTCTCCGTCCTACCCGCTCCATGTGGTAAAAGTGCGCCTCGGCGTGGGCTTTGTGGAAAAATACCTCGCAGAGGTGTTTGATACGTCTTAAACGTATCTATAACTTCTGATGTTCCATGTTGTTTTCATGCCAATTGCTACATGTTTTCTATACACTTTACATCATTTTTATGGATTTTCTAGGACTAACCTATTAACAAGATGCTACAGAACCAGTTCATGTTTTCTGTTGTTTTTGGTTTCAAAAAGGATGTTCTGGAAATATTCTCGAAATTGGATGAAACGAAAACCCAGAATCTTAGAAGTTTGTCACGTACACGGAGTTCGGAGGAGACCCTGAGGGGGGCCTAGAGGGTCCATACCATAGAGCGGCGCGGGTCTCCCTGGCCGTGCCACCAGGTGGTGTGACCCCTCTGGCCACCCACCAACGTTGCCCTTTCGCCTATATAAGATCCTCCTCAGGAAAATCCTAAACACCCGAGCCTTTTTCCATCAAAAGTTTCGTAGCTTCCGTCATCGTCAACCCTAGTTCGGGAGGGTTCTGAAGCTCTCCCCGGCACCCTGTCGGGAGGGAAAATCATCACCGGAGCGCTCTACACCACCATGCCCGCCTCTGGATTTATACGTGAGTAGTTCCTTCTTGGACTACGGGTCCATAGCAGTATCTAGATGGTTGTCTTCTCCTCTTTATGCCTCATGTTTAGATCTTGTGAGCTGCCTAACATGATGAAGATCATATTATTGTAATGCTACATGTTGTGTTACTGGGATCCAATGAATATTGAATGCTATGTCCAGTGATTAGCAATCTATCATGATCTTTCATATCTATGTTATTTATGATCTTGCATGATCTCCATTACTAGTAGATGCTTTGTCCAAGTTGATGCTTGTAACTCCAAGAGGGGGTATTTATGCTAGATAGTGGGTTCATGCCTTATTTTATCCACGCTCGAGTGACAAAATGTAACGGATGGGGAATGTGATGTTGCCATTAGGGAGAAAACAACAATATTTGCATTGTTTACATTACACACTTTATTTAATGCAATTATATGTTGCTTGCAACTTAATACCCGGGGTTTGATTGGCTTATGCTCTGAGGGTGGATTATTAGTCATAGATGTAGTTGGATAATGGTCTATAAATTATGTTGTAATGCGCGCATTAATCACATAGTAATCACCATGTAATGCATATGCACCACGGTGCAGCCTTTATATCTGTCAATTGCCCAGCTTTTAATTTCTTTACCCAACATGTTATCTATCTGTTTTGGACAAACACCACTAGTGAACTGTGGACCATGTTCCATTTCTTTTACACTGATAATAGAACCTACTGCAAACAATGTTTTCCTTTTATTCATTGCTACCAGTGATCTCTTTTCATTCACTGCAAGCAAACCTTGTTTTCACACTATACGTCTAATTCTTAGTTTTTCAGCAAAACCGGTGAGATTGACAACCTCAATATTTTGTTGGGGCAAAATAACTTGGTTGTATTGTGTATATTTCACGTTGCTGCTGAACCGTTAGTGCACCCTGCCAACATAAGCTGCCAACAATCTTCAGAAGTGATTTCTTTCTCCTACTGCCGATTCAATCTTGATTTTTTTTTAGGGAAAACTTGTTGCTGCACTCTTTATACCTTACACTTGGGGTCTCCCAACGAGCGTAATCTTGCATCATCAACAAGTTTTTTAGCGCAGTTACCGAGGAGGAAGAGGATTTCTGCAAGGGGAGTCTCTTGTTTTTTGTTTTCTTAGTTTATTTTATTTTATCTTGTTTGCTTGTCTATATCGAAAACACAAAAAAATTAGTTCCTATTTAAATTTGCCTTTATGTCTACTCCTGTTCCTTTTACCATGTCACATGAGGAAATGATCTTCACTTCCAAAAATTATGTTTAATATCTTAAAATGATTAGTGAATTTTTTTTCACATGTTTCAACCATTTACATGCAAATGGAAAACTTTTGTTTCTCAGTTTAAATTGCTTTCTAAAAATGGCATAATTGACATAGTCTCAATAATAATTATTAAGTGATGTTTCCTTCACCCAAAAATTATCTTAACTATACCAAAATGTTAATCACACCTAATAATAACAGAAAACATCATTTTCATGCATGTTGAAAAATTATTTAGGTACTCGTCTTGTTAGTAAAAATTAGTATGCCACTAAGGTAAATATGAGTCTTGCCAAATAATGCATAATTAATTGGGAGTAAACATTTAACATGAAGATCATGCACATGATCTTTTAGTTGCAATAAAATTTCATGTCATCATGAGTGTGCATTGAACCTGTTGTAATTGTTCTTTATGTTGTTTCCTTTCCGAGGTTGTTTGTGCTTCGGTAGATCGAGGGGTTGAAGTGCAACAAAACTTGTTCCACGATTCCTACATCTGTCAACTTCAACAAGGCAAGCGTAAATACACTTCTTGAGCATCCTCTTATCCTCTGTTTTCCCTCAAGTATTTTCTCCACCATAATATTGCATTGGATTCAAATGTATTTGTTATCTAGTAGCTGCATTTTGTTCCAGCTACCCATACATGTTTCCCTTCCTATTATCTAGAGTTTACTGTGTGACCCGAGTTATTGCTATATGCTACTTAAATGCTTAGCCATGCTTAGTGAGTGCCTTGGGTCCGATGAATGGATGGTGGTTGGGAATGATGATGTCATGCCGGATATATTGGAGAGCGTTTGCCTCTGATTAAAATGCTAACATGCATGGATGAGTTGCCATCGGTGAATGGTGGTGTTTTGCCTCACTCATGCCCCTAGGAGCGAGTTCTCTGCGACTTGAACCAAGACCGAGTGTACTTCCATCGGTGGGATATATGGGAATCCCTAATGACCAACTAACTTGCGCGGGTGTAGCCCAGGGTCCTTTAGTCTGAGATTTCCATTTGCGTGTGCGTGAAGACGATGGATGATCTATGAACGAGGACGGTGGTGTTTAGGAGGTGGTCGCGGTCCACTACAAGAAATTTGTTGATACATGACCATTTTATAATGACCATGAATGAATCGGTCATAAATCCTTGACCAATTAGAACCAATTAGTCGTGATATATTCGGGGGAGTCCAAACATAGAAACCCACTAACCATTTTTGCCTTAATAGTCATAGTCTCCTTATACGAATTCGTCATAATGCAAGCAACATGGGTCTTCTTGCATAATTTGTGAAGTGTTGAAATGACGGGGCGGCCAACTCAGGAGTTTCGCCTACATGTCATGTCCACGTGTCAGGTCATGCATATGTGTCAACCTACACGTTGAACAACACATTGACTAGTTTTTTTTTTGGGAATAACACATTTACTAGTTGACTATGAGCTAGCAAGGAAATGACAGATGGGACACACATTCGAACTGACAAGCGGGACCCACCACTACTGACAAGTGGTATCCACCTATACATGACAAGGGGACCCACCTCCGATCTGACGCACAGGACCCACCGTGGCTGACAAGCTCCACCGCCCTGACAGGTGGGATCCACCTCCGACCTGACGGGCGGGACCCGCCACATGGTTAGAGAGAAATCGGAAACTGCATAAATAATGCGTCATGGGGGACTTGATCCGACTTGAACCCACACCCTCAACGTTGCACAACCATACCCTTACCAACAGGCCACTACCGAACTTGTTAGTAACAACCGCACTGGACCCTTTTCTCTCTAACGTTTGAATGGGCTTCTGACAAGATCGTGCGGCCCGTTTATTTTTTCCTTTTCTCTTTAAAGTTTTGGTATGCCGAGTGGGCCAACGGCCCATAGCGCTGTGTGCCTATCCGGTGCTCCCTCCGGGTGCGGCTAATGGGCCATGTAAAACGATTAAGAATTTTTCCCAAATTCCAGAAATTAAAAAAAGGCAGGAATTAAAATAAACTTTGCAAAATCATAGAATATTCCTTGTAACTTAAAAAATTCAAATAATATGTCAAAATGTTCATAAAAATATAATCTACTGTTTTTATCAAGCTAATATAAATTTGAAAAAATTAAATTAAGACTAGCTTATACGAACGAATTGAACCCTTATACAAATTTCAAAATACGGTCAAAACCGGGGTCATGACCGTTCATACCTTGGTATTGAATCTGGCAAAAATCTTTGTGTATCTGTGATGAAATAGGTACTTGTGTACCTAGATTTTTACAAAAAATAACTAGAAAACTATGAGACACCTGTAGTTCAAATTTGACCCGGTTTCATCGAAATCGGCAGAAATTTGTCTATTTCAAAAGAGGTGTATTTTGAGCTATTGAGAGGTAGTAAATTTGTTATTTGTAGATCAAGTATGACATAATATATTTACAATTTTACTTTGTACAATTCTGTAACATATTTTCGGTAGGTGCTTCACAAAAAAAAAACATTTTTGACACTCCGAAAATGGAAAATGATGTTTTTATGCAAAGAAAATTAACACTTTCTTCATGAACATTGTTAGTTGTTCCAATATGCATATTTGTGTGGAATATGGTCACATTTAAAAAACCTATTTCATGGATGTGGCCATAACATCCGTCATTTGGCCCGAAAGCCATGAATCTTCGTAGGAGATAGCTCATTTCTGCGAACACATTTTCAACCCAATTGTCGTATTCCAAGTTTATTATTTTTTGTGGATACTAGGATATATATAATAAAACCACGCGAAGATCTTGCATCATTTCGAGTTTTTTTTTGAATTTTCTGGAATTTTCTAAGCCGGTTTCGGAAAACGATCAAAAAGAGGGACATGACCGTTTGTACGTAGGTGTTGAATCTTGATTAAATCTTGGTGTATCTATGTTGAAAGCTACTTGGGTACCTAAAAATGATTTTTGCAAAAAATAAAGAGAAAACTACGAGGCACCTGTAGCTCAAATTTGGCCCGGTTTAAGCGGAATCGGCAGAAATTTATCTTTTTCAAAAGAGGTGTATTTTGAGCTATTGAGAGGTAGTAAATTTGTTATTTGTAGATAAAATATGACATAATATTTTAAAAAATTTACTTTGTACAATTCTGTAACATATTTTCGGTAGGTGCTTCACAAAAAAAAACCATTTTTGACACTCCGGAAATGGAAAATGATGTTTTTATTCAAAGAAAAATAAAAATTTCTTCGTGAACATTGTTAGTTGTTACAATATGCATATTTGTGTGGAATATGAGCACATTTAAACAAATTATACCATGAATGTGGCCATAACATCCGTCATTTGGCCCGAAAGCCATGAATCTTCGTAGGAGATAGCTCATTTCTGTGAACACCTTTTCAACCCAATTGTCGTATTCCAAGTTTATTATTTTTGGTGGATACTAGGACATATATAATAACACCACGCGAAGATCTTGCATCATTTCGAGTTTTTTTGAATTTTCTGGAATTTTCTAAGCCGGTTTCGGAAAACGGTCAAAAAGGGGGACATGACCGTTTGTACCTAGGTGATGAATCTTGATGAACTCTTGGTGTATCTATGTTGAAATTTCTACTTGGGCACCTAAATATGATTTTTGCAAAAAATAAAGAGAAAACTACGAGGCACATGTAGTTCAAATATGGCCCGGTTTCAACGGAATCGGCAAAATTTTGTCTTTTTCAAAAGAGGTGTATTTTGAGCTATTGAGAGGTAGTAAATTTGTTATTTGTAGATAAAATATGACATAATATATTTAGAATTTTACTTTGTACAATTCTGTAACATATTTTCGGTAGGTGCTTCACAAAAAAAATCCATTTTTGACACTCTGAAAATGGAAAATGATGTTTTTATTCAAAGAAAAATAAAACTTTCTTTGTTAAGATTGTTCGTTGTTCCAATATTCATGTTTGTGTGGAATATGAGCACATTTAAACCAACTATTCCATGAATGTGGCCATAACATCCTTATATGATCTCCACCCTTGGTTTTTTATGCGATGATTCTATTATCATGAAGGATCAACAATCAAGAGGTGGATAATTTTATTTTACATGTAACATATGTTTAATTCTACATAAAATATGCTCTAGTATTTTCTAAAATTGTTGTGGTCCAGTTTTGTAACAAAATTTTGGCAAATTATTTCACATAAATAGAGGAAGTTTATGTTTTCTTTTCTAACTATTCTGCCGTACTGGCCTAGCCTAGCTCCTTCTCCATCCCGACCTGGGTTTTAGGACCGTTGGATAACTGCTGGAGCACCTCGAGCCGTCAGATAACGATCAGACGTTCGTGAGCGTACGCTTCCTAGATAAAGCCAGTGCATCGCCGCCTCGTCCGGGTCAAACCCTACCTGCCCCCTTCTCTTCTCAATCCCATCCCCTTCTCTCCTCGATCCACCGCCGGGGGGAGAGCTCCACCGATCGCCTCCCTCTCCGCCGGGGAGAGAGATCCATCGATCCTCTACCCCTTGCTCTCCTCCCTCCGTGTGCTCACCTCGTCATCTTCAGCACCTGCCCCGCCCCCAAGCTCCGCTCTGAGTCGTGCCTCACCTCCACGACCCGATGAGGTCGCCTTCTCCCCTTCTCCCATGCCCAGCAACCACGGCGTCGCGTCTGGTTGTGGGCACCGTCATCTCGGGTCCCGGATCCACTCCTCCCCGACAACCGTTTCATCGGAGACCATAGGGAGAGAGCTCCACCGATCCCTCATTCCGTCTGCCCCGGATGGATCTGTTTCTTGCCGCACTCCACTGCGGTGGTCGGCATGCCTCTCGCGCTGGCACTCACCACAGCGCTCCTCCTTTCCTCTGTGCTGCTGTCAGGTGCCAAGGCGAAGGCAGCGTCCATGGCGGATGTGTACAACACCGAGCTGACGCTGCTGCAGCGGCACGTTGCCTTCTTCGACCGCAACAAGGACGGCGTCATCTACCCATCCGAGACATACCAAGGTGACGCACCCTGCACACAACCACCCACATTTCTCTCTCACTCTACCACTCATTACGATCTCTCTGTGGCATCAAGGACACACACACACGTTCACTCTTGTTAGTACTAGTAGTATTCTAGGGCCCGAGTAGTTGCTTTCAATCATTAGTTTTCAAGATTTCAGTGCATCACACAGAGCACACACCAGCTATACTACGAACAAGTACATAATTTTAATACTAGTAGTATACCAGTAAATGGCAAGTACCCAGACTCTTTAATACTAGTAGTATACCCGTGAAACATGATGCTGATTCGGTTCCTGCGTCCTCTAGATCGTAATATGCATCTGAAGACCATAGTATGGATCGTAATATGCGTGGTGTCTGCATTCTCTCTCAGGGCATGTGGCTGAAGATATATTCCATCGGCAGGCAACGATTATGGTTCCATCTGATAGCCCTTAAAGTGGCGGTGTCTTCTTGGTTACAATTCATTCCCCCCCAAACTATCCATTCAAGACAGATGTTCATGGAGGCAAGCGGTGTTGTGCACTTACATTGGATGGGTAACTTTTATCTGTTCTTTGTATTTGGCAGGCAGATGCTGCCGCAAAGATATCAGTGTGTATGCATTTGGCAATATCCAATCTGTGTGTGAATGTTGACCATATAGATTACGGTAGTGTTAATTTGGTGAGTTGAATGGGTGCTTGGTGTTGCTATTGTCTTGAAATGAACATTGTTTTGTCTTGTAACATATTGGTTTGATCCTTTCAAAATAAAGGAATGTGGGTTGGTAGTGTTGTTTCAGTTAGGAGTACAATATAATCTTTTAATTCTGTAAAGGTTCTTTTTTATTTTGTGGCTAGTTGCAAGTGTATTGTGCTCTTTGGGAATCTGATGCTTCAAGATGAAATTTTTTTAAACCATAACTACGGTAAATAAGCTTGCTACACCATCTGAGGAGTAACTATTATGGATATTCGAATAGGATACCTGGCACTGTTGCTAAATTCTATTTCTCGATTCCTATTATGAATATATGAATTAATGTTGTTGCTATGATTGCTTGAGTGATCTCAGTAGTCACTGTGATGTTACATACATGTTCTGCTTGATATCCATCTCCATATAGTTAGTCAATCTGATTTAACCTTCTAGTTGTTTGATGCTATTCCTTTGGTAGTATTTATTCTTAATTCCTTATATCATATAATGCATGATCATTAGTACCTACAGTCCTAAAAGTGATTTACATGTGCACCTCTTTACAACTACTTTCCTTTCCTATCATGAATAAATCTATGGTGTTTGTCATTGATCCTTGCATAATATTTCTTTGACCACATGAGGGTGAGACAGCGGCGAGAGCTATACATTGTTGTTTTCTCTGGCTGTTTGTCTGGCAGCGGCGACGTCGAGGGTTACCTCTAAGGATACATGCAAGTCGGGTTGTCTCTAAGGATACATGCAAGTCGGGTTACCTTCGGGTGAGGCTTTATGGAGGTAGGACATATAGAGATTCCGTTTTGCTGATGGTCTCTATGAATCTATCTTGGAAACTGAAGTAGGTTGTTGTCAGTGATAATTGGATTGTCTCTTTCTTTTCCGCACCACCTAGATTTGCATGCAAGATGAACATGCAGTGTTGGTTCGCTGTTACCCAATAAATAAGTCTTTGCATGAATAAGACCGACAACTTGTGAAATTTTGTTGTTTTCTTAGTTATCAAATTTTTGTGTGGCAATTGACATTTAAGCAGTCCGAATTATTCCTGTTAGCATGCTATTTATAGTTGTTAATCGTGCATTTTTTTCCACTTGTAGATAATGCTATTTTGTATGAGCTCATCAATCCTAGTTGAAAATTAGCTACATGAATGATTTTCTTACATAGCTTTGCTGTTTGCTTCCCTGTTTTGCATTCTACTATTTGGGTAGTTGTTAAATATGGATTGATGATTCATTTCTCTATACATTTTACTGATTGGCTGATTGGCTATGTGAGGTACCTATAAACTGATTGCAGTTTGGTGTGTTCTTGAAACATCAGAGCTGAAACTAACACAAACTTTACTAAGTTCATGTTATTCCTGTTTGGATTAATGATATACTTTTTCCCCCTCATTGTCTCGTCATTACTAAAAGGATGGAGGAAAGTCAGTACCTGGATGATGATTATGGGTTGCAGAAGCGGGGCTTCATGCAAGAGATATGCGAAAACTGGTGCATTTCATTCATCCTGGAGTGAGTGAGTCATCAGGTGTGATCGGAGCGATTCATCAGGTATTATGTGGTCGAAGCGGTATTGAAATTATGTGTGGAACCTGGAGGTTTGAGGTTTTAACGATATAGTACTATATGTGTGATAGTACTAGATGTGACCTGAACGTGTTATGTAAAGTGATTGAAGTAACATGTACTATTTATGATGAAGTTAGAAGAATTGTAACGAGATTGAAATGAAAATGTATCTGCTATGTATTGAATGTTTCGTTTCCCATTGAAATGAAAATTTATCAACTATATGTTTTATGTCCTAAGCCCTCTCAATTTGGTGGTCCGAAAATTCCCATGGCCAAATACGTATGGACCGTTAAAAGGCTACAGACCTCAATAAAAGACCAAAAGCCCAGGAAAAGACGAGGCTTAAAATATATGAACTATTTAGCTAGAAAAAAACTCAATAAAAGGCCAAAAGCCCAGGAAAAGAGAGCCTTAAACTATTTGGCCTATTTAGCTGGAAAAAACAAGGAAGAAAAATAATCTAAATGGGCCAAACTGTTGGGCTTGGCCTGTACAATGAGGCTGTTTGGATTGGGCTGATTTTGATACATGACTTTCTCATTTATTCATAATTTTTCCACATAGGATTGATCATGTATGATCTGACGTGGCTATGCCAGGACAGCTCATGACCAAAATAATTGGTTGGTCATAGAGGGATATATGACTATTCCAATAAAATGGTCATTGACAATCAAATAAGACGCTCGGTATGTGACTTTCACAATTTGGTCAAAAAGGCGTCATGAATGGAACTCTATGACTTCTTTGTGACAAAATATGGGAGTCATGTATCTACATTTTTTTGTAGTGGTCTAGGGTGTCGGTGAACCTGGACTTCTGCTTCAATAATGACCCCGGGGATAGATTCACGCGAGGTAAAGGTTGTAACCATGCCCGATGTGCCGGCCTCCCAGGAAGAGGATGTGATCATGCATGATTAGGCAAGGAGCCGGACGTACTGGTGGTTAAAATAGTACACCCCTATAGGGTAAATCTTTTCGAAAAGTCGTGTCCATGGTTATAGACATCCTTGGGAACAACAGTTGAGATCATAGAGAACTTGAACAATAAAACTTGAGGTGACGGATGTGATGCTGGATTGGTGGATGCAATAATCAGATGTTGAAGAGTGTACAATCTCTGTATCATTATATAGACGTTGTCATGTTGGCCTTTAAAAATGGAAACTAGTTTTCTGCAAAACAATTACCAAATAGCCTTGCTCAAGCCTCATTCGAGCTGATAGCTCTAGTGTACTCACCGTTGATTTGTTGAATCTTTACTCTGTTACAGCTGAGGACTTCTTCAAAGTAAAATATGGTTTCTTCTATGGACGTCGACGAGTAGTCTGGGTTTTCCATGTGGCAGCCTGGGGTGGTTAGGAGCAAGCTGGTGCTGACTTGTTTAGGCCATATTTTGGTTCTTATTGTTTAGAAAAACTATACCTGCTTCCGCTTGTTGTAATGTTGGGTCCGTGACCACTGATTGTATTCTGCTATATTTCTCTGTTAAGAGTTGAAGTATATAAGATTTATGTCGTAGAGACTGTGATGTGCCAGATTGTTCTAGGTCTTGATTTCTTTGTTATGCAACTTGGTTGGGCCCGACGTTATATCATGACTAAGGGGTTGTGAGCCGATGATCCATGACCGAGTCGCGCCTGCTGATGTGATTCAGCCTGGGAGTGGTAACCCCAATAACCTTTAGTCGGGTATTATAACCGGTGACACCCAGCACTTTATGTAGTTTCGAGGTCGGTGCGTTACAACAAATGTTTGGCTAAGCCTTTTCCCTCCAAGACAGCAGAAGCTTGCGCTCAGTGGCAGTGCGGCTGTGTGTTGGAAAATATGGAAAACACGAAATAGTTTAATCGAAAATCTTCTTGTAACCCTGCAGAAATAGTTTACAGACTTGTCTCGCTGATCAAAAGTTGGGAAATGCTGCAGAAAAGACAAGGGCAAGTAAAGCTTGAAGATGGAGCAAGAGCGATTCTGGTGGTGCTTGAAGATGGAAGTCTACTCGAGAATGCACGGCTGGGCGATAAACAAACCAAGGCTCATGAGTAGTTGAAAAAGAAGCCTACTGCTTGTTTTCTTTCCTGTCTGGTTGTGTTTTATAGTCTCACTACAGGAATCTGCCAAGAAGCCGACGGCCTGGGGCTGTCGGCACAGGGATGATCCCCGTCGGCACACAACATATGCCCACGGCAACCATCGGCGTATTGCCTCGTAGGCACAGGTCGAAAGGCCGTCGGCACAACGTATCCCGGTCGGCGTATGAGATAGGTGGGACCCACCCAGCTCTCACATGGGTCGCGCATTACGCCGACGGCTAAGCCGTCGGCCTATTCTAGCCACGTGGCTGCTCCTGGGTTGCCCCTGCGGGTGTTCATACGCCGACGGCATTGCCGTCGGCACAGAGGTAGACACGCGGCGAGCTGGCGTGCGTGCTCGTCGACTGGTGGGCGAGGACTATACCGGCAGAAATGCCGTCCGCACAGGCCTGACCATTTGGTCAGCACAGGGCCTGTGCCGACAGCATTGCCATCGGCATAGCCTCTGCCTAGGATTTTTTTCTGCTGTTTTGGTTCCAAAATTCACAGAAATGACACAAATAATATATCAATGCATTAGAAACATGTAGGAGCACAGTTCCATCATTATTAACCATCAAAACATCGATACAAACATCGTTTAATATCATACATCATTTCATCGACCCCGATACATCCCTAGCTATCCCTAGCTAGCTACAGACGACCGGAGGAGATGGGGTGAAGCCTAACTCTCCCCTCCGGAAAACAGGCCGATCGTGCGTCGCGTCCATCGAAACAGCACTGGAGCCACCAGGCCAGGTACCAGGAGTGGCAGAAGCACCACCGTGAATCGGCGTGATCTGGCGCGAACCCGGTGAGCCACTAGGAGAAGCCATGCCAAAATGTGCGTTGTCCGAAGCTCCATGTAAACTCACAGGAGAGAAGTGGATTCCGGTGAAACGGGTCACATCCCGGAATGAAATCTTTCCATCCAAAACACACCTATACCAACATGGTATGACACCCCCTAGCTTGTGCTGGGATCCATACGCACCGTATCCCCCTCTCCGGTGAAATCCTAGACCAACTAGAGAAATATCGGAATTACACGGGTACACGCAATAACGGCGTTGAAATAGGGTAGCAATGTGGAACTAGTTGCTTGGTTGTGTTTGGGTATCCCAAGGGAACAAAAAACACAAAGGTAAAACCCACGTCTTCGGAAGATTCACGATGTTTCGTCCGATACGGGAGTTTTTCAGCCTATAAGTGCATGTAAACTCACGAGAGAGAAGTGGATGCCGGTGAAGTGGGTCACACCCCGGAGTGAAATATTTTCCATCCAAAACACACAACACACCTAAACCAACATGGTATGTCATCTTCTAGCCTGTGTTGGGATCCAGACGAACCATATCCCCCTCTCCGGTGAAACCCTAGACCAGCTAGAGAAATACCGGACTTACACGGATACACGTGGTAACGGCGTCGAAAGGGGGTACAAATGTGGAACTAGTTGCTTGGTTGTGTTAGGGTAGCCCTAGGGAACACTAAACACAAAGGTAGAACCCATCTCTTCGGAAGATTCACGATGTTTCGTCCGATACGGGAGTTTCAGCCTATAAGCGCATGTAAACTCACAGGAGAGAAGTAGATGCCAGTGAAGCGGGTCACACCCCGGAGTGAAATATTTGCCATCCAAATCACACAACACACCTATACCAACATGTTATGGCATCCCCTAGCTTGTGTTGGGATCCAGACGCACCGTATCCCACTCTCCGGTGAAACCCTAGACCCGCTGGAGAAATACCGGAGATACACGGATACACCCGGTAACGGCGTCGAAAGGGATAGAAATGTGGAACTAGGTGCTTGGTTTTGTTAGGGTAGACCAAGGGAACACAAAACACAAAGGTAGAACCCACCTCTTTGGAAGATTCACGATGTTTCGTCCGATATGGGAGTTTCAGCCTATAAGCGCACATAAACTCACACGAGAGAAGTGGATGCCAGTGAAGCTGGTCAAACCCCGGAATGAAATCTTTGTCATCCAAAACACACAACACAACTATACCAACATGGTATGGCACCCCCTAGCTTGTGTTGGGATCCAGACGCACCGTATCCCCCTCTTCGGTGAAACCCTAGACCCGCTGGAGAAATACCGGACTTACACGGATACACGCGGTAACGTCGTCGAAAGGGGGTAGCAATGTGGAACTAGGTTCTTTGTTGTGTTAGGATATCCCAAGGTAACACAAAACACAAAGGTAGAACCCACCTCTTCGGAAGATTCACGATGTTTTGTCCGATACGGGAGTTTCAGCCTATAAGCGCATGTAAACTCACGAGAGAAAAGTGGATGCCGGTGAAGCGGGTAACACCCCGGAGTGAAATCTTTGCCATGCAAAACACACAACACACCTATACCAACATGGTATGGCACCCCCTAGGTTGTGTTGGGAGCCAGACGTTCCGGACCCCCCCCCCTTGAAACCCTAGACCCGCTGGAGAAATACCGGATTTATACGGATACACGCGGTAACGATTGTGAGTTCATGTATGTTTAACATAATATATAACCAAGTGAGACTAATAAATAAATAATATTAAAAGAAGAAGTAAAAAAATATGTGCCAACACAAGCCATAACATGAAGGAAAAAATATGTCCACATGTGCCCCACAGGCTAGCTCCCTGTGCCGACGGTTATATTGGTGCCGAGGGCCGCAGTCGGGCGTATTAGAACTGTGCCGACGGCTTGTGTTGTGCCGAGGGCCGCCGTCGCGCCATGCTCACCTACGCCGACGGCCTTCTCTATGCCGACGGCCGCATTGCACTACAGGATCGCGGTCGTACGCCGACGGCCGGACCCCCTCGGCGTCTCCCCGTTTCCCCTCGGCGTAAACATACGCCGACGGCCACCCTCGGCGTACATGTCCGTCGGCGAAGCCCTTCTGGCCGTCGGCGTATAATACGCCCTCGGCGTACAGTTTGGTGGGCCCCACAGACGTGCTAGGACGGGATCCGTTACGCCCCCAGTACGCCGACGGCCACGCCCCTCGGCGTATATTTCCACGTGGCGGGCAGCTAACGCTTCGCAGCTGCGTACGCCGACGGCCACGCCCCTCGGCGTCTGGGTCGAGCTGGGCTGGGCAAAGGCCCTACGCCGACGGCCTCACCCTCGGCGTCTGGGGCGAGCTGGGCTGGGCAAACACCTAGGCCGACGGCCTCCCCCTCGGCGTAGCCCCCTTCCTGGGCTGGGCAAAGGCCTTCGCCGACGGGGTTCCCCTCGGCGTAGGTCCTGCTATTTCTGTTTTTTTTCCGAATAATTGCTGTTTTTTCCTGTACCATATGAATCACACATTATGAAAGCTCTACATTATGAAATATAATCACACAAACATCATAGACTTCACACAATAGTACCATATCAATCCAAACATCATATAACATCACAAAAGCATGATCCAACCGTGCATACATAATCATCCAACCACCGTGCATACATGATCCAACGACATTATTCAACCGTGCTTACAAGCACAACCATCTCCTAGCTACACGGCCTCGTCAGTCGAGGTACCCATCTCCGACCTCGTCAGAATCGGCGACGCCTGGCGCTGGGTAGCCGCCGTCGAACCAGCCCCGGAACTCGGCGAGGCAGCACCACCGGCATGAACCGGTGTGGTCTGACGAAACGAACTCGGCGAGGCTGTGATCTCTCGGGAACCCGTGGGCGAGGCATCAGGACGACCAAAGGGTCGACGCGTGGAGCATCCCGAGCCCTACATGCATGTGTGAGCAAAAGTTAGCAAGTTAGAATGCACATGATATCGATCACAACTAGTTTGCCAAATTACTTACCGGAGTCGATGAGTAGTATCCACGAGCGAACATATCCTTCGACGGGGCCCGTGGCGCCGGCCCCGAGTCCGCTGGTGCCTCTGGTAGCGTTGTCGTCCTCTCACCAGTGATAAGAAACATGCGGGTCGCCTGCAAGATAGGTTAGATGTTAGGCGTTGTAGAAATGAAGGTTCAAACCACGGGAAATGAGACTTGTAATATTTTGTAGAAACAACAGGTTGTAACTTACAGTATCGATGATCTGTCTCCACTCGGCGTATGCCTGTGAGACATGCAGCCACTCGTCATACGCCGTCTCATACTCCGCAAAAGCGGCTTCGTAGGCCGCCTCGAAAGCAGGCTACAATCCCAAGAAAATTGAATCTCGTGAACAGTCACCTCAGGAACGAATGTCGAAAATAGGATGAAATTGAGACAACTTACATCGTGGTCAGCTCGGGAAGGCCGGCGATGACGCGTGACCTTTGGGTCATCGGCAGTGAGGGTAGACTTGACACGCGTCAAGCTCAACTCAGGCATGTGCGGGGTCACCGTATCAGCCAGGAAGTAACGCCCATGCTCCCTGCCACCTCCTGCCACGACCAACGCTCTCATATTGGTCTCGTGCTCCAAAGGGTTTTCCACATGCGGATGGAAACTCTGGAAAGTCGAGCAGTACAAATCCAACTTGTCCTTTGCCGTGCCGTAGTACTCGGGAACCTCGGGAGGAGGCTTGGATGGATCGGGCTTCTTAAGCTTTATTGTTTCCCATGCTTTCACGTCCGAAACAAACCCTCCAGTAGATTGCGCCTGCATATCAAGTAGGAACACAAGAGGAAATGTTATGTTCATCAAGTAGGAAAACGACACGAAATAGATGCAGGTTGTTCCATGTATACCATCTTTTCCTTGAAGTTGGCAAGGCCGCAGGCACCCGCACTATGTGTCCCGACGTGGCCGCGGTTTGCCTTGTTTCGGTCTCTCACGGCTTTGAACTCGGCGTCTTGCCCGAGCCACTTTGCCGCCACCGCTTCCCATGCGTCTTCCCTACCCAAGGTCCACGAGGGTCGAACCTGAAAAATCGATACTCATTTGAAGCACAGAAATTGCAAATGCACCTTAGCAGCAACATATGAACTTTTTGACAATTTACTTACCAACATGTAATCATCCAGGGTCATGTCAGTTGGATTCTACACATTCTCGTGCTTCGGCGCCCTCTTGCCCAACTTCTCAGAACTGAATAAGTTCATGGAGGTATTCTTTTGATTATAGAACTGTTGCGGCACCAATTTCTTACAAGCCCCCTACAAAGTCTTGTCCGCCGTGTCCTGATCCTCCGGAAGCACCCTAAAGAATCTCTGTAAATTAGTCATAAAAATAATTGTGAGAGTCATGAGGTAGCATGGTGGAGTCATCAACTATCAACTATGAAAGAAATTTGAAGAGTTTGTCTTACCCAAAACCTGGTGATAACAGCGTCAGCAGCTGACTCATAGCCAACCCAAGGGGCGGCCTGATAGTCGTGCCAACTGGTGGCTAGAATCCTCTCGCCATTGGGGACGGGAGAGTAATAGCCCGGCCTATACTTCCTAAGCAGAGATCCAACCAGGCTGTTAGGAGTACGCTTGATCCCCGGTGCAAAAATCCAAGTGCTGCACAATAATGAAACATTAATACACGTCAACATGAAATTACCGTGTTCAAAATGGGTAGTCATTTACCTTTTGCCGTTGCCCTTAATGAGGGTTCTCGCCTCCGGTGCAGGTTCCTGTGACTCATCAGGTACCCCGGATTCCCAACGACACTTTAGCTTCTTCGGAGCCTCGGGGTTCTCCTCTCCAGAATCCTCGTCCTGAGACTATGTCCCCGCGTCTCGAGACTGTGTCTCCTCGTCTCGAGACGGCATCTCCTCGTCTCGAGACTGCTCCTCCGCCTCGGCCTCAGGAGACTCCTCCACTCGTGCCCGTCCACCTAGTCGTCCTCCACCTCGGCCTCCACCTCGGCGTCCCCTCTGGGGAAGTGCATCAGAAGCTACCCCTCCACCTCGCCGTGCACCTCCTCTCTCACCCCCTCCTGAGTGTAACGCGGGTTCGCAAACCGCCGGCGCTGCGACTTGCTCAAGGTGGCCGAGGATTCCTTGCCGCTCATATTGCTCAATCACCTGCATTTACAAAGGGTAAACAATTAATAAGCATGTTCAAAAATATATAGTAAGCATAATAAAGAATGCAAGGAAAATAAGTATTAAGCTAACTACATGAGAGAAATTAAATACTAAGCATAAACATAAAAGACCCTCACCATCACTCTCATAGTTAAGTCTTGGGTTCTCATTGTCACTATCAGAATCACTATCACGTGAGTAGTACGGTGGATGCTCATCGCACGGTGGAGGCTCATCATTGGCAATGTCCGAATGAAACTTGTTGAGCATATCTATGTCCTTTAGATCCATCACTGCCTCACCGCCTGTTTGTGATTCGTTCTCGAGGTCCACAAGATCTTGTATGCTAAAGTCCCCAAAGCTCTCTTGCTCTTGGTAGAAAATCCCCTCATATGTTTTAGGGTCGATGTTGTTGTAATCATCGTCCGAGGGCATGGGTAGCTTACCATGTGGTGATACATGGAACACGACTTCCCATCCATTGAGTCCATCTTTCTTGCATGGGTAGGGCAAATAATAAACCTGCTTCGCTTGGTGAGCCACAACAAAGACATCGGATCGACTATAGGTGGTTGAAGGCTTAACTTCAACTAACCCAATGGAAGGGGTTTTTCTCAGTCCATGCTCCGTTGGGTCAAACCAGTGGCATCTGAACACGACGAGCTTGAGTTCTATGTTCGTATTATTGTACGTCACCGCGTATACGTTTTGTAACCTCCCATAGTAATCAAACTCTCCGGCTCCTTTGGTGAAGACCCCGGTATTTATAGTTTTTGCATTGGGCCGACTGTTCTGGTAAGACTCTGTATGGAAGCGAAACCCATTCACATCATACTTCTCATACATCTCAACTTTACGATTACAACCTTGGGGGACACATCTCAACTCATCCGACATCACAATAGTGGGATCACCTCCCTACAAGTTTGGTACAAATTGTTCTGTGCATTAGTTACGTGTAATAAGATGGACAAGACACGGATTGCAAGGTAGGAGGGACAGGTTAGAGTTTACCTTTTCCCTAAACCAAGCCGTGAAATTTTTCTTTCCGGGGGCACCCTCTTTCATAAGAGTGTCTAGCTCGGCTTCATCGGGGTCCACAGTTCCCGGCCACATTTCATCGGTGAATTGCCTAAAAGGACAAAATACGTATTAGACCAAAACCAAGATACTAGTTGAAAAGATATTTTGTTCACCATTTTACCTAAGGAAACTGCCCGCCTCATTTTGCTCGTCGCGGGTCACTTCTTTCATGTTTTGAAGCACATAGAGCATTATGCACTCCTGCTCTTCGAAGGTCAAGTTATACTTCTTTGCGCCACCGGCCTTGCCACCGGGAAACTGGAAGAGGAGGAGCTTGGGGTCTTGCTTGGGCTCATCAACATTGTACCGAGAGGCCTGGTTATGCATAGTGGGAACATCATCGGGAAAGTAGGTTAGCCTGGCGTCTGCCATCTCCTGGAGGACAGTTGCCTCAGCTATGCATGCTTCAATCTTATTTTTGTTTCCACACTTGGTTCGAATATACTTAAACTCTCTCTCAATACAAAACTGCCAACGAAATTGCACCGGTCCACCCAATAGTGCCTCGTTCGCGTGATGCACAACAAGATGTGCCATCGGAGTAAAGAAGCCAGGCGGAAATATCATCTCTAAGTTGCATAGCAACTCCGGCACTAGCTCATGCAGCTTCTTAATCATCAGGGGACATATCTGCTTAGCACAAAGCGTGCGGAAGAAATGGCTCAACTCCGCGAGCACACGCCAGACACGTTCGGGGAGATACCCTCGAACCATCACCGGCATCAGCCGCTCAATCCATATATGATAGTCGTGACTCTTGAGCCCGTTGACTTTTCCCGTTGAAAGATTGACTCCCCTACTTATATTTGAACAATATCCATCAGGGAACATCACGACGTATTTGAGCCACATGAACGCCTCTTTCTTTTGGATACTATTAAGGCAGTAGAAGGCATGCGGCTTGAACCAGTTTTTTCGACGGCCCTCAGGTTCCTGCATGTGTAATCTCTCCCTATCACAGAGCTTCTGAACATCGACTCTAGCCTTCACATTGTCCTTTGACTTCTCAGGAATGTTCAGGACAGTGTGAAACAGAGACTCTCCGACATTCTTCTCGGTGTGCATCACATCGATGTTATGGGGAAGATCGAGGTCCTTGTAATATGGGAGTTGCGTAATGCTTGCCACGTGAGTCCAGTTGTGGTCCACACCATATCCCGAATATCGTGGGCCATTTCCCTGAGCAAGCACGAGAGCACTTAGCTCGGCATCAACAACTGCACCATCGAAAGTTGGTATCTCTGCCTCTACACGCTCAACTCTGCCCTTCTTAAAGTTCTTTTCGTCATCTCTAAACCGATGTCTTCTTTTGAGAAACTTTCGATGCGTGTCAAACGCGGAATACTTCTTACCCGCGCTTAGCCAAAGAAACTCAAGCCGGTTCCTGCACACTGGGCATGGCCACTTACCAGCTGTACACCATCCGCAGAATAGGGCGTACCCCGGCATGTCGTGCATGGAATACTAGAACCAAACTTTCATCAAAAAGTTCCTCTTCGATGCACGGTCGTATGTGAAGGTACCGTGGTGCCAAGAGTGGTTTAGATCATCCACAAGCGGCTGCAAATAGACACTCAAATTCTTCCCAGGGTATTCAGGCCCTGGAATGATCAATGACAGGAATATGTTCTTCCTTTGCATTAGGACTCCGGGAGGGAGGTTGAGCGGAATAACAAACACGGGCCAGCAGCTGTACGAGGCAGTCGACATACCATACGTATTGAAACCATCGGTTGCTATCGCAATTCTGACGTTCCGAGCCTCGGCTGCCTCCTCAGGGTATTTTGCATCGAAATTCTTCCATGCCATACCATAAGATGGATGTCCCATCTTTATCCGTCCGTGCTCGTCCTCGTATCTCTTCCCATTCTTGTTCCAGGTCATCTGGGTGGCAGACTCCTTATTCATGTAAAGTCGCTGGATTCTTTTTATGAACGGGAGGTACCGAAGAATCTTCATGGGGACTTTTGTCTGCCTCTTCTGACCATCACGTCCATTTACCTCATGATACCTAGAGGCCCCACACTTGATACAGTACTTGTCTTCCGCAAACTGTTGCCGAAACAAAACGCAGCCTTTAGGACAGCAATCTATCTTCTCATAATCCATGTTCAGCTCTCGCAGGATTTTCTTTGTTTCGTACATGCTTTTAGGCAAACAATGTCCTTCAGGCAGCATGTTACCATATGTTTGCAGATGAGATTCAAAGCATGAACGGGTATTGCCGTGCTTGAGCTTTTCGGCTAGGGCTTGGGAGATGGCATCGAGCTGACAAATTTTTGCACCATCGTACAGAGGCCTCTGACCCGAGGACATCATACGAAAATAGGACTGTGCGGTTGGCTCCGGTTCCTCTGGTTCACTCGGTTCGGATGGTTCCTCCCGTGAAGGTGGCGAATCTGGTATGTCGGCATCACGGAGATCTTCTAGGAAGTTTCTTATCCCATCATCCTCAATGCCATTGATCCGCTACCGCATCACCCTACCATTTTCACGTTCGTACTCAGCAAAGTCGATCGTCGTGGTGTACTCCGCCCAATACCCATAAGACCATATGTGTTTAGTCATATCTTGCTTTCCCTTACGAAGACGCAGCTTGCATCGAGCGCAAGGGCAACCTGGACGGATGCCCGACTTTGAACCACGCCCTAACTCCCTCACTAAGAAATTAGTCTTCCATACCCACTCATCTGTTCTTTCCATCACATTTTTTCGGCCAGTGAACATCCAACCATTATCAGCCATAATCTGCTGTATTGCGAGGCAAACAACACATATTGTATTTCATCTCAAATAATAGCATGAAATTAAATGCATGATATTTTTATTTCCTAGCGGAAAATCCTACATATCTAATAGGTCAAGGGTCCTAGCAGCCGCCGGATCCGTAGATTGAGTACGTTTTCCATGCTCTACCCCGATCCGAGACAGAATTTCGGCAGCACCTCCCCGCTGCTCTCCCGATACACGTCTCGGCAAAAAGCCGAGAGAATGTGCATAAGGAGAACAACGGGGAAGCGCTACCGAAATTCTGTCTCGGATCGGGGTAGAGCATGGAAAACGTACCCATCTACGGATCCGCCGACTGTCCCGTAAATGCCGCAAGCGTTACGGTTCAAAATATGCCTACCACTATTGCATATTTATCTTCGTAACGCTTGCGGACGGGAAATGACACCTAGGTGACGCGAAAAAAAAATGCGAGGGAGAAGACAGAGTTCTAGCTCACCCGCGGCGGTAGAGGACGTAGTCGAACAACGGCGTGACGGGGTCGGGGATCGACAGCGTGGCTCTAGACAGCGGCGGGGGGGTCAAAGATCGATGGCTTGTCGTGGCGGCTCCTACCCGATATCCTGTAGCACATAATATGCGAATTAGCAAAACAGATATCTATAATATGCAGATAATATGCGACGAGCGCGGACGTCACCGACGCGCGCGGGGGGAGTCGCCGACGCGGGCGTCATCGACGCCTCGCCGACGCGGGCGGGGGGCGCCGACGCGCTCGGGCGTCGCCGACACGCTCTTTAACTAATTTTCTAACCTGCTAACTAACGAACCTACTAACTAACTAATCTACTAACTAACTAATCTACTAACTAACTAACATAAATTCTAACTAATTTATTAACAGAAGAAAAAAAAATCAAAAAAAAAATACCATAGCAGTGGGGTGGCCGGGAGCTCGCTGTGAGGGGGTGGGGTGGCCGGGAGCTCCCTGGGCGGCAACGGCGAGCCGGGGAGGCGTCGAGGCGGTCCGGAGGCGCCGGGGACGGACGGTGGCCGGGGAGACGACGGGGACGGGCGGCGGCCGGTGAGGCGACGTGGACGGGCGGCGGGGACGGGCGGGCGCGGTAGGGGCTGGGGGGAGGCGGCGGCCGGGGAGAGGACGGGACGGCGCGGACGCGGGAGGGGCTGGGCGGCGGCGGCGCGGCTCGGGGAGGAAGAGAGCGAGCGCGCGCGGGTTAGGTCTGGTTTTTGTTTTTTTGTTTTTTCTCCGCGCGTGTTAGGTCGATCTGTATACACGCGTGTGTTTTTTTAAAAAAAAAAGGCTACGCCGACGGCAAGCCGTCGGCTTAGGTTCTGTGTTTTTTTTTTTCTATCACGTTTGCTTCACTGCAACTGCACCGATAAAGATTGGGAAATCTTAAACATGCCAAACTGAAAAAGAATATGAACAAAATACACAGATGAGCCCAAGGTAAAAAAGAAACATTATTATAGAGATAAATTTTTCCAATTAACATAAATGGATAAATGGATTACATAGTTAAAGGATGAAGGCCTACCCGGCCAGGGAGAGCATCCTCACGCTCAGAGCGAAGCGCCTACACACGATTCAATTCCACAGTAATTTTTCGCTGCCCGCTTTTCATCCTGGCCGTCCACGCGGTACTTCTTTTTTCCACTTCTTGTCTGCTTGAATGGGTCAATGAAGGGTGGGGCTCGGTGCCGATGGGGTCGAGAAATCACTCAGCCAGATTACCTCGTCTGCGTCGCTCAAGCAGGATGGACACCCACTGCGCGGTGAAAACCCTAGCCCAATCCCCTCCCGTTCTCCAAACCAGTCCCCTCCTCACGGCTCGTCCTCCACGCCCCGCACAGCCGCCGCCGCCGCGGGCGGCTGGCCTGCTGCCCCTGCGTGCCACAATGACGGGCGGGAGGAGGTGCTGCTGGTCGGCGGCGCACCGACGAGCCATCTCCTCCCCAATCGCCTCCTCTCCATCCCAATCCTGCTCGCTGTTCCCTACCCCTCTCCGTCGTCGTGGTTGTGAGAGGACACGGTGGAGGAGGAGGACGGGGGCGTGGAGGAGCAGGAGTGGACGGAGGCCGAGCTCCACCGGCCGCCGCACGCGCTGCATCGATTGCAGCGGGTCAACCTCCTCCTCGTCTCGGCCATTTGTCTTCTTCCCATCAAAATTCACGGTAAAAGGATCTCCATTTTAACGTGGCAGATTTACCTCATGGTTGGCCTTTTTTAGTTGGTGATGTGCTTGCCCGTGTGTATTATTTGCTAGATCTGAGGTATGCTCCACCAAAAGAAATTATGCGTCTGATTGTTGCTATGGTGGGTTGATTGCCTCCATGCCCGTCAAAGCAGCAAGGTACATCTCTACACTTTCTCCTCTATTTATGTCTACAGATTTGTTTCTTCGGCAAGTGAAGAGCAGTGGTTATAGACATAGCAAGGTGCCTGTCGTATGCTTCCAGGTCGACGAAAAGTATATTAGTAGTAGTAGTTCAGAGGTTTTGTACTTGTTGTATTATGTCATGCTACTGTTTGCTAATTGGTAATTGCAGAAAATCGGGATTTCATTTTATTTTTCACATAGCTCATGTTAATAGCCTCTTTATCTGACACTTATGAGTAGTTATCATGTAATATCTACTAATGAACCTTCTACTTAGCATTAGCACACTGAGCTATATTCTTTTGTCATGTTTTTTTGAAGGTCTCATTCAGGTGTTGCAAAGGAAAAATGTTGCTGGTTGTCAATATGATTAAAGAACCAATTGTCAGATGATATCGTATTAATAGGTCAGAAATATTAACCAGATATGGCGTTCATGGTACCATGTCTACTCCTTGATCATTTCAGAATGTTAAGAAGGTAATCCTACCAATTTGCATTTCATAGTGTTTACAAGTTGAGGCTTAAATCGTTGTGTAAATACTAGCACTTCTGAAGTCAGCCAAGGGCATTATCTAGGTTTCTACAGTTGTGTGTGTGTGTAAATTCGGTCATATCTAGCATGATCATAACCCAGTTGCTTGTATATATACTGTCTTTGTATCATACAGTACTTTCTCTTCATATATTTGTATTTTGTGTTGGCCTTGTCAGTTTTGGCAGGCGTTTCCTAGCTTCTTGATATTGCAAATGACAAGGTTCATAAATTGATTTATGTTTGCGTGATGCACATGCTTCATAAATAAAGGTTTTCCCATCAATTTGTTTATGGTTTGTATCCCCTTCTCTTCGTGCTCTTGAAATGCCAGCCTTTTACGTGCAATCTGCTGTTTTTTATTTGTAATCTGGTGAAGAAACAAGGTTGGGCTGGGGAAGAGACTAGGTGACCACAGTTCCGTATAATGTATTCTGGATGTCAAGTTTACGATTAGTCCTCCAAAATAGCTTCTTTCTTATTGAAATTTATTTGAGTGTGTTCTCTTTTGATCTGATGATTAAATTGTAGGCCCCAAGTTTTCTGAATCTCAGTTGATTCTTTCATGGTCACTGCTTTTGTGATTATTCACCATTTCATTTCCAGCTTAGTGTGATCTTTTAGTGCTCCTTCTAATTATGTTATGAAAATAATGTGATTTTTTTGTATGAAGGCAAGTTGGTTCATAATGCTTTTTTTGACACAGTTTCGACTATGCACATTCAATCGTCCTTCTGTGTTATATTTTGCATTTTTAAGTCCTAATTTAGTACTATCCTGAACCATATGTTCAATTCCTTCATTTCTGTGTGTTTATATTTGTCTTAAAGGTGAAGTCGGCGAAATTGTTGATTGCAAGTATGGAGCCACCCTCATGCAGGATGGTACTACAAATTCATATTTCATATCGCCTTCAAGTCAGCGTGAAGGTCAAACTTGCGTCTAAAATAGTTGTTGGGATGAGAGGTCTTACCATTTGGAAATAGGAGGTGAGTACTCACAAACATACTACCAGCCCCATGTGGTGTTATTTTAATGCCCCATCAGCATATAGTGGTTTATTTAAAGATTGTGGCATCATGGGTTACTTTTCATGCATGATGGATGAACTGATTGGTTCTTCAGCTAAGGCCTCATATTTAGTTTCATGGAGTCCATTTTTTGTTGGGCTGATAGATCTCACCATCCTCCTGCTATTTATCCATTGTTAATTGATATTAATTTTGCTGCCAATTTTTTGTGTACACTAGGTGCCTCTGGGAGCTGAAAACAATCCATGCGGGTTTACTTACCTGTGGTATGTATTGACGGATCCAGCAGCTTCCCAATTAGTATACCAACTAAAGGTAATTTACCTCTCCAATTAGTACCCCACTAAAGGTATATTTTTTCTAGAGAAGTGCATGTGAGGGGGCGATTTGTTTGTATGACCAGCCGCATGATTGTGAAAGATGGAAGTTTATACATAGCTATGCCATAAATTTTGCCATTTATTTATATCCATATTCAAAGCTTATTGTTTTTTTATTTTTCTTTATTTAGGAATATTGTCTTCATTCTAATCTGTATGGGTATGCTAAACCTTTCAACACATCATTTCTGTAATTTTCATGGTTGCTTTCTTATATTATACTTATTAATTATACATGGATTTTAGTATGATGCCTCTGTTTAGCTGGTGCTCTATTTAGTATGATGCGTCTCTTTTTCTAATAGTCACATTCTTGACTGTTTTTTTAAATTTGTGATTTCTTATGTCCTCAAGGTGAGGCCTTTGAAGCCTAGGTGTGCACGGCAGCAACTCAGAGTGTAAGGAGGTGGGCGAACGCTCAGGCTGCAATCGTAGAGCACGGATGATGGCTCCGACGACTTGTCATTGACGCGCTCCTCTTGTCTTGATCATTTGTGATGTGTGGAGACTAAACGTTGAATATTCCGAACTGCAGGTTGTGCGAAAGTTCAAGAACTGTTCGCGCATACCAAATACAAGGAAGCAACATAGCTGGCTACAGAATCATCAATTACAAAGACAATATAATCTTCTTTGCACTGTTTAATCTGCTTAAAGTGTTCACTTGCTTATTCTGTATTGGAAATTTTACTTGTTTAGAGAAATCTGTTTACACGAGCACTAAAATCACTTGGATTTTTTAATTTGTAGAACTGGACATATGCACTTGAGACAGTAGTATGTGTATTCTTTTTGTCCAAACACACTTAACTTACAAAGCTGATTGAGTGTACCTACAGTTGGGCATGTTCTTACTAGACCACGCAGTGAACCTGTTCTTCTCGATGAGCATGTGTGCGTTGTGATTTCCATACGGATTGCCATGATGTTAGTCTCAACACTGAAAAATGATACAGTTTTTACCCTTCGGAGATTAAATTACCAATGTATAAAAGTCGGATGTGCAGAGAAGAAGATAAAGGATAGATGACATGATCTGGCTTTGTATAAGCTGGTACTTGTACCTAACAGAACCAAAGTAAGCAATCTATTGTGTACATTTGCAAAAAGAGAAGAAAAAACTACAAAGAAAAGAAATCTACTTGCACGAGCATTAGAAGCAGTTGGATGTAATTTTCAGAACTAAACATATGCACTAGAGACAGTAGTATGTGTATTCTTTTTGTCCAAACACACTTAGCTTACAAAGCTAATTGAGTGTATAGTACCTGATTTTCTTTCACCATTTCATCAGTTTGAGTGGGTCTGTTTGAATGGGACTTTAAAATCATTATGCAGACTGCTTTTGTTCTTTATTTCAGCTTGCTGGTGCATTTCCGGCTATCCAACTATGCGTACAGTTGTGGCATATCTCGGCTCATTGTTGTGTTAATGGCGCCATGGCCGGCCTGTTTCCTGCGCCAATGGTGCCTTGGCCAGCCTCTCTATGGCAGAGGAGTTGGGCTCTCGATGGCGACTGAATCATAAAAGAGAGGCATGATTCACCTGACCACTCCCTACAAAAGGAATCATGATTGCAGAAGCTGCTAAGATACTCGGATTTGACTTAGTAATCCGTCAATTGGTTGGGAAATCTTATTGTGCAATACCTAAAAAAGTAACAAGTGCACATGTTTTTTAGACTTGGGTTTTCTCTAGCAATAATTTAGGTGAATATAGCCGACCTGGTGGTTGTTGGGGGTACTGTTCTATCTGATCGGTCATCCATGATAGTGCTATGGCGGCCACAGTAAAGAAAAACACTTATGGCTAAAGCATAGTCTCACTTTCGTCCTCTGCGCCGTGCTATGGCGGCCACAGTAAAGAAAAACACTTATGGCTAAAGCACAGTCTCACTTTCGTCCTCTGCGCCAGCGGCGCAACGGGTCATCTAGTATAAACAAAAAAAGAATACAGTGGGGGTGAAGAAACTGGAGCGACATACCAAGATAAAATTAATTGTAATTGCGTGCTTAAAAAAATGTATGTAACGACTGATAATATACTGCCATATAGAGTCGTATGTGAAGTCAAAATCTTAGAAACTGCATTGCAGCCTATGGGTGTACGATTAGCAAACAAAAGTCCAGGGATAACCAAGTGAGATTATTAAACCAACCTAATTGTAAAATACATAAGATTGGGTCAGAAGAAAAATCCACACATATATATAATTGAGAAGTACCTGCAAATGACTTTAAAAGACCTAGGAGCATGCACCCACCTGCTTATATGCTGAAGTGATCCATCAACTAAGAGAGCCAACTCAACCAAGCCTTTAATCAAACGCAAGCATGAATCAGGAGAAATAATGCCTTTAGAGCTGACATGGACGTCCATCTGTTCGTGCATCTGAATACATGGAAGCGCCTATAAGGGAGTTTCACCCTATAAGCGCATGTAAACTCACGAGGGAGAAACGGACATCGGTGAAGCGGGTCCCACCCCGGTGTGCAATATTTGCCATCCAAAGACCACAACACACATATAATAACATGGTATGGCACCCTCTAGCTTGTGAAAGGTTCCGGACGCTCCGTAGCCCCCCTCCGGTGAAAACCTAGACCCGCAGGAGAAATACCGGACTTATACGGATACACGCGGTAACGGCGTCGAAAGGGGGTAGCATTGTGGAACCAGATGCTTGTTTGTGTTAGGGTATCCCATAGGAACATAAAACAAGTTGTTATAACCCAACTCTTCGGAAGATTCCCGACGTTTCGTCCGATAAGGGAGTTTCACCCTATAAGCGCATGTAAACTCACGAGGGAGAAACGGACGTCGGTGAAGCGGGTCACACCCCGGAGTGCAATCTTTGCCATCCAAAGACCACAACACACATATAATAACATGGTATGGCACCCTCTAGCTTGTGAAAGGTTCCGGACGCTCCGTAGCCCCCCTCCGGTGAAAACCTAGACCCGTAGGAGAAATACCGGACTTATACGGATACACGCGGTAACGGCGTCGAAAGGGGGTAGAATTGTGGAACCAGATGCTTGTTTGTGTTGGGGTAGCCCATAGGAACATAAAACAAGTTGGTAGAACCCAACTCTTCGGAAGATTCCCGACGTTTCGTCCGATAAGGGAGTTTCACCCTATAAGCGCATGTAAACTCACGAGGGAGAAACGGACGTCGGTGAAGCGGGTCACGCCCCGGAGTGCAATCTTTGCCATCCAAAGACCACAACACACATATAATAACATGGTATGGCACCCTCTAGCTTGTGAAAGGTTCCGGACGCTCCGTAGCCCCCCCTCCGGTGAAAACCTAGACCCGCAGGAGAAATACCGGACTTATACGGATACACGCGGTAACGGCGTCGAAAGGGGGTAGCATTGTGGAACCAGATGCTTGTTTGTGTTAGGGTAGCCCATAGGAACATAAAACAAGTTGGTAGAACCCAACTCTTCGGAAGATTCCCGACGTTTCGTCCGATAAGGGAGTTTCACCCTATAAGCGCATGTAAACTCACGAGGGAGAAACGGACGCCGGTGAAGCGGGTCACACCCCGGAGTGCAATCTTTGCCATCCAAAGACCACAACACACATATAATAACATGGTATGGCACCCTCTAGCTTGTGAAAGGTTCCGGACGCTCCGTAGCCCCCCTCCGATGAAAACCTAGACCCGCAGGAGAAATACCGGACTTATACGGATACACGAGGTAACGGCGTCGAAAGGGGGTAGCATTGTGGAACCAGATGCTTGTTTGTGTTAGGGTAGCCCATAGGAACATAAAACAAGTTGGTAGAACCCAACTCATCGGAAGATTCCCGACGTTTCGTCCGATAAGGGAGTTTCACCCTATAAGCGCATGTAAACTCACGAGGGAGAAACGGACGCCGGTGAAGCGGGTCACGCCCCGGAGTGCAATATTTGCCATCCAAAGACCACAACACACATATAATAACATGGTATGGCACCCTCTAGCTTGTGAAAGGTTCCGGACGCTCCGTAGCCCCCCTCCGGTGAAAACCTAGACCCGCAGGAGAAATACCGGACTTATACGGATACACGCGGTAACGGCGTCGAAAGGGGGTAGCATTGTGGAACCAGCTGCTTGGTTGTGTTAGGGTAGCCCATAGGACCATAAAACAAGTTGGTAGAACCCAACTCTTCGGAAGATTCCCGACGTTTCGTCCGATAAGGGAGTTTCACCCTATAAGCGCATGTAAACTCACGAGGGAGAAACGGACACCGGTGAAGCGGGTCACGCCCCGGAGTGCAATCTTTGCCATCCAAAGACTACAACACACATATAATAACATGGTATGGCACCCTCTAGCTTGTGAAAGGTTCCGGAGGCTCCGTAGCCCCCCTCCGGTGAAAACCTAGACCCGCAGGAGAAATACCGGACTTATACGGATACACGCGGTAACGGCGTCGAAAGGGGGTAGCATTGTGGAACCAGATGCTTGTTTGTGTTAGGGTATCCCATAGGAACATAAAACAAGTTGGTAGAACCCAACTCTTCGGAAGATTCCCGACGTTTCGTCCGATAAGGGAGTTTCACCCTATAAGCGCATGTAAACTCACGAGGGAGAAACGAACGTCGGTGAAGCGGGTCACGCCCCGGAGTGCAATATTTGCCATCCAAAGACCACAACACACATATAATAACATGGTATGGCACCCTCTAGCTTGTGAAAGGGTCCGGACGCTCCGTAGCCCCCCTCCGGTGAAAACCTAGACCCGCAGGAGAAATACCGAACTTATACGGATACACGCGGTAACGACGTCGAAAGGGGGTATCATTGTGGAACTAGATGCTTGTTTGTGTTAGGGTAGCCCATAGGAACATAAAACAAGTTGGTAGAACCCAACTCTTCGGAATATTCCCGACGTTTCGTCCGATAAGGGAGTTTCACCCTATAAGCGCATGTAAACTCACGAGGGAGAAACGGACGTCGGTGAAGCGGGTCACGCCCCGGAGTGCAATATTTGCCATCCAAAGACCACAACACACATATAATAACATGGTATGTCACCCTCTAGCTTGTGAAAGGTTCCGGACGCTCCGTAGCCCCCCTCCGGTGAAAACCTAGACCCGCAGGAGAAATACCGGACTTATACGGATACACGCGGTAACTGCGTCGAAAGGGGGTAGCATTGTGGAACCAGATGCTTGTTTGTGTTAGGGTAGCCCATAGGAACATAAAACAAGTTGGTAGAACCCAACTCTTCGGAAGATTCCCGATGTTTCGTCCGATAAGGGAGTTTCACCCTATAAGCGCATGTAAACTCACGAGGGAGAAACAGACGTCGGTGAAGCGGGTCACGCCCCGGAGTGCAATATTTGCCATCCAAAGACCACAACACACATATAATAACATGGTATGGCACCCTCTAGCTTGTGAAAGGTTCCGGACGCTCCGTAGCCCCCCTCCGGTGAAAACCTAGACCCGCAGGAGAAATACCGGACTTATACGGATACACGCGGTAACGGCGTCGAAAGGGGGTAGCATTGTGGAACCAGATGCTTGTTTGTGTTAGGGTAGCCCATAGGAACATAAAACAAGTTGGTAGAACCCAACTCTTCGGAAGATTCCCGACGTTTCGTCCGATAAGGGAGTTTCACCCTATAAGCGCATGTAAACTCACGAGGGAGAAACGGACGTCGGTGAAGCGGGTCACGTCCCGGAGTGCAATCTTTGCCATCCAAAGACCACAACACACATATAATAACATGGTATGGCACCCTCTAGCTTGTGAAAGGTTCCGGACTCTCCGTAGCCCCCCTCCGGTGAAAACCTAGACCCGCAGGAGAAATACCGGACTTATACGGATACACGCGGTAACGGCGTCGAAAGGGGGTAGCATTGTGGAACCAGATGCTTGTTTGTGTTAGGGTAGCCCATAGGAACATAAAACAAGTTGGTAGAACCCAACTCTTCGGAAGATTCCCGACGTTTCGTCCGATAAGGGAGTTTCACCCTATAAGCGCATGTAAACTCACGAGGGAGAAACGGACGCCGGTGAAGCGGGTCACGCCCCGGAGTGCAATCTTTGCCATCCAAAGACCACAACACACATATAATAACATGGTATGGCACCCTCTAGCTTGTGAAAGGTTCCGGACGCTCCGTAGCCCCCCTCCGGTGAAAACCTAGACCCGTAGGAGAAATACCGGACTTATACGGATACACGCGGTAACGGCGTCGAAAGGGGGTAGCATTGTGGAACCAGCTGCTTGGTTGTGTTAGGGTAGCCCATAGGACCATAAAACAAGTTGGTAGAACCCAACTCTTCGGAAGATTCCCGACGTTTCGTCCGATAAGGGAGTTTCACCCTATAAGCGCATGTAAACTCACGAGGGAGAAACGGACACCGGTGAAGCGGGTCACGCCCCGGAGTGCAATCTTTGCCATCCAAAGACCACAACACACATATAATAACATGGTATGGCACCCTCTAGCTTGTGAAAGGTTCCGGACGCTCCGTAGCCTCCCTCCGGTGAAAACCTAGACCCGCAGGAGAAATACCGGACTTATACGGATACACGCGGTAACAGCGTCGAAAGGGGGTAGCATTGTGGAACCAGATGCTTGTTTGTGTTAGGGTATCCCATAGGAACATAAAACAAGTTGGTAGAACCCAACTCTTCGGAAGATTCCCGACGTTTCGTCCGATAAGGGAGTTTCACCCTATAAGCGCATGTAAACTCACGAGGGAGAAACGAACGTCGGTGAAGCGGGTCACGCCCCGGAGTGCAATATTTGCCATCCAAAGACCACAACACACATATAATAACATGGTATGGCACCCTCTAGCTTGTGAAAGGTTCCGGACGCTCCGTAGCCCCCCTCCGGTGAAAACCTAGACCCGCAGGAGAAATACCGAACTTATACGGATACACGCGGTAACGGCGTCGAAAGGGGGTAGCATTGTGGAACCAGATGCTTGTTTGTGTTAGGGTAGCCCATAGGAACATAAAACAAGTTGGTAGAACCCAACTCTTCGGAATATTCCCGACGTTTCGTCCGATAAGGGAGTTTCACCCTATAAGCGCATGTAAACTCACGAGGGAGAAACGGACGTCGGTGAAGCGGGTCACGCCCCGGAGTGCAATATTTGCCATCCAAAGACCACAACACACATATAATAACATGGTATGGCACCCTCTAGCTTGTGAAAGGTTCCGGACGCTCCGTAGCCCCCCTCCGGTGAAAACCTAGACCCGCAGGAGAAATACCGGACTTATACGGATACACGCGGTAACGGCGTCGAAAGGGGGTAGCATTGTGGAACCAGATGCTTTTTTGTGTTAGGGTAGCCCATAGGAACATAAAACAAGTTGGTAGAACCCAACTCTTCGGAAGATTCCCGATGTTTCGTCCGATAAGGGAGTTTCACCCTATAAGCGCATGTAAACTCACGAGGGAGAAACAGACGTCGGTGAAGCGGGTCACGCCCCGGAGTGCAATATTTGCCATCAAAAGACCACAACACACATATCATAACATGGTATGGCACCCTCTAGCTTGTGAAAGGTTCCGGACGCTCCGTAGCCCCCCTCCGGTGAAAACCTAGACCCGTAGGAGAAATACCGGACTTATACGGATACACGCGGTAACGGCGTCGAAAGGGGGTAGCATTGTGGAACCAGATGCTTGTTTGTGTTAGGGTAGCCCATAGGAACATAAAACAAGTTGGTAGAACCCAACTCTTCGGAAGATTCCCGACGTTTCGTCCGATAAGGGAGTTTCACCCTATAAGCGCATGTAAACTCACGAGGGAGAAACGGACGTCGGTGAAGCGGGTCACGTCCCGGAGTGCAATCTTTGCCATCCAAAGACCACAACACACATATAATAACATGGTATGGCACCCTCTAGCTTGTGAAAGGTTCCGGACGCTCCGTAGCCCCCCTCCGGTGAAAACCTAGACCCGCAGGAGAAATACCGGACTTATACGGGTACACGCGGTAACGGCGTCGAAAGGGGGTAGCATTGTGGAACCAGATGCTTGTTTGTGTAAGGGTAGCCCATAGGAACATAAAACAAGTTGGTAGAACCCAACTCTTCGGAAGATTCCCGACGTTTTGTCCGATAAGGGAGTTTCACCCTATAAGCGCATGTAAACTCACGAGGGAGAAACGGACGTCGGTGAAGCGGGTCATGCCCCGGAGTGCAATCTTTGCCATCCAAAGACCACAACACACGTATAATAACATGGTATGGCACCCTCTAGCTTGTGAAAGGTTCCGGACGCTCCGTAGCCCCCCTCCGGTGAAAACCTAGACCCGCAGGAGAAATACCAGACTTATACGGATACACGCGGTAACGGCGTCGAAAGGGGGTAGCATTGTGGAACCAGCTGCTTGGTTGTGTTAGGGTAGCCCATAGGAACATAAAACAAGTTGGTAGAACCCAACTCTTCGGAAGATTCCTGACGTTTCGTCCGATAAGGGAGTTTCACCCTATAAGCGCATGTAAACTCACGAGGGAGAAACGGACGCCGGTGAAGCGGGTCACGCCCCGGAGTGCAATCTTTGCCATCCAAAGACCACAACACACATATAATAACATGGTATGGCACCCTCTAGCTTGTGAAAGGTTCCGGACGCTCCGTAGCCCCCCTCCGGTGAAAACCTAGACCCGCAGGAGAAATACCGGACTTATACTCACGAGGGAGAAACTTTCGACGCCGTTACCGCGTGTATCCGTATAAGTCCGGTATTTCTCCAGCGGGTCTAGGTTTTCACCAGAGGGGGTCCATGCGTGATCGAGTAGTCCCAGCAAACTGGGCTTTGTACGCGGATGAATAGGAGTAGTTCCCGTCGGTCGTAAGCTTCCACACAATGGAGTCCAGCGCATCTTCCGAGAGGTTAAGTTGAGAGGTATATTCCCAAAGTTTGACAAACTTCTAGATGTTTTTGATGGAGAGGACCGCGGAGATGTCAATTTGGGATATCCAAGCGTCGTTGAGGATCGCGCTCCGAACGCTCGTCTTGCGTTTAGATAGGGCGAAGGTTGTGGTACCCCGGTCGGTATGATTCTGAACAATATTCTATTAACACGTTCTCTTGTAGGATTAGACTTGATTAGCAGTAGACTGCACTAGTTGTTCCTGTCGCGACAGGGTAATAGTACGGTAGACTGGTTTTCGTCCATATTACTCTATCTTCACGACTATTTGTTGTTGTTGCGATGAGTATGTTGATAATGAGTCGATGACACAATCATATTAACTTGCAGTAAAAAAATTTATGATAAAAGTGGTTCCTGAACAGAATATCAGAGCAATGACTTGCAAGAATGTCGCGATCGAGGAAAAGAAAAAAGAAAAACTACCTAAGCCGACGGCAAGCCGTCGGCGTAGGTATTGAAGTTTTTAAAAAAACACGCAGCCACAACACGTAACGCGCGGGGAGGGAAAAAAAAGTTATACGACGCCGACGGCACCCCCTCGGGGTAGGCCAGCACGTAACGGGCCGCGCTCGGACGCCGTAACGGGGCGTCACCTACGCCGAGGGGGGCAGCTACGCCGACGGTGGCCCTCGGGGCAGGTGGCATACGCCGAGGGGCGAATAAACGCCGAGGGGCACGTCGCGTGCCGATCCTGTCGACCCCCCTACGCCGAGGGGGACGACATCTGGCCGTCGGCGTCTCTGACGGCCGTCGGCGTCTGTGCTGTTTCCCGTAGTGTTGGCAGGCTGGCCTCCCAGCCACGTACACCGACGGCCCCGACATTTTGCCGTCGGCGTACGATTTGGCCGTCGGCAGTTTGGGCCATTCCTGTAGTGTCTGGTTATAGTCGCCAGTGTGAGCCCCGCTAAGTTTGTAGACAACCCCTTTTTTTGTTTTTTTGTTTCTCTCTTCTTCTTGTTAAATCTTGGTCTGTACGTAATAACCGGTGGTTTCTTTATATGAAATCGACAAGGGGGTGTTTGCTTAAAAAATAAAAGCGCGTTTTTTTAGGGTCAAGCACGTTTGTATGTGGGTTTATTTGCTTTTTTTTAATAGGGGGTTTAATTGCTTCTTTGTTGCACGTGGTGCGGCCCAATCCAACCCGGTGGATTCACGCTAGGGGCTCTGTGTAGTCCCGATCCGATTTTTCCTCTGATCCTATTTTTTTGTTGGACGCCAATTTCGGTAGCTCGGATCTGATTTTTTCTAAGCGAAATTTGTTAAGGTTTATGAGGGTTTTCGTAGGCTTTTAGGACGGTTTAGAACTACTACTACTCCGTTCCAATCCAAAAAAACAAAAACTACTCCTCGTTCCTGGGATGGATTCTCACGAAATATCACGGGTCACGGCTCCTCCGTTCCTCGGACGGGATGGAATCTCGCTCAACCACCATGGCAAAGGCCGCAAGGGCAGGAGGAGCGACCAATCTCTATCGCGGCCTCCCAGAGGAGATCGTCATTTGGGAGATCCTCGTCCGCCTGTCCCCCAAAGCCCTCCTCAGTTGCCGTGCCGTCTGCCAGGTTTGGCGACGCGCCACCTCCACGAGCGAGTTCCTCCTGGCGCACCACGACCGCCAGCCCTCCCTCCCCATTGTATGGGGTGAACCTCTCTCTGGCTCCGAGTGTGGCGGCGCCGGCTACGACGACTTCTTCGCCTTCGATCATCGGGCCGCTGGCGCGCAACTCCAACCCGTGGTCCGGCTTCACAAGTCCTACTATCCTAAGGCCTCCTGCGACGGCATCGTCGTCCTCTCCAAGTGTGGCACCAGTGGCCCCCGCTTCTCCATCTGCAACCCCGCCACTCGTGAGCATGCTCCCCTCCGGACACCATGGGGGGACTTCCGTATATTCAATTTATTGGGGATGTACATGCATCGCCCTACCAGCGACTCTTCTCAGAGAAACAAACAGCGGCTGAATGACTGAGAGCTCGGGGGGCGACTCGAGGGGGGACCGTGGGGTTCTCCCCGCCGGCGGTCGCTTCTGGGCTCTCCTCTCGGAGGATGAAGACGAAGACGGCGTTTCTCCCTCCTCCCTGGCGTCGGCGGCATCGGAGTCGCCACGATCTACGTACTACAAGACACCTTCTCCCTCGTCTTCGCGGGATTTGGTCGAAGGTAGGCACGGTAAGCGTTTGGAGAGGAGGAGACAACAACGGATGGCGGCGATCGCCTTGGCGGTCACGCCGCAGTCCGAGGAGCCGACCGCGGATCCTCGTGTGGTGACCATGGCGAAGGGGAGTACGTTGGGAAACCGAGGGCATCGGCTCAAGATCCCTCTGATTCCCCCTAGCTTCTTTACTCAAAGCCCAGATGATGATCTTCCGTGGTTCGTAGTAGGGAAGAAGGGGCGAGTTACTGTCCTCCTCGGCGAACCGTCGCCGGAGAAGAAGACGATCGCCGCCCGCGGTGGATCTCCATTTTCAAAATTCGATCCGGTGATCGCGGTGGGCCACACGGGCCCCATGCACCGACTTTGTTTGGGCCGCTCTAGGACTCCCGATCGGAAACGAAGCCACACGGGCTTAGACCGTATCGAGTGGTCCTTTCACCCTAGGCTTCGATCGCTAGGGTACGGGAACAGAGGTGCAGTGCCCATCGTATCCTCGATGGCGAACCAAGGCGGAGGGAGGGGTTACTACGGCGACGGCCGCGGTGCTGCGCGTGGCAATGGTCCTCCTCCGTTCCGTGGAGGTCCGCCGGCGAGGGGAGGCTATGGACCTAACTTCCGCGGTGGACTTAACGGGAGGGGCAATCAAGGCCAAGGGGATTTTGGTCCCGGGAACGGTGCGCCGTTCGGCGGTTTCAATGCGGGTGCTGGCTTCAATGGCGCTCAATACGGCAACGGCGGTGGGGGAGGTGATCGACACCGATACCCCTACCGTAACGCGGCGGGAGGCGGTATGCAGTGGGGGAATTACCGTGGAAGAGGACGTGGTCGCGGGCCGGTGGTGCCGAGGGCGACCACGGCGGCGATCCCTACCAACGGGGGTTTCACCGAAGCGTCGGTGGAGGCCGTCGTTCGGCGCGTCACGGAGGCCCTATGCGCGCAAGGAGTGACTACGGTGAATCGACCACCGGTCGCCACAGCTGCGACGGCTGCAGCGGCACTTCCTGCCGTGGCCGCACCACGCGCGCTGGCCGCGCCTGCCGCGGCGCCAATTATGCCTGCCGTGGCGCAGCCGGCAGAGCTAATCTCTGCCGCGGCTGCCGGCACTTCTTCTGCTGCCGCGGTACGCAAGGTGCCTCTGCCGGTTACGGGCAGGTATCACGCGTTGCGGGCTGCTGCCGCGTCTGCACCTGGTGGTATTTTGATGTAGCCCAAGGGGACCTCGGAGATGGCTAATGTTGGCTCCTCGACGGAGGAGGTCGATGATCCGAACGCGAAGAAGGCAAAAAAGAATGACAAAGCAAAATGCTTCCTTTGTGGTGTGCAAGGTCATGTGAGTGCGGCGTGCACTCAAGTGGTCTGTGAGTATTGCGAGGGCATGGGGCATGCCTCCGATGATTGTCCTCTTCTGTCAGTTGCTAAACAACAGGTGATCACGCATGGTTTACTGAACGAGGGGCTGATGTTTTATGAGGCGGTGCCTACGGCTTCGTACAAGCCCAAGATTGACTCCGTGAGGCTGGGTAAGCTTACTATCACAGGAGGATCGCTTTCTGTTGATGAGGTTATTTCTCAGCTCCAGAGATTGGTGCCTTCCGAGCAGTTCAGATGGGAGGTGGTTCTCGTAAGTGACAATGTTTATAAGGTCTCTTTTCCTACTAGAGCTGAGTTGGATCGTATGATCGTTTTCGGTGCATGTCATATCCCTAACAGCAGCTGTGTGATCACTGTGGAGGCCTGGGTTACGGAGATGAAGCCTTTGTGGCTTTTGCCTGAGATCTGGATTAGAGTGTCAGACATTCCACCTAAGCATCGAGGTGATTTTCTACTTTTGTGGAGTCTTGGCTCGTTATTCGGTAAGACTCTGAGAGTGGATATGAATTTTACTCGTAAGCATGGTGTTCTGAGGGTTCTTGTGGGGTGTATGGATTATACACTTGTCCCTGATGGTTGGCCAGTGTTTCTGCGTGATGGTTTTTATGAGTTGAAATTTCAGGTGGAAAATCCTAATTCTGATGATGAGGATGAGATGGTAGTGGACTCCAAAAATGACACTCGTGATGATGACGAGGGTGATGGTGCGAATTCAAAGCAAAAAGGACCGGCTGTTGGTAGTATAGACATCGTTATGTCCAAGCAGAGCACTAGTGGTACCAGTGGGTCTTCGGAACCGGCTGGGAAGGAGATGGATGTTAACGGGGTGAAGAAAACGTTTTCCCCCGGGGTGGTTCTTTCACCATCCGTGGCTAGTTCTGTCAGAGAGGCTCGACTTTTTCTTGCTTCGATGAGTAACACACAGCTTGAGATCACACAGCATTCGGATGTGGATGTGGATGCCATTGGCTCGGATTCTTTGGGAGTGCCTGATGGCTCGGTTGAGGGGATGGATGACTTGATGGTTTCGGTTGGGGGTGCTTACCCCGACGAGGAGTTGAGGGAGACTGGTGATGGGCGGGTGGCTTTGGTATCAAACGGATACCTGACTCCATCTGTCAACTCGTCTTCCTGCTATGTGCGTGGTGGCGGTGCTATGGAGCCACGGCGTCTCGACGGAGAGTTTCACGGTGCACACTTGCCCTCCATCCAACCAGGCGGGTTGGATGGGGAGGGCGTGGTGTCTTCACCGACTTCTTCTGTGTCACCGACGGTGCCCTGCATTCAACCAGGCGGGTTGGGTGTGGGGCGCCGACGGGGGCGATGGTGTCTACTTCGACGGGGGAGACCCCCTTGCCGGTCGGACATAGCTCACCTCAACCAGGCGGGTTGGGGTTGGCAGCTGTGTTGACCACGACACCGCGTCCTTCGATGGCTGCGGTGATGGCATATGGGGGTCTTGCAGCGGCTGATACTGAGGTCCGCTCTAGTGCACGCTTGCGGGCGAAACCGGATGCGGATCTTCCTCAAGAGCTGCGGGCGATGGCCCTTGCGCACCACAAGGATGTCGTCTTTCCTAGAGGTACTCCCCCCATTCCCGTTGGTTTATCGTTACTCTCTTTTTCTAATTCAGAAATTAAGGCGCGGGCTGATAAGTTAGGTGTGTCACTAGGAAGAAATAGGCAGCAAATTGATGCATCTATTCATGGTTTGTTAGAGCAGCAAAAAGATAGGTCTCTTATTTTTCTTCGGAATAATTTAAAAGAAATGTTAGACGGTGATCTGGTTGATTCTAACTCTACTTTGACTCTGAAGAAAGCATCTAATCTGAGTGAGGATCTCTGTGACGAGGTCGAGCATGAGGATGATCAAACGGATTATCCAATGCTCTCAAAGACGGTTAAACGTAACCGCAAGAAGAATTTAGGTACCGTATCTAAACCTAGGAGAAGTTCTAGAATTAAACAATTTAAGAAGTGAGATGAGAGGCTTAATCTGGAATAGTAATGGGTTCGGTGATCATGCAAAACATTTGGCGGTTCATGAATTTATTAAGGAACATAAAATTGATTTCATTGCTCTAATTGAAACTGGAAGATCCTCCTTTACTGCGCATTTTTTTTGGATTTCCTCGCTGGGGGTAGGGACTTTACGTGGTTCTGTTTACCTCCTCATGGTCGTTCTGGAGGGATGCTTGTTGGCTTTAATGGCGTTACTCTTTCGGCACAAACCGTTGTGTCTGGAGATTTCTGCCTTAAGTTTCATGTTAAGACTAAAGCGGATGGTTTTGAATGGGCTTTTGTTGTAGTTTACGGGGCTGCACAAGACTCAAAGAAACCAGAATTTCTTGCTGAGTTAGTACGTATTTGTGATAACGAAACACTTCCGATACTAGTGGGGGGGATTTTAATATTATTCGGAGACAAGAAGAAAAGAGTAATGATAATTTTAATGCGAGATGGCCGTTTATTTTTAATGCTATTATCGACAGTTTCGATTTGAAAGAGATTACTTTATCCGGACGATAATTTACTTGGGCTAGTTGGGGAGATAATCCGACGTATGAAAAGCTCGATCGTTTCCTTAATAGTATTGAGTGGGAGCAGAAATATCCTTTGGTTACGGTACATGCTCTGACTCGAACGGGGTCAGATCACACACCACTGCTCTTAGACTCTGGGACTCAAGCATATGCGGGAAATAAGAGTCAGTTCTCTTTTGAACTTTCTTGGATACGCCAAGAAGGTTTCTATGAGTTGGTTTGTAAGGAATGGAGGTCAGTTAATTGTGGGCAAAACCCATTAGATAGGTGGCAAAATAAGATAAGACACCTGAGACAATTTTTACGGGGGTGGGCGAAAAATCAGAGCGGGGAATATAGAAAACTAAAAGATAAACTAACAGCCCTCATAGATATGCTAGATATTAAGGCGGAATCGACTCCTTTGACAGTGGCCGAACGGGCTGCAAAAAAGGAGGCCGATGATTACCTACGAAAGTTGAAACGAGATGAGGAATCCAAATGGGCGCAACGGGAAAAAGTTAAACATATACAAGAAGGAGAGAATAATACGAAATATTTCCACCTTATTGCAAACGGGAAACATAGGAAGAAAAGGATTTTCCAATTGGAGCAGGATGAGGGAACGATTATAGGTGAGATCAACCTTAGAACTTTTATCTCGGAATACTATAAGAAATTATTCGGGGCACCGGCGCCGAGTAATGTTTCTTTAGTAGAGGAGAGGACGGAGGATATGTCTAAAATCTCACATGAGGAAAATTGTATTCTTACATCTACTTTCACGGACAAGGAGGTGTTCGAAGCAATCTCTCAGATGGAACATAATAAGGCTCCGGGCCCGGATGGATTCCCCGCGGAGTTTTATCAGAGATTTTGGGAGGTGATTAAGGTCGATTTAATGGCGATGTTTGCTCAACTTTATGTTGGAGACTTACCATTACTTAAATTAAACTTTGGGGTTATTACGTTACTTCCAAAGAAGGAGGATGCGAGTCGTATTGAGCAATATCGACCCATTTGTTTGCTCAATGTTAGTTTCAAAATCTTCACCAAGGTGGGTACCAATAGGGTAACTTCTATTGCGAGTAAAGTTATCCGTCCAACTCAATCAGCGTTTCTACCCGGTAGAAATATTCTGGAAGGAGTTGTGGTATTACATGAAACTATTCATGAGCTAAAAAGGAAAAAATTGGACGGGGTTTTGTTTAAAATTGACTTTGAAAAAGCTTATGATAAGGTGAATTGGTCTTTCTTACAGCAAGTATTGAGAATGAAAGGTTTTTCACCTAAGTAGTGTGATTGGATTGCTCGTTTTGTCCAAGGGGGAAGTGTCGGGATTAAAGTTAATGATGATATCGGTCATTATTTTCAAACGCTCAAAGGTCTGAGACAGGGTGATCCTTTATCACCTATTCTTTTTAACCTTATAGCGGATATGTTGGCTATCCTCATAGATCGAGCTAAGGAGGATGGTCGAGTTGGAGGATTGATTCCTCACCTTGTCGAAGGAGGGGTGTCCATACTTCAGTATGCCGACGATACGATTATTTTTATGGAACACGATGTACAAAAGGCACTTAACATGAAACTCATACTTGCGATGTTTGAGCTTCTATCTTTCCTTAAAATTAACTTCCATAAGAGCGAGATTTTTTGTTTTGGTAAAGCGAAAGAGGCCCAAGATGATTACCGTATTATTTTTGGCTGTGAGGTCGGAACGCTTCCTTTCAAATATCTAGGCATACCAATTCACCACAGAAAACTTCTTAATAAAGAGTGGAAACCAATTGAGGATAGGTTTGACACGAAACTCAGTTCTTGGGTAGGGAAATTGTTGTCTTATGGGGACCGCCTCGTGCTGATAAACTCTGTCCTATCCAGTTTACCGACGTTCTTGCTGTCCTTATTCGAAATACCAGTGGGTGTTAGGAAACGTCTGGATTTCTATCGCTCAAGATTCTTTTGGCAAAGCGATGTCAAAAGGAGGAAATACCGCCTTACAAAATGGAATATTGTTTGTCGTCCCAAAGATCAAGGGGGCTTAGGAATCGAGGTCTTACAAATTAAGAACATGTGTCTGTTAAGTAAGTGGCTCTATAAATTATTGTCAGAGGAGGGGGTGTGGCAAGAGTTACTCTCTAATAAGTACCTAGGAGATAAAACGTTATCTCAGGTAGAGAGTAAACCTTCGGATTCACCCTTCTGGAAAGGTTTAATGAGGATTAAGTATGATTTTTTTTCACGGGGCAAATTCTCTTTAGGAAACGGTCAGCAGGTGCGTTTCTGGGAAGATACATGGTTAGGAGATAAACCGTTATCACATTCCTATCCATCGTTATATAACATCGCTTCTCATAGAAACGTTACGGTGGCGGAGGTGCTATCCCATAATCCTCTAGAAGTTCGGTTTCGGAGGACTTTGGTTGGTCACAGAAGGGACCGTTGGTTGCATTTGGTTGAAAGATTGATGGGGGTCTCCCTATCTAATCTTAAAGATGTATTCAGTTGGAATCTCACAATGGATGGGGTTTTTACGGTTAAATCTTATTATGCTGACTTGATGCATGGATCCACAAGATTTTTACGGAAATACTTTTGGAAACTAAAGGTACCATTAAAGATTAAGATCTTTTTATGGTTTCTTAACAGGAAAGTTATTCTTACTAAAGACAATTTGATAAAGAGGAATTGGCATGGTTGTAAAAAATGTGGTTTTTGCGATACAGATGAGTCTGTCGAACACCTATTTATAACATGCCCTTTTGCCCGTGATATTTGGCGTCACTACAAGAAATATGCTGATACATGACGCTCTATTTTCGTCACCAAATCGTCATCATATTTCATCCATGACGATTCTATGACGAAAAACAAATCGTTGAAAACCGAGCGTCAGTAATTAACCACAACGACGTTTTTTTTGGAAACGTCATGGATATCCACGACGATTTAGGAACGTCATGAATCTATGACGATCAAAAATCGTCGTGAGCAGTCCGGGCAGGACACATCACCTCCGACGTGGCTAGTCCTACGTGGCAATATTAAGACGAAACCAAATCGTCATGGAATGAAATCAGCCCAGTCCATTTCAGTGCTCTATTTGGGCCAAGTCCAATAATTCGAGCCTTTTTTACTGGTCCATGGATAGTCCATTTTACGTTTGGGCCTTAGCCTTTTTAAGGCATTTTCCATTTTATGGCCTTGGCCTTTTCAGTGATACGTTTTATTATTTTCAGCCCATTTTAGAGCCCATATATTTTTAGTCCATTCGAGTAATTAACAATTTTGTTATTTTTTAACATTCCATAGGGATAGTTTTTTCGATCCAGCAACTTCTGGCCCATAGTCCACTTAGATGCAGAATAACAAGACAAAAAAAAAAATTCTAACTCTTTGGTCGAGGTACAAAATGCATTTCAAGCAAATATTTCCAGAATCAAGAGATCACATTACATAACACATTGCGTTCCAATCACAGTATAACAAGCTCTAGAAGTGTGATAACTAGATACAATCATAGAATAACAAGCTACAAGGTTCTTCAAACTTCTTCAGCATGGAGATCCTTCGATAGAGACCACAACCTGGGCTCCTGCTCCTGCCATATGAACCATATCGAAAACCATAAGTCCGGACAGTAAATATGCATCAGTTCCAAGGTCAAATAATCAAAAAACTGCTCTAGAGTACAATACTACTAGGCTACAGGTGATCCCTTGTGTTGTGGCCTCAAGACACAAGCTTGACGAAGTTGTCGTTCAGAGCAATCCCAGCCTTGGCGTCGAAGATGCTGGACCTGTGATTGGAAAAGAGAATTCATTAGTCAAGTCGGATGCATTGTGCCAACTGTGAAGATTACAGATAATCGAATTCCCTGCACAGTGAAGGCAATGATAAGTACCTGCTGCACCCTGGAAGTCAGTGGAAGCAAGGTCCTCGTCGACGTAACCGAGAATGCCCTTGAGGTTACCCTCAGACTCCTCCCTGCAAAGTTGTTGGCAGATAATTAACCCCATGCAAAGCAATCCATCTTCGTTGTGCAAAGACTGCAAATAAAACCATATACACTAGCACTGAAATAAGATTGCTCACTTGATCGCAGCCTTGATCTGGTCATAGGTGGCTGCCTTCTCAAGTCTGACGGTCAGATCAACAACAGAAACATCAACAGTTGGAACACGGAAGGCCATTCCTGTCAACTTTCCGTTAAGAACTGGAAGCAGCTTGCCAACAGCCTGTGAAAGGTTAACCAGTTAAAACAAAATCAATGTTTAACAACAGACAGAGCTACAGAGAAAGAAGCATACAATGCAGTCAGATAAATTGTGGTATCATATTTGCACTGTGAACACAATAAAAGAAGAGGCCAGGTGAGTTATACTAACCTTTGCAGCTCCAGTGCTGCTAGGAATGATGTTGAAGCTAGCAGCCCTTCCACCTCTCCAGTCCTTGCTTGAGGGACCATCAACAGTCTTCTGGGTAGCTGCACAAATCAAATTTCAGATCCCATAAGACTAAACAATACAAAGATAAACAATTAAGTGCTGCTCAACATAGAAACTAATCAAATGCTTACCGGTCATGGCATGGACAGTGGTCATCAAACCCTCAACGATGCCAAACCTGTCATTGATAACCTGAAAGAAACAAATTATCAGTACTTATGCTTGTGCCACTTTTTTTTTAAGAACGTTGGACATCCTATACTTTTAACAAATGGTTCGAATTTGACTTCAATACCACACCTTATAATCGCAGCATTTTTTTTGTCTTGCTGCAACATCACAAAAAATTCTAGAATGCATCAGAACTTGCAATCTATGTACATCACCGAAATTTCTAGCACTACATGTAGCAATCAAGGTACAGAAAATTCTGTAGCACTAGCAGCAACCAAAACAAGCGTTCTATATATATATAGTTATATACACAGGATATATGAGAACATCCACACCGTAACTATATGCAGCAGTAGCCATTCTGCTCCCGAAGAAAAATATACACATCTGGGCGTGCAGCTATGAACAAATCAAGACAGTCCTAGCAGTGCACCTATGACGTTTACAGGAGGGAGAAATTGCAGACCAAGGAATTGGCCTCACCTGCAGCACGCGAGCGAAGTTTGGAGACGGCCGGTGGCAGGTGCAGCTTGATGCAGGTCGTGGACGTTGTCGGGGAAGACGGCCGGATGCACGCCGGCGTGTCGTCGGGCGCCCTCGCGAAGACGGCGGCGCTCGGGATCCAAGGCCAGGAGACGAGCCCTTTCTGAAGCGAGAGATGGACAACGGCCGTCCGAGGTCCGCGTCCGATCCGTCGCCGTCAGGGCAGCCGGAGAGCCGTGGCCGGCGAGTAGCGCCGCCGCGGCAAACCCTAGCCTACGCTCGCGCCGCGGTCCAGCCAGCTCGACGGAGCGTCGTGCATCGCTGCACGCACGCGCCGGCGAGCCCGCCAACCACGACGCCATAGCAGCTGGGCGGCGGCCCATCTCTCGTCGGGGGAGCTGGGAGGGCGTGCTCGATTTGATGCAACGGAAGCGAATTGGGGAAGGAGGGGCGCGGCCTTGGCGTCAGCGAACTGCAGCAGTGCGCGTCACCATGGGGGAAGCCGAGTAAGGAGGGGATCTCGCCTCCGGTGGCGGCCTCTGGATCCGGCATCGGAGAGATAGGCCACACCACAACGGAGGTCGGAGAGCAGGCGTAGTGGGCGCGGTGCTGGTGGCGGCGGGCGGGGGGAGAAGAAGAGAGGGGGCGCGTAGTGGGCGCGGTGCTGGTGGCGGCGGGCGAGGGGAGAAGAAGAGAGGGGGCGCTGGGAGATTTTGTGTTAGGGTTTGTCCCTAAAATTTGGTCTCCCCGCTCGAACCCGCGCCCGCGGTTCGGAAATTAGGAGTGAGTGCGTGACTCGCACTAGGGACACTGCTGTGATGGTCCCACAGGTCAGCCTCTGTTTTTAGGAGTTGTGCAAATTGTGTGTTGACTATGAAGAGTAAATAAAATACTAAATAAACCTAAAAAAATATCATGGAAAGTAGAAGAAAACAAGAAAATTAAAGTAAACCAAGTGTTTAAATTTGAGCTAGAAAACCTTTTTAATGAACCTTGCTATTTCATGAGGTAAACAAGTAAAATAAATCAACAATTAAATCAAGTGAAATCCCAAAAAAAAATCAAATTTTAAGTACTCAAATAATCATCTCATGATAGATCCGACAAGAGTAATTTTCCATTTTTGGAGTGAGATCCGACAAAAATGAGCTATCTCGTACGATAATTCATGGCTTTCGGGCGAAATGACGGATGTTTTGGCCACATCCATGGCATAGTTTGTTGAAATGTGACCATATTCCACACAAAGATGCATAGTGGTACAACTAACAATGTTCACGAAGAAACTTTTATTTTTCGTTGAATAAAAATACCATTTTCCATCTCCGGAGTGTCAAGACTGGGTTTTTTTGTGAAGCACCTACACAAAATATGTTGCAAAAATGTACAAAGTAAAATTCTAAATATATTATGTCATATTTGATCTACAAATAACAAACTTACTACCTCTCAATAGCTCAAAATACACCTCTTTCGAAAAAGACAAATTTCTGCCGATTCAGCTGAAACCGAGCCAAATTTGAACTAAAGGTGCCTCATATGTTGCTCATGATTTTTTGTAAAAAATCATTTTTAGATACACAACTACCTATTTCAATATATATGTACCAAGAGTTCATCAAGATTCAACACCTAGGTACGAACGGTCATCTCCCCCGTTCTGACCGTTTTCCGAAACCGGCTTTGAAAATTCCAGAAAATTCAAGAAAAATCGAAACGATGCAAGATCTTCGCGTGGTGTTGTTATATATGTCCTAGTATCCACCAAAAATAATAAACTTGGAATACGGCAATTTGGTGGAAAATGTGTTCACAAAAATAAGCTATCTCGTACGAAGATTCGTGGCTTTCGGGCGAAATGACGGATGTTTTGGCCACATCCATGGCATAGTTTGTTGAAATGTGACCATATTCCACACAAAGATGCATAGTGGTACAACTAACAATGTTCACGAAGAAACTTTTATTTTTCGTTGAATAAAAATACCATTTTCCATCTCCGGAGTGTCAAAACTGGGTTTTTTTGTGAAGCACCTACACAAAATATGTTGCAAAAATGTACAAAGTAAAATTCTAAATATATTATGTCATATTTGATCTACAAATAACAAACTTACTACCTCTCAATAGCTCAAAATACACCTCTTTCGAAAAAGACAAATTTCTGCCGATTCAGCTGAAACCGAGCCAAATTTGAACTAAAGGTGCCTCATATGTTGCTCATGATTTTTTGTAAAAATCATTTTTAGATACACAACTACCTATTTCAATAGAGATGTACCAAGAGTTCATCAAGATTCAACACCTAGGTACGAACGGTCATCTCCCCCGTTCTGACCGTTTTCCGAAACCGGCTTTGAAAATTCCAGAAAATTCAAAAAAAATCGAAACGATGCAAGATCTTCGCGTGGTGTTGTTATATATGTCCTAGTATCCACCAAAAATAATAAACTTGGAATACGGCAATTTGGTGGAAAATGTGTTCACAAAAATAAGCTATCTCGTACGAAGATTCGTGGCTTTCGGGCGAAATGACGGATGTTTTGGCCACATCCATGGCATAGTTTGTTGAAATGTGACCATATTCCACACAAAGATGCATAGTGGTACAACTAACAATGTTCACGAAGAAACTTTTATTTTTCGTTGAATAAAAATACCATTTTCCATCTCCGGAGTGTCAAAACTGGGTTTTTTTGTGAAGCACCTACACAAAATATGTTGCAAAAATGTACAAAGTAAAATTCTAAATATATTATGTCATATTTGATCTACAAATAACAAACTTACTACCTCTCAATAGCTCAAAATACACCTCTTTCGAAAAAGACAAATTTCTGCCGATTCAGCTGAAACCGAGCCAAATTTGAACTAAAGGTGCCTCATATGTTGCTCATCATTTTTTGTAAAAATCATTTTTAGATACACAACTACCTATTTCAATAGAGATGTACCAAGAGTTCATCAAGATTCAACACCTAGGTACGAACGGTCATCTCCCCCGTTCTGACCGTTTTCCGAAACCGGCTTTGAAAAATCCAGAAAATTCGAAAAAACTCGAAACGATTCAAGATCTTCGCGTGGTGTTGTTATATATGTCCTAGTATCCACCAAAAATAATAAACTTGGAATACGACAATTTGGTGGGAAATGTGTTCACAGAAATGAGCTATCTCGTACGAAGATTCATGGCTTTCGGGCGAAATGTCGGATGTTTTGGCCACATCCATGGCATAGTTTGTTGAAATGTCACCATATTCCACACAAAGATGCATAGTGGTACAACTAACAATGTTCACGAAGAAACTTTTATTTTTCGTTGAATAAAAATACCATTTTCCATCTCCGGAGTGTCAAAACTGGGTTTTTTTGTGAAGCACCTACACAAAATATGTTGCAAAAATGTACAAAGTAAAATTCTAAATATATTATGTCATATTTGATCTACAAATAACAAACTTACTACCTCTCAATAGCTCAAAATACACCTCTTTCGAAAAAGACAAATTTCTGCCGATTCAGCTGAAACCGAGCCAAATTTGAACTAAAGGTGCCTCATATGTTGCTCATGATTTTTTGTAAAAATCATTTTTAGATACACAACTACCTATTTCAATAGATATGTACCAAGAGTTCATCAAGATTCAACACCTAGGTACTAACGGTCATGTCCCCCGTTTTGACCGTTTTCCGAAACCGGCTTTGAAAAATCCAGAAAATTCAAAAAAACTCGAAACGATGCAAGATCTTCGCGTGGTGTTGTTATATATGTCCTAGTATCCACCAAAAACAATAAACTTGGAATACGACAATTTGGTGGGAAATGTGTTCACAGAAATGAGCTATCTCGTACGAAGATTCATGGCTTTCGGGCGAAATGTCGGATGTTTTGGCCACATCCATGGCATAGTTTGTTGAAATGTCACCATATTGCACACAAAGATGCATATTGGTACAACTAACAATGTTCACGAAGAAACTTTTATTTTTCGTTGAATAAAAATACCATTTTCCATCTCCGGAGTGTCAAAACTGGGTTTTTTTGTGAAGCACATACACAAAATATGTTGCAAAAATGTACAAAGTAAAATTCTAAATATATTATGTCATATTTGATCTACAAATAACAAACTTACTACCTCTCAATAGCTCAAAATACACCTCTTTCGAAAAAGACAAATTTCTGCCGATTCAGCTGAAACCGAGCCAAATTTGAACTACAGGTGCCTCGTAGTTTTCTCTTTATTTTTTGCAAAAATGATTTTTAGGTACCCAAGTACCTATTTCAATAGAGATGTACCAAGAGTTCATCAATATTCAACACCTAGGTACTAACGTTCATGTCCCCCGTTTTGACCGTTTTCCGAAACCGGCTTATAAAATTCCAGAAAATTCAAAAAAAAACTCAAAACGATCCAAGACCTTCGTGTGGTGTTATTATATATGTCCTAGTATCTACCAAAAATAATAAACTTGGAATACTACAATTTGGTGGAAAATTTCACAATTAGATAAGCACGGTCTTCGCCATTTTGACTCAGAAACCGAAATTCAAAATCCCCTAAAGTCTCAAAAAATATATGCTCATGGGAATGATTGTATTATGTTTAAAAAATGGTTTGAAATGGTCTATAATTAGTTCAGATAATTTAATAATTTTTTTAAAATTGGTTAGGGTCAATTTGTAGGTGGAATTCAAATTATAGAATGAAAACAAAAAAAAAAAATCGAAAAAAAACCGACCAAGCCCAACACAGTTGCCACTTGGCCGCGCGTGCTAGCAGCCCATACAGGCTTCCCTGCCAAATTCGGCCCATGCCGAATCCTCCCTCCCTAATAAATTCGGTGGCCTTGTTGGGCCTTGGCCCAAAGTTACTTTCGTTCGCCTCAAAAGAAGTAAACGCATACCTCTTACAAGATCTGTTCGGTGGCTTAGTGGTTGGTCTGTCCGTGGGAGAGCATGAGGTTCAAGGTTCGACCCCCCCAGGGCGCATTTTTGCGACTTTTCCGGCCATTTTCCTCAAGCATGCGTGTTCTGCATTTCATCTGTCCCACATGGCAGCTGTTCCAGGTCCCACATGTCAATGCCAGTGTGTTGCCAAGTGGCAGATGATGATGTGTCCGGTTTATCCAATGGACACGCCACGTGGGCGGAGTTGATGATGTGTCTATCGAATAGACATGCTACATAGGCAAAGTTGATGATGTGTCTATCCAACAGGCGTGCCATGTTGGCGAAGTTGATGATGTGTCCGTCCAATCGTACCAACGCATCCATATTTACAATGTCATGACGATTTAAATTCGTCGTGATCGGTTAAAAAAAAGTCAATGATCGTTCATGACGATATCACCATACAAAATCACGACGTTTTTTAACCAAATCGTCATAAAAAATCAACGTTTTGATCCCCTCCAACGGGTAACGACGATATGGCAACAAATCGTCGTAACTTTATGACGATTTCGTCCATCGTCGTTGCGAGAACGTCATGTATCAACACATTTCTTGTAGTGCGTCTTATACACTTTACACATAGCATTTATCCACCTATTAGCATTGCGAATATGTTTGGTAACAGGTTAAATGGTATTGATAGGAAAACAAAAGCACGAATACGAGTTGGTGCGGCTGCTTTCCTATGGGCAATTTGGAATTGCCGCAATAATTTGGTTTTTAACAAACAAACGAATATTCATTTTTTGCAGGTTGTAAACAAGGCGGTCTATTCTATCCAGATGTGGGCGTTTCTTCTCCCTCTGGATCAGCGAGGACTTATGGATTCCGGCTGTGCTCGTTTGATGGCGGTCGTTCGGGCTATTTACAGCCAGGCTGGGTGGCTTAATTCTAGACGAATTAATGCGTAGTTCGTCTATGTTTCGGTGGCTTGTCTATGTGGCCACGCATTTGGACCCATGATTGTAATAAGTTACATGCTCTGGATGCTTTTTCTGATTATATTTAATAAAAAACCGGCTGTGTGCATCATTTTGATGCAGAGGCCGGGGCCTAGGCTCCCATTTCTAAAAAAAATCGCCCTACCGGCGAGTACCGGCTTTTACTACACCGAAAGGTCCATAGAGTTCCGACTGTTGGATCTCTGCTGCCGAAAGGTGAAATTGGCTGCTATGTCTTTGCATTGGGCTCCGACCAGCCATCCAAGTACATTCTGGGGCCGGATGAAGCGTCAGGGTTGCACTTAAACACACCTGCCTTGTTCGTGATAGTCTGCATTGGTTCCCCAAGGAAAGCAGAATTATATTTGTATTTGACACCACAACCGAGACGTTCCGGCGGATGTGGGCTCCACTTGTTTGCACCAAGTCAAATATCTTTGAGATAGATGGAACACTTGGCATCTATAACTGTAACGATAGAATGAAAGTTGTTGATATATATGGATGTTGCAGAGCTACCAAGGTGGGGTTTGGAAGAACAAGTACCATTTCAAGTTGCCGATGGCAGAAATAGGGGGGCAGGTTGGAAGGAGTGAACTTGGTCGGTATGTGGGTGTTATTTCGGTGGATGGTGACGTCCTTTTACTGCTCAGTGTTGGTGAGTTTATGTTTTACATCAACACTAGTGGCGAACTGGTTGACAGGTTCCATCGTGATGGCCAATACATCTATGCTTGGGACCTTTGGCTCAAGCAAACTCTTGTTCGGCATAATTTCTTCACGACGCTTGAAGGCTATGTTGTGAACACTTTTCCTTTCCTCTGAACGTTGTTGCATTTTATGGTTCTTTTCAACGGCCTAGTTGTCGGGGGGTTACCCCCGAGTAGGGTAAAGACAAGTGGTAAAGGCAGCTTACAGAAGAGAGGTTTGGTCGAGTAGCCGACTACCTGGTACTCGCTACCCGGTCGACTGCTACTCGGTCTCACCTCAAGATGACCAGAAGGAGATATCAATCAAGTTCTACCCTTTCGAGTAGAAGAGTTGGCCCGAGTACAATTGGCGGGAACAATTGGCGGGAACCTACTCGGGCCAGCAAGTCAAAGGAGCCGTTCTGACACAGGATCCCGCGTATCCTGGGTCCGTACTTGGCAGCATTCGAACTACTGTTCATATGGGACCGGCCTGCCTGACAGTGACAGCATGGAAGCAGGCCGTGGCAGGATAAGGGGGGCCTACTCTGTGCCTAGGTACAGTGATACCAGTCTGTCCCCTAGTTTTGCCCAACGACTTTACGGAAGCAGCCAAGATTAGGAACCAAAGCTGTCAGCGGGTACTCGGAGAAAGGACGATGTGCACACTATGTCGACACTTGTCTAGATTTGGACGTATCCGGCTGGGCACCGTGTATATAAGGTGCCCCGCCGCCTCCTGCGCGAGGCAGGTACACACATGCTCATAGTGAACCCTAGAAACCCTAAGTTCTTGACCTAGCTCTACTCGGAGAGGGGAGAGAGGCTACTCGGTAGAGATATCATTTGTACTGTGGCTACTCGGAGAGACATCGTAATACATAGAGAAAGGCAGGAGTAGGGGTTTTACCTCCTCACGAGGGCCCTGAACCTGGGTACATCGTGTTGTTTGTGTTGTGTGGATCTTTCCTCACGCGGCTATTCGTCGCGTGATCCCTCCCCGGACACCTCCAGCGTCCATTGTCCCCTACATCTTTAGCCATCCTATGGCATCTGCCGTGACACCACCACGACAGTTGGCGCCCACCGTGGGGCAACCAGCGGCGCTGGCTGGAGTTTCTGTTCGGACGGGATCTTCTTCGGCGGAGCGCGTAGTTTGTGGCCTTGTCCACAGATTCGGCTCCTTCGACTTCGTCACCGACAACGCTGGCTGTTTCGGCGGCATGGCCATGCCCGAGGGCGGCTCGGTGATCTCCTTCGGCTCTCATCTCATCTACGTCGCCACCGTCGCCAGCGGCGCCTACCCCGAGCTGGTGCATGACGCGGAGGATCCTCCCGCGGTGGTTGCTGCTCGCGGAAGGCCTGCATGCAGCTCTGCATGCTGCGCTGAGGTGATGGTGACGGGTTTGGCGGCAAACACTGGCGCAGCCGCTACTGGCGCTGCGGCCGTTGTCGAGGAGGTTGACGACCCGCCCGCTGGTGGCAGGAACCATCGGCCCTACGAGAAGGAGAGCAACTTGCCGCCTTCCACGTCTACGGTCATCCCCGCGTCTGCTGCGCGAACTGGCATGCCCACTCCCACCGACATCGAGCTCCTAGCCGCGAGGGAGCAGCTCGAGCGGCAACGCCAGGAGCTGCTTGCCGAGCAGGCGGAGTTGGAGAAGATCAGGCTTGAGCTGAGTTTGGACCAGCTCGAGTACAACAAGGCTCACGGCTTCACGCCGGTCGCCAGGAGGCCTAGCAGAGTAGGCGCTACGCGGCGCAACCTGGGCGCCGAGATGGCAACAGTTGCGGAGGTGCCCGCGCAGTCCGCCACCGCGAACACCTTCACAAGGCCAAGGTACAGCACACCCGCCAAGACGCTCAGAGCTGCACAGGCCGTGGCTGCCGAGTTGCCGCGCCTGGATGGAGAGGCGCGTCTCAGGCAGCAGGAGAGGCTCAACGAGTTGGTGTTGGAGGCCGCCAGGCAGAACGAGGAGTTCCGGAAGGCCAACCCGGGAGCTGGAGCTTCGCAGGTGGTTCATTCGCACGCGGCTAGATCTAACGATCAGGCCTCATCTCCGCATCCCAGCCGCGAGAAGAGCCGCAGCGGGCGTTCGGGTAGAGACAGGCAAATGCAGGTGTATGACCCGGCTGCTGCCGCGAAACAGGTTGCTGTGCCGCAGCAGCCCGGGCAGGAACACAACGCTGCAAGAGCAGGCTCTCAAGCCCATCAAGCTCAAAGCCGTGCCCGAGAAGCCGCGCGTCCGGGTACTTCTCGGCAACCCGCAGCTCAGCCTACTCGGCAGAGGCAGCAGCCGCGCCCAGTGGCACCAGTCGCCAACCCGGTGGAGCAGCCCGTGGCTATGCAGGTGGATAGGTACGATGATGGCTACTCGGCTATGGAGATGGCTAGTTATGACATTCATGACCGTGTTGGTGAGCGTGTGTTGGCGCCTGGAGATGCAAGGCACCAGCTGGACCGTATCAGCTTGTCGGCGCGGCTTGAGAGCACGGGTCCTCCCGGCCCCGAGTGCTTTGGCCCGCGCATCATGAACGAGCCTTCCGTGAAGGGCTTCCAGCTCGCAAGAGGCACCAAGAGCTACAATGGTAGCACCAAGCCTGAAGATTGGCTCAATGATTACGTCACCGCGGTCCACATTGCGGGTGGCAACCGGAGATGGGCGGTGCGCTATGTGCCGCAAATGCTAGAGGGTCCAGCTCGCACTTGGCTCAACAACTTGCCCAAGAACAGCATTAATTGCTGGCTGGATTTCTCGGACGCCTTCGTCAGCAACTTCACCAGCACCTACAAGAGGCCGAATAGGCCACATCAGCTGTCGGCCTGCAGGCAGCGAGAAGACGAGACGGACCGCGAGTACCTTACTCGGTGGAGCACCCTGAGGAACACTTGTGAGGGTGTGAATGAAGCACAGGCCATCACTTGGTTTGCGCAGGGTTGCCGACACGGCAGCATGCTTTGGCAGAGATTGCAGAGGGAGATGCCGAACACCCTGGCCGAGACCATCAAGATTGCGGATCAGTACGCACTCGGTGATCCTACTCAGCCACTGATGGACTCCTCTGAGCCGAGAAGAAACTTCAACAGCAGCAAGCGCAACGAGTTCCGCAACAAGCGCCGAGTAGATACTCGGTATGACCCTGAGGAGGTGAATGCAGTGAATGTTGGAGGCGGTGGTGGCCAAAGGCAGAAACCTGCTGGAGCCTACGGGCAGAACCAGAACCAGGGCCAAGGCAACAAGAAGCCATTTCGCGCCTCTCAGTCGGGTAGCGGGAACTCCGAGCAGCCGAAGAAGTTTGTCTTCGATGACATGAAGGATGGCCCATGCAGCTTTCACACTCATCATCCCTCGAGGCCTGCTAACCACACTACTCGGCAGTGCGAGTGGTGGGATGTGATCAAGAATGATGGCTTGCCTCCCCCTCCTCCGCTGCCAGCCGCCAATGCTACTGTTCAGCCTACTCGCGCACCCGCAACTCGGCCGCCAGTGTACCCGAGAAGAGAGAATGTCAACCAGGTGGCTTTAGGAGCCAACCGGAACTTCAACAATGAGAGATACCGCAACAACAACAACAACTACAACCGCAACAACAACAACAGAGGCAACAACAACTATCAGGGCAGCAACAATGGCAACAATGGCAACAATGGGGGCAATGGCTCCAACCAGTACCAAGAGCACCATGAAAGCTATATGATCTTCACTTCTGAGGCAGTCGACAAGCAATCACAGCACAGGCGGGCCATGGAGGTCAATGCAGTGATTCCGGCTGTCCCTCACTACATGTATTGGTGTGACCAGGAGATCAGGTGGACTCGGGCAGATCACCCCAAGGTGATGCCCAATCCGGGTACCTATGCCTTGGTGCTGGATCCTACCTTCCTGGGCCCCGAGAAGAATGTGAGGTTCAGCAAGGTGCTAATCGACAACGGCAGCAGCATCAACATTGTGTACAAGGACACACTCGAGAAGTTGGGCCTGGCCGAGAACATGATGCTGCCCAGCAAGACCACTTTCCATGGCATTGTGCCCGGGATCTCATGCAACCCGATTGGCCGAGTGTGGATTGATGTGCTATTCGGTACCCGGGAGAACTGCCGCACAGAGCGCCTGCAGTTTGAGGTAGTGGATCATCAGAGCCCCTATCATGCTCTACTCGGCAGGCCTGCTCTGAGCAAGTTCATGGCCTCTACGCATGTGGCTTATCTGAAGATGAAGATCCCTGGTCCCAATGGCATCATCACCATCTCGGGGGATTACAAGAAGTCCATGGAGTGTGCCTCTGCTAGCTCCCAGCTGGCGGAATCAATGGTGATTGCTGCCGAGAAGAAGAAGATGTACGAGGTGGTGGCCATGGCTCAGTCCGCACAAGCTGGCGCACAAGGTGTGCCGAGTACCCAGCATGGTACTGCTTTCCAAGCTGCCAAGGAGACCAAGACAGTCCAGGTTGACCCCGAGTTCCCGGAGCGCGTGGCCATCATTGGTTCCGGGTTGGCGGAGAAATAGGAAAGCGCGCTCATCCACTTCCTCCGTGAGAATCGGGATGTGTTCGCCTGGACCAATGAAGATCTACCAGGAGTCCCGAGGGAGTTGGTTGAGCACTCTTTGCATGTGCGTCCTGACGCCAAGCCCGTGAAGCAGGCTTTGCGCCGTTTCGGAGATGAGAGAAGGAAGGCCATCGGTGATCAGATCACCAAGCTGCTGATCAGTAACTTCATCATGGAAGTGCTGCACCCGGATTGGTTAGCCAACCCGGTCATGGTCGAGAAGAAAAAGGAAGATCCCAAGGCTGCCACTGCATGGCGCATGTGCGTCGACTACACCGACTTGAACAAGGCATGCCCCAAGGATCCTTTCCCGCTACCCCGCATCGATCAGGTGATCGACTCCACTGCTGGTTGTGAACTGTTGTCTTTCATAGATGCCTACTCTGGTTTCCACCAGATTGCACTCAACCCTGGTGATCAAATAAAGACTGCTTTCATTACCCCGTACGGGGCTTATTGCTATCGTGTCATGTGTTTTGGCTTGAGGAATGCGGGTGCAACCTATCAGAGATGCATGCAGAAATGCTTGCACGACCAGCTCGGCAAGAATGTGCAGGTGTACGTAGATGACATTGTCATCAAAACGAATAAAACACATACTCTGCTTGCCGACCTGGAGGAAACCTTTGCTAACCTACGCAAGTACAAAATGAAACTGAATCCGAGTAAGTGCACCTTTGGTGTACCAGCTGGAAAGCTACTCGGTTTTCTGGTTTCTAGTCGAGGCATTGAAGCCAATCCTTCTAAGATAAAAGCTATTGAGAGCATGTCTTTGCCGAGATCACTGAAAGATGTGCAGAAATTCACGGGTTGTCTGGCATCTTTGAGCCGTTTTCTGGGCCGAATGGGCGAGAAGGCTCTGCCTCTGTACCAGCTGATGAAGAAAAGTGACAAGTTTGTCTGGACTCCGCAAGCGGACGTGGCATTCAATGAGCTGAAAGCAATGCTGGCTAGCGCTCCCGTCTTGGCTAGTCCGCTACCCAAGGAGCCTATGCTGCTGTACATTGCCGCGACTAACCGAGTAGTCAGCGTGGTGATAGTGGTGGAACGAGAAGAAGAAGGCAAGAGTGTGCAGCGCCCAGTCTATTATCTCAGTGAAGTGCTGTCCAGTTCCAAGCAAAATTATCCGCATTACCAGAAGATGACATATGGTGTGTACCTGGGCGCCAGGAAGCTGAAACATTACTTCCAGGAGCACCCCATCACTGTTGTGAGCTCTGCTCCCATCTCGGACATCATGGGAAACAAGGAGGCGAGTGGCAGAGTAGCCAAGTGGGCAATCGAGCTAGCCGCGTACGCTCCCGGGTATGCGAGAAGGGAAGCAATCAAGTCTCAGGTCCTGGCGAAATTTCTTGTGGACTGGGCCGAGATGCAGTACGAACCTCCTGCTCCAGTTTCTAACTATTGGAAAATGCACTTTGATGGCTCAAAGGTGAAAGAAGGCCTTGGTGCTGGCGTTGTGCTTACATCACCCAAGCGGGATCAACTCAAGTACGTGCTGCAGATTCATTTCAAGGCATCCAACAATGTAGCCGAGTACGAGGCAGTGGTGCATGGTTTGCGAGTAGCAAAGGAGGTTGGCGTGCAGCGCATTATATGCTATGGTGATTCAGATCTAGTGGTGCAGCAAGTCTCAGGTACCTGGGATGCTTTGGATGCCAACATGGCATCATATCGCTTCCTGGTGCAGTCTATGACTGGGTTTTTCGAAGGCTGTGAGTTCCAGCACATTCACCGAGCAGAGAACGAAGCAGCAGACGAGCTATCCAAGTTGGGATCTTCTCGGCAGTCCATCCCGGCAGGGATTGCCTTGGAGCATTTGAGGAAGCCATCCATCAAGCCTTCCCCCAACTCGGAATCCATCTTTGTTCCTTCTCTGCCAAGTGAAGAATCTGACCCAATGGAGATTGACTGGGAGAGTGCTGCAGGGAACCCGGGGACTGCCGTCCTCTACTCGGGGACTGCCTTTCCCTACTCGGGGACTGCCGTTCTCCACTCGGGGACTGCCGTTCCCTACTCGGGGACTGCCATTCCCTACTCGGGGACTGCCTTTCCCTACTCGGGGACTGCCACTCCTCACTCGGGGACTGCTACTCCGTACTCGGGGACTGCCGCCCTCAACCCAGAAGCTGTCGCATTCATTGAAGAAGTTCTCGCCAATCGGTCAGGGCTGCAAAGAAGCGCTCCTACTCTTCCTGTGCAACCACAAGAGCCTGCCCCAATGGAAATGGACGAACCAGTGTTTCCCGTGCGGGAGACACCGAGTTGGGCAATGCCCATATTATCCTTTCTAAGGGACGGCACTTTACCTGAAGATGAGGTGACTACGAGGCAGATTCAGAGAAGGTCCAAGGGCTACACCATAGTCCGAGATGTGCTGCACAAGAGAAGTGCCACTGGTGTGCTGCAACGTTGTGTGAGCCCGGAAGAGGGAGAAGAAATCCTGGTGGAGATACATCAAGGGGAATGTGGGCATCACGCCTCTTCTCGGGCATTGGTCAAGAAAGCTTTTCGGCATGGTTTCTACTGGCTTACTGCACTGCAGCAAGCTGAAGATATTGTGAGGAAGTGCACCGGCTGCCAGATGTTCGCAAGTAAGATTCACATGCCTGCTTCCGAGTTGAAAACAATTCCTATCACATGGCCATTTGCTGTTTGGTGCTTGGATATGGTTGGTCCCTTCAAGCCGGCTAAAGGCAATATGACACATATCTTGGTCATGGTGGACAAGTTCACCAAGTGGATCGAGGTGAAACCTATTCGGAAGTGCGATGGGGTCACAGCTGTGAAGTTCGTGAAGGATGTGATCATGAGATATGGCTACCCGCACAGTATCATCACCGACAACGGCACCAACTTTGCAGAGGGGGCAATGGTGCGATTCTGCAGAGATAAGCATATCCGACTAGACGTTGCGTCAGTCGCGCACCCTGCCTCCAATGGGCAAGTTGAGAGAGCCAATGGAATGGTACTGGCAGGCATCAAGCCAAGGCTGATTGAGCCATTGCTGAAAACACCTGGGTGTTGGCTAGAAGAGTTGCCAGCGGTGTTGTGGAGTCTAAGGACTACCCCTAACCGGTCAACCGGCTACACGCCATTCTTCTTGGTATACGGGGCTGAGGCCGTGTTGCCAATAGACTTAGAGCATGACTCCCCCCGAGTAGCCCTCTACACTGAGGTGGAGGCGAGAGAAGCTCGAGAAGACGACGTTGATCTGCTTGAAGAAGCAAGAGAGCTGACTCTGTCACGTTCGGCTATCTACCAGCAAAACCTGCGGCGTTATCATAGCCGAAAGGTGAACCCAAGGGTTTTCCGAGAAGGAGACATGGTCCTTAGGCTGGTGCAGCGCACAGCCGGGATGCACAAGTTGTCTCCTCCAGGGGAAGGGCCTTTCATTGTCAGCAAAGCGCTGCACAATGATGCGTACTATCTTGTAGATGTGCGCCCATCGCAGGCGAACAGGGCAGATAAAGCTGGAGAGGAAACCAAGCGCCCTTGGAATGTAGCTCTACTTCGTCGTTTTCATTCGTAAGCAAAGATGTGTATGTACCCTCTTATCCGAGTTGAAATTCTACTCTGCAATCTGAAATTGTTCTCGGGGACTGCCCTCGTCCAAATTTGCTCTAAGTGTTTTTACTCGGCTTGGTCCTTTGTCTATTCGGTTGCTCCACTTCAGAACTCATAAGTGCATTGAGTAGTGTGTTTAAACCTATATGCCAACTCTTCGACTCTGCTGTTGTCCGAAACCCGGCTTCATGGCAAGCAAGAGAACAAGCAAAAGGTCAATGAGCACACAAAAATCGCTAAGGAAGAAAGAGTGCAGGAACCGAGTAGATTGTTTGTTACTTTTGTTCCCTGTTTTCGTCTTCTCGGCTAAGTGGTGGGCTGCGTTACCATGATTGTTTCTAGCGGCTAAGTATTTGCAGCCCTACTATTTGATTCTTGTGACTCGAATACCAAAAAAGCGACAAGTCGCGGGTAGAGCAGAGATGAAAAGATAGGGTGAATAAGAAATGCAACTCGGGGACTCGCATGGAAACGCAACTCGGCATTAAGCCAGTGTCTTTCAACTTGAATAATGTCGAAATAAACAGAGTGGGCATAAAAATTGAGTAGCAAGCAAAACAAAGGTAGTCTATTACATCTGCTCCCGGCATCCCGGGGATCTGATAAGTTTTCGAGTAAAAGAGAGTGCAGGTGGCTTCAAGATGAGGAGGCAGTGTTCTCGGCGCTGGCCTTGGCTGCTGTTTCTTCGGCGGCGGTCTTAGCAGCAGCTTCTTCGGTGGCGGTCGTGGCAGCTGTTCCTTCGGTGCTGGCATGGGTGGCATCTGCTCCCGTCTGGACGGTGGCGGATTCCTTCATCTCGGCATCATCCTGGGTGGCCGCCTGCTCGGAAGTGGCCGTGGCCACCGAGACGGGTCTTGGAGCCGAAGAGGAGCCTGAAGCTTGGCCAGGAGGGGGCACCGTGTCGTCGAGAGCATCACCTGAGGAGGTGCCAAAGTCGAGTGCGGCGGTGTCGATGTGGGCGTACTCGTCCTCATCGCTACTCGCGACGGCGACGTTCTTCCCCTTCCCGGCCTTGCCCTCAGGAGAGTCGAAGAGGCCTTCCAAGTCGGATTCTACTTCGTCGTCCTCTTCCTCTTCCTCTTCGTACTCGGTGTCGGGCTCGGGGAGGCCCTCGATGAAGGTCTCCGTCTCGGCGCACTCCGCGACCTCGTAGGCGATCTGCTTGCGTGTGGCCACGCAGTCGGGATCTACCTCCCACTTGGAATTATTGCGCTTCCCGCGGATGAGCTGCATATTGAGGTTTTCATACCAGGATGCGATGCAGAGAAGCATCACGTCTGCACCAGCACGGGCGCCCGAGGCACGCCACTTCTTCAACTCCTTCTTCACATTCTTCAGCTTGAAGGCTAGGCCCTTCATGGTGGTTGGCCGATCATCATGAGGCCAAAACAGCCTGTGGAGCTCAAAGCCCTCGTGCACCAAGTCAGTTCCGATACCAGCCAGCTGTTCGAAGTAGCTTTTGAGCACCAGCAAGCTGTCCTCGATCCCGGCTCTGGTATCTGCTGCCTCACCTTTTGCAAGGCGAGCTGCTTGGGCCTTGGCCACCTTAGGCGCAGAAGGGGAATCAAGATGAGGCCAGATCTCTGAAATAGCATGTGGTAACTTCAGAACCGAGAAGAGAAGAACCAAGTAGAGGAAAACCGAGAAGAAATACGACCGAGAAGAAAAGAAGCAGCGAAGAAAAGACTTACCGGACAGTTCGTTGCGCAGCCGCTGCAGCTGGGTCCTCCAGGACTCCTCGTTGGAAATGTGCTTTTCTTGGATCAGGCGCAAGCTATCCATCTGAGCAAAGAGATCAGCGTTGGTCTTCTTTAAGGTTTCGCATTCCTGCTCAAGGGCCCTCTCCTTGGCTCTGAAAGTGGTCTCGGCCTTGGCCTTCTCGGCGATTGCTTTGTCCCTCTCGGCGCCAATCTTGACGGCATCCTGGAGTGCCTTTTGCAACTGGAGTTGCAGCTTCTCGGTCTCCGTGGTGTGGTCCTTCAACAGCTCAACGGCCTGGTCGGACAGCTGCTTCTGCACCTCTGCTGGCTTGACACAATCTTGGTGTGCCTCAGCAAACAACTTGTGATCTTCTGCGAAGAGATAGATGAGGTTAGCAGAGGAGCAGAGAAGAAACAAATTCAAAGTCAAACCGAGTAAACAACAAGCTCACCTTCTAGCCTTTTGATGGTGGCCTCGGAGTTCTCCACGAAGCTGCGGCACTTCTCATGTTCGTCTGCTAAGGCCTTCAGTTTTTCTGCAGAGAAGGAAAGGTTAGCGCATAAGAAAGCAGAAGCGGGCGTACACATAAAACGCAGAAACCGCGTAGCTAAAAGTGTACCTTGCACTTCAGCTAGCTGCTGGGTGCTGTCGTTGGCATTCTTGCTGGCTGCCTCTGCAACTGCCTTCTCCTTCTCCAATGCGGAAATTCGCCTTCTGGCGATGGAGTGGTTCCAGAGAAGAATGCGGTATAAATGGGTCCGCTTGAGAACGCTATCCTGAGAAACGAGAAGAAAATGAGTTAGACAAAGCAGAGAAGATTCAGCCCGAGTAGGAGGCTACTCGGAGAGTATCCGTCTACTCGACCCGAATCTCGGGGACTGGGGGTGATGGTAAGGAAGAAGGAAGGCGAATAGAAGAGAAGAAATTTCAACTCGGAAAAGGCAAGAAGGACTTACTGCATAGGACTGCTCGATGTCTTCGGCGTTCTTGCGGTGCAGGAACATCTTGGCTGCGAGGGTTGCGGTCTCGGTGGAGACGGACATGGGCTTGTGTCCCAGATCGACCTTGTTCCAATCCACGCGCATGTGGTCGATGCCGCCAAGGGTCAGGCCGTGCCATTTCTCCTCCCCGAGAACCCTGCTGTCCCACCTGGCGTTGATGTGGCCAACGGTGTCCAATACCTGTTCAAGACCCTTGGAAGTTATTGGTTTGTCTTGGACTCCACGAGAAGCGATGTTGACAGACTGGGGTTGGCTTGGATCTGGAGGAGGGGAGTTCATGGCTACAACCTTCCTTCCCCTCTGGATAGCTAAAGCTTTGTCCTTGGGAGGGAAGCCGATCGAGTGCTGATGGCTAACCACAATCATGTACTCCGGGTAGCAAGGCTGGCCAGCAGCGCGAGCGTCTGCAGAGAGCGCAGCAGGAATCGGGCCGGACTCGTGGATCACGAGCGCTCCGCCTGAGGATGTACTCTGGTCTCTGGCCCGCTTCTTCGTTTGCTCCTTCTCAACCCTCTGCTTCTCGGGATCCTCAGTCTTCTTCCCCTCAGTCTTGGCCTTCGCCTTCTCGGCAACTGCCTCCTCGGCAGCTTGCTTCTCGGCCTTCTTCTGCTCAGCCCTGGCTTTCTTCTGTTCGGCCTTGGTTCTCTCGGCAGCTTCCTTCTCAGCCTTGGCCTTCTCGGCAGCTTCCTCCTCGGCCTTAGCCTTCTCAGCAGCTTCCTTCTCGGCTGCCCTTCTGTCAACCTCACCCCTCAGAGCATCCAGGGCTCGTTGCCTGGTTACTCGCCCGGCAGGAGGGCTGGATGTATCCTTGGTCTTCGGCGGCGAGGAGGAGGTTGGCGGTGTAGGGCCTTGCGCGGTTGGTGGTGTAGGGCCTTGCGTAGTTGGTGGTGTAGGGCCTTGCGCAGTTTGTGGTGCCGCAGATCCGTCGCCCTGTGCAGCTCCTGGCTGGGCGCTACTCGGTGTCACGCCCGGTTGCACGCTGCTCAAAGGGTAAGCGTCAGTTGTGGTGGCATCCGCGGCGGTGGCGTCTTCTACTCGCTGCGCGGCAGCGAGGCTCTCTTGTGCAGCAGCCCCTGTGGTGGGCTGCTCTTGCTCTGCTTCAGGCCGCTCGGCGGCGGTGTTGTCTTGCATCACTCGATCTTGGCTCTCCTCGGCATTGCTAGCCGGAGGAGAAGGTGGTCTATCATGGTAGACGGTAGTGTCCTGCGCCGCTGGCTCTGACGCTGCTCCTTGTGCGTCAGCGGCCTGTGGATTGGCAGCAGCAGTGTTGGCGGTGTGGTCCTCGTCATCATCCAGATTGATCAGAGGTACTGATGATTCCTTAGCTTGGTCGGACGCGAGAGCTGCGTTCGCGTCCATAGGAGGTCTGCAGAGAAAGGGAAATCACAAATTAGAAGAAGATTGGGGAAAATAGCACAGTGCGAGAAGGGAGGCGACCGAGAAGAGGGCTTACGCGGTGGTGCACTTGAGCTCTTGTCTGGACCTCTTCACGACCACCTTCTTCTCGGCGGGTTTCTTCCGCTTGGCAGGAGGCGCTGGTGCTCCGCTACCAGCCCGTTTGCGGGTCTCAGGAGCGGCGACAGACAGAGGCTGGACGACTAGGGGCGCATCGCCCTCGTTCTCGTCTTCGTCCTCGTCGGCCTTTTCCGCGGCAGCTTCATCTGAGAATCCAAGAGAAAAGAGGAAAGAATCAGAAACAGCAAACGAGGGACTGGTGCTTCTCGGAAACAAAACAGAATGAAAATATAGTTACCATCAAAATCCTCGTCAGACCAGGTGCGGAGAGCGTCGCGCTTGTCAGCAATGGGGGAACGAGAGATGTTGGTCTGCTCCGCGGCATCGAAAGAGGGCACATCGTCCTCCTCGCGATCAGGAGACCAGTTGCCCTCAAAAACCTCGCAGCTCTCGATTATCTGGCGAGTGAGAACCTGAAAAGCAGAGAAGGATCACAGACTAGCCGAGTACCAGGAAGAAATTCTACTCGGATAGGCGTGCAGGTACAAAGCACACAAAGCCTAGGCAGTTTACCAAGCATTCTACCCGGATAGGCGTGCAAACACAAAGCATACTAAGCCTAAGCATGTTCGCCGAAAGGTATTACTCGGAAGGGCGTGCAGGTATAAAGCACATCAAGCCTAAGAATCGTTCTCGAGTAGGCTATCCGGCAAGGCGTGCAAACACGAAGCATACTAATCCTAAGGCGATTCGGCTAGATGTCCTACTCGGAACGCAAGGCAATTGCTAGTTGACGCAAGAAGGAGAAGTTATCTACTCGGAAAGTGTATGCAGAGAGCAAAGTAAGAAAGGCGTACCCGCTCAATTGGCTTTGTACGGCTGTACGGGACGAACCCGTATTGCCAGTGGTCGCCAAGGCTTGTCGTCAAGATGTTCCTTGCGTGCCAGGGGACATCGATGTTGTCGATCTCGATGGTGGTTGTCCTGGTGCAGTCGCGGGGCCCTCCCATGTAACACATGAGATGGCAGCGCTCCTGCAAGGGCAGCACTCGACGCTGGATCCAGCAAGCCACCGGATCGTCGTTCTTGAGGCCCTGCGCCTTCAGCCAGCCGAGTCTATTCTCCATCTCGATGGCGTCATCGTCATTGACGGGCTTGTCTTTCCAGTACATCCCGATTGGAGCGCGATTGCTCCAAACGGGCAAGTTGATTCGATCATTCACCGGGGCTCCTTCCGCGGCGGCAACGTTCCTGACGTAGAGGAACGTCTTCTGCCACAGCTTGACGGAGTCCAGCCCCTTGATGCGGGGGTGGTTCGTCCCGGACCGCTGCACCATCATGGCGCAGCCGGTGTCGGTGGCGCGGGCGACGCCCGCGGAGTCCTTCTTCCCGGTAGATTGCTGGCGCAGGTGGAAATACCTGAGCCACGTCTCCCACGTGGGCCGGATGCCGAGGAAGGCCTCGCAGACCACGGCGTGGTAGGCGAGGAAGACGACGGCGTTGGGGGGCAGATGGTGCATCTGGATGCCGAAGTGGTTGAGGAATTTCCGCAGGAAATCGGAGGCGGGCAATCCGAACCCGCGCTCGAAATGCGCCAGGAAGACGACGCGCTCTCCCTCCCGCGGGGACGGCACGATTTCACTGTCCGGCGCCCGGCACTCCACGCCGGGAGGGACTCGCCTGGTATTGACAAGCCAGGCGCAATCTTCCGCGGTAACGGAGGAGCCGGCCCAGCCAGATTTGGCCATTGTGGCGAGTTGGGAAGGTGGAAGAAATCGAAGGAGTTGTTTGGGGGATTGAGCCCGCGGCGGCGCGAGAGCTTGCGCGGCGGCGGAGAAGAGCAGGAGACGAAGAAGGAATAGTGCGAGGGAAGGGGAAAAGGAAGTTACCGGCGGGGGTATTTATATCTCCTCCGCGAGTTTACCGTTACCGTCTTGGGAGTGGGATCGATTGTGGCATGTGGTGGATCCTGTGGCCGGCTAGAAACGCACACAAGCGCCGGTTGCGCGCGTAATGGCCACAGTTGATCCCACCACCGAATCATGGCCTATAACTACACTTGATGGGACATGACGGCCGGTGGGCCCATTGCGTGAAAACTGGACGCGTGGCAGGTCGTGTCCTGGGCAACGAAACGACAAGGCCGTGGATGCTTGACACGTGTGCAGTTGCTGCGCGAAGGGCTGGATTGTGCTCTGTGCCGCAGAGGCTCAATCTGAGAAATTTCTCTAAGTCTTTTTACTCGGTTACAGAGTAGAAAGCAAGTGCTACTCGGAAGAGAGGAAACTCAAGGTACTTTCCAGATAGCTACTCGGAGGACCTACTCGGCATCTTGAGGTTCAAGGGCTGAGATACAAAGGCTGGTTTTAAACTGGCAGAGCCTAGTGAACAAGTTCGCAAGACTCAACCAGCTTCGGGGACTGCTGTCGGGGGGTTACCCCCGAGTAGGGTAAAGACAAGTGGTAAAGGCAGCTTACAGAAGAGAGGTTTGGTCGAGTAGCCGACTACCTGGTACTCGCTACCCGGTCGACTGCTACTCGGTCTCACCTCAAGATGACCAGAAGGAGATATCAATCAAGTTCTACCCTTTCGAGTAGAAGAGTTGGCCCGAGTACAATTGGCGGGAACAATTGGCGGGAACCTACTCGGGCCAGCAAGTCAAAGGAGCCGTTCTGACACAGGATCCCGCGTATCCTGGGTCCGTACTTGGCAGCATTCGAACTACTGTTCATATGGGACCGGCCTGCCTGACAGTGACAGCATGGAAGCAGGCCGTGGCAGGATAAGGGGGGCCTACTCTGTGCCTAGGTACAGTGATACCAGTCTGTCCCCTAGTTTTGCCCAACGACTTTACGGAAGCAGCCAAGATTAGGAACCAAAGCTGTCAGCGGGTACTCGGAGAAAGGACGATGTGCACACTATGTTGACACTTGTCTACATTTGGACGTATCCGGCTGGGCACCGTGTATATAAGGTGCCCCGCCGCCTCCTGCGCGAGGCAGGTACACACATGCTCATAGTGAACCCTAGAAACCCTAAGTTCTTGACCTAGCTCTACTCGGAGAGGGGAGAGAGGCTACTCGGTAGAGATATCATTTGTATTGTGGCTACTCGGAGAGACATCGTAATACATAGAGAAAGGCAGGAGTAGGGGTTTTACCTCCTCACGAGGGCCCTGAACCTGGGTACATCGTGTTGTTTGTGTTGTGTGGATCTTTCCTCACGCGGCTATTCGTCGCGTGATCCCTCCCCGGACACCTCCAGCGTCCATCGTCCCCACATCTTTAGCCATCCTATGGCATCTGCCGTGACACCACCACGACACTAGTTGTCATTATCCTCGTGAGCTGCAATGCATATGAATTAGTATGAGTCTTCTATCTTCTTTTTTGCAACGATGATTTGTATAAAACTATGATGAGAGGTTCTGGCTGCTATGTGATTGCATGAAATCTATCATTTTTTCGATACCCTTTCCGCCTGAAGTGACTACTTACTGCTTTTGTTGGTGCTAAAATTACCATGTCATTTTGCCCTGATTTTTCCCTAATTAAATTATGTGACTAATATCTCAAGAACTCGTATCAAGAAACAAAACTTCTACTTATAAGCACTTAAAGGTTTTCCATGGTCTGGCTGAGGTTCCACGTTTTGTTTCATATCTCAAGCAGGTACAGGACCACGCCTGATGTGTGACAATAAGAAAGTTTCAGAAGTTGTAAAAGTAAGTTCATCATCCAGATTTATTGATCCAATGGCTTATTCAGTAATAGCAGAGGTCTTGGTGACTTGGCTAAACATTTGAATATTGCACATTACGTCAAGTATCACAATTTGGAGTTTGTGGCGATCTCCGAATCCGGAAGGAGAGATTTTCAAGCGAGTGTTCTGAACCGCCTATCAGGGGGTTTAGACTTCACTTGGCACTCTATTCCTCCCCGTGGTAGATCGGGTGGCATTCTACTAGGCGTTAAAACTGACTCCTTTGATGTGTTAGCAAGGTCGGATGGTGATTTTCATATTAAATTACACCTCCGTAACCGTGCCGACAACTTCATATGGAGTTTAGTCGCTGTGTATGGTGCTGCCCAGGAGGAGTTTAAGGAGGCTTTTCTTCGTGAGTTGGTTAACTTGGCGAATAATAATCCACATCCAATTTTAATTGGAGGAGATTTTAATTTGCTAAGGTTCCCACACGAGAAAAGTCGGGGACGGTTTGACGGTCATTGGCCTTTCTTATTTAACGCTGTCATTGATAGCTTGGATTTGAGAGAGGTGTACATGACCGGACGACAGTTCACCTGGGCAAATAGTCTGCCGGAACCGACATACGAAAAACTAGATCGCGTATTAATGAGTACCGATTGGGAAGATAAGTTCCCATTGGTTACGGTACGCGCTCTAGAACGTATTGAGGCTCTGTCGGATCATGCTCCCCTTCTACTCTCATCTGGCACATCAAAACCAAAAGGCCAGACACAGTTCAAGTTTGAACTAGGTTGGTTTTTACGTGATGGTTTTGATGAACTAGTTAAGAAAGTATGGACCAAACCGGTCTTAGGTGATAACCCAATACGGAGATGGAATAATAAAATGCGCAATTTGCGTAAGTATCTCCGTGGATGGGCGAGACATACGACCGGTTTGCTCAAGAAGGAAAAAGAGCGTCTTTGTTCCATTATTGATGAGTTAGATCGTCTCGCAGAAACTAGGCTGTTATCTTTGCAAGAGGTTGAACTTAAAAGTCAATCCAATGCGAAAGTAGCACAAATGTTGCGAGAAGAGGAACTCAAATGGTATCAGAGATCTAAAGCTCAATTCATTCTTGAAGGAGATTCGAATACGCGTTATTTTCATAATGTTGCTAATGGCAGACATAGGAAAAAACGAATTCACTCTCTCCATCAAGATGAAGGTCTCATTGAGGGACAAGAGTATCTCAAGACCTATATCACAAAGTTCTATAAAGATCTGTTTGGACCTCCCGAAGTAGTTAATATAACTATGGACGAGAACCGCACAGATGATATTCCTCAAGTATCCATAGAGGAAAATGCTTTTCTTAATGCTCCCTTCTCAGAAGAGGAGATCAAGAAGGCGATATTCCAAATGGAGCATAACAAGGCACCTGGTCCAGATGGTTGTCCGGCCGAGTTTTATCAGCATTTCTGGGAGATCATTAAACATGATCTCATCGAAATGTTTGATTGCTTGCAGAGTGGACAACTGGAGCTGTATCGCCTTAACTTTGGGGAAATCGTTTTGTTACCTAAGGTTTTGAACGCAGAAAAGATACAACAGTATCGACCAATCTGCCTTCTAAACGTTAGTTTCAAAATCTTTACGAAAGTTGCAACTATTAGGTTGAATTCTGTGGCAGATCATGTGGTAAAACCTACACAGACTGCATTTATGCAGGGTAGGAACATACTTGATGGGGTCGTGACCTTACACGAAACCGTACATGAGCTGCACTCAAAAAAACTTAATGGGGTAATTTTTAAAATAGACTTTGAAAAGGCTTATGATAAAGTGAATTGGGAGTTTCTCCAACAGACACTGAGAATGAAAGGATTCTCAGAAGAGTGGTGCGCTCTAATTCGCAGTTTTGTTGTTGGAGGTAGCGTGGCCATCAAAGTCAATGATGATGTTGGCCGATACTTCCAAAAAAAAAAAGGCTTGAGACAAGGTGATCCGCTATCGCCCGTATTGTTTAATATTGTGGCTGATATGTTAGCGATCATGATTGACCGAGCAAAAGAAAATGGCCAAATTGAGGGAGTAATTCCACATCTGGTTGATGGGGGATTGTCTATCCTTCAATATGCAGATGATACAATTCTCTTTATGGAACATGATTTGGAGAAAGCGGCGAACCTGAAGTTAATTCTTTCGGTGTTCGAGCAACTATCCGGATTAAAAATTAATTTCCACAAGAGTGAATTGTTTTGCTTTGGCGAGGCCCAAGAAGCAGTTGCACAATACACCGAACTATTCGGATGTGAGCAAGGTCAATTTCCTATCAAGTATTTGGGAATACCAATACATTATAGGAGATTGACTAATGCAGAATGGGGCCACGTTGAAGAACGTCTGCAGAAAAGGCTAGCTAGTTGGAAAGGAAAATTGTTGTCGCTTGGTGGTCGATTGGTACTCATTAACTCAGTCCTAACTAATATGGTACTGTATATGATATCATTCTTCCAGTTACCTAAAGGAGTCTTGAAAAGATTGGATTATTTCCGATCAAGATTTTTTTGGCAAGGCGACAACGAGAAAAAGAAATATCGATTGGCCAGATGGGATGTAGTTTGTCGTCCACGGGATCAGGGGGGGTTGGGTATTCATGACCTACAAGTCAAGAATTCAGCCCTACTTGGTAAATGGATGTTCAAACTATTAACCGAAGAAGGGGTCTGGCAAACCATCTTTAACGTAAGTACATAGGCTCGAAAGCAATATCACAGGTTATGTGGAAACCAGGTGATTCACACTTTTGGGCTGGACTTATGGCGAACAAAAATAATTTTTTTCGCTATGGGGTATTTAAAATTAAGGATGGATCGCAGATACGGTTCTGGGAGGACAAATGGTTAGGTAATACCACACTCCGAGAACAGTATCCGGCTTTATACACGATAGCGCGACATAAGGATGATACGCTGGCTACGGTCATGCAGACATCACCTCCTAATGTCACGTTTCGACGAGATTTAATCGGCACTCGACTTGCGTCTTGGCAGGCTTTGGTGAATAGATTAACTATGGTTACTCTTACACCAGGCACAGATGAGTTTCGTTGGAAGATCACTAAGAACGGTTTGTTCTCGGTGGACTCCATGTACAGAGCTATGATCCAATCAGACTTGCCAGTCGATATTTTCAAAAATGTATGGCGTATGAAGGTACCGCTGAAGATTAAGATTTTTGCGTGGTATCTTCGTAAGGGAGTCATACTTACAAAAGATAATCTTGTCAAACGTAATTGGCATGGGAGCTCTAGGTGTGTTTCTTGTACTCACGATGAGACAATTAAACACCTATTCTTTGATTGCACGTTTGCGCGTTCTATATGGTCCGCTATCCAAATGGCTTCGAATCTTTATCAACCTACTTCCGTTGCGAACATATTCGGCAACTGGTTAAATGGGGTAGATAAACGTTTTAAGACTATTATTAGGGTAGGAGCGCTTGCCGTTATTTGGTCGCTCTGGCTATATAGAAATGACAAGATTTTCAATGATAAAAACTTTTCTCGTATGCAAGTTCTATTCAGAAGCACAGGTATTCTCCGTTCGTGGTCCATATTACAGCGAGGGGAGTTACGAGACCTTTTTACGGAGGCATGTGCACGACTGGAGCAGGTGGCGAGGGATATTTTTATCCCACATGGATGGCCACTTGATCTTCGGATAGCGGCTCCATAGCATCGACAGTCTACAACGGTTGTTTTGTAGTATTGTCGCTCTGTTTATTTTCAGTTTCAGATTTCGGCTGTGTGCATTTTATGATGCAGAGGCCGGGTGTAATGCTTGAACTTTTTGAGTAATAAAGCCCTTTATCAAAAAAAAAATCTGCGATATGAAACTTGCGACCGGGTAGTAGTTGGATCATAGACCAACGGGTTAGAATAGCAGGTGTCGTGCAGCAAAGTGTCAAAGTCTTGGTTTGTTCCCTGAAGAAGGATTATGTCCTGGTTGAGTTCTTGTGAAGCTTAGGGCATCTCCAGCCGTTGCGCCCCCCCAGGGCCCAAAACGCCGCCGTTTTGGTGCCGCCGCGGCGCTAAACGGCGCTATTCTGGAACCTGGGGGGGCACGTTTCCCAGTCGCGTCCCGAGCCCAAGAATCGGCCCAAACAAACGCAAATTGAAAAGAGGCGAAATTTTATTGAAATTTTTAAACTGCGTACATATTCGGCGCGAATTTACAGCTAGTACGAAAAATTTAAACTAAAGCTAACTACTTAAGCCCGAGGCTGGCGGCGATCGCCTGGCTGTAGTCGCCGCCGTCGTCGTCGTCGTCGCTGGGGGCGTCGCCGGGGCGATTGCTTCCCCCCTGTCCCTCGTCGCCGCCGCCGCAATCCCACCTGCTCACCTCGAGCGCCTGCTGGATCACGCCGTCGTCGTCGGAGTCGGAGGCGTCGAGAACGATGTACACGTTCTCCTTCTGCGGCGGTGGGGGAGGGACTCGGAGGCGGGCCGCGTTGGCTGCGGCCTCACGCTCGCGAGCTCGGCCTCGGTGGTGTCGCGCAGACTCCACTGAGTGGCGGCATCGACGTCGAGCGGCTGCAGCGTGTCCAGCGACAGCTGCTCCGCGACCTTTTGGTCGGGCCACTCGGCCTCGTCATCGTCGTCGCCGCTCTCCGTCTTCGGGCGAACCACGCGTTCGAAGCGTGGCTCGCCGATGCGGAGCGCGCCGCCGCTGCGCCTGCGGGCGGGCGCGCCGACGTTTAGAAAGGGGGGAGGTGGAGACGGAGTGCCCGGCGGAGGAGCTCGACGTCGCGGACGAGGAAGACGCGCCGGTCCGTCGCGCCACCCACGGCTGGGTGGCCTGCGGCGGCGGCATCTCCAGGCGCGGCTGGTTGCCGGCGTGGATGTGCTGGAGGACCTCGTCGAGGGTCCTGCCAGGGGCGCTCCACCAGCGGCGCCGCCCGTGCGCGTTGAAACGGCCCTCGACAGGGCCGTTGTCGTTCAGGGAGTCCAGCTCCCGGGCGCGGCGTGCCGTCAGCCGATCCCACCAGAACTGGTCCACACCGGTGAGCGGGAAGTTCTGGGGGTTTTCCATTCCGGCGCGCATCTCGTGGATAGCGCGGCGGAACTCGGCGTCGGAGGAGGGAAGGGGAGGGACGGGGACCCCGCCGGTGCTGAGTGCCCAGCGGCTCGCCCCCGCGGCGGAGCTAGGGAGGCGCATGTCCGGCGGGCAAGGATAGCCCGCGCGGTACAGCGCCATCGCCTGGCCCCGGCGCAGGTTGTGGCGTGGGAAGCCGTTCGCCGCCGCTCCGTCAGACATTGTCGTGGAGAGAAGTGAGGAGGAGAGCGTCGAGAGGAAGAAAGGAGAGGAGAGCTCGCCGGTGTGAAGAATGGTGGGGCGCGGCGCGCGGCGGGGGGGGGGGGGGGGGGGTTTATAGCGCGGCGAGCGGCCGGCCATTTACTGCGCGCGCGCGTCCCCTCGCTGCCGCCCGCCACGCCATTACGCCGGCAGCCTTTGGGCGGGGCGCATGCACTGGGCGGCCGCCACGCCATAAACGCCGGCAACCTTTGACCGCGCGGTAGCCGAGAAGACGATCACGGGCGGTTCTGTTCCCGCGCTTTCTCGTCGCGTCGCTGACAGGGCTGGCCCACGCGCGCGGCCGCGCAGTTTCGCCCCCCCAGGCCGAACCCAGCGGCCTGGGTTTGGCCTGGGTGCCGCGGCGCTATTTAACGCCGAAACGGCGCTATTTGGGCCGCTGGGGGGGCCGAGTGGTGAAGAAGCGGCGCTATTCGCCGCTTCCGCCGCGAAAAAAGCCCCCTGGGGGGCTCTGGGGGAACGGCTGGAGATGCCCTTATAGCAGCATTCAGCAGTAGCTTCTATTGGCAGAATGCGTCCGCATGGAAGGTGCCGTCCGATACCACCTGGCGTGTCTAGATTTCTGGGTGGCCCTTGTTCTTAGGGGACTGGGTTCGGTGGTTTACTGCCGCAGTTCTGGCAGCCAAATATTCATTTATAATTTGTTGAGTTAGATCATCTAACTTAGATGGTTAGTAGTTGAACTGTAAGTCTGTAAGCGCTAATTCAAAAGTGCAATATACAAGCGATGAAGCATGCCTTAGTTCTTTAGCTTTCTTTTCTAAATATATTCCCATTTTGTATGCAATCTGAAACGGGTGATCGGAGCCGTCATGAACTGCATTTTGTGCTCTTGGATAGTGTACGTGGTTTTCTGTTCGGATTTTTCTTCTTCTTGCAGGCTACATGGGGACATTTAGGACAGAAATCAACTGTTGGTCAAATATATTCAGAAGCAAATCGGCACGTTTCACTCACAGCACAAACAAATGGATGTACAGAAATAAATCTCAAGCCTCAACTCACTGCACAGCAGACGGGAGAATAAAATCATAAATTTAAGGCTAGAACATCAGAAATGGCATAGTCAACCTAATTGGTCGTAGAAAAACAACAGATACATACAAGTCAGTGGCAAGTTATATTGTCCGCGGTCTTAGCAAGTCTAATTCCGCGGTCTTCCTGGGACCTGCAGGAACACAACATCTCAAGGTCTGAACATACACTCATGCGGAAGAATTGAAGCATGACGAATCGAACAAAACCTATCAGATGCCTTTGCTGCCTCATCTATTCTACATACAGTTGGTTAGGGGTTATATGGTGAGTAATATACAAACTTTTCCAATTGGCATTATTGAAAATATAAATAGGGCCTTCCTCACTCATGAATGAAGAGAGAATGGAAACAGGGACCTAAAACCTTAACATACCCCGGTGCCAGTAATAGTGCAATACCCATTGCTATACCAATATCAGCAAATTTTAGAGCAGGGACATCATTTACTCAGTGATAGCAACAAGTTCACCATCTTCCTTTACAGACTTTCCCTAGCGAACAGAAGATCACATTTCCGGCGCAGCAGCATCTTATCCTCAAGTTTCATGAACTCCTACCCATAAAACTCTTCAAGTTAATGACTTCATCAGGTGAAAATACACCAATTTAATGGCATTTACCTCTCAATCCAGGCACACATAGAGATCATCCCGTGATCTGGAGAAGTTTGAAGGCATCAGTCACAGTGTTCGATGGTTAAGAGGGAAACAAGTTGAATGCTTGAGCACTTTCACTTATCTGGAAAAAATTCTCAAGAAAAGTCTATCAAACTGAAGAACTGCAGTGCACGATATTGAAGTCTGAAATAACTATTATTTTCCCGTTTTGAAGAGGTATCATTCTAGATGGGAAAGGAACAAATTATCTTATGATCACATTAAACTGGTAAATCAAACAGTTTAATAGCCAGGCAACCTGGAGATCATGATTTTACCATATTGGACCCAACAAAATATGCACGCGACTTTTTACCTCTCTGTCAGTCTAGCATAACTGCACAAGGGTCTTTGGCCTGTAACTTTCAGAAAATGGGCTGGTCATACATATTGCATTACCACTGGTTGTTTTTACCCAAACTCTTCAAAAATGGTAGTACTCATTTTGGGCTGGATTTGTTCTTATACATGAAAATACCCTAGGTTAAAGCATGCTTCACTGTGAATACTATCTGCATCCAGCAAAATTACTTCTGTATTATATTCAGTTACAGTGTCAAACATAAATAGCCACTAGAGATAAGAGAGGACTGCATTGAGCTTGCAGTACGAAGTCATCATGTAACAGTCAAGTTGCCAGTCCACGCCTTTATTTACACACTTCAAATCACGGACTATTCTAGTGCTAAGGATAGATGTGAATTTCTACTATGGTTACATAATCATTTATCTTCTTCGTGGAAAAAATCAATTTCTTGCGCCTCCTACAAGCAGTTGACATATGAATTAGTAATCTTATTATCTTTGGCATTTATATGTGGCGAATCTTTAGATATGCACTGGAATGGATTGTGCTGGTAAATGTGTTAATTTGAAGCTGATTGGCATGAAAATATCTGGGTCTACTTCCTATAAGAGTTTCTTAACTCGTGAGAAGTATCATCTTTTATGCAGACAGGCTGTTATTTTTGTAATGCTCTCCAAGTAGATTTTTCACATTTTCAATATGTCAGCCTCAAAAGAAGTACAAGTAAAGAGAAGGCATGAGTCCACTAGCTTATTGTATAAAATAAAGTGCAGTTGTTGCACTATATAATCAAGCAAACATAGCAAAAAGGATAGAGCACATATCGGGTGTTGCTAGATGATTTATAAGTTACAAACCTTGGTATTGAAGAAAGTTCTCCATAATCTTTATACACATTCATTTGTTTTCCAATGGTGAAAATTGCAAGCATTATTCGAAAGAGAAATTGTGGGCTGCAAAATTAGTTTATGAAATCAAAGAACATGCTAAGAATGGTTATGATGAAATAACAGAAGCAATCACGAGCAATCATTTGTCTTGGATAGCACTATCAAACTTCTAAGATATAAATGTAGTCAACATTTCATACAAAAGAAGCATGCTGCACAGTGCTAGTCAATCTCAATCAGGGCAAGGACTCAGGACCAGATATTAGCAATACTATTATGGAACTTGTTAAGAAGAGCCATTTCTTCAAGCCTAGCAGAGCTATTGCAAAGATCAACCAACAATCCGTCACAGAGAAAAATATTGTCAACCTATCATGTTTTGATGCCACTAGATAACCAAACAAAATTCAAATCAAAATGCAGATAATTAAGGGGTTATTTAACAGGGTGCCCTCAGTTGGCATCACGACCTCAGTTTTACCCCTAGCGCCGAATCGACCTCAGTTTTGCCCCTAGTCTGTGCGCAAGGACTCCTTTCGCTGCTCCCACCGTTATTTTCTGCCCCCGTTAGAATGCTGACCTGTGGGACCCATCATAGAACCGTTGGCGCGTCATGTGGGCCCCAGCTGTTGAGCGTTGGCGCGGCTTGTGGGCTCAGCTGTTGACCGTTGGAGCGGTTTGTGGGCCCCATCTGTTGACCGTTGCTTGCGCCGGCGGTTTAAAAGCGGCGGAGCTCGCGGCGGCGAGCAGAAAAATCAGCCCAGCTCCGCTTCTTCTTCGGCAGCGCGTCCCCTTCTTCTCCGGCGGCATGTCTTCGACCTCTGCTTCCGAATCCCACTCTAAATGGCCGCGCTTCGGGCCAGTTCCGCTGGGAAGATGCCCTGCCTGCTCACGGACGGGGTCCCTGCAGCGGCGGGTCGCCGCGAGCGCCAAGAACGGCAACCGCGGGCGCGAGTATGTGAAATGCGAGAGCAAAAAACAGCTTGGGGAGGTGAGATCTGTGTCCCCCCTGTCAATTTCGTTTTTTCCTCAATTTTCAGCCGATTTGGGTTTTCATCGATTTGGGTTTTCGTATTTGCAGGATCTTTTTCCATGTGACCATTTCGAGTGGCTTGAGGATTACATAAAGAGGATTCAAAAGGAGGACAAAGAAAAGGTGCCCAATTTGCTACCGGCGGTGGAGCAATTGGGATCTGCTACGGTGCACAATGGGGTGCAGAAAGACGAGTTGAAGAAAATGGCCAAACAGCTGGAGACGCTTGTCGATCTAAAGAAGCAGAGCAATATGCTGGCTGCAATTTTTTATTTATGTGCAATTGTTCTTGGAACTGTGTATTTGCAGATCATTAGTCAAAAATAATGTAGTTAATGTTGTAGTTAGCTTGACATGGTCAATTTGTGTATGGCTAAGACTTGGAATAAATACGTCAGGAATCCATCCCTGATTTGGTTTGTTTCGGTTCGTATGTTCAGTTTTCAGTGTTCGTATGTACAGATTCAGTGTTCAGTTCAGGTCAGGTTCAGTGTTCAGTTCAGTTCAGATTCAGTGTTCAGTTCAGTTCAGGTTCAGTTCAGGATAAAAGGGCAGGCCCATCTAAAAGCAAGACATGCCCAATGTTAAATGAGGCCCAACGTATACTAGCACGGACAAACAGTGGACAAAAATAATTTAAACATTGGACAGATATAATTTAAACATTTGGACAAAATAAATTTAAAATTTTGGACAAATATAATTTAAACATTTAGACAAATATAATTTAAACATTCGGACAAATATAATTTAAACATTCGGACTAACATTCGGACAAATATAATTTAAACATTGAGTTCATTTGGGCAAACAGATTTAAACATAAATTCATTGGCAAACATAACTAAACATATATATATATATATGGATAATCATTGGCCCCACTTTACATATATTTAGTGGGGCCCGTCGGATATTACATCTATTAAACAAAAAAAGGGGCCCTAGCCCTAAACCCTAACCGCCCGCGGAATGCATGCGGGCGGCCTTCCCGCCGTCCGGCCAACCGCCGGCGGTTGGCCTACTTCTTCCACTCCGCCACCCTGGTCTCGATCTCATCCTTGATCCGGGCGCGGCGGTTCGATTCCCGCATCTTCTCCTCGTCGTTCTCACGGTCCCTCTTGATGCGGGCCCGGAGAGCCTTTTCCTACTTCTCCTCCTCCTTCTTCTCCTCCTTCTCGAGCTCCTTCTTCTCCAGTCGCTCCTCTTTCTTGAGGAGGCGGTTCTTCGTCTTGGGGGAGAGGTTCTCGGCGCGCTCGACGTTGTCGTGGTCGGACGACGGCGATCGCTCCCGTTCGGGAGATTCGACGGGCACGAGGCCCGTCTCCTCCGGCGTCCAGTCGGGCTCGTACCAAGGCCGAACCTTGTGGTGGTTGTCCTCGTCGGAGACAGACTCAGGGCTTGAAGGGAGAGAGTAGGAAGACATGGTGTTCGTGGCTTGAAGGGAGAGAAGGCAAAGGGGCTGGAGAGGGATAAGAAGATGGAGGACGATTGAAACGGGCTATTTAAAGACACGATGAGACGTGAATTAATTGGGGTAGATGAAGCAAACTGTGTGAAACGTAGGATGCAGTGTAGAACAGTCGTGATGCATGGTCAAAATGGTGTAGAACAGGCGTAGGCGTAGGACAGCTAGTGATTCGACGTTGCATGCGTGTATTAAAGAGGTGAAGAGAAGAAATCCAAAGTCTTACGCCAAATCCTGCCTCGCTGCATATGCATTGATGCGTATCTTCTTAAAATGAGTCGTGGAGGGCTGCGTCGCTGCAAATGCGACGTGACTCGTGTTTCTGGCTGCAAATGCGACGCGACGTTTAGTCTTTTCTTCTTCTGCCACGTTGTTTACTCTGAAAAAACGAGGCGTGCATGCACCGGGCTGGTGAACGGGGCCCCACTAGACAGTGTCAGTTGTTGCATGCAGTTACATTGAGACAAAACACCCAGTCCATGCACCGCTTCATTTTCGATCGTTTGATCGTAAGGAATGGTGCAGATCGAGTCCATGCAAGCAAACTACGGCGGCAACGGCCTGCAGACGCTGAGACGAGCGCTTCTCTGTGCGGGAACGCGATCCTCTGACTTTAGGTCACTTACAAATGGAGCTCATCACACACCGGACCCACGTGTCATGGGAGAAAGTCAGAAAAGTAAGGTGGGCAAAGTAAGAGGATCTCGTTCCCTCTGTTTTTAGGGCATGTACAATAGTGTAGACGGGTGCTGTCTGCACTACTCGGCCATGAAATTTCTAGATATTTTTAGAGATAGTTGGTACAGTGCGGTGACCCCCTAGCTTGTGTTGGGATCCAGACGCAAAGTAGCCCCCCTCCCGATGAAACCCTAGCCTCGCTAGAGAAATACCTGACTTATACGGACACACGCGGTAACTGCATCGAAAGGGGGTAGCAATGTGGAACTATTTTCTTGGTTGTGCTTGGATAGCCCATAGGAACACAAAACAAAAAGGTAGAACCCACCTCTTCGGAAGATTCACGATGTTTGGTCTGATACGGGAGTTTCACCCTATAAGCGCTCACGAGAGAGAAATGGATGTCGGTGAAGCGGGTCACACCCCGGAGAGAAATCTTTGACATCCAAAGCACACAACACACCTATACTTACATGGACTGTCACCCCCTAGCTTGTGTTGGGATCCAGACGCTCTGTAGCCCCCCTCCCGGTGAAACCCTAGCCCTGCTGGAGAAATACCTAACTTATACGGACACACGCGGTAACTGCGTCGAAAGGGGGTAGCAATGTGGAACTATTTTCTTGGTTGTGCTAGGATAGCCCATATGAACACAAAACAAAAAGGTAGAACCCACCTCTTCGGAAGATTCACGATGTTTGGTCCGATACGGGAGTTTCACCCTATAAGCGCCTACGGGAGAGAAGTGGATGCCACTGAAGCTGGGTCACACCCCGGAGAGCAATCTTTGACATCCAAAGCACACAACACACCTATACTATCATGGTATGGCACCCCCTAGCTTGTGTTGGGATCTAGACGCTCCGTAGCCCCCCTCCCGGTGAAACCCTAGCCCCGGTGGAGAAATACCTGACTAATACGGAAACACGCGGTTACTGCGTCGAAAGAGGGTAGCAATGTGGAACTATTTTCTTGGTTGTACTAGGATAGCCCATATGAACACAAAACAAAAAGGTAGAACCCACCTCTTCGGAAGATTCACGATGTTTGGTCCGATACGGGAGTTTCACCCTATAAGCGCCTACGGGAGAGAAGTGGATGCCGGTGAAGCTGGGTCACACCCCGGAGAGCAATCTTTGACATACAAAGCACAGAACACACCTATACTATCATGGTATGGCACTCCCTAGCTTCTGTTGGGATCCAGACGCTCCGTAGCCCCTCTCCCGGTGAAACCCTAGACCCGCTGGAGAAATACCTGACTTATACGGAAACACGCGGTAACTGCGTCGAAAGGGGGTAGCAATGTCGAACGATTTCCTTGGTTGTGCTAGGATATCCCATATGAACACAAAAGAAAAAGGTAGAACCCACCTCTTCGGAAGATTCACGATGTTTGGTCCGATACGGGAGTTTCACCCTATAAGCGCCTACGAGAGAGAAGTGTATGCCGATGAAGCAGGGTCACACCCCGGAGAGCAATCTTTGACATCCAAAGAACACAACACACCTATACTATCATGTTATGGAACTCCCTAGCTTCTGTTGGGATCCAGACGCTCCGTAGCCCCCCTCCCGGTGAACCCTAGACCCGCTGGAGAAATACCTGACTTATACGGAAACACGCGGTAACTGCGTCGAAAGGGGGTAGCAATGTGGAACTATTTGCTTGGTTATGCTAGGATAGCCCATAGGAACACAAAACAAAAAGGTAGAACCCACCTCTTCGGAAGATTATGTTTGGTCCGATACGGGAGTTTCACCATATAAGCGCCTACGAGAGAGAAGTGGATGCCGGTGAAGCTGGGTCACACCCCGGAGAGCAATCTTTGAAATCCAAATCACACACCACACCTATACTATCATGGTATTGCACCCCCTAGCTTGTGTTGGGATCCAGACGCCCCATAGCCCCCCTCCCGGTGAAACCCTAGACCCACTGGAGAAATACCTGACTTATACGGTAACACGCGGTAACTGCGTCGAAAGGGGGTAGCAATGTGGAACTATTTGCTTGGTTGTGCTAGGATAGCCCATAGGAACACAAAAAAAAAGTTAGAACCCACCTCTTCGGAAGATTATGTTTGGTCCGATACGGGAGTTTCACCCTATAAGCGCCTACGAGAGAGAAGTGGATGCCGGTGAAGCTGGGTCACACCCCGGAGAGCAATCTTTTACATCCAAAGCACACAACACACCTATACTATCATGGTATTGCACCCCCTAGCTTGTGTTGGGATCCATACGCTCCGTAGCCCCCCCTCCCGGTGAAACCCTAGACCCACTAGAGAAATACCTGACTTATACGGAAACACGTGGTAGCTGCGTCGAAAGGGGTAGCAATGTGGAACTATTTGCTTGGTTGTGCTAGGATAGCCCATAGGAACACAAAAAAAAGGTAGAACCCACCTCTTCGGAAGATTCACGATGTTTGGTCCGATACGGGAGTTCCACCCTATAAGCGCCTACGAGAGAGAAGTGGATGCCGGTGAAGCTGGGTCACACCCCGGAGAGCAATCTTTGACATCCAAAGCACACAACACACCTATACTATCATGGTATGGAACCCCCTAGCTTGTGTTGGGATCCAGACGCTCTGTAGCCCCTCTCCCGGTGAAACCCTACCCGCTGGAGAAATACCGGACTTATACGGAAACACGCGGTAACAGCGTCGAAAGGGGGTAGCAATGTGGAACTAATTGCTTGGTTGTGCTAGGATAGCCCATAGGAACACAAAACAAAAAGGTAGAACCCACCTCTTCGGAAGATTCACAATGTTTCCACCTCATATTCTTTGAAATCTCTACTCCTGTATTCGAGGAATCTCATTTTAGTGATGGCTTTCGTTCTAATGTTTATAAATCCTATTTATATTTTTCCTAGACTTGTATTAGACCTATATAATGCAATTCCGAAGCCTTAAAATTTATTGGATGAATATTCGTATTATTTATTTTCTTTTGAATAATAATGATTTTAATCGAAAATCGTAAATAAAACAAGTTTAAAACATCAAAATGAAAAAATAACTTTGGATCTTTCTTAGTCACACCAAAATGAAGCTTTGGTGAGATTTTGACCTTATTTGAGTTCCAAAGGTTTGAAACTCATCTCATTATCTTGAACTCTCTACTAGACTATTCAAGATATCACATGTTACACAAGGCTTTTTCGTTCCATTCTTTATAAGACAGGTTTATATTTTTTTCTCGTTACTATATGCCACAAGCAGAGAACAAAAAGCCTAAGAGTGGTGACCAACCATCTGCAAAAGGAGTAACAGAGCAAAGCGGAGAAGAGAAGGAAGAAAAAGGTTCCTAACTCATTGGATAGCTTAATCTATTGGTCAGGGATCCCACCTTTACTTTATTTAGGTGCCTAGACTTTTCGGGGCATAGGGTAGATTTCACAGTCCTCTAAGTGAATACGCCTTCTCTTTATGTATAGAGCTCTTAAAGAATGGATCAGCTCCTAGCGAAAAAGTCCAAGGTCTGAATACCAAGAGCGGTCAAACACAGTGATCGGTCCCGGTCAATGGGTAGAAAAGCCCGCCCTATAATCTGAAGTAGTCTTCGACTAGGTATATAAAATGGATAAAAAGAAAGAAGGCGAGGAGAGGAGATAGATGCATTTCACTAGGCGTATATGATATTGGAAAGAATGGAATCGAGTAAACTTAGGCCAACCGATAAGTCATCTTTGTGTAACTTCCCATATGCCTACTTCTAAGCTAAAGTAAGGAAATAGGGTGAGATAAGCAAGAATGAGCCGAACGAAGACGTAAGGTTTGTTTACATAACACTACTATGTGCGTCGGCTTTATATTTTTTCGATTTTTTTTGAATTATGTATGCTCATTTCAAGCTTGGTCAACCCTCTGTTTGACCAGCCGAAAAGCTTCTAGAAGGAAACACAAAGATTCAACCTGGGCTGTTGGATCGACGCCTTCTAGAAGGAATCGTGCATCGGACCGATGCACTCGCAGCCACAGCGATCCGCGAGACGCTCGTTCTGCGCTCTGATTGGTTGGTCCGTTGGCCACAGGGATCGATGGTTTCTATCTGTTCTACATATGATTTCTTTGCTGTTAAGTATTAAACCATGTTATTTAAAAAAAATAGTAGAATACCCTTATTCAAAACATAATGAAACTTCAGATTTACTAGAGCGATGATTTTTATCTGTTTTACATATGATTTTTCTATTAAACCATGTTATTTAAAAAAAAATAAAAAAAAATAGAAGAATTATTTAAAACATAATGAAACTTCAGATTTACACTATATATGTAGAATAGATGTCTAGGAAATTAATTTGGCTGATTTAGACAAGATGCCAAAAAATGTTGAAGCACAAATGGGGGTATTTACCCTAGCTTCGGACCTCATTTGAAGCACATTTCTCATGAGAATAGAGCGATGGTTTCAAATGAGCATAAATAATTCAAAAAAAATCAAAATGACATGAATCCAACGCACAATGTTGTTATATGTGATATAGTTGCTCCTCAAATTTATTTCAAAAAATTTGACAAGGTCGAATGTAACATCCCAAATTTTGCTAATTTAGGGTGTGTGGTGTTGTGTCATCTCATACATGCATGAAACAAAAATTTAAAACATGTTGAAACAATTTAAATTGTGTTTTTCAATGGTTTGAGAAAATACCACAAATAGTACCTAATTTGGGTTCCAAAATCTTGTATTGAAAAATATTTCAATTTCACCAAAGAAAAATATGATGAGGTTGGAAATTTCATGAGGTTTCCAAAAAGTATTTTTGCCAAATTTTTATGTTTACAAAAAGGCCCCCAAAACCTCTGTTTCTGTTCTGTTTTAAAGATAAAACGACCTTGTTGTTTTTTCCCAAAATTTCAGGGGGTTATTGTAATTCAGTTTTCTTTTTCTGTTTCTTCTAGCTCTGGCCAGAAAGCAGAGCAGTTGCGTGGCCGAGCCTCCATGGCCGGTTGCCACCTCCTGTATGCCTCCCTCCTGTGTGGATAGGGGCAAGGAGAACCCCGTGGGCTCCTCTCTCCCTCAGTCTCTCTCACACGTGCCTTCCCTCTCTGTATCCCCTACCCGACCAAACCCTACCTCCCGGCCATCGACGCCCTCGCCGGAGTTCAGTGAAGCCATGTGCCCTCCATGTGTCCTCGGAGCTCCACATTGAGCTCCTGTATCTCCTCGCCATCTCGCGCTCACAGGGACACCCGGGAGGAAAAGAATCGGGCCTCTTCTCCGTCTCCGGCCAAGCGCCGCCGCGGCTGATTCCGCCGCCGTCCGACACCGCCTGGCTTCCCCGACCATCTCTACGCTCTCCTAGTGAGCTGAGGATCCTCCCGGACCCCTCCATCTTCTTCCTCCCCCTCCGTATCGTGCTGTCGTCGAAGCCGAGTGCCGCCGTCGTGATGCGTGCTCGCCGGCGAGGCTCCGGCGACCCCTTTCGGGCGGCGCCGCCACCCTGAGCTTCCCCTTGAGGCCCTCTCCGTCGTGGTGTAGTTGGATGTCCGAATTGCGCGCGAATTTCGTCGGATTGTAGTTCAACTGTGAAGATCCAGTAGTGGTGACGTCATCATCGCGTCATCATGATGTCATAACTCCTCTGTTTATATAATTCCAGAACAATGATTACTTCTAATAAATTAATAACTTCTGTTTTATAACTCAGAATAATATAAGAAAAATGTGAAAATGTTCAGAAAAATGTACTCTTTCCAAATATGTCATTTTCAATCATGTTTGGGAAAGTTGATTTTTGAACATTATTTCATATTGTTTAACTCATCTAAAATAGAGAAAATAAGTTTTTAATCAATAAAATTAGAAAATTAAAAGTTATATATCAAATTGCTTAAAATGACAAATGCAATCTAGTTATGATGTTTTCAAACCCACTTGAGAAATTAAAATTGTACTTACTTTCATAACCACCCGAATTGCCCCTCTAGGGTCGATTTCAGACTAATTTCAGTAAAATTGCGTAACTGACATACAAACCCTAGCAACCCATCGAACATGTTTAGCGCTTTATTTAAGTGCATTAAATTGCTGATGCATACATGTTGTGCATTGCATCGATGCCATGTTTGATTCTTGTTCTTCTTTTCGGTGTTGTTTCCCCCTCGGTAGAATGCGACTCCAAAGTGAAGGCCGACAACTCCAATGGCGAATACTTGATCTTAACCGACAAGTCAAGCACTTATCCGAGAAGACTTTATCTGGTTTTCTTATAACCAAGGCAAGCATAACCTCTTATCTGCTCATATACGTTTTCCAACAACATTTGATCTCGTACTTTGCATTCGATTCCAAAGTATTTGATGCTAGTAGACATAGTTCACCTATGTGCTGCATTGCCTCAATATCCTGATCCACTGCTCCTAGCCACGATAGATTTGCTTGTGCGCATCTCCAGAGCCTCATATCTGCTTCGCTTAGTCATACATGTTTGTTTACCTCTGCTCCATCCGGTTGATGAATCAGAGCTACGATAACCTAGTATGATATAATGATGTGGTGAGATGAGCATTGTGTGGTTAACCTGACTACGGCGAGGACGGGAGGCCACTTGGGAAGTGGTTCTTTGTCCTGTACTTGCCAACCCTAGGATTAAGGTCTCGCCACGGAAACCAAGACTGAGCGTGCAACCACACGCGCGAGCCAATGAACCTCGCCCGACCAACTAACTTGTTTGGCCACATCCATGAGTCACGTAGTTTGCTATTTCTATCTGCGTGTGAATCAGAAAACGATTTGGAGAAAAACTAGGGCGTGACCGGGACAAGTGATGGACGTACACGGATCTTGATCCCGACTCACAGAACAGGTGCCGTCAGGAGGTGGCCAACTCCATGTTGATGGGGTGGCCCTGTTTGGGTTGACTCATGGATATGGTTGAGCAAGGTAAAGGTCGGAGCCAGCCACCCTCTGCCGCGCTCCATGGAAGAGCGTACATGTGGCGCTAAGAGTCGGAGGGTACGTGTGGGTAAAGTGTACCACCCTGCAGGGATAAATCTTTCGGAAAGCCGTGTCCACGGTTAAGGACGACTTGGTGAATGTCACGAGGTCATAGATAACTTGAACATGGCGTAAAATATGTTGACAATGATTGAAGGGTGCCTCCTCGGAGATGCCGAGAGGGGTGATCCTTGTAGCATGTGAGGTATTAAGAAAATGATGTTGGTGGATAAAAGATGATGATTACAGTAGTTGAGTTTGTCATCTGTTTTGAAAACACTCCTTTTGACGTGCTATTCTTCATCAACTTGCAAGACAAAGATTGCTTTACGCAAATCAGCCTTCATAAAACCCTTTATGAAACCAGCAGATATATAATAGGTTAACTAAGTCTTGTTGAGTACCTCCCGTACTCAGGTTTGCTTAATTTTGGTTCAGGTGGAGTTCGTCACTTCATGATGATTCAACGTGGACATCGACGAGTAGTTTGGGGTTCCCAGGTAGCATCCTGGAATATATGGGCTGGGATGTCGCCTTATGTTGCGGCCTCTTAGGCCTTTTTGGTTCTTGTTAGCAACATAATTTGCCTTTCGTTGTCTGATGTAATGTTGGGTCATGTGACCTCTGTTTGTAAGCTATACTCTAGTAACAGCTGTTTAATAAAGCTTCATGTCTAGAGTGCAGCTTTGATCGGTTGTTGGTTTCGAGCTCATCGTTATACAGTTTTGGCTATGCCTGCATAGTTGTCGCAGTCGAGGGGTTGCGGAGCCGATGATCCATGTCCGAGCCCGCCTGCCGATGTGATTCGGCCTGGGGTGAGGTAACCCCAGTAACCTTCGATTGTTGTTGCACTTTCTGGACACATAGCAGCTCTGTATAACTTTGGTCCCGTTCCTTCAATTTCATCCGACTCGTGGACGCTTGGGTATGCATAATTGGTTATGACTAGCATGGATACAAGGAGTAGTAGACCGGGGATCCGGACTACGTGCCGATGAATCCGGTCTGCCTGCCGTTGTTTGTTGCGGCCGGGGATGGTAACCCTGAAGCCCTTGTGAGTCCATGGCTAGGAGCACATAACAGTATGTATATCTCTAGGTCCGAGGTCTGATATCGAATTTTTCATGAAATTTCAAAACGGGGTGTCTACCCTAGCTTGAGACCTCATTTGAAGCACATTTTCCTAAAATTTTGAAACGACTTGGTTCAACATCATCCAACTATGTTCTAACTTAGATACATCACCAGTCAACATAAATACAACATTATTCAACAGAAATACAACACCAACTTAGTCTAAATAGCGTTGGGGCTTCTTTGTGATCCTTGGCTGTTTTGGTGGCCCTTTGCTCCTTGTGCTCATCTTGCTCACAGCTTCTGGTCTTCTCCTCTTGGTAGTCGGTACCTTGGCCTTCTTCTTTGAAACTACACCAGATCTGTACAAAACATAAAGGATCATGATAAATAAATAAAATGAAAAATGAAAACTGATGAGATCATGGCAGGATTTACATACCCATCTAAGCTTGTAACTGGTGAGATCATGGCAGACTCATCCAATGGAGCATCCAATGAAACTTGTGAGACCATTGTAGAATCATCCAATGGAGCATCCAATGAAACTTGTGAGATCATGGCAGAATCATCTAATGGAGCATCCCATGAAACTGGTGAGATCATGGCAGAATCATCTGCTGGAGCATCTGGAGCATCAGCTGAATCATCAGTTGGATCATCAGCTGGAACATCCAGCGGATCATCAGCTGGAGCATCTGGATCATCTAATGGAGCATATGGAACATCATGAACTTGATCATCATTTGAATAATCAGTTGGATCATGTACTTGATCATCATTTTGATCTGGAGCATCATCTGAATCACTTGACTGCTGATCATCATTTTCAAATGTTTCATCCGGCTGTTGATCATCATTTTCAAATGCTGCATCCGGCTGCTGACCATCATTTTCATCAGGCATACTCTCTCCAAACCCTGGATCTACTGCGTTATCACAATATTTGCCGAAATGACCAGTCCCACCACACCTTGTGCACTTACACACCCTCGCTCCAACTCCACCTTCACTGCGACGTCGGTGTTGACTCTTCCTCGGTCTACCTGCAGCTCTCTTTAGAACCAGAGCACAAAGTTTGAATCCAGGGTCCACTCTATCCCATTGTTGTTTTCCCTCCAAAGCAGGCAAGGCATGTGCATATATGGCTCTGAACATTGCTACAGAGTAGTAATCATGGACATACTGTTGTATATCCCCTGCTGGACCTGTCAGAGAAGTGATGAAAAACAAGGCATGAATGCATGGCAAACCAGTTATCTGCCATTGCCTACAACTGCAAGTTTTCTTTTTTAAATCCACTGGATATCTCCATTCTTTGTTACTTTTATCAAAGAATGATACCTCTGATTTGGTATCCGAGATAAATCTCATGTTCATATTCAAGCCCTCTGTTTTTTTCTTCAACACCTTCATCACAGCCGGGATAATAACGTGGCCCATGAATTTTGCATTAGCTATTTCAAGACGGAAATGAAATTTATCGGCGTATTCTATCCTTATCCTGTCAAGCAAATCCGCCAAATAAAGATCCTTTAGTCTCCGGATCATTGAGTTGAAAGATTCTGCAAGATTATTGTGCACATAGTCAACTTTGCTCACTTCACTGAATTGGCTTCTAGCCCATAACTTCGAGTGGTGTGTTTCCAGGTATTCCTTCACTTTCTCATTTGTGTACAACTGCCTCATGTGGTAGTTGTGCTTCCTCACACTGCAAGTCAAAGATGCAGACCATAAATTCTCGGTAAAATACTTTCCTTTGAATTTCTTCATAAAATTTGCAGCAAGGTGACGCATGCATTCCCTCTGCTCTACTCCTGGGAACACATTATCCACGACCACTTCTAAACCTTTGCATGCGTCTGTGTGGATTACCAATCCATTGTGATGTCCAATAGCCTGGCGCAGATTCTGCAAAAACCATGTCCAGCTCTCCTCGGACTCTGTCTCCAACACACCGTAGGCAACTGGAAAAACAAAACTGTGTGCATCAACTGACAAGCTGCTACTAGCTGGCCTTTAAACCTCCCTGTGAGAAAAGTAGCATCAATAGCCAAATAAGGCCTGCAGCGTACCAAAAAACCCGTTTTACAAGCTTGAAAGCACACAAAAACCCTCCTAAAGCATTCCTTGGTCTTTGTCACTTTCTTCAATGTGTAATCCACGGTGTGGTGATCAATTTCAACAACACTACCTGGGCTTGTCCTCTCCACTTCAGATTTCAATGAATACAACAACTGAAAACTTTCATTCCAGTTACCATGGATAGATTCCAATGCTTTATTTTTACCACTGAACACCCTCATGTATGGTAAATCTATCTTGAACTTGTCTTTCATGTTTTTCTGCAATTGCTTTGCACTCACTTGATGGTTTTCTGCCACCCATTTTTTTACTTCATCCGCCACCCATCTTGACTTGGGTATGCTGATTGTTTGCTTCCTAAGGGTTGATTCTCCCCATGTGTGGGGAAAAGGGTTCACTTTTACCTGAACATTGGTGCTGCCACGCATTTTAGATGCGTGCATCCTCCATTGACAATATTCAGACACACAGCGCACGGTGTAGCGCCTTTTATCGCTCTTGTCAACTTTAAAGGCACATCTACCTTCATGCAGTACGTCACAAGTGCATTTCTACACTCAGCCATGGAAGAAAAAATGCAACCTTCTGCCATAAGAGGGTTCGCAGGGTTCCATTCAACAGGTGTCCGGTCTTCCTCTTCTTCATCGTCACTGTCAGACTCATATTGCATTTCAGCCCGAGGTGTCGGTCTTAAGTTTTGAATAACATCAGGATATAGCCTCTCTTCATCATCCACAGAAATGCAGGCATCCTCCTCCACTTCAACATGAACCCTTCTTCCAGTGCCCACACTTGTCGAGCCACCACGCCGAGTTGGTTTTGAACGGTTCTGGCTGGAGTTGACAGTACGACATGATGGTCCTGCCACAGAAGATGAACCCGCCACCGTCTGTCCAACTGCCGGCACAACCACATCATTTTGCAGCTTCACATGAAAATTCTCTGCCTCCTTATGCTTAGCAAACATGGTAGCGAGCTCTTCATCATTACTAATTTGGATCCAATCTTTTCCCCCATCAAAGTATATAAATTCCACTTCATCACGCAAACCCCAAGGATATGGCTGCAAATTATGTCCCCAAATTGTCTGAAACTCCAGTTACAATCCATTGGGACCGAATAACTGAAACCTCCTTGGTATTTCTTCTTACTGTCTGCATCGACGGTGTAGCGCTCCCTTCTAACGTTCATCAAGAAAGCAAACCGCAACTCCATCCTAACCCACGAAAACAGAGACGCAATCAGATGCAAATCAATGGCATCCCATGTCTAATCGACAATTCAAAGCTCAGTACTTACCCAATGGGAACCCAATCGTGAACGCGGCGTGTCTCCGGCCCCATGGCGCGGCCGCTCTCCATTTCATTCGCCCAATCCATTTCGTCTAGCAGGTGGCGGGCAGAGTGGTGGAACGAGCGTCCCACCAGCGGCGTCGCAGGACGGCCCCGGCGGTGAAGCAGGTGGCCACGCGGAACGGCCGCGGCGGTGCAGGTGGTGCAGGTGGTGCTGGCGGCGCAAATGTGTTCTGCTGGCTGCGACACAGGTGGCGGTGGGGCGCTGGCTGAGGAAGGTGGTGGTGGAGCAGATGGTGGTGGCGCCGCAGGTGGTGGTGGTGCCGCAGGTGCTCGTGGCGCAGCAGGGGGTGGTGCGGAGGTGGCGGCGGCGAGAGCGGCAGCGCACGACGGCGGGGCAACTAAATTGGGCGGCAGCGCACGACGGTGGTGGCGGGAAGCTCGTGTGTGGACTATTCAGATTAGTCAACTAACTGCGCGGTCCCACCTGTAAGCTCCGGACGGTTTCAACGAACTGGCAGTCCCACCCGGACCCACTGCGCGAAACGGAGTCTGGCTCCTCCGGGCCCACTTCGCCTAACGGATTCGACTCCAAACTTACTGTTCCAGCCTCTCCATAGTAGTTGCGCACACACTAGGGGTAAAACTGAGGTCGATTCGGCGCTAGGGGTAAAACTGAGTACAAGTGGACCGCTGTGGGTAATTCGATAAAAAGCCCATAATTAAGAAGCCTTAACTACAGGATTTGGGAGTAACTTTACGTGACAGTTGGATAAACATAATATTTCCCTTTCATTACGAGTGGCAAATGATGCTCTGTGCGAACCAGCAAACTATTGCTGTTATAACTTACACAAGATCTTGAGAATATAATGCAATCTGGATTTTCTGGAGCTAGCAGAAGTTATTTCTTGATTAATCAACCATATTATCAACAGGCATGTCATGCCCTTCTCATAACATTAAGCAGTAAAAGCCCTATCACTACAATATACCGGATACCCGGGTAGCCGCCTACCCGGCAAACCGTACTTTGAACATTGTTTACCACCAGCCTTACCCCTACTCGGGGATAGCCCCCAACATTAGTCCCCGAAGCTGGTAGAGTCCGGCGAACTTCGGTGCTGCGCACTGCCAGCTTTAACCAAATTGCCTCTGTGATGATGTATAGCCGAGTTGCTCCTCAACTCGGACTCCGATACGTGAAGTCGGACCTTTCTTACTATGGCCTCGGAGCTTTTCGTCTCTCCACCGAGTAGACCAAGCGAGGTGTTCAATGTGTAGCTCGAGAGAAAATGTATGATTGTGAAAAGACGGTCACTAACTAGAACAAACTGCTTCTCATTCTTCACAAAATCGAAATCGGTGGCCCCAGAGATCCGCGTAATTCTTTCTTCCTGAAAGTTGTACATGCAGGTGCGAGCAGATGAACCCAGGTGTTCAATGTAGTAGATGCAGTTTGCCTCAACTGGCGGGAACTTTTTCAGCATCAACAACCAGGCACCTGCGATGACCGATGAAGATTGCATGCCTGCCGATGCTCGTCAAACGGACAGGCAAGCCATTATTGGGTTCGAGTATTAGAAGCATGAGGAGTATTTCTAGCTTGACGATGATCAGCACGTGTCCACCAGCTCCAATTAGGTAACAGAGGGTATCATTTTGATCTCTAGTCCGAGGAAGATCAGGTTCATCGGAGAAAAAGTGAAAAACCTATCAAGATCAACACGAAGCAACTGCCTCAAACCACAGATCTTCTCAAACACCTCTCCTGATCCTGTTAATCCCCTCAAACCATTGTCGAAACCACCTCTGACTGCCCTCCGGAGGAAATTATATGGCGCGTGCTGATGCTCGTGGGAGGTGAAACACTCACTGTCAGAAAAGGCTGTGCAATGCTTGCCAGACAAGTCACAGAGTAAGGTGAGCATGGGCAAAGGCATGGCAAAACTGATGGCAGCGGATATCTCCCCCTCATTTGGCACGGGTGCCATGAACAAGGTGATGCCGCCGGTGAGAGGGTTAAAGACCCGAGCGGCATGAGGAGGGCTTCTGTCGGCCATGACAAAGAAGCCGTCGAGAGTGGTGGTGATGACCTAGTAGTCACGGGAGCTCCTTGTGGAGGAACCGACCGACCAGTGGCGGTGTTGACCAGAAGGCGGCGGGTGTCGCTCTGGAAGACCTCGTTGAGGATGATCCAGTGGCACAGCCGGAACCGTGGGTCTGAAGTGTTCTTCTTGGGGTCGTCGGTGGCGGCGCGCCAGCTGCGGAAGACGGCGCAGAGGTCCACAGAGAAATCAAGGTCGTTGGTAGCGAGGAAGGAGTCGGCTATGCGGCAGACGAGGTCGTCCGGGAGGGAGGACCAGCCTCCTGTCGCCATGGACGACAGACAACTTGGGTCTGTCTTTACCCTTTTGGCCGACGGAAGAGCTTCAGCCGGAGCCCCCGACATTGCAGCTAGATTCAGTTCCAGCTTCGCTTGGTTCTGGATCTGACGCCCCTGCCAAAAGGGACAGGACATTCCGATTGAGAAAGACAGAGAGAAAATTGCAACAAGGAATCAAAAGAACCAATGAGAATTACTGCAGCGGTAGCGGACACACGCATCAGATGGAGGGACCGCAGCAGGGAAGAACAGACCAAACGGATGGGGAATTGGGAGGACCGTGTAGCACGGCACGCAATTCCAAACCTCCCAACTTGGACATCCAAACACACACAAGCATACGTACAACAAGGTTGGGCTGCTATTTTTAGCTTCAATCTGCAAACACTTGAGCAGACAGAACAGCCGAGCCGACGACGACAAACGGTGTGACATGGTCATATTCAGAGAAGTTAGGGGAAAGCTCAAAAGATATAGTTCAGCGGTGACAAAAGGTCGAATCTACACTAAATCCTAGTACAAAAATGCACCGCACAAGTCAATACTAAGGGCATCTCCAGCCGTTCGGCCCCCCAGGTTTCAGATCGGCGTTTTTTAGCGAAAGCGCCGTCCCGCACCAAAATCTGGGGGAGGGGAGGGGGGTGGCGAGTTTACCAGCCGTTCGGCGGCCCAGAAAAGAGAACGGCGATATCATTTGAAACTTTCTCTTCCCGCCCCAAAAAATAGAGCCCTAGTTCGGCGATCACGCAGCCATGGTTTGGGCAATCATATTACAAAAAACGCCACAGGTGGGCGATCAAATAGTTTAGATCGAATCACAGACGGGCGCGCGCGGCGTGGGCAGGTAGGCGATCAGGCAGAGGCGTCGGCCGGCGTCGGAGCAGGCGGCGAGCTCGGCGCAACATCGTCGAGGTCGATGACGGGCGATGCATCCTCCAGGTCGATGGCGTGCGCGGCATCCTTGTCGACGACGTGCGCGTCATCCTCCAGGTCGACGACGGGCTCGACATGCTTGTCGACGACGGGCGCGGCATCCTCCAGGTCGACGTGTGTGCTCGTCGGCGCGGTGGTGTAGCTAGTGCCACCAGACGACGTAACCGGAGCCGGGGGCGCACTTATGTCGCTCAGGATGAGGGTGCACTGCGCCAGGAACCAAACTCTCACCTCGGGGGTCATCGCGGCCGGGTCGCCCCCCGTGAGGAAGGCGAGGTCGTTGTTCCTCTTTTTCGCCGCGGTGCCAGTCCTGAGGAGGTCGATCTTCACCTGCGAGTTGGCCATGAGCGCCGCCCATCGCTGTTTGGCGACCTCCTCCCTCTTGCAGGCCTGGGCCTGGGCGTTGGCGATACAGGTCTCGATGGACGCCTGGAGCTTTGCCGCTGCCGGCGCGCCGTCCCTTGCCAACTTGGATTTCTTGTGGCCCATCGGCGGACGGCCTTCGGACGCGCACGCAGCCACCGCGTCGGGAACGTACTCCTTGCCCTTGCCGATCGACCGTCTGGATGTTCGCCCAATGGTTCGCCATGGCCTTCTGGCCGCGGTCGGTGACACAACAGGCGAAGTAGGGATCGATCATCCGGCGCTCGTCGTAGGCAGTCTTCACCCGCTTCCAGTAGTTGTCGACGTGCTGGTTGGCGCCGACGATTGGGTCCATGCTGATCGTCTTCCACGCCTCGGCGAGGAGCACGTCCTCCCTGTTCAACCACTTGATGCGAGGATCGACGGGGGGGCGGGGGTACCTTGGGTTCCTTGCGGGGACGGCCAGGACCACGGCGCTTTCGGCCTTCGCCGGCCGGATCTAGCCCCTCTGGCGCTACCGGCGTCTCGTCCACCTCGTCGTTGTCGCCCTGCACCTCCGTCGCCTGCGTGCCGGCAGAGCATCCTTCGCCGTAGTCGCCACCTCCCTGCGTGAAGAACTCCCCGCTGTGCTCGAGGAAGCCCGGGCTCGCCGCCGCCGCCATCGAGCCGGCCACGATGGTCTCCTCCATGTAGCTGCTGTCCTGGGGCTGAAGTCCGGCCATGATTGCACGGCGGTGGGACGAGGAAGCTGCGTAGCCCGGCGAGGCGCCATACATCATTGGCGGGTGGTAGTGGAAGGTGAGGTTGGGGTTGAAACCTCCCAGGGGGTCACCTTCGACGAACCACGCAGGCGGCGGGTGCGGTGACGGGCGTGGCAACGGCGACAGCGACTTCTTCCATCCGGTGAAGATGGGGCCGAAGGGGCTCTTCCGCTTGGCGAGCGGCGCTGTGGCTGCGACTGGAGTAGGCGGCTCGTCCGGCGTGACCTCGTCCTCCTCCTCATCCTCCAACTCCTCTGCCTCGGCGGCGGCCTGCTCCTCCGCCTGCAGTTGCGCCATCAACTGCCTCTGCCGCTGCGCCGCCTCCCTCGCCCGACGCTTGAAGTTGGCCGTTGCCAGGCGCTCTCTCTCGGCGATCCACTCCTTGTTGGTCATGCCGGGCGGATTCTCCTTCGGCGCTCTCGGCTTGCGCGGTTTCTTGCCGAGATCGAGGGTCGCGGGAATGAATACGGCGGCGGCGGCAGCGCGGGGTCCTGTAAATCGGGCGGGAGCCATGGCGTCTAGATCTCGGGTTGGGAGGCAAATGGCGGGAATGGAGTGGGGGGAGAGGTACATGAGGGGGGAAAGTGGAGGGAAACGCCAAAAAAGGGAGGGAAATCGTCTTTCGTCGCCGACAGTTGTGGCCCACGCACGCATTTCGCCCCCCAGGCCGAGACGGCGCGAAACGGCGCAAAAAACGGCGGAAAGCGGCGCTAAATCGGATCCTGGGGGGGCGACTGGTGCGAAACAGCGCGAAACGGCGCGAAAAACGCCTCTTGGGGGGCTCTGCGGGGGACGGCTGGAGATGCCCTAAAAGCTCAAATCATGGGAATTTGGGGATAGAGGGGATTAGGGTTTCAGCCGTGTTGGGAGAGGAAGGGGTCGAGGAGAACCCTGCCATGAGGCTCGGTCGGCGGAGGCCTTCCTCCACCGGAGTTGCTCAGCACGCGGCTTACATCGCCGGATGGGGGCGACGCGCGCAGGACTGGGCGTGCATGAGAGATAGAGAGAGATAAGGGAGAAAAGGGGGGACGGAGACGGATGATCGGAGATAGAGGCAGCAGGGAGGTGGATGGCCAGAGGACTTACTTGCATCGCTGCCGTGGATTTCCTGCGCCGCCGTGCGCGGAGTTCTGAATGCCCGCTCTGTTTCTATCGGGTTCGGTAAGAGCATCTCCAGTCGGGGCCGGATCGGCGCCCGGTGCGACCTTTGGATCGTCTGGGCGGCCCCGCCCCTTTCCCACTCGGCGTCCAAACCAAAACCCCTTCGGGCTGTGGTTCCTCCCTGTCAGCGAGGGAGAGGTTCGTCGCCTCGGGAGCTGCACGCTTTGACGCCTCGACGAGACGGAACGCTACGGCGGAGCAGTCCAATCCCCACTCGGCGAAGTAATGGCCCTCCCGCTGCCTTGTCTTTCCCGCCCCGGCTACGTAAACCCGGCTCTGTCGCCATTCTCCCCGCTGTTCTTCCCTATCCTCGCCTTCTCCTCGCCATGGTTCACCGTCACCACCTCGCCGGCGCGGCCGCCAACGGGTTCGGCCGCCGAACCCTGCATCTCTGGGAGGCGCAGCTGCTCTACGAGGCCAACTTCCACTCGCCGCGTGGGATGAGTGCGCCGAGGAACTGGCGGCGTGCCTGTGCCTCCACCACCCACCGGGCCCGAGCGCGTCGCCGATATCGAGGAGATCGAGACGCGGATGTCCCCGGCGATGCGGAGCCAGCTTTAGTGGCATCCCGCCAACGAGGCCGCCTAGACGGTGTTCTTCGAGGACCGCTTAGAGGTGGAACTCGCCAACATCCCCACCCACGGCCTCCTTTTGAGCTGCAACAACGCCGCCGGCCGCCGCATCTGGTGGAGCAAACCCCGACGCACAATCGAACGGGTCCCCGACCACCTCGAGCGCCAGATGAGGCAGGGAGGAATCGCCGCACCACGGCTGCGCCTGTCGGATATTTACCCATTAGGGGTATATCAGAAGGTGGTCTAAAGTGTCTGATTACCAGGGTGGCCTAAATGGTAATGGGATACGGTCCATTCACTAGTAGCAAAAAGGCCTTCCATACGCCCCCATCAGTCCCCAAACGTCGCGCCCCGTGACTAATGAGTCTTTAGTCCCGGGTCGGGAGGAGACCCGGGACAGAAGGTCATACGTCGCGGGTTGGGAAGCGCGTTGAGGCGCGTGGAGGGCATTAATTCCGGTTGACCTGGCCGCCCGGGACTATTGGTCCTTTAGTCCCGGTTGGCGTGGCCGCCCGGGACTAAAGATCAAACTTCTCGCCTCCCGCAAGGCGGTTTTTATTTCGCGAGCGAGGCAGAAGGGCGCCATTCCACAGAGCGCGTCTCGGAGTCTCTGTTTCTCTTCCTCTCTGTACTCTGTCTTCCTCCTCCATCTCTCGATCGATCTTCACCAAGCACACACCATGGCTGAAGTTTGGGAAGAATACAATGGTCCCACACCATGCGGCAAGACTCTCGATGTGTGCTACACCAACAGTTGTGAGCGGCTGCCCGGTGCTCTTGGTTATTTGACCGATCTCTATGACGCCTCTCCCGATGAACACCGGTTCTTCGGGCTTGATCTGGAGTATACGGCGAATCAGAGGGATGTTGCCGTCATCCAGATTGCATTCAAGGATTCCGTATTGATCTTCCAATGGTCAAGGTATAACGCACACGTATTGCATCATCTTCGATTTTTTTGTTGCATGTGATCATACATGTGTTGCAACATATCTAACACGTATCAATTTTTTGTTGTTGCAGTAGTTCAAAGTATTGTCCGGCCCTTGTTGATTTTCTTGTCAACAGGGGGTTTGACTTTTGCAGCGTTGACATCACGCAAGATCGTCCGAAGTTGATGCGGTTGGGTATTAGGATACCTGAAGATCACTACATTGATCTTCAGAATCTTATCCAGTTGAAGGGGCCAAAGACCGGGATGGCTGTCATGGCAACTGCCTTGATCCACGAGGGCTACGAAAGGATGAAGTCCGATTTCCCTCGAAGAATCACCGTTATTGGGAGAAGACCCCACTGGACTTGACGAACGTCAAGTATGCAGCCATAGATGCATTTGTCTCCTACGAGTTGTTCCGCATCTACTCGACGGAGCCATAGATGTATATATGCATGTAATGGGTTATCTTAATATATATATGTAATGGATATCTTTTGTTATGTAAATGTTCCGTATTGTGAGACTTATGTAATGGATATCTTTTGTTATCACTTGTCTTTTGTTCTCACTTGTCTTTTGTCAAACACACGTTTCAAAACAAGCAAAAACAAGAACACATCAAGAAAACAAAACAGAAAAACTACAGATTCTATATATAAAACTACAGAAAATCAAGATATATTATTTATATTATTAAGACTTTAAAATGAATTAGTATTATTGTTCTTCATTTTTTGATATATTATTTGTATTATTAAGATTTTAAAATGAATTAGTATTATTGTTCTTCATTTTTTGATATATTATTTGTATTATTAAGATTTTAAAATGAATTAGTATTATTGTTCTTCATTTTTTGATATATTATTTGTATTATTAAGATTTTAAAATGAATTAGTATTATTGTTCTTCATTTTTTGATATATTATTTGTATTATTAAGATTTTAAAATGAATTAGTTCTATTTTTCTTAATTTTTTGATATATTATTTGTATTATTAAGATTTTAAAATGAATTAGTTCTATTTTTCTTAATTTTTTTATATATTATTTGTATTTTTAGAAATACTACAAATTAAAAGTTAAAGTTTATTTATTTATTCAAAATAATTAATTACATCATTACTTTTGTTTATTAAAAGATTTATTTGAAATTCAGAAAACAAAAGAAATGTGGCATCGAGTCTCATGTTAATATGATTGATATGATACCAGTATCACATACATGCGTGCGAAACACTTGGATGCGGGACGGGATGGAACTCGGAAGTTAAGCGTGCTAGTGCTAGAGTAGTGGGAGGATGGGTGACCGAGCGGGAAGTTTGACCATGAGTAAGTAATTTGACTAGAGATAATTGTAGTTAGACACTAAGCAAATAATACAAATTCTGAAAAAAAAGGGAGTGAAAAAAAGGGAGTGAAAAATAATTAGAAACCAAATGAATTAAAAAAATTACGAAATAAATCTAGTCCCGGTTCATGTGGCCAACCGGGACTAAATGTCCTCCGCCTCCCGGCTCCGCCACCCGCCCACGTGGACGGGCCTTTAGTCCCGGTTCGCAGTCTGTCGCGACTATAGAGTGGGGTTTTAGTCGCGCATTGGTAGTCCCGGCTGCTGGGTCGGGACTACAGGCCCTGGCGAACCGGGACTACAGCCCTATTTTCTACCAGTGATTGGGCGGCCCAGTAAGCTGATGCACGGAAGCCGGATTCTAGACGAACCCGGATCACGGCCCACGTGATACGGCTTGGAGTAGAAGGCGGATTCCTTACTTTCGAAGTTAGCACATACCGTTGTCTTCTAGGTTTCCTTTTCTGTAAGCCCTAACCCGGCTATTATATAAAGCCGGACGGGAGATAAGAAAGAAAGATAAGAAGATAGAGGCTAACTCGCCGAGAGGTGGATCCTTGACGAGTAGCTAACCTAACCTCACATTGTACTCTGTTTACTCCAGGCTTTAGTCATGAATAGTGAGACTGCAGGAGTAGGAACGCCGCGTTACTGCGTCGTACCGAACCTGGGTAAAACCGGTGTCATGTTCATCATACGATCATGTCCCCCCACCTCTCTGTCGGTAGTCTCATGGCACCCCCGTCTATGAAATCTACTACGATGACTCGACAGTTGGCGCCCACCATGGGGCCAGCGACGTCAGGCGTTATGTTCCGATCGGGAATACTCGGCAGAATCGGCAGTACCTAACCGTCGGAAGCTTGGAATTCGACAACGACGTCGGGCGATTCCTCGACAACGGATCGTACATACCGACGCGGAATAATCTGGTAAGTGCCTGCGTTTTACCGATCGGATCTGCAAACATCTTTATCGGATTAACTGCAGAAGCAATGGGATTCTGCGGTGAAAACAAATTTATCCCACCCGCCCTATACCCAGTCGAAGACGACTATGACGCCGGATTTTGCTCACATCGTCGATATACTGCTGCATCGCACTTTATCGACATGGTGCAATCCGAGATCTCCGAAAACACGGATGAAAGCAATCCCGTGCAAGAGGTAGAAAACAACAATCCCACAATAGAGGTGGAAGCTCCGACATCCGTCAACTTGACGACGAACTCGGAAGCTAACTCCGTATTAGCCGCCATAGAGGCGAGGTTGGAATCAGAAACCGGATTAGATAATTTCAACTCCGAAAATGAAGATGAGGATGCTTTCGAAAGAAAGGTTAAATCTCTTCAAGAGCGATTCCACGAAGTACAAATGGCAAAATCGGCTGAAAACACGGATGCCGACAATCAGGAAAGCCCTAGGACGCCTCCACCAGAGGAAGAGAGAGATGAAGGAGAAACTTCTCCAACATATCCTGATGTCAAAGAAATGACAGAGGAAGAACCTTGTAAAAAACCTCCCTCTTCCAAGAAAAAACACAAGGATGCCAAAATACTCCAGTACAAGCTCCGGAAGAAGAAATCGGCTGATCCAGCCAATGAAAGCCCGGAAGTAGGAGACACAAGCGGAGTTAAACCTGCGAGGAAGAAAACGAAGGAAATCCCTATTCCTCCAATGATAGAACAGGAGGAACAAGAATTGCTTCAAACACCAGTGGGACCACACGAGCCCCCTGAAGTGCTGGAAGCCCGGAGGCGAGCTCTTCAAAGGCAACAACAACATCTATTCCGAACTCGAGAACACCTCCAAAAAAACCAGGCTGACATCAAGCTAAGACAGGAAGAAATTGAGGAACACGAGAGAAAGAATAGATCTGGCATTAAACCTACACGGTTACCCGGAATCGCAAGACCGGAAGTACTGCCGCCAAAAGAAAGGTTTCACAACCCATCTTGGCAAAAGCAAGTAAACGGCAAAGATGCCAGAGGCGAACCAATATACAAAACCGCAGCAGAAAACGCGGAAGCAGCGTTCGCCATCCTCAACAACGATATGTACTCCAATGGTGAAAAACTTCAAGGGGTGTATGCTTTCCTGGGAAAAGCATTGCAACAACAATAGCGAGGACAAGAGCGATCAGGGAAGTTGCACGACGACTCCGCCCTATGCAACACAGCTACTTGCACCGCTGGAGCACCTAGACCGGAAGAACCTGGAGATTCAAACAACTCGAAAGAGAAGAAATCAGATCCAAGAAAGGACAAGAAAAATCCCACAATAAGGATGAAGCGTCCAGAACCGGATCCCATCTCCCGAAAGATGGAACTAATCCCCGCGGTCGGGAAGAGAAAAACCGGAAGGACGGAAAAGCAATGCCGCCTCCGAGACGCCCCGCTGAAAACGCTGGAAGACAGGATATACCTCACAGGCGTGAGAGATCCCGGACGCCCCCCAGGAATAAGGAAAGACACAGGAGTAGAACTCCACCTTATCCCAAAGGCACGATCACGGAGGAAATAGAGATAATCCCGGAAAAGCGCGTGCGCGCAACAATGGAAAAGAGAGGAGCAGATCCCCTTCTGTCCATTCAGCCGGTAGATACTCCGCACATATTGACAGAGCAGAAAGAGATGATTTATTCGACCTAAGTGTTTCACTGATAGGATCCGAAGGATAACTCTGCATTCTGGCTTCGCCAAAGTTGGTCCAACGTATCACAAATATACCGGCAGCACAAACCCGGATACCTGGCTCTCAGACTATTACACAGCCGTTCATATTAACAATGGGGCAGACCTGGAGGCAGTAAAGTTTCTCCCCCTAATGTGATTGGACGGAGCAAGAGACTGGATCAATGGGTTACCATCAAGAACTGTCGACAGCTGGGATGATATGTCTAGAGTTTTTACTCAGCATTTCCGGGGAACCTACAAGCGCCCGAACAGCATCAACCAGCTAAACCGCTGCACCAAGTTTGAAGATGAACCATACGTGGATTTCATCTCAAGATGGACTGCAATGAAGAATAGTTGGTCTGGAGTAACCGACGTACCAGCAATGCATGCTTTCGTCAATGGTTTAAAACCCGGACTCGTACCGTTCATGACCGGTTCCAAAAAGCACAAAGATCTCAGATCTATGCTTACAAGCGCCAATGAGCATGCAGCGGCCGAAGATGATATCAGAGCGAGAGGCTGAAATATCGATACTTTGATCCAGGCCAAAAAGACCCCTCGCCCTGAGAAAAAAGGAACTCCTGATGCAACACAAAAACCCAAAGAAGTTAACATAGCCTTTGGAAGAGAAAATGGGAGCAGGTGGAAAGGACGAAGCATAGAACCGATAAACTACACCAAAGAAGAGTGGGACAAAATCAAGTCGGAAAACTGTGTCCACCACTCGCAATTTGGGAAACCCACTCATACTAACGCACAATGCCGGCTGAACAAGCATATGAAAGGAAGTGCAGGATCCGGAAGCAAAGGGAAGAATTCCAAGAGGAAAATCTCCAAGCAAAAGCCAGAAGCTGAAAAAGAAGACAGTGAATCGGATACTGACGAAAAAATCCAGGAACAACAGCGAAAAGGAGAGCCTAAGTTTCCGAGAGTTGACGGAGAATGCAACCTAACTTTCTTGGCAACTCCCTCAGCAAAGGTGGCAAAGAGAACACTACGAGAAGTAAACGCGGTTGTGCCTGCAACCCCGAAATTCTTGAAGTACTCAAATACACCAATCACCTGGGATCAGTCTGATCATCCCGGAAATATCCCAGAACCCGGCACGCAAGCTCTAGTTGTAAGCCCTATTGTTCAAAACACTAGGCTAAAAAGAGTGCTGATGGATGGAGGATCCAGCATCAACATAATGTAGCTGGATACACTGAAGCATCTGCGAATCTCCGAGACCCAGCTCAATCACAGCAACATACGTTTTCATGACATCGTCCCTGGCAGACAAGCACGATCCCTAGGAGAAATTTCCCTAGATGTAACATTTGGAGAAAAAGATCACTTCCGTCAGGAAAAAGTATCCTTCGAGGTTGTGCCGTTCGAAAGCGTGTATCACGCAATACTCGGACGTCCATCTTTCGCCAAATTTATGGCAAGGTCATGTTATATTTATAACAAGCTGAAGATGCCAGAGCCAAAAGAAGAAGTAATCACCATAACGGGAGACTTCAAATTGGCAAACGAGCTAGAAAAAGAAAACGCGCTTTGCGCAGAAAAAGTGATAGCAAAGGAAGAATTGAAGGAGCTGGCCAAAGAAGTATCGCCGACAGAAATGCCGGCAGGAAAAGAAAGTCTGAAGCCCGCAGATAGTTTCAAAGCTTCCGAGAATACAAGACAGGTAATCCTAGATCGTAAAGATCCGACAAAGTTTGTCGTAGTAGGAACTAGGATGACCGACAAATAGGAAAGCGAGCTCATCAAGTTCCTCCGTGAGAACTGGGACATGCCAGGCGTACCCAGGGAACTTGCTGAGCATCAACTTAAGGTGATTCCAAGATATAAACCCGTCAAACAAGGTCTCCGTCGATTTGACGGAAGAAGACGGAAGGCCATTGGCAAGGAGATTATCCAGCTTTTGGCAGCAGATTTTATCCGGGAAGTTATACATACTGAATGGTCTGCAAACCCAGTATTAGTCCCGAAGAAAGACAATAATGTCCTTAGGATGTGTATAGATTATACCGGCCTGAACAAATTGTGTCCAAAAGATAGATTTGCGTTACCGGGAATCGATTAAATAAAAGATGCCACTGCTGGCTCTGAGCTTTTATGCTTTTTGGATGCATATTCCGGGTATCATCGAATACGCACGAAGGAAGAAGATCAAATCAAAACTTCCTTCATTACCCCATATGGAACGTACTATTACATAACCATGCCGTTTCGCCTGAAGAACGTAGGTGCAACTTACCAGCGTTGCATGCAACGATGTTTGCATAGTCAAATTGGCAAAAATGTCCATGTTTACGTGGACGACATTGCCGTCGTTTCCAAGGAAAAGGACACACTCCTTGAAGATTTGCGAGAAACCTTCGAAAATTTGCGCACTTATAAGATGAAGTTGAATCCATTAAAGTGCGTATTCGGGGTTCCTTCAGGAAAGCTTCTGGGTTGTATCGTTTCTCATTGAGGAATAGAAGTAACCCGGAAAAGATCAAAGCAATCTAAAACATCTCTAAACCCACGTGCGTAAAAGATGTACAAAGATTGACCGGTTCTGCAGCAGCCGTTAGCAGGTATATTAGCCGGCTAGGGAACAAAGATCTTCCATTATACAAATTGTTGACGAAATCCAACAAGTTTGGCTGGACAGAAGAAGCAGATGCAGCATTAATCCAGTTGAAAGAAACTTTGATGAAAGCTTCGATTTTGGCATCCCCAAAAGACGAAGAACCCATGTTATTCTACCTCACGGCTACAAACCGGGTTATCAGTGCAATAATAGTTGTGGAAAGGCGGAAAGACGATCAAAGCATACCAGATCAACATCCGGTATATTATGTAAGTGAAGTTTTCTCCGAGTCTAAACAAAGGTACCCACACTATCAAAAACTGGCATATGGCGTGTTTCTCGCATCTTGGAAACTTCGTCATTACTTCCAAGGACATTCCATAACAGTGGTATGTAAAGCACCACTAGGGGATATAATAAACAATGCGGACGCAACTGGCCGAGTAGCCAAGTGGGGCATCGAGCTAGCAGCGTTCGACATTAAGTACCAACCCCGGACGGCAATAAAATCCCAGGTGTTGTCAGATTTTGTCGCCGATTGGACAGAAGCAATGGAAAACACACCAATGCCAGAGTCAGAATACTGGATCATGCACTTTGACGGATCCAAGATGAAAGAAGGCGCGGGAGCTGGGGTAGTCCTAAAATCCCCTAAAGGAGACACAATGGAGTATGTATTACAAATACACTTCAACGCCAGTAATAACGTGGCAGAATATGAAGCTCTGCTTCATGGCTTGCATATTGAAAAAGAAATAGGTGTTAAACGCATCTTATGCTACGGTGACTCAGATTTGGTACAGCACCAGCTCAACCAAACTTGGGACGCCAAAAGTCCCATCATGGCCGAATATCGGAGAACGGTGGACGAGTTTGCAATCTGTTTCCTATGATTTGAAGTGCTTCACGTCAAAAGGGAAGAAACTGGAACGCGGACGCATTAGCCCGCATGGGATTAGAAAGGGTGAAAATCCTACGACCAGGTGTGTTTGTCCAGCATTTGTACGAACCATCCATAAAAGGTGGAGATGTCGACTATCCTCTGGTGTCTGAGTCAATCGAAATCATGCTCGTTAACCCGGAATGGACAATTCCATATTTAAACTTCTTAGTTGATTAGAAGTACCCAGATGGAGCAGAAGAAGTCTTGTAAAGACAAATACAGCGTTGATGCAAAGGATACACGGTAATCAACGATTGCCTGTATAAACGCAGTACTACCGGAATTTTCTGCGATGTATTTCACCAGAAGAAGGATGAGAAATCCTGCAAGAAATACATGCTGGAGATTGCGGACATCATGCTCAGTCAAAAAGCATAGTCAAAAAAGCATTACGTGCAGATTTTCTGGCTAACAGCCAAGACAGATGACGAGCACATAGCGAATACATGTGTTGGATGTCAGTATTACGCCAAGCAGACAAATATGCCAGATCAAGCACTCAAAACTATCCCCATTACATGGCCGTTTGCGGTCTGGGGGCTAGATATGATGGGAACATTCAATACTGCAAGAGGCGGACTCACACATCTGCTCGTTGAAGTGGATAAATATACCAAGTGGGTGGAGGCTAAACCCATAAAAAAACTTGACGGTGTAACTGCGAGAAATTTCATCATTGACGTAGTCATGAGATATGGCGTTCCACACAGCATAATAACTGACAACGGGACAAATTTCTCTATTGGAGAGTTGGCAAAATATTGCCGACAAATGGGAATTCTCCTAGATCTTGCATCTGTGGCGCACCCGCAATCCTGGACAGGTTGAAAGAATGAATAGCTCAATCCTGCAAGGAATACGCCCAAGACTCGAATCTCCTCTTCATAGAGCAGCTGGAGTATGGTGGAAGAATTACCCTCTGTGCTTTGGAGCATTCGAACAACGCCAAATAGGTCAACATGGCAAACCTCGTTTTTCCTAGTTTATGGGGCAGAAGTAATTCTTCCAACGGACATGATCCATGACAGCCCAAGAGTGCAGGATTTCGATGCCGAAAGCGCACGACAGGATGCCGTCGATCTCTTAGAAGAAGTACGAGAGCTTGTGCTTCAAAGATCCTCCATTTATCAGAAAGGTTTATGACGTTATCATAGTCATAAAATTAGGCATCGTTCTTTTAAAGAAGGTGACCTAGTGCTAAGATTGGTACAGCAAAGAAAGCACAAATTGGTCCCAATTTGGGAAGGACCGTTCGTCATTAGCAGAGCTATGAAAAATGGATCATACTATCTTGTAGACATTCGAGACACGGAAGATCATCCCGAGAAGCCGAATCGCAAAAGAAAGAGAAAGATAGATGATGAACTAGGAGAGACAAAGAGGCCCTGGAGTATCCAGCAGTTACGTCTCTTCTATACTTAGTTCAATTTCTGTGTAAACATCTTTTAGATCATGAAATAAAGTTGTCGGAATCCATACTTCTATGTTTTTACATGTTCATTATAGTATAAAGCATATTTCCGCCTTATCTATTTCCCAATGATCTTTCAAAATACTCAATGTTAACCCGAATTGTGCCTGCGTGCTCGTCGTTAAAAAACTGAATGATTTTCAGCCTAACAAAGGCTCAAGGAAACCCAGATTGTGCCTGCGTGCCTGAGTTTCATGAAAAAATTCCTTACTGTTCTCTAAATATTATCTGATTGTTTTTGTGCTGGGTCACTGGAGCTAGTAAGAAAAAATTCCTTTAGCATGATCCATGTTTTTGAGTTTTAGACTGATCGGTCATACCCAGTCACTCGGCGTGAAGATTAAACCGCTATCGAGCCATTTCAAACACTAAGGACAATTAAAGCATAGAAAACCAGAGAATTTAGAAGATAAAGGGATAATAACTCCAAAAACTTGCAAAATAGTTAGATAACATTAACTTCAAATGGCTGAGTACTTGTTCATTCAAAAGAATAGAAGCATTACAATAATGTTTACAACATAAGTTAGGTAATGCTCCTATTTTCTATCTACTCAGGACCCGGAGTTCTCCTTCAAGCATCCGAGTCATCTTCGCTGGAGGGTTCTTCGGGAGTTTTCGAGATTGCCTCCTCCAGGTAGAAGATCGAGACATTGACCATGGAAGCAATCTTGGTTGCGTGACCTTTGATCTGGTCAAAGATGTTGGTCCGATGGGCTTCTGTATACCCTTGCGGGATGCCGAATGCCACGCACCAAGATTTGGCAGAGGGGTAGTGCATGCGCATGAGCCCTAAAGCCATGCGCGCACCACCACGTGCCGCGGAGCGCAAGGTGGATTCCTTGGACTCCGCCACATCGACGATAGCTCCCGGAAGTTTCTCAACTTCCGAGAACTCCCCAATCCTTGCGGGAGAGAATTTGTTGACGAGCAACATCCCCACAGCCTTGAGCGCGGTGAAGACCTTCCCGAAGACTCAGATCTTTTCAATCCGAGTAAGAGCTGGGTTGTCTCCTGTTTTTCAGAAAAATAACCAAAGGGTTATGAAGAAAGCAGGGAAAGATTGTGAAACGTTGAAAATCTAGAATACTTACCGAGGATCTTATCCATCTCGGAGTCCTCCTCCAGGCGCAGGGTCAAGGCATTCTCCAGGTCTCGCATAGTTGCTTTGTCCTTCTCAGCTTGGTTGGAGGCATTAAATTGAGCAATGCCAACTGCCAGCTGGCTGGCCTCCAGTTCTTTCTGAACCCTCATAAGTTCCTTATGAAGGTCCAGATTCTCTCGGCGGAGGTTCTCGGCATTGCCGGCATCTTCAGCAATTTGCTTGGCTTTCGCCAAAGCAGCTGAAAAGCAAGTAAAAATACCGAGTTAGAAAACTCGGAAAAGTACTTAGAAAAAATCCATAAGATTGAAACCACGGAGAAATCAAATACCTGTTGTTTCCTCCAGCTGATGCTGAGATGATGCCAGCTCCGCTTCCTTAACGTCAAGAATAGAGAGAAGGTTTCTAACCTCCTTATTCTTGATGGTAAGTTTGCCAAAAACTTCCAGGTTTATACTTTCAGCGGTTTGATGAAACACGGAAATGAAACAAAAGGCTGAAGTTAGCAGCAAAGCATAATAAGGATGAAAGCATTAAGTTAAAAGCATGCATTTGACTTATTGCTTGGGGGCGAGAGATATTACCTGGCTCATCCGCTGTAAACCTGAGAAGTTATCATTGAATTCTTTCGCGTATTCAGCAAAATGAATTCCAACATGGTGCATGCCGTCTTGAATGACCTGGCGAGGTGAAAACACGAAGTTATTTCGGACAATTAGTCCGCCTTGCGGCCAAGGACGGATCAGGGGAGCGGGAGCAAAGAACTTCTTAGCGTCCAGACGAATGTATCCGAGATCATCAAAGGTTTCCTCCTTTACCTTGAAATCCTTGTCAAAAGTAGGAATGGGATCCTCCTCGGATGTCCTAGAAGGGCCGCCCATCTCCGACTCCTCCCTTTCCCTCGCATCCACATTGGATGCAATAGGCTGGCTGGTCGGCAAAGGTTTGTTCCTCCGGTTTCGCGGACTTATCCTCCCTACCAAGAGTAACTGGAGTAGGAGGAGCTGCAGCTGAAGATGGCGCTCCCTTGCCAACAGTGGCTTTGTGCTTCTTCAGTTTCTTTGATTTCAAAGAAGCTGGAACAAGGCTAAAAGGGGGAAAGGATAAAGGAAAAATCCGAGAAGTAAATACCTCGAGGAATCAAGGCAGCTTGCAAAATAAAAATCAGGCAAAAGTATTAAATCCCAGAAGAATACCTGGATGTGGCGATAGGAATTCCGTCGAGATTTATTACTTCCTCCGTAATTACTTGTCTCTTGCGCTTCCGGCCGCCATAAAAGTTGGCATGCAGTTCGTCGAGTTCGGCGTCGGAAGCAAGGTCTTTTTCCGTAAGAGCATCAAACTATGGAAATGGCAAAAGATCCGATTAAGTTAAGGAAATCCGGGAAAGACAAATCCGAGAAAATACCCACCAAAGAAAGATAATACCTTGGGAACCGGATTTTCCTCATGGTACATTCCCAAGCTTTCCTCGTACTGATCGCAAGTAGAAACCAATTGGTTGACCCGCTTCTTGAAATCCCTCTTTGAAAAGGCCTTATCCGTCCCTCTCATTTCGTCTTCCGGACCTTCGTATTCCCAAAGAAGCCGGGATCGAAGAGCAAGAGGCTGTGAGGAAGTAAGTTTGGCGATGCGCCGTTTGATCTTTAGCAAATCATCCGGCAATGTTTGTACTGCTTCGACGGCCCAACTGTCTTGAGGGATAGCAGCGGAATTGAAGAATGGAGGAACCCCGTTTTCTTTTCCGGGAAAGGGGATGTCTTGGTGATAAAAGGAAGAACCCGTCCAAAACTTGACGGATTCTGATGTTTTTAATCTGGGTACCAGTCTTCCTTAAATCTCCGCAGAGTGAAAGAAATAGTCCCACAGGTTGGAAGAACGCCCGCTGTAGGGTTTCGCTTCACTTCGAAGCAGTATTACCAGAAGTCTAATCTAGGTGCTATTCCTAAATACCCCTCGAAAAGGGCTTGGAAGCCGGCAAGATATAGAATGGAGTTTGGTGGAAGATTGTGGGGCTGAATACCGTAGTGGTCAAGAATTTCGAGAAAAAAGGCCGAAGGTGGGAGTCCCATACCTCGTAGGATGTGGGACGTGAGCAAAACCCGTTCCCCGTCATTGGGCGACGGCTCGGACTCATCTTCCGGGCTCCGCCATTTGCCCTTCACCAGCAACCCCTCCTTCTCCATTGTCGGAAGAAGGGAGGGAGGAATGCTGCTCTGGCTCCAGTTGCCGGCATTTTCCCCTTCGTCTTCCGCCCCGGCGGCGGCGGACGCAGCGGCAGACGCGGCCGCGAGCTCCTCTCCGACGAGAAGTATCTTCTCCTCCGCTGTCTCGGGCGCGAACGACGGAGACGGCGCGGAGGAGGACGCGGCCAGCTTCATGGCAGCGAGAGGCGGATCCTCGCTGGCCTGGCCGCTGGTGGTTTTCTCCGGCTCGTCGCCGGTGGCGTGGAGTGGCGAATCCACCATGGGGTCCATGGTGTTGAAGATGTCGTCTATCTCCTCCGTAGTGGAGCGAGCCGGGGAAGCGTTCGGAGATTCCATTCATGGGCGGCGCGAGGAAGAATCCGTGCACTCCGGCGAGGTTGCGAGCGCGCGTTTAGGTCTTGCTCTGCTCACAGTGCTTGTGGCGATGAGAACTGGGAAGCGGAAGGTTTGCCGGAGGGGATGGAGACGGCTATTTATAGCCGGAAATCTGTCGCGGTACGTGCTAACGACTCTTTTGACCGTTGGATGATCAACGTGTGTCACTTGCCGGAAATTCCGGGAAATTAAACGACGGGTGATTATTGCTATCTCCTCGTTTCAAGCGAGAATCTGTCAGAGATACGTTTCAGGGTTTCTCGCTCGAAACCCAAACGTCCCTGACGTCAGCATGATTGAAGCGCTGACGTAGGAAGTTCCTTCTCCAGGAAGGCTTGTGGAGGAGAAGCCGAATTTTCCGAAATCCGAGTTTTGCGTTACTGCATTGCTTGAAGAAGAAGAAGAATCAAGACAAAAAGCCAGTATTTCTCAAAAAGAATGCAAATTTGACGAAAGACGGCAAATCAAAGTCTTGCTCCTTATTGGGGGCTACTGTCGGATATATACCCATTAGGGGTATATCAGATGGTGGTCTAAAGTGCCGGATTACCAGGGTGGCCTAAATGCTAATGGGCTACGTTCCATTGGCGGCCCAGTAAGCTGATGCACGGAAGCCGGATTCTAGACGAACCCGGATCACGGCCCACGTGATACGGCTTGGAGTAGAAGGCGGATTCCTTACTTTCCAAGTTAGCACATACCGTAGTCTTCTAGGTTTCATTTTCTTTAGGCCCTAACCCGGCTATTATATAAAGCCGGACGGGAGATAAGAAAGATAGACAAGAAGCTAGAGGAACGCCGCGTTACTGCGTCGTATCGAACCTGGGTAAAACCGGTGTCATTGTTCATCATACGATCACGTCCCCCCACCTCTCTATCGGTAGTCCCATGGCACCCCCGTCTATGAAATCTACTACGATCTCTCGACAGCGCCTGCTCCCGCTCCCGTCCCTCTCGCCATCGTGAAGGAGGAGCCAGAGGAAGCCGCGTTCCCGGCGGACTTGCATCCAGACCCTCGTCATCAGGGAAGGGCGGGCTCCTCCATAGGCGCCGAGAGACATCATCCTCCTCTCAGACAGCGACGACGACGTCTGCCCCCCACCGCCAATGTACCTAGGCGACCCAAGGCAGGACAGCAGCAGCGCCGCCCCGATGGCGGACTCGCCGAGCGACTCCGATGATGACGACGGCGGCGACTACACCATGATGTACAAGGCACTAGGCATGTAGTAGCCTTTTTTATTTTAAATCCTATGTAAAAATCGCCTATATTCGGCCATTTCAATGAAATCTAGTTGTTTGCTAAATTTTCGCACAATTTTTGTCAAGTTTCGCCTACTTGGGCAGCGGCGCTGTGAGGCAAAGGAAGCAGACGTGGCGGCGTGGGCCAGTTTTTGGCCGTTTTGTGTCGATGACAAGACGGGCCCGCGGCGTGAAACGAGTCGTCCGGTGCCTCCATAAGAGCCCCTGGGAAGCGGGGTTGGGATGGGTTTGCCGGATGGGAACAAGGGGGCGTCCGGACGGGAAGGCGCTTTGGGCGGCCTTTGGGGGGGGGGCGCGACTGGAGATGCTCTAAAGGGTCGAGGAAGGAGATCCTCTGACATAGCCACTTTCTCTGACTTTGGGTCACTTGCATGTGGGTCCCGCATATCATGGACCCCACGTGTCAGTGACTGAAAGTTAGGGAAAGTCAGTGTGGGCTAAGTTAGAAGATCCGGCTCCGGGTCAAGGTGGGGGTAGCGCGCTAGGAATTTGGAAAGGGCCGGCCAAATTTTTTTTTAGAAACAAGGTATAAACGCATGCGCTCACATACACGCGCATACACTCACTCCTATAAACACACACACACCCTACCCATATGAGCATCTCTGAGAGACTGAGCCGGTGGGTCTTGAGATTGACGAAGTCACCACAGGCGTCTCGTTGTCGACGGGAACGTCGCCTCCCACTGAAGGAATATTCCGCCTAAATGCGACACACATGTGTCAAACCTGGGGTTTGAACTGTGTTGGACTGGGGGTACAACCACCCTCCGAACCATCAAACCACGGGATTTCTCTTAATAAAGATAAGATATATTAATACCCCCATATATCACAATTAAATCTAGCATTACGGATGCACATAGGAAAAAAAAGGCTAAAAAAAAACACACTACAAACATACAGTATAATCCTTGCAGCAGCAGGCCAGCACCAGGATCACCACCGACACAACACCTGAAGTCTGATTTCTCTAAAAGCGACGCCTACAAAAAGGAAAAGGACGGTGCACAAGCGTCGTCGTTGTCTCATTGTAGATATTAGATTTTCCTTTGAAGAATTTATCCTCTCTCAAACAATGTCTTCAATAAGGCCACCACCAGGCACAACCAATTAAGATCAGACCTTGGATTTTCACAAAGTAAGACTTAGAAGTTCAATTTGTCCTATCGCCCCCCCACCTGCATATGGTTGCTTCGAAACCCGAAACTCCGAGCAAGTTCCTCATATGCCACAAAGGATTCAATCACCATTACTAGTCCCCCGATCTCGGCTTTCAAGACATTCTCCGCCTCTGACTTCATCATAGAACTAAACATACCCATGATGGCAACAAACAAACAGATATTCGTGTTGCTCCCTAATTAACACAGAACCATTGGGCATGACCGAATTTCACTCGATCCATCAATCTCCAGGCATAAAGCGCCCACGGGAATTCGCCGACGGAGCCTTGTGGAACCCATCACTCTGGCCAGATCAAGGAGGACACGAGTGACACGAGTGAGGCAGATCTTCGTCTTGTCGCAAGAGGAACTCTAGGACCGCCACCTATCATTATTCCGATCAAGGTCACAACAACACCCATGCCATGGAGTCCATGCAAGCCGGCCATATGATGCAACGCTCCCCTCCCACCCCGAACGTCGAAGGAAACGGCCATCCTCCACGCTCCACCAGACTCGATCAGGACCTCCACTTCGGGGTTGCGTATACGGGAATTTCAAATTTTCGCCATGCATGTTACACAACTTCCAAGATCTATCTATGAAGATACAAGTGACTAATAATTCTAAGATATAGTTCTTGAGATCGTGTACCAGACACCGTAGAAGTGGAAGAGGTGTTGGTAACGATGTCGATGAAGCCTGTTGAACATCCTCACTCATAAGTCTGTGCGCGAAAATGTTGCTGACTCCCCGTATCCATCACCTTGATCAGCAGACTGAGGGTCTCACGTGTTATCCCTTTGAGAGTATGCACAAATATGTTGTTGTACGTACCAGAATTTAAAAATTTCCAACCTATGTAGCACACAGGATCTACTATTGAGGTACGGGCCAAGTTAATCTGAGTCGTTACCGACATGAAACACAGAACGAGTGTGGATGACGATGTCGGTGATGGATGATGAAAAGTCTCGCAGCTAAGACTAGTGTTGGGATTGTTGTCGATTCCTCGTATCCCACCTTCTTCATTAGCATACTGAGGGTATCACGTGTTACCCCTCTGAGAGCTCGCACACATACGCCCGTCAAAATCCTGCAGCTTTTCGCCCTCCAGGAGTAGGCGCCGCATGTTCACAATTAAGGTGGAGAAATCCCAACACATGGGAAAGAGAGGGGGGGAGATTAGAGCTAGGTCTAGTCGAGAGATGATCATCATCTCCCAATTAGAAGAAGCCCTAAACCAATTAGAGAGTCTCTAATCAGAAGGGTTAATCCCATTACAGTTGTTCTAATTAGAGGTTTTAATCCAATTAGAGAGGTTCTAATTAGAGGCTAAATTCAATTAGACGGTCTCTAATTGGATCTCTAATTTGGAGACAGAGGGAGAGATAGAGAGGGAGAAAATCCAGAAAGTCAATTGTATCTCCAAACAATAAGGGATGGGGTGGTATTACATAGTGGGACACATGGGGAAACTTTCCTTGGGGGGAGGTTGGTTTTCCCTCTCCCTCCCTTGGATGCACCTTGTCCCCTAGGTGGAATCAGATTGGACTCTTAGATAGAGTCCAACTCCCCACGTCCTGCCATTTTCCTTTTTCCACTTTTCCACTTCATTTATTCAACAAAAAAATCAGGGAGAAATCCCAGGGAATGGTGGTGCACATTGTGAGATCATGGGCTCCACCTGGCAGCCCCAAAAATTGAGTTTGCCCATTGGAGGAAATATGTCCCACTCTGGCACTCCCCCGCCCCCCTTATGGAAAGTTCTCTGAAAATCTTCCGGAAACATATAATCCCTACATCTAAAATCATTAAATCTATCTAACTATGTTATAAATATATTATAACATCTCCTGGACATCTAATGCCCCTCTGCACTTGCTCTGTAATGCATGCAAATTATTTCTCTCTCGTAATAACTTCTCTGATTGACACCGGACTTGTTTATGTGATATCGTAATAACATCGACCATTACTTATCGATGTTAGAAACACATTTCCAACATCCCGGGACATCCCATGGCATCTGTAATCTCTCTTGATTATTAATCGTATCTTGTCAGAATTACCCGAATGATACCCTACTCTTTGCCGTAAGAACCAATGCAAACAACATACTTTCACGCATTGAGTGTGTGACCCCTACATGTTGATTAGAAAACATATTTCCCAATCAATAATCAACACTGGGACCATGGACGTCCATATTGACTCCTACAAGTTATACGAAGAAATTTGCTAAAACTGTTGCTTATTAAGTAAGCTCTTATTACTTCACGATACCAATCAATACCCCGAGACGAGATGAACGATAAGACCGTGATCAAACTCTTTAATCAGCATATCACATTATTCTCGATGTCTGGTATGATTCCTTTTACTCGTTACCGTGCCATAGTATCCACATGATTAGTGTCATGTCTTTGTCTATGCAGACTTACTTACCAATACTATTTCACCGAGTGGATCTTGGTTGTATCTCTCTATTATTTAGATGATTAATTCATAATATTGAACTATCACGATGATAAGAACACTTTCGAGGCCCTCTAGTGTAATCCTTTTCGATCACCGAGTTTACGGTGCGATACTTGACTATACCAAAATGATATTTACAATGAACATCATCGTATATTCTCATCATCTAAGTAAGCAAAAAAAAATAACCATCTTGTGACGATACTATTTAGAAAATCTAATCTCATAGCATATCAACTACTTGGCTCTACCTAGCCACAATGTTGAAACAACAATGTGCTCCCATTAACATTGACATAAGAAATGTCCATGACCAGGAAAATATGGTAATCTAATATTAACGAGTTTGTCTGTGAGACATGACAAAGGGTTATAACGGGGTGTTTATGTTTCTACACGTGCGTACGAGTTTTCCTCTGAATCTCATATTCAGTGACTATGACAGTTATAGCATAAAAATATAATAAATTAATCATGAAACTGATGTATCTTATTGTCTCTTGGGCATACATCCAACAGTCTCCCAATTGCACAAGAAACAATAATCTATTTGCTTAGCTCAGCACCCAGTGGCATTACAGTGTTGATTGTGGTGTAGACTCCGTCCTTGGATGTGAAACTTTATGTTCATGTAATTTCATATCTTGGAGAATCACTTATCTCATTGATCACAAATGATACTTGCGGTTTTAAATGTTTGGTGCTTTAACTAAGTAGACAGTATCTTGTTCACAACATTGTTGTTTCTTTTGTAAAGTACAATATCCAATTTGGTGAAGAAATTAGATCAAAACATTTAATCTTTACACTTCCAAAGTGTATCACATCTTACCGCTATTGTTATAGATTCTATCATAGTGTTAAACTTTGGATTTACACTCCAAGTTTAATCATGGAATTTCGTCCATCCCACTATGCCACCATACTAACACTAGGTTGATTTACTTGGTGACAATGCAACAAACTCTTTATTAGTGCAACACTGTACACCAACTTGTTTCTGCATTTATCACAATTGTGAAGTGTACCTTATATTCCTAATAAGGTTATCTTCTCCTTGATCATCAACGTGATCATATTTATGTTCATAACACTTAGAATATAACTCATATTTGGTTACTATACATATTATGGCGTACATGATTGATCATTCATACGTATCGCTTATCATATGTCTCTTTTTCTGTTCACTGTGAATAGACATGCTTTATATAAATATTAGATTTCAAAAGAAATATTTCCCTTGGTTTGCACCAAGATGCTAATTATTGTTTCCAACAATTTAGCTCCATGATCTTAACACATTATATCTTAGACATAGACAAGTAATGGAAAACAAGAACCGTACTCTGTCACATGTAGGCAAGTTCTATCGTGAACTTTCTTCTCAAACGTTATTACTTACCCACTTCCAAAGTGGCAATACTTATATTGAATTTCCTTTAATCTTTTCATTGAAATATATGTTCAGCAAAACCTTAAACTATATCAATAATATTTCCAATTGACGATACATTGATTACATAAAGTTTTATAAATAATATTTATCGCTCCAACTGACTTCTTGAGTCCTCAAGTCTCTTCACCATCCTTGAAGATGTCAAACAATTTGATCATTCATCTAGGTGAAGATCCCAACTCCTTAATTATTTCTTTAGTTCCATGAATGGATAACTTAAAGTCACATTCCCTTCTAGCATATTCTTGATTGAATGTTCACTTGGAATATCTTGTAAACAAGTTATGCAGCACTTGCTAGAATAACCCAGTGCAAACATAAAACCATGTTATGGGAGATTTTAAATATCATCGTAGTCATTTCCTTAAACTTGTGAACCAAGTCAAGTCTCCATGGATGTTTCCATCCATTTTTGTGTACGGATCCATTAGCTAATGTTTAGGCTTAATGCCCTTTCAAAGAGTATAAGAACTCAATACCAAATTCCAAACTTGACTTTCATTTATGGACTCTATTCAGATTTTATGGCGTCTAGATATATCTTTGGAGTTAGGGTCCATCATGTTTATGGCGTCTAGACTACTTGGTTCAGTCACTAAGTTCGATCAAAGTTTTACATCACATGTAAGAACTTCTGTATAATTCATGATGACAATTACTAAAATTAATTTTGGTTCTGCGCCACTCTCTCATGATTACGAAGATCTAATCTTGTCAAACTGTACTATCCTCCCACTGACTTTCTGAAGAAGTAATTTCTTCAGAATACCCCTAACAAAAAGTTTTGTCCGTGATAATTGGAAGAATTCCATGTTCTTGGGATAACCATAGAAGCAAACATTCATTTTTCGATTTCTTGTAAATACTTGACATCACAAATGAAATTAAGATGGCTTTATTTTCAGTGTAAAGCATTAGTCTCTAAAGCATGACTAATGAACGTTGTAATGGGATTTTAAAATGCTTAATCCATCCTACCAATCAAGGTTGGATTGTGTCACTTGGACACTCCATAAACTCATGGTGTTCCTAGTGACCAAAGTTGTAGAATAATTCTTCAACTTCACGGATGCTCGCTAAACCTTGTAACTCAATACCATGACAAGGGAAGAAATATATCTTGTTACAAAAATGATTGTTGCTAATCATTTACCTTTTAGTGTTTTAATATTATTGATGTTTACTTGCAGGGATTCTTTGTATTCTATCCATATGGTCATAATTCAAACTTATGTCCCCAGTGAGGCAAAAAGCGTCAATGCTCACAATAAATCCCTAAGGAAAATATAGTGAATGTAGTAATCTTATTACATCGCTTATTACTCTTTTTCCTTTAATAGTTCATTTTGGTCCATAGTAAATCTTGTATCATGTTTCACATAAGAGCAATTGATCTGGTATTCCTGTGATTAAATCATTCTACCCAAGAACCACACTTACTAGCAATTTTGAGCATCAATAACTTATACCCGAGCTGGTTATACTAGAATTTATTTTCATGCCATAAAATTGTAGTTGTTCCTATTTTGGTGTTTGCTCTCTAGGAGGGGAAACATTCAAAATTAAGAATGACACCAGTTGTACTAGGATAATTTTTCACTGTGTCAATCATGACACTCTTGTCTTCTTAAGTTGACTCCTTTACTTATCATTAACTTAAGATAAGTTTACTCCCAGATTCCAAAGTGTGATGAATAAACTCATCCATAGTATTTCTTTTCCCTTATTCATTAATAATGACAAAGCTCCTAGAGCCTTTACCAGAAAAGAAAACAAGATTAATACTAGTGCCCAATTTCTTGGGATACTGAGACATCCACTGTCTCGAATACTCATATGTACCAAGCTTAGTACACATACATTTTTTTCACCAAGTTTAATCTTTGTTTCTCTTGCATACAAACTAGTTTTTGAGATATTTCATATCTTGTTTGTATCTGAAATTACATTTTTAAAACCTTGCTATTAATAGACATATATATATCTCGATTCCATGCATGTGTATAATACTATAAGCACCCGTCCTTATGTCAACTAGGATATCTTTATGGAGACAATCCTAATAGGAATCAATGCTCTCGGAATACATCCATACATGTCATGAATCTCATCCATTGACATCGTTGAGTAGTTCTACCGAAATATTGCAATAGGACTTTATTTTGACATTTTGAGGGCAATCCTAAAATTATGAAACAAGTTAGTAAAGTTATTATGAACTAGATATATATTTCAATCAACTTAACTAAATGTATAGGTGGGAAATAGATGCCAACTCTATAACAATATACAAAAATTACACTAGGTGTTATCATTATTAATTTCACTTCGGTTAAAACCAATATGTCGGATATATACTGAATAGGGGTATATCGGATGGTAGTCTAAAGTGCCGGATTACCCGGGTGGCCCAAGTGGTAATGGCACTACGGTCCATTGGGCGGCCCAGTAAGCTGACGCACAGAAGCCGGATTCTAGAAGAACCCGGATCATGGCCCACGTGATCTGGCTTGGAGTAGAAGGCGGATTCCTTACTTTCCAAGTTAATAGTTACCGTAGTCTTCTAGGTTTCTTACTCTGTATGTCCTAACCCGGCTATTATATAAAGCCGGACGGGAGATATGATAGATAGACAAGAAGCTACTAGCTAACTCGCCGAGAGGTTGATCCTCGACGAATAGCCAACAGAACCTCACGTTGTACTTTGTATACACAAGCTTTAGACATGAATAGTGAGATTGCAGGAGTAGGAACGCCGTATTACTACGACGTACCGAACCTGGGTAAACCTCTGTCTTTGTCCTAGCGCAACCACGTCCCCCCACGTCTCTACCCGTAGTCTCATGGCACCCCCATCTATGAAATCTACTACGATGTCTCGACAGTTGGCGCCCACCGTGGGGCCAGCGACATCAGGCGTTAAGTTTCGATCTGGGATACTCTGCGGCATCGGCAGTTCCATAACTGTCGGAAGCCTGGAGTTCGACGACGATGTTGGACGCTTCCTCGACAATGGATCTTACATACCGGCGCAAAATCATCTGGTAAGTGCATGCGTGTTACCGATTGGATCTGCAAATATCTTTATCGGACTAACTGCAGAGGCCATGTGGTTTTGCGGTGGAAGCAAATTTTTCCCACCCGCCCTATACCCAGTGGAAGATGACTACGATACCGGGTTTTGCTCAGATCGCTGACAAAAAAGTGATTCACACTTTATCGGTATGGTGCAATCTGAGGTCGCCGAAAACACGGATGAAAGCAATCACGTGCAAGAGGCAGAAAACAGCAAACCCACTACAGAGGTGGAGGATCCGACATCCGCCAATATAGCGATGAACTCGAAGGCTGACTCTGTGCTAGCCGCCATTGAGGCGAGATTAGAGTCAGAAACCGGATCAGATGACTTTGATTCCGAAGACGAAGACGAGGACACCTTCGAAAGAAAGGTTAAATCTCTTCAAGATGGATTCCATGAAGTACTAATGGCAAAACCGGCTGAAAACACGGATGCCGGCAGTCAGGGAAGCCCTAGAACCCCTCCGCCAGAGGAAGAGAGAGAAGACGGAGAAACTTCTCCAATATTCCCCAACGTCAAAGAATTGACAGAGGACGAACCTATCAAAAAACCTCCCTCTTCCAAGAAAAAGCACAAAGCTGCTAAAAAACTCCAATACAAACTCCGGAAGAAAAAATCGGCTGATCCAGCCGATGAAAGCCCGGAAGTAGGAGATGCAAGCGGAATAAAACCTGCGGAGAAGAAAACCAAAGAAATCCTTGTTCTGCCGATGACAAAGCAAGAAGAACAGGAATTGCTACAAACACTAGTGGGATTGCATGAGCCCCCTGAAGTGCTAGAAGCCAGGAGACAAGCTCTCCAAAGGCAATAGCAACATTTATTCAAAACTCGTGAACACCTCCAAAAAACACAGGATGACATCAAGCTCATGAAGGAAGAAATCGAGGAGTACGAGAAAAAGAATAGATCTGCCATTAAACCTACAAGGTTACCCGGAATCGTAAGACCGGAAGTACTGCCGCCAATAGAAAGGTTTCACAACCCATCTTGGCAAAAGCAGGTAAACGACAAAGATGCCAGAGGCGAACCAATATACAAAACCACAGTAGAAAATGCGGAAGCAGCGTTCGCCATCCTCAACAACGATATGTACTCCAACGGTGAAAAACTTCAAGGGGTGTATGCCTTCCTAGGAAAAGCATTGCAACAGCAACAGCAGGGTCAAGAGCGATCAGGGAAGTTGCATGACGACTCCGCCCTATGCAAAACATCTACTTGCGCCGCTGGAGCACCTGGACCGGAAGAACTTGGAGATTCAAACAACTCAAAAGAGAAGAAAACGAATCCGAGAAAAGACAAGAAAAATCCCGATAATAAGGATGAAGCGTCTAGAACCGGATCCCATCTCCCGAAAGGTGGACTTAGCCCCCACGATCGGGAAGAAAAACACCGGAATGACGGCAAAGCAATGCCACCTCCGAGACACCCAGCTGAAAAAGCTGGAAGACAGGTATACCTCACTGGCGTGAGAGATCTCGGACACCCCCCAGGGATAAGGAAAGACACAGGAGTAGAACTCCACCTCATCCAAAGGGGCGTGATATCGGAAGAAACAGAGATGATCCCGGAAAAGCGCGTCCGCGCAGCAATGGAAAAGAAAGGAGTAGATCCCCTTCTATCCATTCAGCCGGCAGGTACTCCGCACACATGGATAGGGCGGAAAGAGATGATCTATACTTCGGACCTAAGTGCTTCACAGATAGGATCGGAAGGATAACCCTGCATTCTGGCTTTGCCAAAGTTGGTCCAACGTACCAATAATACACCGGTAGTACAAACGCGGATACCTGGCTCTCAGACTATTATACAGCCGTCCAGATTAACAATGGGACAGACCTGGAAGCTGTAAAGTTTCTTCCCCTAATGTTACTGGATGGAGCCAGAGATTGGATTAACGGATTACCTTCCAGAATTGTCGACAGCTGGGATGATATGGCTCGAGTATTTACTCAGCATTTCCGGGGAACCTACAAACGCCCGAATAGCATCAACCAGCTAAACCGTTGCACCCAATTCGAGGACGAACCATACGTGGATTTCATCTCAAGATGGACTGCAATGAAGAATAGCTGCTCCGGAGTATCTGACGTACAAGCAATGCATTCTTTCGTCAATGGCCTAAAACCCGGCTTGTACCGTTCATGGTTGGTTCCAAACAGCACAAAGATCTCGGATCTATGCTTACAACCGCCAATGAACACGCTGCAGCCGAAGACGACATCAGAGCTAGAGGGGGCAATATCGATACACTGATACAGGCCAAAAAGAATCCTCGCCCTGAGAAAAAAGGAACTCCAGACGCAACACAAAATCCCAAAGAAGTTAATATAGCCTTTGGAAGTGAAAAAGGGAATAGGTGGAAAGGACGCAGTTCAGAACCAATCAATTACACCAAGGAAGAATGGGAAAAGATTATGTCGGAACCCTGCGTCCACCATTTGCAATTCGGGAAGCCCACCCACACTAACGCACAATGCCGGCTGAACAAGCATATGAAAAGCAGTGCAGGATCCGGAAACAAGGGGAAGAATTCCAAAAGGAAGGTTTCCAAGCAAAAGCCAGAAGCTGAGAAAGAAGACAGTGAATCGGACACTGACGAAAAAAATCCAGGAACAGCAGCGAAAAGGCGAGCCCAAGTTTCCGAGAGTTGATGGAGAGTGTGCCCTAACTTTCCTGGCAACTCCATCAGCAAAGGTGGCAAAAAGAACGCTTCGAGAAATAAACGCGGTTGTTCCGGCAACCCCGAAATTCTTGAAGTATTCAAACACACCAATCACCTGGGATCAGTCTGATCATCCCGGGAATATCCCTGAACCCGGCACACAAGCTGTTATAGTAAGCCCTATTGTCCAGAACACTAGGCTAAAAAGAGTGCTGATGGATGGAGGATCCAGCATTAACATAATGTACCTGGATACACTGAGGCATCTGAAAATCTGCGAGACCCAACTCAACCACAGCAACATACGTTTTCACAGCATTGTTCGTGGTAGACAAGCACGATCCCTAGGAGAAATTTCCCTAGGTGTCACTTTCGGAGAAAAAGATCACTTCCGTCAGGAAAAAGTATCCTTCAAAGTAGTGCCGTTCGAAAGCGTGTATCACACGATACTCGGACGTCCAGCTTTCGCCAAATTCATGGCAAGATCATGGTATATCTATAACAAGCTGAAGATGCCAGGGACAAAAGGAGGAGTAATCACCATATCGGGAGACTTCAAGTTGGCAAACAAGATGGAAAAAGAAAACACCCTTTGCGCTGAGAAAATCATAGCAAAGGAAGAGTTGAAGGAGCTGGCCAAAGAAGTATCGCCGACAGAAATGCCGGCAGGAAAAGAAACCCGGAATCCAGCAGATAGCTTCAAGGCCTCCGAGAACACAAGACAACTGACATGCCATGCGTACCCATGGAACTTGTTGAGCATCAACTTAAGGTGATTCCAGGCTCCAAACCCGTCAAACAAGGTCTCCGTCGATTTGACGGAAGAAGACGGAAGGCTATTGGCAAGGAAATTATCCGGCTTTTAGCAGCAGATTTTATCCAGGAAGTTATACACACTTAATGGTCTGCAAATCCGGTTGATGGAGGGATGATAAACCGGTAGCCCAACGCCAGGGTGTAACTCGGCCCAAAGGACGCTACGTAAAGATCCGGTTGGGATAAAGGAGTTTCTAGAAGGCCCAAGATCGTAGGCCTGGTAACCCGGATTGTGGGTTCCGGTAAGGAAGCTTAGGGTTTTGTGAAAGCAGTGTCCGGGTAGGACTTAGGGTACACCTTGGAGAATAGGCCAGGGATCCGGATGCTTTATAAGCCGGCCCCTAGGTTAGGTTCAGGACCCCAAGAGTTCGAGCAGTATCGCTAGGTATCGAGTATCCGGTGTAACACGAGAGTTGAGATTAATATATCGAGATCGGAGACTCGGCGACTTGCTTGCCGGCTATCAGATCGCATATCATCATGTTTTCCTCTGAGCTAAACCCTCTCCCAAACACCAGTGTCGTCTTGCCCCAAGATAAGTTACCCCCGGTAACGTCTGCCGTGATTATCCCACGACAGTTGGCGCCCACCGTGGGGCCTGCGTCCAAAGGTGTTTACATCACGGGAGAAGCTCGGAAGAACATGGAGAATCTTGTCATCGGCGAGATTTACACCAACCGCGAAGGAGAGAAGGTGGTGGACGATTCCGGCTGGGGGCCAGAGTCGGGTCACCTCGAATCCGGATCTATCGTGACAATCGGCCGGATCAGCGTCTTCATCGGCATGGTACGTACTTACGATTCAAGAGGACAATATCATGTGCATACTGCAGGAACTTCTAACAGGGATAAAAAGATACTGAAGCAAGCGGTAAACTCGGTTTCCTCGGCTGTTCCGAGATACCTGAGGTGGTCAGAGCAGGACGTAACATGGAGCAGAAAAGACCACCCGGAAAGAATAGAACACCCGGGAGTCTTAGAATTAGTAGTTGCACCGCAAGTTAATGGTTATGAGTTGAAAAAGGTCCTAATGGACGGTGGAAGTAGCATCAATATCCTATATTGGGAAACCTTTTTATGCATGGGTCTCAAGGAGTCTCAGCTACAGAAAAGCTCAACAATTTTTCATGGGATAGTGCCGGGTCACTCAGCATGCCCCGAGGGAAAAATCGCATTGGAGGTAGCCTTCGGAGAATCAAAGGACAATTATCGAGTTGAGTGGCTCACTTTCGAGGTGGTCAAGTTGCGCAGTCCTTATCACGCGCTGTTCGGAAGGCCGGCTTATGCTAAATTCATGGCTAGGCCGTGTTATGTGTATCTACAGCTAAAAATCCCGGGTCCTAAGCAGACCATCACCATACATGGAAGCCGGGATGTAGCGGCTGAGTGCGATGAAGGAGATTCAGTAATGGCTGAGCAGGCTTGCAGAAAAGAGGAACTCAAGTATTACCGGTCTCAAGTAGACCCGGATGACAGAACAACATTGAAAAGGCCGAATGCCGAAGATGAGAGAGCGAAATTCAAAGCAGCGCAGGACACCAAGATGATAGCTTTTGTTGAAGGTGATCCCTCTAAGCAGTTTGCTATAGGGTCTAACTTGGACAGCAAGCAGGAGAAGGCACTTGTGGAGTTTATCCGTTCAAATGCGGATGTGTTTGCCTGGACGCCCAGCGACATGCCGGGTATCCCCACAGAATTGGCAGAGCACATTTTGCACGTAGATCCCAAGTCCAGGCCCGTGAAGCAGGGCTTGAGGAAGATGAATGAGGAAAGAAGGAAAGCAATAGGAGAAGAAATTGCTCGTTTGCTAACAGCCGGCTTTATCATGGAAGTATTTCACCCGGACTGGTTAGCGAATCCGGTTCTCGTAATGAAAAAGACCAATGAGTGGAGGATGTGCATTGATTACACGAGTCTTAACAAGCATTGCCCAAAGGATCCGTTCGCGCTACCGAGGATAGATCAGATCATAGACGCAGTGGCTGGAAGTGACCTATTATGCTTTCTAGACGCATATTCCGGGTATCATCAGATCAAGCTCAAGAAGGAAGATTGGGATAAAACATCATTTATAACCCCTTTTGGGGCCTTCTGTTACAAAACCATGACATTTGGGTTGAAGAACGCTGGCGCAACTTATCAACGGTGTATTCAGAAGTGCTTCGAGGACCAAATCAGACGCAACGTCCACGCTTATGTGGATGATGTGGTTATCAAGACCAGGAAGGCGGAGACATTCATCGATGATCTAAAGGAAACGTTCAAGAACTTGAGGAGGTATCAGATGAAGCTTAATCCGACAAAGTGCGTGTTCGGAGTTCCAGCTGGGAAATTACTCGGCTTTATCGTTTCCGAGAGAGGAATTGAGGCAAACCCGGATAAAATCAAAGCTATCCAAAGTCTGAAAAAGCCGGAAAATTTGAAGCATGTCCAAAAGCTCACGGGCTGTGTAGCAGCCTTGAGCCGATTTATATCCAGACTCGGAGAAAAAGCAATACCCTTGTACCGGCTCTTGAAGAAGTCCGATAAATTCGTGTGGGATCAGGAGGCGGATGAAGCGTTCGAGGCACTAAAGTAGCAGTTATCTGAAGCACCAGTCCTAGCGGCCCCAGGTCCTAAAGAGCCCATGTTGCTATATGTAGCAGCTGGACCCCGAGCCGTTAGCGCAGTAGTTGTTGTGGAACGTAAAGAGGATGGGAAAGGTTACCCGGTTCAGAGACCGGTCTATTACGTTAGCGAGGTATTATCAGAGGCAAAGCAGCGCTATCCGCATTAGCAAAAGCTGGTTTTCGGGGTCTTTATGGCCAGCCGGAAACTGAAGCCTTATTTCCAGGAACACCCCATAACAGTGGTTAGTTCGATACCAATGTCGGATATCATCAGAAACTCGGATGCAACAGGAAGAATAGCCAAATGAGCGATAGAGATGGGGGATTATCACATCAACTACGAGCCCAGGTCAGCAATCAAATCTCAGGCTCTAGTCGATTTCGTTAACGATTGGACGCACACAGGCATGACCACCATGGCTCCAAACTCCGAGTCTTGGATCATGCACTTTGATGGATCCAAGCAATACGAGGGATCAGGAGCTGGAGTGGTGTTAACATCACCCAAAGGAGACAAATTGAGTTACGTGCTACAGATTCACTTTGATTGTTCCAACAACGTGGCCGAGTACGAGGCCCTATTGCACGGCTTAAAGGTAGCCAAGGAGATGAACACTAAGAGGATACGATGCTTCGGAGATTCGGACCTTGTGGTACAGCAGGTCGGGAACATGGGATAGAAAAGACGCAACTATGGCAGCATACCGCAGAGAAGTCGATAGAGTTGCCGGATATTTCTCCGGGTACGAGGTGGAGCACATAGACAGAAGAAAAAATGAAGCAGCAGATGCACTCGCCAGACTCGGCTCGCGCAGAGAGCCGGTTCCACCTAATGTTTTTCTGGACGAACTATGGCGACCATCAGTTAAAACCGAGTCTGAGGAAGAACTGACAGATCAAGACCCGGATTTGGAGCTCCTGGCCACAATGCGTGCTATCCCCGAGTGGACAGAGCCGTTCTTGGCTTACCTATCACGGGGCGAGTTACCACAGCAGGAAGTATTAGCAAGACAAATTCTGAGGCGAGCAAAAGGATATTCTATCATCAATGGAGAGTTATACAAGAGAAGCGCAGCAGGAGTCTTTTTGCGCTGTGTAGCACCAGAAGAAGGCCGACAGCTCCTCAAGGAAATCCATGAAGGTGATTGTGGGCATCATGCATCCACAAGATCTCTTGTGGCCAAAGCTTATCGACATGGTTTTTTCTGGCTCACGGCCCTAGCAGACGCGGAGCGCTTGGTGGCAAGGTGTGACGGATGTCAAAGGTACGCTCGCCAAACCCATGTGCCGGCTATGGAACTATGGACTATCCCGTTAACTTGGCCGTTTGCCGTTTGGGGTATGGACATGGTTGGCCCCTTTCACATGTCACCTTGCAAAAAGACGCACCTCTTGGTGGCCATTGACAAGTTTACCAAGTGGGTGGAGGTTATGCCGGTTACCAACTGTGAAGCAATTACAGCAGTCAAGTTCCTAAAAAGGATTATCTATCGGTTCGGGTATCCCCATAGCATAATTACCGACAATGGAACTAACATGTCCCTTGGTGAGATGGAGAAATTTTGTGGTAACAATGGAATCCGGCTTGACGTAGCTTCAGTGGCCCATCCACAGGCTAATGGACAAGTGGAGAGGGCAAATCAAGAATTGCTTCGCGGACTAAAGCCACGATTGCGAGTTCCGTGTATCAGAGCTGCTAGTGCATGGGTTGAAGAATTACCTGCAGTGGTTTGGGGTATCAACACAACACCTAACAGATCCACTCAGATGACACCGTTTTTCATAGTTTATGGTGCAGAGGCAGTGTTGCCGAGTGATATCATCCATGACTCGCCGAGAGTCTCGGCCTACGTCGAGGTAGAGAACGAGAAAACCCGGCAGGACGCCGTAGATATGTTAGAAGAGCAAAGGGAACAAGCACTGGAAAGATCAGCCATATATCAGCAAGATTTACGGAGGTATCATAGCCGGCGCGTGAAAACCCGGGTCTTTCAGGAAGGAGACCTGGTTCTACGCCTGGTACAGTCAAACGAAGGAAAACACAAGTTATCACCTCCATGGGAAGGACCATTTATCATAAGTCGGAATCTGCACAACGGATCATATTACTTGATAGACGCAAGGGAAGAGTCGGCTACAGCTAACGACACCGCTCATACCACTTCATCTATGCAAGAAAGAGACAGACCATGGAACGTGGCTCAGCTACGTCCCTACTATACTTAGTATAGATTATATTGGCAAGTGGAATTGCACGATGTAACAGGCAGCAGGTTTCAGACGCACTCTTTTCCTATCTAGGGTACCCTTGGGGACTGGATGGGTTTTTAATGAGGCGGCTTGCTGACCTAACTTTCTCATATCAAATAAAGAGGTGGTTATTCGTATGTTCTTCACTCTTGGTATGTTGCATATATTTAGGTCTTGGGGGCTGATTGCTCGAACAGCACACTTACAAACTCAATGACCCGGCCTTGATGCCTATGAGTTATAAGGGCCGATTACTCGCAAACGAGTACGGCTGCAATCTTATAACGGACAAAGGAGCCAAATTTTCTTGACTTTTCTTACTTAAGCTCGATGTGACTCGCACTAAAGTGGCATGATTCGCTCGCTTACGATTACAATCAGCTATGAAGCCCAATGGGACTTGCCTGACCCTGTTTTCGTATAGACGTAACAACATGATATCCACGCGAAAGCCGGCTTATAGTACAAGATAGTCAAAAGGGTCATCCAAACCACAAGTTATGCAGAGTACAGGGCTAACAGCCGGAAACTCAACGTTTATCAAGCATAACTTCAATACCTATGTGAAACGGCTCTGGGTTGGGGCTTAGCAGCAAACAACTTGTTCTCTTGGAAAGACCACACATCCCAGACTCGGAATTTCGGGCCTTGGGGACTGAGGATTTTGAAAAAGAAAAAGTTGCTCAGTTGCTAAAACTCAAGAAACCCAAACATCCGAGTCTGGGGGACTTGGGGACTTAGAGAAAAGTCCGCTTGTCGAAACCCATGAAACTCGGAAACCGAGTCTCACAAAAGAAACCATAAAGAAAGTCGGATATCAAGAACAAGTGGGCTCAACAGTAGATAAATTTAAACGTTCAGAAGAAGCACAAGGTGTATCAAGGACTTAAAGCGCGTTACAAATTTCGGTACTAGTATCAAAGGTGCACAGGCGCATCATCAAAAAATGATTGTTTAAACGGCCCATTGGCCGATTGACACATACGAAACGGTATCAGGTAGCAGGTATCACTCGGCATTCTGGGCTGCGGCATCCATCTTCTCCTTGCCCTTGCTATTACCCTTGGTAGCAGCAACACCCGGATCAGCAGCAGTCCCGGCTCGCGCAGGAGGAGGGACGACGGGTGTGGAGGTAGCAGGCGCAGAATCGGCTTCAGCCTTCTTCTTTGCGGCTTCCTCCCTCAACTTGGCAGCTTCCTCCTTCCATCGGGCTAGCATATCGTACGGCTTGGGAAGGTCCGACTTAACCGCTTCACCATCAGCATCATATGCAGGGACGATGGAATTGACATCCAAGCCGTCAGCAATCACGCTGGCCGGGTAACGGACTTCTTTCTGGATGGCCTTGAAATCCTTCGCGGAAAACTTGGACCCATCACGGTTGAATTCCGGAAACCCGCCCATAAGCTTGGCTGGCTCGAGCTTAGGGAAATAAGCTTTAGCCAGCGCAAGCCCCCGGGTTACTCCAACCCGGCAGGACGAGCGCTTCCGATGCCAAATCCATTCGGGAATAGTGGAGCAGGCGTCCAGCATTCTCTTCAGGTCGACATGCCCAACACCCGGCCACCGTAATTCTTGAAGGATCCATTTGGTTCCGGCACATAGCTGCCGGATACCGTTCTTGATGGTTTTCAGCCTGGCAATATCATCTTCGTCCGGCATTACTTCATCCGGACCTGCAAAAAGAAATGAGAACACGAGTAAGGAAACCCGGCTATTTATCAGAAGGATAACTCGGATTATGAATATTATGCTAAGAATCATACCGATCAAAGCGCGATACGTATCAGCAATCTGAACAGAAAGGTTCATTAGATTATCTTCGGCTGCGTGAGCCCTCCTCCTATACTTTCTCGTGATCCTTCCACTCCTCCTGGCCTCAGCCTCGGCCGCCTCACGCAGAGCCACCTCCTTTCCAATGAGCTTGGTGGCCTTAGCCAATTTCTTCTTAGACTGGGTCACGAAAGCCTGAGTGAAGATACAGGAAAAAATTAGTCGGACACACTATGAAGTTCCAAGCAAATTATCAAGAAATTCACCCGGAACTTGGGGACTAGATAAGGATACAAGCAATGTTATTCGGATTTACCTCATGTTTTGCTATCAAAGCTTCCAGGACATTCTCTTCATCGGCCCTCAAGGTGTGAAGGGCACTAAGCATTTGGGAGAATGTCATGTCTTCGGGCCTGACGCCAGAAGAGCCGGCAGCTTGATCGTCTGGATGAAGAATTTTCCCTGACTTTGGGGTCGAGACCCGGACCGTCTGGGTCTCCGGGTTTGGGGAACCCGTCCTCGTCTCTTGGATCTCAATCTCCTCATCCACGTCCTCGGATGACTTTGGAGACCCGGCTTCCTGGTGAGCCGGGTCACCAAAGGGGCCTTGTCCCTGGCCGTCTCCAGCCTCACCGCCTGTCGCGGCGTCTACATCATCAGTCGGCCCCTTCGTCCCCCAGTTATCTGTTTCCATGTTCTCCGGGTCACTAAGTGTGACTTGGGCGCTAAGGAAAAAGGAGAGAGGCAGTTATCAAGAGTAGTTGAAAGTTATCAGGTACGTAAGGGCATAATGTAGCAAAGACTTACCCGGTGTTCACAGTGTAATCCGGCGGGAGTTCACTACTGGAAGCCGATGAGATTGTCATAGTAGTTGATAGCGGAACCCGGAGCTGCCCGGCCAAAGGATGGTTGGGGGAGGGGTGACGCTGAGGAGATTTGGAGGGCCGAGGAGGAGGAGTACCGGCCCGGCGGTTAGGCGAGGTGGACATACCCGGGTTTAGGGGATCATCGCCCGGTGAACTCCGGGTCACCCTACGCTTGGTCGGGGGAGAGTCCTTCAAGTGCGATGAGTTGGATAGGTGTTGGTTAAGTCTGTGCATGTTATCAAAAGAGTAGGGTTCGGAAGACATGGTGGAATAAGGAACCTTGGACACCACTCCTCTGGCCTTCCTCTTGGCCCCGACTGTTATTTCTTGATCGGACTCGGTGGCCTCCGGGTCCTCTTCATCCTTCTCGTCTTCGTCCTCCAGCCCTGCAAGCAGAGTATGTATCGATGGAAAAAGTTAAATGAGAGGAAATTTATGCAAGTGAAGATGACACAAGATTCGGATAAATACCCTCATCATTGTCAGCCGGCTCGTCTTCTTCCTCCGGGTCTCCGGTAGTAGGAGAGGTTTCAAAATTCCAGAAAGCATCATCAGCCTGAGATAAAAACAGGAAGGTGAGAATCGGTAGTTGTATCAAGTCAAAGGCGCGTGAATAAGGTTACACGTATCGGGTCTTACCGCTGGGGCCGGATTTTCCCGGGTGAATGGCGCCAACCCGGCGATGTTCTTGATCACTTCCAACTTTTCCGTCAAGAAGCCCTTGATGGTTTTGTTGGTGTCGCCGGCTGGATAGTTCTTGGAGGAATACCGGAGCGCGTCCGTGGTATGCCGCGAGTAATCGCACATCAGCTTAGTGCGGATAGAGTTGGGTTGGATCCGGAAATCCACCCATGTCTTGACCAGATTGAGCCCAAGGAGACCTTGGGCGGATAAGACAGATATTTTCGAGAGAAGGGGCTGGATTGCCTCCCTGTCCGAGTCAGGGGCGAAAGCGTTGAATTTCTCGGAAATGTCCAGGAGGCCCTCCGAGTAACCCGGCAGTTTCTTCTCGCCGGGTGGGGAGGTGTCGTGGCAGTAAAAGAAGGATAATTGCGAGTGCTTAACATGGGAATTCAGATTAAGGGTTGGCACCGGTGAATTCTTACGGCGTTGGATGGATACCCCGCCGCAAGTGAGAAGTGCTCCGTCACCGCTTTCGCGGCACGGCTTGCACTGGAAGAGTTCGATAAAGAGAGCCAAACTTGGCGGAGTGCACAAGTATGACTCGGATAAAACAATGAAATGGGAAATATTCAACATAGAGTTAGGCCCTATGTCAAATACCCGGAGGCCATAGTGGCTCAGAACATCTCGAAAGAAGGGGTGACCTGGAGGACGGAACCTCCGGGTCCCGTGTTCGACGAAGCAGATTACCTCGTCGTCGGCAGGCGTGGGACGGGTCTCATCACCCGGCACCCTCCAATGGATATCTTTTTGAGAAGGGATAATCCCTAACTCGGCCAGCTCTTCTAATTTAGCCTTCGTGACCGTGGATCGCGCCCAGTTGGCGGATATGGAGTTGGAGGTCTTGGCCTTGGCGTGCTGCTTCCCTTTCCTTTTGGGAGCCATGGGATCAACCTGCAAGACACGAGGCAAAAAGGTGCAAGAAGTAAGACGCGGAAACCATGAGCTATCCGAGAATTTGCGAGTGGTATCAAGAAAGCATGGAAGTTAAGAATTATCCGGGTGTCATTCTAGAAGGCAAGGTTACAAGTTATCCGGGTATCAAGCATCATTATACAAACTATGGGGTACTTACGTATTCAAAGGTGTTTGAGGAAGACGGATGATTGCCCATGTATCTACTGCAAGCAAAAGAACCGGAAGAAGAGGATTTTCCGGGTGTCAATGACATGCGCGGAAAATTGGCACGAAATGGATCTAGATTGGAAAACTTGCGGGCGATTCTACGAAGAAATTAATGGTTAATGATGATAGGAGAGTGGTGTGTGACCGTCAATCAAGCTATTGGAGGAATTATCAAGCATCTAAGCGACCCAATCCGGCGCGCAAGAAAACTTGCCCGCGGGTTGACCTAGATCCAATCTAGAGTAAATCGAGAAATTGCGAGGTTGAATTGATGGATACAAGGAACTTACTGAAGGGGATTGGAGTAGCACGCGGCGGCGGCGAATAGCGCAGTCTAAATGTCCCTTCGCAACTCCCGGCGGGCCAGACGAGAGTGTGGCGGCGGAGCTCGGCGGCGGCGCGGAGCGGCTCGAAGATGAACGTAGCCGGTAGCGGTTTTGCTCCGGCGGGGGGCTTGAGGTTCTCGTGGTGGTGTTGCGTAAGCACGAGAGATGAGGAAAGAGGAGGAGCTGGAATGAACCGTTGGAGGGTTAGGTTATCTCCTGGGCACCTATTTATAAGGTGCGGGCGGATAAACCTAGTCCAACGGGCGGGAGCCGGAAATTTTGGAATAACAGATACCTGCCTGGATTTGGTGAGATATGCTTTAAGTGCTGGACGAGATATCCGGACAGAGATAAGGAGGAGATCTTCTCCGCGATATCAGGATCAGTTATCGAGTAAAGTAAGCCGGATCTTTGACATTCTTATCAGGGTGTTGACCCGGAAAAAGTAAAGAAGGACCTAGAGAAAGCCGGGTTATTATATGGCCACCTTGGAGTTAAGCCTAGCTATTTATCAAAGCACCTTAACCCGGCCTCTATGGACTTGTATGTTTGATATTTTTACGGGGAATGGCAAGCGCTTCAAGGAGGATCCCGTGAAGCCCAGGCTATTCTAGGGACTACTAATGGAGGGATGATAAAACGGTAGCCCAACGCCAGGGTGTAACTCGGCCCAAAGGACGCTGCGTAAAGATCCGGTTGGGATAAAGGAGCTTCTAGAAGGCCCAAGATCGTAGGCCTGGTAACCCGGATTGTGGGTTCCGGTAAGGAAGCTTAGGGTTTTGTAAAGCAGTGTCCGGGTAGGACTCAGGGTACGCCTTGGAGAACAGGCCAGGGATCCGGATGCTTTATAAGCCGGCCCCTAGGTTAGGTTCAGGACCCCAAGAGTTCGAGCAGTATCGCTAGCTATCGAGTATCCGGTGTAACACGAGAGTTGAGATTAATATATCGAGATCGGAGACTCGGCGACTTGCTTGCCGGCTATCAGATCGCATATCATCATGTTTTCCTCTGAGCTAAACCCTCTCCCAAACACCAGTGTCGTCTTGCCCCAAGATAAGTTACCCCCGGTAACGTCTGCCGTGATTATCCCACGACACCGGTAGGCCAATGCCAAGGAGTAACTCGGCCCAAAGGACGCTGCACAAGACCCGGCTTAAGATAAAGGAGTTTCTAGAAGGCCCAAGAACGTAGGCCTCGTAACCCGAATTGTGGGTTCCGATAAGGAAGTTTAGGGTTTGTAGGCAGTGTCCGGGTAGGATTCAGAGTGCGCCTTGGAGAGTAGGCCAGGGGGTCCGGATATTATATAAGCTGGCCCCTAGGGTTAGACGAGAGATATCCAAGAGTTCGAGCAATATCGCTAGGTATCGAGTATCCAGTGTAACACGAGAGTTGAGTTAATATATCTAGATCGGAGACTCGGCGACTTGATTGCCGGCTACCAGATCGCATATCATCATGTTTTCCCTTGAGCTAAACCCTCTCCCAAACACCAGAGTCGAATTGCCCCAAGATAAGTTACCCCCTGGTAACGTCTGCCGTGATTATCCCACGACAGTTGGCGCCCACCGTGGGGCCTACGTCCAAAGGTGTTTACATCACGGGAGAAGCTCGGAAGAACATGGAGAACCTTGTCATCGGCAAGATCTACACCGACAACGAAGGAGAGAAGATGGTGGACGATTTCGGCTGGGGGCCAGAGTCGGATCTGCTCGAATCCGGATCTGTCGTGACAATCGGCCAGATCAACGTCTTCATCGGCATGGTACGTACGTTCGGTTCAATCCCTGACGATTTCGGATTTGATTCTGTGTCAGGGGAAGCTACCCACGTTCAATCAGATGGGGAAGAATCGGTCGGGACGGTAGATCCGACCGAAGAGCCCCCCACGAAGAGGGAACAGCCGGAGGAGCCGGCATGGACCCCGCGTGGCCGGGTCATGAGAGAAGATGATACCGAGTCCATCCTGCATCTGCTGGAGAACCGGTACGAGGAAAATAGCAGCGAAGAGGAAGAATACGAATCTGCGCCAAGCATTACGCGCCAGGTTGCGGTTTACACGGCCCCGGCGATCAATCTTAATCAGGGGAACGTGACCGCGGCCACAGTCGGAGCAGCGCCAGCAGTGGCCCAGCAGCAAGGTCCGGTTGACGGAAACCCGGTTCTCACCCGAGTTGACGGAGAATCGGCATCGGTTACCAGCCACGCGGCGGACAGCGAGTTGCAGGCAAATATGTTTGGATATCTGGCAAACCGGACGCCAGGGGCGGGTCCTTCAAACCAGCAACACCCGACCCTATTCAACAACAACTTAATTCTGGATCCAACCGTCTTAGCCACAGTTATTACTCCGGAAAACGCGGCGGAACGTGTCAGAGATCTGGACGTAGCCCGCCGTGCGTTGGAGCAACAGAGAAGGCAAGTAGAAGCAGAAAGGCAGGGGATGGACACCCGCCAACGTGAGCTGGATGCATTGGAAACCCGGCTCCGAGAAGAGACAACCAGGGTGCATCAAAGGCACCAAACCATGTTACCAGCAACGGGTGGAGTTATAAACCCGACCAACCTATTTATCACACCTCAGGATCAACCGATTTCGGCAGCAAACCAAGGAACCGTACAGCAACCTGCGACTGGAGGAGCACAGCCGGCAAACATACAAGCCGGGTTACCCACATTGCAGACTGGAATCGCTGCCGGCAATACTTTACCACCACCACCACCATCACGATTTCGCACGCCAGCAGATCATTACAACAACCCCATGGATAATGTGTACGCAGCAACGCTCGCATTGAATCAAATCCCCGTGAGAGAGTCACCCCACGCAGAGGAGACCCGGCGGGCGATAGATCTATTGCGCACTGCGGTAGCGCAGCAAGTTAATTACCCGGATCACAGAAGTGGAATGCATGGGACACCATATATCAGCCAGCAACGAGGCAATACCGGCAATATCCAGACAAGTTCAGCGCAGCGGAGGGAAGAGCAGCAGCAAATGCCGCCTCCTCCCCGCGTTCAGGCAGTACCGGCAGCATCAGCAGCACAAGCTATCGTGGATAGTTCCAGATCCAGGAGGGCCGCGGCCGGGTCTGCGGTGCTTGGGCCACCAGCCGTACCGCGTCCAGCTGCACCTCCCGCAGGATCACATGTTTCCTGGGTGAGGCCAGTTCCGACTAATCTCGCTGGGCCTAAGTGTCTGTCGGCTGACATCAGGGCTGAGCCTTACCCGGATAAATTCAAAGAACCGGGTAAAGTTGTGAATTATGAGCCGACTATGGATCCAGAAACATGGTTGAGCAGTTATGAGATGGCTATGTCGATTCGCAATGCATCAGAAAATCTTCAAGCCAAGTTCATGTACTTGATGATGTCAGAAGGAGCAGCAAAGTTATGGTTCAATAATTTACCGGAAGGATCTATCAAGTCATGGGAGGAGTTGAAAACTGCGTTTATCAAGCACTTTCACGGGACGTGCGGAAAGCTATTTACTATTGATGACCTAGAGCGATGTGTACAAAAGAAATGAGAATCGGCGCGCAGCTGGGTGCGCCGGGTTATGGAGATACTTCACTCATCTACGGATATTCAGCCCAAAGATGCGCTACAAGCTATGGCGAAGACGTGCAAGTACATACCTTTAGTGCAAAAGTTAACACGCATGAAATCTAGTCGAAATGCATCAGAGGTTACGATGGGAGAGCTAATGGATGCATGCAATAAACACGCTGCAACGGATACTACAGAAGAGGATGTCGATGACAAGAAACCAAAAGCAAATACAAATAATAGTGGAAGAACCGGCAATGGATCAACACCGGGTAACAATGGAGGTAACAATGGGAACAACCAGAACAAGCGCCCGTTTGAGGGAGGCTCCGAGTTTGTCGCTAGCACAGAAGCCGGGTCTTCGAGACCTAGAGCAGAAGGAAATTTCAATGCAGGAAACCACAACGGAGGAAATTATCAAGGACCGCCGAGGCCGGGTAATAATTGGGATATCTTCAGAATGGCGTGCCCAAAGCACAGCAGGAACGGTAGGCCGGCTAACCACTCATTGGAGCAGTGTGCGGACCTACAGAGATGGAAGAATGAGGAGATAAACAAGGCCATGCGAGGTGCAGGTCAGGGAGGAGGACCGGGTTCCACCCGGGCAACGGTCCACCCCCAGCCGGTAACCCGGCAGGAGGAAATCGGGGTAACAACCAAGGGGGAGCTGGAGGTTTCCAAGCTAACCCCAAGCAATTGGGACAATATCACGTGCATACCACAGGAATTTCTAACAAGGATAAAAAGATACTGAAACAAGCAGTAAACTCGGTTTCTTCGGCTGTCCCGAGATACCTGAGATGGTCAGAGCAGGACGTAACATGGAGCAGAAGAGATCACCCGGAAAGGATAGAACACCCGGGAGTCTTAGCATTGGTGGTGGCACCACAGGTTAATGGTTATGAGCTGAAAAATGTCCTAATGGATGGTGGAAGTAGCATCAATATCTTGTATTGGGAAACCTTTCTACGCATGCGTCTCAAGGAGTCTCAGCTGCAGAAGAGTTCAACGGTTTTTCACGGGATTGTGCCGGGTCACTCAGCGTGCCCCGAGGGAAAAATCGCATTGGAGGTAGCTTTCGGAGAATCGAAGGACAATTTCCGGGTTGAATGGCTCACTTTCGAGGTGGTTAAGTTGCGCAGCCCTTATCACGCGCTATTCGGAAGGCCGGCTTATGCTAAGTTCATGGCTAGGCCGTGTTATGTGTATCTACAGCTAAAAATCCCGGGTCCTAAGCAGACCATCACCATACATGGAAGCCGGGATATAGCGGCTGAGTGCGATGAGGGAGACGCGGCAATGGCAGAGCAAGCTTGTAGAAAAGAGGAACTCAAGTATTACCGGTCTCAAGTAGACCTGGATGACAGAACAACGTTAAAAAGACCAAATACTGAGGGTGAAAGGGCAAAGTTCAAGGCAGCACAGGACACCAAGATGGTGGCTTTCATCGAGGATGATCCCTCCAAACAATCTGCTATAGGAAAAGAAATCGCACGGCCGCTCACAGCCAGCCGCATCATGGAGATGCCTCGCCCGGATTGGCTAGCAAACCCGGTACTCATAATTAAAAAGACCAACGAGTGGAGAATGTGTGTCGATTACGCTAGTTCCGGATAGATTCCCAAGAAGAATTAAACAATGTAACGGGCAACAGGTTTCAGACGCACTCTTTTCCTATCCAGGGTACCTAAGGGGACTGGAGGGTTTTTAATGAGGCGGCTTGCTGACCTAACTTTCTCATATCAATAAAGAGATGGTTAAGCAATATATCTTCTTCACATGTTTTATCAAGTTTTCTTCTTCTATTATGTTTCTATTTTTCTTCTAGGTAAGTATTACTTATTGTTTTTCTTAGTGCCTTAGTTTCCTCAGTATGATTACATATATTTAGGTCTTGGGGGCTGATTGCTTGAATAGCACAGTTACAAACTCAAAGACCCGGCCATGATGCCTATGAGTTATAAGGGCCGATTACTCGCAAACGAGTACGGCTGCAATCTTATAACCGGACAAAGGAGCCAAATTTCTTGACTTTTCTTACTTAAGATCGATGTGACTCGCACTAAAGTGGCATGATTTGCTCGCTTACGATTACAATCAGCCATGATGCCCAATGGGACTTGCCTGACCCTGTTTTCGTACAGATGTAACAACATGGTATCCACGCGAAAGCCGGCTTACAGTACAAGAGAGCCAAAAGGGTCATCTAAACCACAAGTTATGCAGAGTACAGGGTTAATAACCGGAAACTCAAAGTCTATCAAGCATAACTTCAAAACCTATGTGACACGGCTCTAGGTTTTGGGCTTAGCAGAAATAATTTGCTTTCTTTGAGAAACCTCACACCCCAGACTCGGAATTTCGGGCCTTGGGGACTGGGGATTTTGAAAAAAAAAAAAGAGGCAAGTTATCTAGCTATTAAGCACAAAAAACCCAAAAATCCGAGTCTTGGGGACTTAGAGAAAAGTTCACCTGTCAAAACCCATGTGACCCGGAAACCGAGTCTCACAAAAGGAACCATAAAGTAAATCGGAGTATCAAGAGTAAATAAGCTCAAAGGCAGATAAATATCAAAATCATCCAAAGGCCAGAAGGGCCATGAAGTATATTAAGGCATTAAAGTGCATTACAACTCCCGATACTAGTATCAAAGGTGCACAGGCGCACCATCAAAAATAATTGTTCAAAATGGCCCATTGGCCGACTGACGCATACGAAATGACAGCGGATGGCAAGTATCACTCGGCATCCGGGACTGAGGCATCAATCTTCCCCTTGCCTTTGCCAGCCGGGTCTTGTTCCTTAGCTTGCCCTTCAGTACTCTTGGTAGCAGCAACACCCGGATCAGCAGTAGTGCCGGCCCGGGCAGGAGGAGGGACAATCGGCGTGGAGGTAGCAGGCGCAGAATCGGCCTCATCCTTCTTCTTCGCGGCCTCCTCTCTCAACTGGGCAGCCTCCGCCTTCCATCGGGCCAACATGTCGTACGGCTTGGGAAGATCCGACTTAATCGCCTTACCATCAGCATCGTACGCAGGGATAATTGAGTTGATATCCAAGCCATCAGCAATCACACTGGCCGGGTGACGAACTTCCTTCTGGATGGCCTTGAAATTCTTCACAGAGAACTTGGACCCGTCATGGTTGAATTCTGGAAACCCGCCCACAAGCTTGGCCGGCTCGAGCTTAGGAAAATAAGCTTTAGCCAGCGCAAGCCCCCGGGTTACTCCAACCCGGCAGGACGAGCGCTTCCAGTGCCCAATCCATTCGGGTATAGTGGAGCAGGCGTCCAGTAACCTCTTCAGATTGCCGTGTCCAACACCCGGCCATTGCAGTTCTTGAAGGATCCATTTGGTTCCGGCACAGAGCTGCCGGATAGTGCTCTTGATGGTCTTCAATTTGGCAATGTCATCTTCCTCCGGGATTACTTCATCCGGACCTGCAGAAAGTAGGAGAAAGCACCGAGTAAGGACACTCGACTATTTATCAAAATGAGAATCCGGGTCATAATTATCAAAGTTAGGAATCGTACCAGCCAGTGCACGATATGTATCGGCAATTTGAACAGAAACTTTTGTCAGCTCATCTTCTGCTGCATGAGCCCTCCTCCTGTACTTCCTTGTGATCTTCCCGCTCCTCCTAGCTTCAGCTTCAGCCGCCTCACGCAGAGCCACCTCTTACTCAAGGAGCTTGGTGGTTTTCGCCAATTTCTTCTCGGACTGGGCCACGAAAGCCTGAGTGGAGACACAAGGAAGGATTAGTCGGATATACTGCAAAGTTCCAAGCAAATTATCAATAAGTTCACTCGGAACTTGGGGACTAGATAAGGATACAGGCAATATTATTCGGATTTACCTCATGTTTAGCTATCAAAGCTTCTAAGATATTTTCTTCATCAGCCCTCAAGGTGTGAAGGGCCTCCAGCATCTGGGAGAATGTCATGTCTTCGGGCCTGACGCCAGAAGAGCCGGCAGCTTGATCGCCTGGCGGGTGAATTTTCCCCGACTTTGGAGTCGAGACCCGGACTGTCTGGGTGTCCGGGTTTGGAGAACTCATCTTCGTGTCCGGGATCTCAACCTCTTCGTCCTCAGCCTCTTCGGATGGCTTTGGAGACCCGGTTTCCTGGTGAGTTGGGTCACCCAAGGAGCCTTGTTCCTGGTGGTCTTCAGCATCACCGCCAGTCGCGGCGTCCGTATTATCAGTCGGCCCCTCCGTTTCCCGGTTATCGGTCTCCATGTTCTCCGGGTCACTAAGTGTGACTTGGGCGCTAAGGAAAAAAGAAAGAAACAGTTAGTGGCAGTGGATGAAAATTATCAAGTATATAAGGATATCATACAGCGAGGACTCACCCGGTGTTCACAGCATAATCCGGGGGGAGCTCGCTGCTGGAAGCGGATGAAACAGTCGCAGAAACCGATAGCGGAACCCGGAACTGCCCAGCCTGAGGGTGGTTGGGGGAGGGGTGACGCCGAGGAGAATTGGAAGGGTTAGGTGGAGGAGTGCCGGCACGGCGGACCGGTGAGGTGGCGATACCCGGGTTGAGGGGATCGTCACCCGGGGAACTCCGCGTCACTCTACGCTTGGCCGGAAGAGAGTCCTTCAAATGGGGTGAGTTGGATAATTGTTGATTAAGTTTTCGCATGTTATCAAAGGAATAGGGTTCGGAGGACATAAAGGAGAAGGGAACCTTGGATACCACCCCCTGGTCTTCCTCTTGGCCCCAAGAACTGCTTCTTGTTCAGGGTCGCTTTGATCGGATTCGGTGGCCTCCGGGTCCCCCTCGTCCTTGTTATCTTTGTCCTCCAACCCTATAAGCCGAGTATGCACAGTCGGAAAAAGTTAGATGTGCGAGCAAAATGGCGCAAGTGAAGTTGATAGAAGACCCGGATAAATACCTTCGTTATTGTCAGCCGGTTCCTCATCTTCTTCCGGAGACCTCGACGTTCCAGAAAACGTCATCAGCCTGAGAAAAAAGCACAAGGGTAAGAATCAACAGTCATATCAAGCGAAAGCATGAAGGTAAAAGTATAAGAGTCGGATTTTACCGCTGGAGCCGGGTTATCCCGGGTGAACGGAGCTAACCCGGCGATGTTTTTGATCACCTCCAATTTTTCTGTCAAGAAACTCTTGATGGTTTTGTTGGTATCGCCGGCTGGGTAGTTCTTGGAAGAATATCGAAGCGCGTCCGTGACGTGCCCCGAGTAGTCGCACATTAGCTTTGTGCGGATGGAGTTGGGCTGGATCCTGAAGTCCACCCAGGTATTGACCAAGTTGAGCCCAAGGAGACCTTGGGCGAAAAGGACGGCTATCTTGGTTAACAGAGGTTGGATGGCCTCCCTGTCTGATTCAGGGGCAAAGGCGTTGAAGGACTCGGAGATATCAAGGAGACCCTCCGAGTAACCCGGCAATTTCCTTTCGCCGGGTGGGGATGTGTCTTGGCAGTAGAACAAGGATAGTTGCCAGTGTTTGACGTGGGAATTCAGATTAAGAGTTGGCATTGTAGAATTTTTGCGGCGCTGGATGGAAACCCTGCCACAAGCAAGAAGTGCGTCGTCACCGCTTTCGCGGCACGGTTTGCACTGAAAAAGTTCGATAAAGAGAGCCAAACTCGGCGGAGTGCACAAGTATGACTCGGAAAGAACGATAAAATGGGTTATATTCAACATAGAGTTAGGCCCTATGTCGAATACCCGGAGGCCGTAATGGCTCAAGACCTCACGGAAGAAAGGGTGACCCGGAGGGTGAAACCCCCGGGTCACATGTTCGACGAAGCAAATTACCTCGTCATCAGCAGGCGTGGGCCGGGTCTCATCACCCGGCACCCTCCACTGGATGTCCTTCTGAGGGGGGAGGATCCCTAACTGGGCCAGCTCTTCTAGCTTGGCCTTGGTGACTGTTGATCGCGCCCAGTTGGCGGATATTGATTGGGTCGTCTTTGTCTTGGCTTGCTGCTTCCCTTGCTTCTTGGGAGCCATGGGTTCGGTCTGCAAAGCACGAGACAAAAAGGGTACAAGACATAAGACTCGGAAATCATGGGTTATCCGGGTATTTGCAAGCAGTATCAAAAGAAGGCATGAGGACTATGAATTATCCAGGTATCACTGGACGGGGTGAAAATTACAGGTTATCCGGGTATCGAGTGGCAATACAGAAATTATGGGGGACTTACGTATTGGTGATCGTTTGCGGAAGAAGGGTGATTGCCCATGTATCTACTTCAAGCAGAAGAACTGGAAGAAGTGGATTTTCCAGGTGTCAATAACGGTTGCAGAAAATTTGGGCGAAATGGATCTAGATTGAAAAATTCGCGGATGATTTTGTGGAGGAATTGGTGATTAACGGCCATAGGGGAGTAATATATGACCATCTACCAAGCTATTGGACGAACTAGCATGGAATTAGGCGACCTAATCCGGCGTGGAAGGGAAAATGGCCCGCGGTTGACTAAGATCCAATCTAGATCGATTTGAAAAATTACAAGGCCAGATTAATGGAAACAAGGAGCTCACCGGAGGAGATTGGAGTAATGCGCGGCGGCGGCAAATGGCGCACTTCGAATGCCCCTTTGCGACTGTCGGCAAGCTGCTCGAGGGCGCGGCGGCGGAAGATGGCGGCGGCGCGGGACGAGCTGTGGCGGAACGTAGCCGGCGGCGGATTGGTTCCGGTGACGTACGCGAGGTCTCCGTGGCGGCGCTCTGTGAGCTCGGGCGCGGGAGTGAAGGAGAGGAAGAAGAAATGGACCGTTGGGGTTAGGTTATCCCCCGGGTGCCTATTTATAAGGTGCGGGTGGATAAACCTAGGCCAACGGGCGAGAGCCGGAAATTTCGGGATAAAAGATATCCGCCGGATTTTCCGGGATATGCGTTAAATGCTAGACGGGATATCCGGACAAGATATGAAGGAAATCTTCCCGCGGTATCAGGATCAGTTATCAAGTGGTGTAAGCCGGATCTTTGACATTCTTACCCGGGCGTTGACCCGGAAAGAGTAAAGAGGGATTTAGAGAAAGCCGGGTTATTATATGGCCACCATGGAGTTAGGCCTAGCTGTTTATCAAAGCAATCTAACCCGACCTCTATGAACTTGTATGTTTGTTATTTTTTGCAGGAAATAGCGTGCGCTTCAAGGAGGATCCCATGAAGCCCAAGCTATTCTGGGGACTACTGATGGAGGGATGATAACCCGGTAGGCCAACGCCAAGGAGTAACTCGGCCCAAAGGACGCTGCACAAGACCCGGCTTAAGATAAAGGAGTTTCTAGAAGGCCCAAGAACGTTGGCCTCGTAACCCGGATTGTGGGTTCCGATAAGGAAGTTTAGGGTTTGTAGGCAGTGTCCGGGTAGGATTCAGAGTGCGCCTTGGAGAGTAGGCCAGGGGGTCCGGATATTATATAAGCCGGCCCCTAGGGTTAGACGAGAGAGATCCAAGAGTTCGAGCAATATCGCTAGGTATCGAGTATCCAGTGTAACACAAGAGTTGAGTTAATATATCTAGATCGGAGACTCGGCGACTTGATTGCCGGCTACCAGATCGCATATCATCATGTTTTCCCTTGAGCTAAACCCTCTCCCAAACACCAGAGTCGAATTGCCCCAAGATAAGTTACCCCCGGTAACGTCTGCCGTGATTATCCCACGACAGTGTTAGTACCGAAGAAAGATACTACTACCCTTAGGATGTGTATAGATTACACCGGCCTTGAACAAACTGTGTCCAAAAGATAGGTTCGCGTTACCGCGAATCGATCAAATAATAGATGCCACTGCAGGCTCTGAGCTTTTATACTTTTTGGATGCATATTCCGGGTACCATCAAATAGGCATGAAAAGGAAGATCAAATTAAGACTTCTTTTATAACCCCTTATGGGACGTACTATTACATAACCATGCCATTTGGCCTGAAGAATGCAGGTGCAACCTGCCAGCGTTGCATGCAACGTTGTTTGCATAGTCAGATTGGCAAAAATGTCCACGTTTACGTGGACGACATTGCTGTCGTAACCAAGGAAAAATATACTCTCCTTCAGGATTTGCGAGAAACCTTCAAAAATTTGCGCACTTACAAGATGAAGTTAAATCCATCAAAGTGCGTATTAGGGGTTCCCTGAGGAAAACTTCTGGGTTTTTCTCATAGAGGAATAGAAGTAAACCCAGAAAAGATCAAAGCAATCTTGAACATCTCCAAACCTACGTGTATAAAAGATGTCCAAAGATTGACGGGTTCCGCTGCAGCCGTCAGCAGATTTATTAGTCGGCTGGGGGATAAAGCCTAACCACTCTACAAGTTGCTGAAAAAATCCGACAAATTCGAGTGGACAGAAGAGGCAGATGCAGCATTAACTCAGTTGAAGGAAACTTTGATGAAAGCTCCGATTTTGGCATCCCCAAAAGACGAAGAACCTATGTTATTGTACCTTACGGCTACAAATCGGGTTATTAGTGCAGTAATTGTCGTGGAACGGAAGAAGGACGAACAGAATATACCAGACCAACATCCGGTATATTATATAAGTGAAGTTTTCTCCGATTCCAAACAAAGATATCCACACTATCAAAAACTGGCATATGGCGTATTTTTCGCATCTAGAAAACTTCGCCATTACTTCCAAGGACATTCCATAACAGTGGTATGCAAAGCACCACTAGGGGATATAATAAACAATGCGGTGGCGACTGGCCGAGTAGCCAAATGGGGCATCGAGCTAGCAGCGTTCGACATTAAGTATCAGCAGAGGACGGCAATAAAATCCCAGGTTTTGGCAGATTTTGTCGCCGACTGGACGGAAGCAATGGAGAAAACACCAATGCCGGAGTCCGAGTACTGGATCTTGCACTTTGATGGATCCAAAATGAAGGAGGGCGCTGGAGCTGGTGTAGTCTTAAAATCCCCTAAAGGAGATACAATGGAGTATGTATTACAAATACACTTCAATGCCAGCAACAACGTGGCAGAATACGAAGCTCTGCTTCATGGCTTGCATATTGCAAAATAAATAGGTGTCAAGCGCATTTTGTGCTACGGTGACTCAGATTTGGTACTGCACCAGCTCAACAAAACTTGGGACGCAAAAAACCCTATAATGGCCGAATATCGAAGAACGGTGGACGAGTTTGCCATCTGTTTCTTCAGATTCGAAGTGCTCCATGTTAAAAGGGAAGAAATTGGAATGCGGATGCGTTAGCCCGCATGGGATCGGAAAGGGTAAAAATCCTACCACCAGGTGTATTCGTCAACACTTGTACGAACCATCGATAAAAGGTGGAGATGTTGATTATCCCCTGGCTTCCGAGTCAATTGAAGTTATGCTCGTTAACCCGGATTTGACAATCCCATATTTGAACTTCTTAGTTGACCAGAAGTACCAAGAGGGATCAGATGAAGTCTTGCAAAGACAAATCCAGCGTCGATGCAAAGGATACACGGTAATTAATAATTGCCTGTATAAACGCAGTACTTCCGGAATTTTTCTGCGGTGTATTTCACCAGAAGAAGGACGAGAAATCCTGCAAGAAATTGTCGTGGTGGTGTCACGGCAGATGCCATAGGATGGCTAAAGATGTGGGGACGATGGACGCTGGAGGCGCTCGGGGAGGGATCACGCGACGAGTAGCCGCGTGAAGTATGAATCAAGCACTGCAAACAACACGATCTACCCAGGTTCAGGGCCCTCGTGAGGAGGTAAAACCCCTACTCCTGCCTTTCTCTCTGTATATTAGTGTCTCTCCGAGTAGCCACAATACAAATGTTCTTGCTACCGAGTAGCCACCCTTCTCTCTACGTGATGAACTAGGTCAAGAATCTGAGCCCAGCGTGTGATCTCGGTCAGCGTCCGCAGGATCCCTCGCGCAGGAGGGGGCAGGACACCTTATATACCCGGTGCCCAGCCGGATACAGCCAAATACAAATAGATGTCGACATTGTGTGCACACCGTCCTTCTTCCGAGTTCCCGCTGACAGCTTTGGCTTCTAAGTTTGTCCGGTGCGGAAAGTCGTTGGGCAAAACCAAGTAACCAGTCTGTTATCACTGCCACGAACACAGTGTAGGTCCCCCCTATCCTGCGACGCTCTGCTGCCACACTGTCGCTGTCAGGCACGCCGTCCTCAGATGAACAGTGTCGTGAACAGTGCCAAGTACGGACCCGGGATACGCGGGATTTTGTGTCAGAACGGCTCCTTTGACTTCTGGCCCGAGTAGGATCCCGCCATTTCTACTCGGACCAACTCTTCTACTCGGAGGAACGCAACTCTCTTGATTCGTCCTTCTGGCTATCTGTGTGCAGGACCGGGTAGCAGTCGACCGGGTAGCAAGTACCGGGTAGCCGGCTACTCGGCCAAACATCCCTTCTGATCTTGCCTTTAACACTTGGCTTTACCCTACTCGGGGGTAACCCCCCGACAGCAGTCCTCGAAGCTGGTAGAGTCCTGCGAACTCGTTCACTGGGCCCTGCCAGCTTAAAAACCAACCTTTACAGTCTTGCCCTTGAACCTTGGGATACCGAGTAAAACCTCCGAGTAGCCCTTGATTTTGTCTTGAGTCTCTTCTGAATAGAGCCACTTCTCTTCTCTGTAGCCGAGTAAAAGGACTTGGTGAAATCTCGAATCGAAATCTCTGCGTGGCAGAGCACAATCCGGCTTTCCGCGCTGCAACTGGGCATGTGTCACACGGACACGACCCCGACGCCTCGGTGCCCGAGAACTGACAGGCCACGCGCCCAGTTTTCACGGAGTGGGCCCACTAGCCCGTTACGTCCCATCAAGGGCAGTTATTGCCCACGATCTCGTCGTGGGATCTAATGCGGCCGTTACGCGCGCGTTCCGCGCTGTGTGCGTTTCTAACCGGCCCACAGATCCCACGCCGCACGGTTTCTGCCACGATCGATCCCACTACCTCAACTCGTAACGGAAACTCGAGGAGCAGTATAAATACCCCCTCGGTAACTCCTTCTTCTTCCGCTCCCACTTTCCCCTCGTCTCCTCGTTTCTCCGCCGCTGCAGAGCATCTCGCCGCCGCGCACCGCACCGCGCCGCTGCGAGCTTGTCCACCCAAATTCCTTCAATCTTTCAGCCAATCTTTCCTCCACCGCGATGGCTCGTGACGACGAAGCTCGCGCCGGCTGGGCCGGATCTGAGGTCACTGCCGAGGACTGCCAGTGGCTCGTGAACACCCGGAGAGTTCCTCCCGGTGTTCGCTGCCGGCAACCTGACGGCGAGCTCGTCCCCACTCCGCAGGAGGGCGAGCACGTGCGCGAGGATTCGGGCTCCCGGTCTCGAATTTCTTCCGGTCGTTCCTCGACCACTATGGAATCCAGCCACACCACCTCCCGCCGAACGCCGTCGTCATGCTCTCATACCACGCCGTGGTATGCGAGGCATTCCTGGGCGTTCGCCCCACTTCGGCAACTTGGTCCCGGTACTTCTTCTTCCGGAAGCAAAGCAAGGGCAAGAAGGATGGCGCGGAGACCAGCCGCGGGATGACGGAGACTGGCAGCGCCATGATGGTGCAGCGCGGGGGAACCAATCACCCGCGCATCAAGGGGTTGGACTCTGTCCGCAAGTGGCAGAGGACCTTCCTCTACGTGAAGAATATCCCCGCCGAGAAGGGAGCCAAAGTGGAGGACCGGATTAATCTACCCGGCTGGACCAACACAGCTCCTACCGGGCAGAACTGGCGGACCAAGCCGTCCCTCGACAACGACCTAAAGCAGATGGATGAGTGCCTCGCCAAGCTGATCTCGAGAGGGCTCAAGAGCGACGACCCGATCGCCTGCTGGATCTCCAAGCGAGTGCTGCCGCTCCAGCGCCGCGCCCATCTCATGTGCTACATGGGAGGCCTCCGCGACTGCACTCGGACAACAACGTTCGAGCTCAGCAACGCGGACGTTGCCACTTGGGCGCGCTCCATCATGAGCACTGGCCTCAGGGAAACTGGCAGTACGGCTTCGTGCCGTTCAGCCGCACAAAACCAATCAAGCGGGTTAGTACTTCTCATCCTGTTTCCTGTATACAGATTTCGAGTAGATAGCCTTCTTAACCTGCTTTGCCTAGTATCTGTATTCCACGCCGAGTAGGGCACTTAGCAGAGTTGCTTAGGCTTGATGTGCTATGTGTTTACACGCCCTGCCAAGTAGCACACTTAGCAGTATCCTCTAGGCTTAATGTGCTTTGTGTTTGCACGCCCTGTCGAGTAGCATACTTAGCGGTAGACTTCATATGCTTGATGTTTGCACGCCTCGCTGAGTAAGATGTTGTTATGCTGCTCGACTGATTCGTGGTGCTTGTCTATGTTCCAGGTCCTTGCTCGCCAGCTCGCGGAAAGCATGGAACGCTTCGAGGACAACTGGGAAGAGGATCGAGAGGAGGACGATGAGGTCTCCTACGACACCGCGGACAAGCTCAACATCCCTCATGCCGCCCAGACGGATAAGCACCATGTTGACGCGTCTGTCCGCGACTGGTCCGAGGACGACGATGAAGGTGATTGAGTTCACCTTTATGTTTGTGAGTAGCGCAACCCAATCTCTTCCTGTTTCTCAACTGGTTTCTCTTTCTCAATTCTACAGAAGATGCCTACGCTGAAGAGAAGGGCGAAGACGAGGACGAGGGCGAGGACGCCTTTGAAGTCGATCCGCTCGCAGTTGCCGCTCCCGTTACCCACAAAAGGACGGGTAGCGGTGCTCAGGAGCCCCCCGCCAAGAAGACGAAGACGACCGTGAAGAAGACCAAAGGAGCCGTGGCAAAAGGGCGACGGTTGCCCCCTTCCCGTAAAGGGTAAGCAATTTTCTCCTAGGCTGCTCATCTCTGTTGGTGCTATTTCCCAATTCTTTTACTCCGTTGTTGCTGTAAGGGCCCCAGACCGGCAGTCTGAAACCCTCCGTATGCATACATTCACGATCCCAGAAAGATCAGTCGTGAACAACATACACATTGGCACACAGAAATACATCATCCATTACACGAATACATAAAGGTATTACAAAAAAGATCACATGATCAAGTTTAACGCAACTGCCACAAAGGCAGGCAACTTAACAAACACAGCGGAAGACAAATAAAACACAACGTAGTTGAGCCCAAGTCACGCCTTAACCTACAGTCTGCTGACCCGGAGACGATCCTAGTTCGCAAAGCCGTCAACTCCGTACTTCTCTTCATAGATCTCCTTCGGAGGCTCCTTCTCAAAGTCTGGCAAGTAGATACCAGGGGCGAAACCATAATGAGTACATTTGAATGTACTCAGCAAGACATCCATCATGTGACTTACCAAACATGCAAATATGCTTATATGGTGGAATGGGTAGGCTATAAATATGGTTCACTATCAATGGTGTTCATATATGATGACACCACAGTTGCAGTCAGGTTTATCTGTATCTTCGTTGAAGAAGATACTTCAGAAGAAAATAAAATAATATAGTTTTATTTCTCTTGTAGATCTCACATGTACAAGAGGTTTTGTAAAGTTTTGTTAAAGAATATTTTCTCTTTGCAAAACTTCTTGGAATCAGTTTCCAGAGTTCTTGCTTAGAGTAGAAAAGGTTTTCTTTGCAAAACATTTTGTTTTGTATAACATCATCTGGCTTTTCATCATCGACGATACCTCCACGGTATAAGTTTCCATTCCTTTCCGAACTTCACAAGTTCAACACTTCCTTTCCAAAATTCCCTTTTCAAAAACTTCCTTTTTGAAAACATTGACACAATGCTAGCTACATGGCCATTCAACTGTCCATATCCGAGGACGCGGCTTCTTCGAAAAAGTTATACTCTGCAGAGGTGTACACATCCACCAGATCCAGTACACCTCCCGTGAAACACCACGGACTGTAACAACAGTATGTAAACATCAGGTATCTGATCATAACCATCCACTATGTTCAAGCTAGAATATGCCTATCTCTCAGTTGAGTTTTACCACATCCCCGGCACCGAGCTAATCCCCGCCAAGCCAGGATGCCTCAACTGATGCATCCGGAGGGAAAATTAATCCCACACTTTATATGCCTCAACATTGGGAGTTTTGATGACATTCGGTTCGAGGGTACGACGCCCCTTATAGCAAGTGAGATAGCACACACTAATAAGAACAAACTTCAAGTTAAGCCCCGTGCCCATGTTGGGGTAGGGTGGCAGTACGGTAAAGGTTGTCCGGCGAAGACTAGATTATGTGTCATTTTTGAAAACACCACTTTCTCAAAAATGACCACTTCCACATTCCTCCGGAGAACAAGGATCCGCCTTTTCTCTGGGTTTTTCCGTAAAGCCTTTGTTTTGTAGAATGTCAATTTTAGGGTGTCCACTTAGGGACTAGTATATTTGATGGTAATAAATACCATATGGTGGCTTATGGGCTTGGTATTACCAAGTTCAACTACTGGCATGATAGTAACCTATAATATAGTATAGTAGTAATTTCCACATCAAAAATAGTTTTGATAATCAAGTTTTTTTATAAAACTTCAGAGGTAAAACATGCATGATAGATAATGATAAGTATTGTATCAGCAAGCATCAGGATGGCTTGCCTGGTATCTCCTTGTGTCCCTGGTTTTGGAGTGACTGGAACTTGAAACACAGCTCCCCGACACTTCCTTCCTCTTCGTTTTCTAACGTCGTAAAAAGAATAAAGGACACACATTCAGAACCAATCAAGGCAAGCAACCATACCTAACAATACATACAGCAAGGAAATCTAATAATAACAAAATCACTCAATTATTAATTGAGGCAAACAATCAAACAATCCTACTTGGCAGGAATGCCATTTAATAAGACAACTTAAGGTTGGAGGGACATATCTCACAACCTTAATATCATGGATTCAGTGGGTGTGCCACTCTCATACCAAGATATTAATAAACCCAAAATATACTTAGTTTCACAAGGGTGAGACTACTAAAAGTATATAAAACATGCACCACATTAATCATGGCAATGGGTCTATCAACCAAACAACAAAAAGAAAAAGGTAGCTATCTTACTAAGTCTAAATTCACATCAAGAATAAATAAGACACATGATTTGCAAAAGTTACTTTTACAAATCAGTGAGCCTACACAAGTGTAACAAGGTAATACACTCATCACAAAACACACAATTTCTCATAGTGAGAACAATAGAAACAATGGCTAAAAAGGAGGAATCCTATAGACATGTTTCTACTAAAAGTTTGCTATGCAAGCATGCATAATAACTAAAGTAATAAAATGCAAACAAGGAACCGTGTTATCATTATGGTAAATGAAAACATGTCTTTATGCAAGGATACATAAACATCTACCAAACACAAGTTTGCAGGAAAATTAATTCAACACAAAAATGCTAGGGAATCTAGTACTACTCATACATGAAGGATCAATGGATGAATTTCAATCAAGTAATTGAAATGCAACCAGAGGGTCCATGTTAACAAAACAGTAGTGAAAAACATCTATACTTGCTATAACAAAAATATCTCATTTAACAAAACAATGCATCAATTTGCAGGGCAACTCCTACATACTAGTAGTAATAAAAAGGGCATTACTAGAGGAATCAAACAACACTCCAAAAATGGAATTTTCCTAGAAAGCCACACATGATTACAACCACTTACAAACAGAAGCATACCCATGTTTGTTTAGCACAAAAATTCCCAAAGCAAAAATACTAGGCACTCATTAGTTATGAAACTACATAAGAGAAATGCATCTAGTTTGGGGAAATAATGTTTCCACCAAAAATGTAATGAAACCAGTGGGTGTTCCACTAGCATATCAAAGCATCAAGAGGTCACAATGCCTCTGGTCATACTTGACAAAAATTAGCAAAAACCTAAACTAGCACCTAGTGCAATAACAATACTAGCAGAAAATAATAGGGTGCTTAAATAAGCAAGGCAATGCTACTCATGCTATTATTTTCACACAAGTGAAAAATCTAGGGGTCAAGTACTCATAAAAACATAATCAAAATGCTACTGGTCCTATGAACATAACACAAAAATAGGTGGCTACACAACCACAAATGATTATGTCAAAAATTCCACACATGAGGGAATTTTTCCATACATCCTCATAGTTATGACAAAGCTACTCATGCTTTTCTACCAAATCAAATGCAAGCTAGCAGAGGTGATAAAAACACAAAATAAGTACCAACATGGTACTGGATCCAATCAAAAATCCAAGTGCTTTGCACCTAAATTTATCACTCAAAAATGCTATGCAAATATTAACTAGAGAATAATCATATGTTAATAACAAAATCCTATTTCTTCTCAACTCAAGACCACACAATATAACATGCTAAAAATAGCTAAGTAACACTTAGAAAACAAGCTCACATAACTTATACATGCTAGAAAACATTATTGCAACACAAAAATATAATCACAACAATTAATTGCCTAAAATGCCAAAATGGCAGAAACATGTAAAATAAAGATCTGTCCACCAAATTTTCTAGGATGCTCTAAAAATTAAACCCAGCTAGGTTTGTATAGCCCTAAACATATACAAGACCATCCAATTGAGTTTGCATCAAAATTAATTTTTAATAATTTTATAAAAATCACCAAAGTGCTCTCTGGTGTTTTACCAAAGGGCTTTCCAATGCAATTGACCTCACTTCATTCTGAGTTGTAAAATTAAAATGGTGCTCATTTTGGTGTTTCTGGTACCTGTTGCCAAATCATTTTTCATTTCAAATCTATTCATCCAAATGTAGATCTACAAAGTGGAGGTGGTTGAGATTTTGTTGCTTTACATCGTTGAATTTTGTCTTGGCCAAAATCATCTTCTAGGTTGCGTTTTAGGGCCTAAAGTAAACCTGGATGTTTCTGAAAAAAAATAAAAGGGAAACAACACATTATTGGGCCAGATCTACAAACGGGCCGGCCAGATCTACGGTTACCGCGGCGGGATCTAGCTAATGACGCTGACATGCGGGCTAGCGGTCCACGCGGGCAGCCACGCGGGCGAATCCGTGGCCCACCTGCAGGTTTGACTCCTAAGCGCGGGTCAAGGAGGCGGTGACATCGTGCGCGCGTCACCACGACGTCACGCCGGCGGGAGGGCTCTCCGGTGAGCTCCAATCTCACGCAAAACGGCCACCGTTCATCGATTAACCAGCACCAATACGTTTCTTACGACGAGGGGAAGCGAACGAACACAACCTCGTTTCCGGGGAGACGCCGGAGAGCGGCGGCGACGAGGCGCGCGCGGCGGCCGGAAACACGCACGGGACGGCGGCGATTCAGGGGGTTAGGGAGGGGGGAAAAGCGACGGGGTGGTTCCCCTGCTCACCACGAATGCAGAGGAGGAGTCGGTGAGGTCGGAGAGGACGCGAGCCGGCGGCGATAGCTCGCCGGAGCTCCGTCGGGCTCGGGGAAGGGATTGGATGGCGCGGGCTCTACGGTTCGTATCTCCACGGTTCCTTTCGCAGGGAGTATCACCATGACGAGGCGGAGCCGATTATGCTAACGGCTACCTGCGGCATGCTCTGCATCGGCCGGAACGACGGCGAGGTCTCGAGCTAGGGTTTCGGTAGCAAAAAAAAATTAGAGAGAGAGAGGAGGGCTCGTGGGGTGAGAGAGGGAGCAGGTAGAGAGGCACAGAGGTGCACATGGGGGCTTTAAACCATCAAGATTGCTTCCACTCGAAGGCAATGGGCATGGGCAGCCATTCCCTCTATTGCATCATCTACAGGAAGAAGAAGGACATGTGTGACTAGGATAACATTTAGGTCCCTAGCAATTACAATTAGGTCCTTTTCCTCTCTGTAAATGGATGTTTTCCCTAAGCAAACAAAGTCAAAATTTTAAATCCTTTTGCCCAAAATTCTTATTAGTTAAGATACACAACATATGTGAAAATTGGCTCAATTGAATAAACTTTATAATTCAAAGTTGTTCAAATTTGAATTCTTACATAAAAGGACATTGAATTTATTAGACTACTTAGGAGCTTCCAAAAATGATAATTTTTGGCACACATTCCTTATTTGATGTGTTACTTATGTGGTAGAAAATTCAAGTCATTTTCAGTTACTTCATAGAACAAACTTGTTCAAATTTCTAAAAGGTGCTGTCAAGAAAACAGGGGTTTTTGGAAACTTAAATTATTCAAAAACTTGTGCCCTTTTGGTTTTCATCCTTATTTATTCTATAGAGAATGTGGTATTTATTTCCTGGCATTTGGAAAAAGTTTGTAGAACAAACTTGTTCAAAATCCCAATTGTTGCTGTGGAGAAAAACCATGTTTTCAGGACTTTAATGGATTCAATTTTTGGTCTCCTCTTGTGTGTGTTCCTTATTTGATATAAGGAAGCAATGGTATTAATTTCATCTCATTTTAAGAAAGTTCCCAATAGTAACTTGTTTTAGTTTTTCTGTTTCTGGAAATATTGGAATTTCTATTTAATAAAGCACTTGGCTTTTCTTTAGCAATGCTTTGCCAAAATATTTATGTGACTAGAGATAGCAAGTCAATGCTCTCCAATACCTTTGTTTTTAATCTTGCAAGGTTGGAAAAACATTTGATAATGTTTTGGTGAAGCATTTAAGAATGCCTCTTTTTCTGATAATCTTTTATGGAAATTTTATTAAGTGTTTCCTCTTTCTTAATTTAGGTCTTGGAATAATATTCAACAAGTATGAGATTCATAAGATGTTTTTGGAAAACTCTTTGATCAATATTTACTTTAGAAAATATTGCCAAGGTCATTGGAACAATATGTTGAATATTTTTATCATTGGAACAATATGTTGAATATTTTTAGTTTACTGCTTTGCTATCCTTTTTAAGTTTGTTTAGTTGCACTTAAACAAACACAAACAAACACAACCAAGGTTTATTAGTCAAGCAATTAGAAAAACAACAGTGTTATCAGGTATTCCAAAATTGGGATGTGACAGGTCTTCCCCCCTTAAAAAGAATCTCGTCCCCGAGATTCGCAAGCGAGGACTAAGGGAGGGCCAACAAACACCATGTTAGTGTTGGAGTGCAGGTGCTTCCCCCCTTTGACTTTTCTTGGGAGGTGGGGCACATCCCTAAATTAGCAAATTCATTTTTAAACGTACACCAGCACTGTGTTAGGTCCAAAACTTTTGTTTCCTAGTTTGAACAAAAATTAAGGTTAGTGCAGAACTACCTGGAAAAACACCGTCAATTATTACATGAGTTCTTAGCTATATCCCACATCTTACATAACACATATGGAGTGGTCTACCACTCTCATAATAAGGTATATAAGAAGCTAAAAGTATAGCTTGTGGGTGCAAAAAGGTTAGGTTGCTAAGGTAAAACAAACAGACAGAACAAATACCCATGGCAGTGGTTATTACTCACCACAAGCAACTATCACTTAATATGTTCATGATTTTAGTTGGATGTTTTTAGTTTAATAAGATACTCTTAATCAAAATCATAACACAAGTATTAACTCATGCTAAGGTAAAACATTTAAATAAAATCCAATCAGCAAGCAAACAACACCACAGATGAATAGCCTATTTATTCACTAGGTTATTGTTTATTAGAGGTTTTGGAATCCATCAATCATGAACAATTATCAAACAACCAGTAGCTAAAAACCAATGAATACAATCATAAAGATACTCTAAAACACCATCTTTAAACAAGATGAAACTCCTATTTCACCGGCATAAAATAAAACAGGACTGCACAAATAATACACTAGTATGAAAATTCAACACCAGCATGCTATAAGAGATAATCCTATCCTATAACCATAGAACATGCAACTAAATAATTCATGGCATTATAACAGAAGTAATAACTTCCTAAACATGCTATATCAACACATATACTCATAAAATAAAAAGAGAGTAATACTAGAGCAAAAATCACCATTTTCTAGTGGTGAAACTAGTTTTCGCGCTGGAGAAGCAAACAATGCTATCATGATGTTTAAACTTAAACAAGAAAGTCATGAATATAAGTGTACCTAATCACAGTACACAAAAATTACTCATGTTAGTAAGCACAAACATCAAAACAATCCCATGAAACAACTATTAACCATGCATAAATTAATTCTAGCAATTTATGTTTTTCTTAAACAATTACTAGCAAACAAGCAAGGTATAACTCACACAACCAGTAGCTATCTAATTAATGAAAAGTTATCTAAACCTTTTCAAAAATCCATACACTCAATTTAAAATCATTCACAAACAATCTACCAATCAAGAGGAATTTATTTTATTTGCGAACAATTTAATTTCAGCACACGATAGTGAAACATTTCTTAACATGATACCCCTAAGGAATATTATGCTAACAAAAGGATCACACCTAAACATATTAGTATTTACTAATAATAAATAAACTTCTCATTTGCATAAGTGAAAACAAACAATTATATTTTCCATGGTGGAAAATAGAAATCAATCACATAGTGAAACATGATATTTTCACACAGGTGTATGGTTAGGGATTTTTATCCTCAAGCCAAAATGCAATGGGACCAGTGGGCTATGGCCTACTAATACCAAGTAAAAATAGGTACTAAGCCTCTGGTTACTCATGAAAAACTTTGCTTACAAGATAAAAATATAAGGCTATTTAATCTAGTGAAACAATACTAGTGCATACTGATAGTAATGCTTACATATGCTTTACTATTAAGAGACATGCAAGCTAACATAGGTACAAGCATCAAAATAACAGTACCTAAATGTTACTTGACTCAAAGAACACATAGCACAAAATCTACTACGAAAGTATATACAGATCTAGTTCTCACAATATTTCCAAATAATAAACTAGAAGGTAACAAATGCTATTTAATTTTTATTCGAGTTTTCAATCATGCACCCACTTTCTAGGGTAGATTTATTGTAAGAAAACAACATAATAACAAGTCCTAACAAGTCCATATAAGTTAGGAAGCAAGATTGAATAATACACAAATTTATTTCAACCAAGAGCACACAAAGAAACAAGAACAGGAAAACTGCTGTTTTCTAGATCTATCATAATCATTCCATCGTTCATTTAATTTCTAAACTCCGAATCTCATAGTACCTACAACGTCTACTAAGATTTGGTTTCCAAAGTAGATACACATGATATCCTATTGACTAGTAAACGAATAAGTCAACATCTTATTTTTCTCGTGACTTCTCCTTTTTACCAACTAGATTAAAAGGTGTCTTAAATCACTTAATTCCTTGGTTTAGAAAGAGTTGTCAGTAGTTCGCATGCTTTGGTTAGGTGTCAACCTAAGATTAGGCAAAACATGTTAGTCTTGTTAGTTTTCTATTTAATCGTGTTTGTCCGACAAGATACGACTAGCGTCATAGTACGTCGATTATTGAATCGTGCTCTTCGGATTGGCTTTTGAGGGGGTTGCGCATCATGGCATGTGAAGACTTCTTTTGCACCTTTCTCCAGAGGAGGGAGGTATATAACTTTTAAAAGGGGATTTCTCTTGTTTGGTCTTTTAAAAGGGGACATAAAGAGGTGCAACATTTAGCCAACAGGGCAAAAAGAGTCATTTGCAAACAGACAAACATAGAGGTTTTGGTCAGTAGTGGTTGGTGCATTCACGCCTTTTCTTCTTTGAGGGTTGTCGTTGTTGGAGCTTTATCTGTTGGAGTGCATCACTGGTAGCAACGCTATCAGTTCATTTGGCTTGATGGTCCTCTATTATTAGGCCCAACGGTGCTTTCATTAATTGTGGGGGAGATGGTGGTGGTTCACGACGGTGGCATTATGAAGCGAAAACAAGTATAATTCTAAGCAACAAATTCTTGTTTTTGAATACTATACAAACATTTTTGCTTGCAAAAATTTAACAGGAGGCGATTCAAAAACAAGAGCGGGGCAAGCACAAATCTGCAAATTTTGAGCACCCCACAAACATATAGAAGCCTAGATGAACCAAATTCTACACCACACAATAGCACAAAGTCCTACGGACACACATAAGCAAGCCAAAACACACAAGCAAGGCTCCATTGGAGCTATGTCGGGGGATGATCCAAAATCCTAGTAGTGGCTGAAGAACTATTTCTACTGCTGACCAACATTACTGTAGAGCTAGGCAATTATTTTGGTCTTCTCGGGACATCGGCAAGTATAAAAGTTTTTGTATGGAAACAAGATAATAGAAGTAAAGTTTTGATCAAACTTTTAACTGAGAGAGGTAATACTACGCGACAATCTGTTTTTGAAACCCCAACTATTTTCTGGACAGAAAACTTCAAATACGAGAGATGTTTCAAAAACAGAGCGGAGCAGTTGCAAACAAGTAAGAAATAAACTCTTAACCGAGAGAGATACCAATTCTGTAAGGCCCGCCCTTCGAACCACTGTTCAAGGACGCCCTTGATATGCATTTAGAACCTGTTGAAAAGATAAAAAGGAGGGAAAATATACTAAAATTCCCTTAGATAAAAATAGTGTAGATAGTAAATAGGTTTTTACTCAAAAATACTTTTCTTTCCTATCTGACGTCCATGCTAACTAAGGTCTCCTAAGGTCAGGATGGCTCTGATACCAACTCTGTAAGGGCCCCAGACCGGCAGTCTGAAACCCTCCGTATGCATACATTCACGATCCCAGAAAGATCAGTCGTGAACAACATACACATTGGCACACAGAAATACATCATCCATTACACGAATACATAAAGGTATTACAAAAAAAGATCACATGATCAAGTTTAACGCAACTGCCACAAAGGCAGGCAACTTAACAAACACAGCGGAAGACAAATAAAACACAACGTAGTTGAGCCCAAGTCACGCCTTAACCTACAGGCTGCTGACCCGGAGACGATCCTAGTTCGCAAAGCCGTCAACTCCGTACTTCTCTTCATAGATCTCCTTCGGAGGCTCCTTCTCAAAGTCTGGCAAGTAGATACCAGGGGCGAAACCATAATGAGTACATTTGAATGTACTCAGCAAGACATCCATCATATGACTTACCAAACATGCAAATATGCTTATATGGTGGAATGGGTAGGCTATAAATATGGTTCACTATCAATGGTGTTCATATATGATGACACCACAGTTGCAGTCAGGTTTATCTGTATCTTCGTTGAAGAAGATACTTCAGAAGAAAATAAAATAATATAGTTTTATTTCTCTTGTAGATCTCACATGTACAAGAGGTTTTGTAAAGTTTTGTTAAAGAATATTTTCTCTTTGCAAAACTTCTTGGAATCAGTTTCCAGAGTTCTTGCTTAGAGTAGAAAAGGTTTTCTTTGCAAAACATTTTGTTTTGTATAACATCATCTGGCTTTTCATCATCGACGATACCTCCACGGTATAAGTTTCCATTCCTTTCCGAACTTCACAAGTTCAACACTTCCTTTCCAAAATTCCCTTTTCAAAAACTTCCTTTTTGAAAACATTGACACAATGCTAGCTACATGGCCATTCAACTGTCCATATCCGAGGACGCGGCTTCTTCGAAAAAGTTATACTCTGCAGAGGTGTACACATCCACCAGATCCAGTACACCTCCCGTGAAACACCACGGACTGTAACAACAGTATGTAAACATCAGGTATCTGATCATAACCATCCACTATGTTCAAGCTAGAATATGCCTATCTCTCAGTTGAGTTTTACCACATCCCCGGCACCGAGCTAATCCCCGCCAAGCCAGGATGCCTCAACTGATGCATCCGGAGGGAAAATTAATCCCACACTTTATATGCCTCAACATTGGGAGTTTTGACGACATTCGGTTCGAGGGTACGACGCCCCTTATAGCAAGTGAGATAGCACACACTAATAAGAACAAACTTCAAGTTAAGCCCCGTGCCCATGTTGGGGTAGGGTGGCATTACGGTAAAGGTTGTCCGGTGAAGACTAGATTATGTGTCATTTTTGAAAACACCACTTTCTCAAAAATGACCACTTCCACATTCCTCCGGAGAACAAGGATCCGCCTTTTCTCCGGGTTTTTCCGTAAAGCCTTTGTTTTGTAGAATCACAATTTTAGGGTGTCCACTTAGGGACTAGTATATTTGATGGTAATAAATACCATATGGTGGCTTATGGGCTTGGTATTACCAAGTTCAACTACTGGCATGATAGTAACCTATAATATAGTATAGTAGTAATTTCCACATCAAAAATAGTTTTGATAATCAAGTTTTTTTATAAAACTTCAGAGGTAAAACATGCATGATAGATAATGATAAGTATTGTATCAGCAAGCATCAGGATGGCTTGCCTGGTATCTCCTTGTGTCCCTGGTTTTGGAGTGACTGGAACTTGAAACACAGCTCCCCGACACTTCCTTCCTCTTCGTTTTCTAACGTCGTAAAAATAATAAAGGACACACATTCAGAACCAATCAAGGCAAGCAACCATACCTAACAATACATACAGCAAGGAAATCTAATAATAACAAAATCACTCAATTATTAATTGAGGCAAACAATCAAACAATCCTACTTGGCAGGAATGCCATTTAATAAGACAACTTAAGGTTGGAGGGACATATCTCACAACCTTAATATCATGGATTCAGTGGGTGTGCCACTCTCATACCAAGATATTAATAAACCCAAAATATACTTAGTTTCACAAGGGTGAGACTACTAAAAGTATATAAAACATGCACCACATTAATCATGGCAATGGGTCTATCAACCAAACAACAAAAAGAAAAAGGTAGCTATCTTACTAAGTCTAAATTCACATCAAGAATAAATAAGACACATGATTTGCAAAAGTTACTTTTACAAATCAGTGAGCCTACACAAGTGTAACAAGGTAATACACTCATCACAAAACACACAATTTCTCATAGTGAGAACAATAGAAACAATGGCTAAAAAGGAGGAATCCTATAGACATGTTTCTACTAAAAGTTTGCTATGCAAGCATGCATAATAACTAAAGTAATAAAATGCAAACAAGGAACTGTGTTATCATTATGGTAAATGAAAACATGTCTTTATGCAAGGATACATAAACATCTACCAAACACAAGTTTGCAGGAAAATTAATTCAACACAAAAATGCTAGGGAATCTAGTACTACTCATACATGAAGGATCAATGGATGAATTTCAATCAAGTAATTGAAATGCAACCAGAGGGTCCATGTTAACAAAACAGTAGTGAAAAACATCTATACTTGCTATAACAAAAATATCTCATTTAACAAAACAATGCATCAATTTGCAGGGCAACTCCTACATACTAGTAGTAATAAAAAGGGCATTACTAGAGGAATCAAACAACACTCCAAAAATGGAATTTTCCTAGCAAGCCACACATGATTACAACCACTTACAAACAGAAGCATACCCATGTTTGTTTAGCACAAAAATTCCCAAAGCAAAAATACTAGGCACTCATTAGTTATGAAACTACATAAGAGAAATGCATCTAGTTTGGGGAAATAATGTTTCCACCAAAAATGTAATGAAACCAGTGGGTGTTCCACTAGCATATCAAAGCATCAAGAGGTCACAATGCCTCTGGTCATACTTGACAAAAATTAGCAAAAACCTAAACTAGCACCTAGTGCAATAACAATACTAGCAGAAAATAATAGGGTGCTTAAATAAGCAAGGCAATGCTACTCATGCTATTATTTTCACACAAGTGAAAAATCTAGGGGTCAAGTACTCATAAAAACATCATCAAAATGCTACTGGTCCTATGAACATAACACAAAAATAGGTGGCTACACAACCACAAATGATTATGTCAAAAATTCCACACATGAGGGAATTTTTCCATACATCCTCATAGTTATGACAAAGCTACTCATGCTTTTCTACCAAATCAAATGCAAGCTAGCAGAGGTGATAACAACACAAAATAAGTACCAACATGGTACTGGATCCAATCAAAAATCCAAGTGCGTTGCACCTAAATTTATCACTCAAAAATGCTATGCAAATATTAACTAGAGAATAATCATATGTTAATAACAAAATCCTATTTCTTCTCAACTCAAGCCCACACAATCTAACATGCTAAAAATAGCTAAGTAACACTTAGAAAACAAGCTCACACAACTTATACATGCTAGAAAACATTATTGCAACACAAAAATATAATCACAACAATTAATTGCCTAAAATGCCAAAATGGCAGAAACATGTAAAATAAAGATCTGTCCACCAAATTTTCTAGGATGCTCTAAAAATTAAACCCAGCTTGGTTTGTATATCCCTAAACATATACAAGACCATCCAATTGAGTTTGCATCAAAATTCATTTTTAATAATTTTATAAAAATCACCAAAGTTCTCTCTGGTGTTTTACCAAATTTCATGACATTTCAAAAATACAATGAATTTGTAAGCAAGGTTAATTGCTTAAGTTAGTAAATTTCAAGGGCTTTCCAATGCAATTGACCTCACTTCATTCTGTGTTGTGAAATTAAAATGGTGCTCATTTTGGTGTTTCTGGTACCTGTTGCCAAATCATTTTTCATTTCAAATCTATTCATCCAAATGTAGATCTACAAAGTGGAGGTGGTTGAGATTTTGTTTCTTTACATCTGTGAATTTTTTCTTGGCCAAAATCATCTTCTAGGTTGCCTTTTAGGGCCTAAAGTAAACCTGGATGTTTCTGAAAAAAAATAAAAGGGAAACAACACATTATTGGGCCAGATCTACAAACGGGCCGGCCAGATCTACGGTTACCGCGGCGGGATCTAGCTAATGACGCTGACATGCGGGCCAGCGGTCCACGCGGGCAGCCACGCGGGCGAATCCGTGGCCCACCTGCAGGTTTGACTCCTAAGCGCGGGTCAAGGAGGCGGTGACATCGTGCGCGCGTCACCACGACGTCACGCCGGCGGGAGGGCTCTCCGGTGAGCTCCAATCTCACGCAAAACGGCCACCGTTCATCGATTAACCAGCACCAATACGTTTCTTACGACGAGGTGAAGCGAACGAACACAACCTCGTTTCCGGGGAGACGCCGGAGAGCGGCGGCGACGAGGCGCGCGCGGCGGCCGGAAACACGCACGGGACGGCGGCGATTCAGGGGGTTAGGGAGGGGGGAAAAGCGACGGGGTGGTTCCCCTGCTCACCACGAATGCAGAGGAGGAGTCGGTGAGGTCGGAGAGGACGCGAGCCGGCGGCGATAGCTCGCCGGAGCTCCGTCGGGCTCGGGGAAGGGATTGGATGGCGCGGGCTCTACGGTTCGTATCTCCACGATTCCTTTCGCAGGGAGTATCACCATGACGAGGCGGAGCCGATTATGCTAACGGCTACCTGCGGCGTGCTCTGCATCGGCCGGAACGACGGCGAGGTCTCGAGCTAGGGTTTCGGTAGCAAAAGAAAATTAGAGAGAGAGAGGAGGGCTCGTGGGGTGAGAGAGGGAGCAGGTAGAGAGGCACAGAGGTGCACATGGGGGCTTTAAACCATCAAGTTTTCTTCCACTTGAAGGCAATGGGCATGGGCAGCCATGCCCTCTATTGCATCATCTACAGGAAGAAGAAGGACATGTGTGACTAGGATAACATTTAGGTCCCTAGCAATTACAATTAGGTCCTTTTCCTCTCTGTAAATGGATGTTTTCCCTAAGCAAACAAAGTCAAAATTTTAAATCCTTTTGCCCAAAATTCTTATTAGTTAAGATACACAACATATGTGAAAATTGGCTCAATTGAATAAACTTTATAATTCAAAGTTGTTCAAATTTGAATTCTTACATAAAAGGACATTGAATTTATTAGACTACTTAGGAGCTTCCAAAAATGATAATGTTTGGCACACATTCCTTATTTGATGTGTTACTTATGTGGTAGAAAATTCAAGTCATTTTGAGTTACTTCATAGAACAAACTTGTTCAAATTTCTAAAAGGTGCTGTCAAGAAAACAGGGGTTTTTGGAAACTTAAATTATTCAAAAACTTGTGCCCTTTTGGTTTTCATCCTTATTTATGCTATAGAGCATGTGGTATTTATTTCCTGGCATTTGGAAAAAGTTTGTAGAACAAACTTGTTCAAAATCCCAATTGTTGATGTGGAGAAAAACCATGTTTTCAGGACTTCAATGGATTCAATTTTTGGTCTCCTCTTGTGTGTGTTCCTTATTTGATATAAGGAAGCAATGGTATTAATTTCATCTCATTTTAAGAAAGTTTCCAATAGTAACTTGTTTTAGTTTTTCTGTTTCTGGAAATATTGGAATTTCTATTTAATAAAGCACTTGGCTTTTCTTTAGCAATGCTTTGCCAAAATATTTATGTGACTAGAGATAGCAAGTCAATGCTCTCCAATACCTTTGTTTTTAATCTTGCAAGGTTGGAAAAACATTTGATACTGTTTTGGTGAAGCATTTAAGAATGCCTCTTTTTCTGATAATCTTTTAGGGAAATTTTATTAAGTGTTTCCTCTTTCTTAATTTAGGTCTTGGAATAATATTCAACAATTATGAGATTCATAAGATGTTTTTGGAAAACTCTTTGATCAATATTTACTTTATAAAATATTGCCAAGGTCATTGGAACAATATGTTGAATATTTTTATCATTGGAACAATATGTTGAATATTTTTAGTTTACTGCTTTGCTATCCTTTTTAAGTTTGTTTAGTTGCACTTAAACAAACACAACCAAGGTTTATTAGTCAAGCAATTAGCAAAACAACAGTGTTATCAGGTATTCCAAAATTGGGATGTGACAGTTGCTTCTCGATTTCCTCTGCCCTTCTCTCTTTTCTGAACATTCTTCTTTCTTCAGCGCCCCCTTGGATGCTGACGCTGCCGTTGCATCCACCAAACCCAAGAAAAAGACCACCATCGACGTTGACAAACTCATCGAGCTCTCTGATGAGGATGAACTCGCAGCACGGGGCAGAGCGCGTGCGTCCTCTCCCGTGAAAGGAGAAGACTCGGACGACGCCCTGTACATGGACACTGATGACCATGATGCCGAGCAGGGGCAGCAGGCCCGCGCAGAACAGGAAGCGCAGGATGCTGCTCGCAATGAGAGGCCGCTTTCTCTTCCAGCCACAACGGCCGAGGAGAACTTAGAACAAAACCCCGAGCAGCATGACGACACCGCCCTTGAGCGGCAGGAAGAAGACCAAGAGCAGCCGGCAACAAGGGCTGCTGAACAAGACGACCCCGCGGTCCGGCCGCTGGTAGAAGGACAAGACGCCACACAGCAAGACCCTCAGAGCTGCGCGCAGCCGAACGCTGCGCCGGGTAGCACGCCCTTGGCGCCGCCTACCCAGCAGGGCACCTCCTCCACCGCACCAAACTCCCCGCCGGTGAAGAGGACCAAGATTACCACCAGCCATCCAATCAAGAAGGAGGCTGTCGAGAAGAAAGCCAAGATCGCAGCGAGCCCTCCAGCCAAGAAGGAGGCCGCCGAGAAGAAGGCCGTCGACAAGAAACCCGTCGAGAAGAAGGCTTCCGAGAAGCAGGCCTCTGAGAAGCAAACTGGCCCGCCTGACGCCGACGTCCGCAGGAATCCTCCTCGTGGCGCTGCGCGCGACTCTGCCACGATGCCGCCGCCCCAACCAATTATCAAACCTGTTGCCAGGGCAGGGCAGCTCGTCATTGGCGTTTCCGGCGCAGCCGCTGACGCAGCCGCTGGATCAAGTTTGCCAGACCCGCCATCCTATCCACCTTACTTGGTGAAGATAAGCAAGCATCACAGCATCCCGCTCACCGCGGCCGAGAAGAAACTTGCCATCAAGAAAGGCAAACAAGCCACGGCTGTGGACTCCAAGCCGCCGGCCAGGAACAAGGACAGATCCCTCTCCATCTATTCGCGCGAGGTCCAGGAGGCCGAGGTGACGTCCAGGGGACTCGAGGAGATGATTGATCGAGTGGGCTTCATCGACGCCGAATGGAACAGCGACATCCTCGGCAACAAGAACTGGCACGGCTTGGCTTTGGGCGATTTGGATCATATGCGCATCGACTGGAACAAGGCGGACATGGGGTACAATCCCATGACCATCTCGTCCAAGACCAGCACGCTCGCCGCCAAGCTGTTCGTCCACCGGAAGGCCGCAGAGGACATCGAACAAGCTTTTGCAGTAAGTTTTGCTCACCCAATTCGAGTTGCCTTTTTCTTTTCTTCTACTCTTCTCCTTCTTCTTATCCATCACCCAGTCCCCGAGATTCTGGCTGAGTAGACGGATACCCAACCGAGTTGCCGTCTTCTCGGGTTGAATCTTCCCGATCTGTGTCTGATTCGTTCTCTTTCTGCTTCTCAGAATAGCCTCCTGAAGAGAACAAACTTGTTCCGGCGATTGCTCTGGAACCACAGCATCGCTAGAAGGCGCCTCGAGGCCCTCGAAATTGAGCGCAAGACCGATGAGGCGACGGAGAAGGAGGTCATGAATCGCACCCTCCAGATCTCCGAGATCGAGAGTAAGCTTTTAGCTACGCGGTTCCTGCGTTTTGTGTTTACGCCCGCTTTCGCTTTCTGCTCTAACCGATTCCTTTCCGCAGGCAAGTTCAAGACCTTGGCAGAGGAGCATGCGAACTGCCGCGTCTTTGTTGAGAGCGGCCAAGCCACGATCAAGAAGCTAGAAGGTGAGTTGATGTCTTCTCAGCTTGCTTTCTTGCTTTCATCCTAGCTACTCTGCTGACCGTGCTTTGCTTTCTACAGAAGATCACAAGCAGTTTGTCGAGGAGCATCTCGACTGCCTCAAGCCTGCTGAGGTGCAGCAGCAGATTGAAAGCCTTGAGGTGGAATTCAAGAAGAGGCACCTCTCCGAGATGGAACCGTTGCAGGTCCAGCTGCGAACTGCCTTGCAAGATGCCCTTAATATTGCTGCCGAAAAGGACAAGATATCTGCCGAGAAGGACAAGATTGAGGCAGCAACCAAGGCCAAGCAAAGGGCGCTGGAGCTGGAATGCGATATGCTGAGGGAAAGCAATTCGGCGCTCATGCTCCAGCTGGCCCAGTTCCGGAGAGTAGAAGAGAAGCATGTTGCTGACGAAGAGTCATGGAAGAACAAGCTGCAGGCGCTACTCTACGGCCTGAATAGTAAGTGCCCACTTCTTTGCACTTCACTTTTCCCTTTTGCTTCTCTTCCGCTCGACTCATTTCTCTATTCTGCCCCTGCCTCTAATCTTTTTGATAGCTTTTTCAGAAACTTTCCCCGACCTCAACTCGTCTTGCAAGCCTGCTCTGGCAAAGGCCCAAGTTGTTTGCACCGAGAAAGGCGAGCCTATGGACACCAAAGCTTCAATTGAGGACAACATCACAACCATGCAGGTCCAGCTCCAGCGCCTAAGGGGTGTGGGCACCGACCTGGTGCGCACTGCCTTCCAACTCCATGACCTGTTCTGGCCTCGAGAATCTGCGCCAACAACCATCCGCGGGCTTGCCGAGAAGCTGACTGGCGTGAAGGCCGAGCTGAAGAAATGGCGGGCCTCGGGAGCTCGGGCAGGCGCTGACATGCTGCTCCTATTCATCTGCAGCTGGTACGACAACCTTGATCTTAATCTTATCCTCGAGATGCGCCAGGATTTAAGGTGGGAGAAAGACTCCGACTGTGTGGCTCGCCGCCAGTTGGTTGCGTACGAGATCGCGTCCTACGCAGATACTGCGCGCTTCATCGATGGTGTCACCGAGCCCGACATGGAGGTGGAGGGCGAGGATGAAGACGAGGATGCTACCGAGTCCGAAGGCCTGAGCTGCTTCGACAGTGAGAACGTCAAGACCGGGAAGGGGAAGGCCGCGGTCGTCGCGAATAGCGACGAGGAAGCCGAGAGCGTGGAGATGACCATCGACACCGCGGCCCTTGAGTTCGGCACTTCATCAGGTGCTGCCCTCAACGACACGGCGCTTCTCCGCAACCAAGCTGCTGCCTCCACCTCGGCGACAGAACTCGTCTCGGTGGCCACGGCCACTCCTGACCAGGCTGCCACCGAGCCAGACGCGGATGCTGCGAAGACCGATGCCGCCAACTCGGAGGTTGATGCTGCTAAGGCCAGCGCTGAAGCTGAAGCTGCCAAGGCCAACACCGAGAACACTGCTACCTCGACCTGATTATCTCCTGCAACTTTTATCCTTGAAACTTTTATCAGATCCCCGGGATGCCGGGTGCAGATGTATCGAAACAATTACGTTTGTCGCTTGCTACTCAGTTTTATTCACGTTTGATATTTCACTTAGTCAATTTGAGCAGCCTTGGCTCGATGCCGGGTTGCGTTATCATGCAAGTCCCCGAGTTGCATTTCTTATTCGCTCTTCCTTTTTATCTCAGCTCTTACCCGCAACTTGTTGCTTTTTTGGTATTCGAGTCACAAGAATTCAAAGTTGGAGTTGCAAATACTTAGCCACTTAGAAACACTCATAGTAACGCAGCCCACCACTTAGCCGAAAAGGAGTTAACAAAAAACAACAGTAAAAGACCTCCTACTCGGTTCCTGCACTCTTTCTTTCCTTAGTAATTTTTCTTGTGCTCATTGACCTTTTGCTTGTTCTCTTGCTTGCCATGAAGCCGGGTTTCGGACAGCAGCAGAGTCAAAGAGTTGGCATGTAGGTTTAAACACAATACTAGATGTACTCGTGAAATGTTAAGCAGAGCAACCGAGTGGACAAAAGTGAAGCCGGGTAGAAACACATAGAGCAAGTTTGGACGAGGGCAGTCCCCGAGCTTAATTTCATATTGCAGAGAAGAATTTTAACTCGGATAAGAGAGTACATACACATCTTTGCTCACGAATGAAAGCGACGAAGTAGGGCTACGTTCCAAGGGTGCTTAGACTCCTCTCCAGCTTTATCTGCCCTGTTCTCCTGTGATGGACGCACGTCCACGAGATAATAGGCATCATTGTGCAGCGCTTTGCTCACATTGAAGGGCCCTTCCCATGGAGGAGACAACTTGTGCATCCCGGCTGTGCGCTACACAAGCCTAAGGACCATGTCTCCTTCTCGGAAAACCCTTGGGTTCACCTTTCGGCTATGATAACGCCGCAGGTTTTGCTGGTAGCTAGCTGAATGTGACAGAGTAAGCTCTCTTGCTTCTTCGAGCAGGTCAACGTCATCTTCTCGAGCTTCTCTCGCCTCCACCTCAGTGTAGAGGGTTACTCGGGGGGAGTCATGCTCTAAGTCTGTCGGCAACACGGCCTCAGCCCCGTATACCAAGAAGAATGGCGTGTAGCCGGTTGACCGGTTAGGGGTAGTCCTTAGACTCCACAACACCGCTGGCAACTCGTCTAGCCAACACCCAGGTGTTTTCAGCAATGGCTCAATCAGCCTTGGCTTTATGCCTGCTAGCACCATGCCGTTTGCTCTTTCCACTTGCCCATTGGAGGCGGGATGCGCAACAGATGCAACATCTAGTCGGATGTGCTTATCTCTGCAGAACCACACCATTGCCCCCTCAGCAAAATTTGTACTGTTATCCGTGATGATGCTGTGCGGGTAGCCGTATCTCAGGATCACATCCTTTAAGAATTTCACGGCCGTAGCTCCATCGCACTTCCGAATAGGCTTCACTTCAATCCACTTGGTGAACTTGTCCACCATGACTAAGATGTGTGTCATGTTGCCTTTAGCCGGCTTGAAGGGACCAACCATATCCAGACACCATACAGCAAACGGCCAAGTGATGGGAATGGTTTTCAACTCGGAAGCGGGCATGTGGATCTTACTCGCGAACATCTGACAGCCGTTGCACTTCCTCACGATGTCTTCAGCTTGCTGCAGAGCTGTGAGCCAGTAGAAGCCATGCCGAAAAGCTTTCTTGACCAATGCCCGAGAAGAGGCGTGGTGCCCGCATTCTCCTTGGTGTATCTCCAACAGAATTTCCCCTCCTTCTTCTGGGTCCACACAGCGTTGCAGCACGCCAGTGGCACTTCTTTTGTGCAGCACATCTCTGAATATGGTGTAGCCCTTGGATCTTCTCTGAATTTGCCTTGCGATCACCTCATCTTCTGGCAGAGTGCCATCCTTTAGAAAGGATAATATGGGCATGGCCCAGCTCGGTGTCTCTCGTGCAGAGAACACTGGTTTGTCCACTTCCATCCGGATAGGCGCCTCTGGCTGCTCTTCAGGGTTGGGAGCACTTCTCTGAAGCCCTGAACGATTGGCAAGGACCTCCTCAATGAATGCGACAGTCCCCGAGTTAAGGACAGCAGTCCCCGAGTATGGAGTGGCAGTCCCCGAGTAGGGAACGGCAGTCCCTGAGTAAGGAATGGCAGTCCCCGGGTAGGGAACGGCAGTCCCCGAGTGAGGAATGGCAGTCCCCGGGTCGGGAGTGGCAGTCCCCGGGTTCTCTGTTGCATTCTCCCAGTCAATCTCCATTGGAACGGATTCTTCACTTGGCAGAGAAGGAACAAATATGGATTCCGAGTTGGGAGATGGCTTGATGGATGGCTTCCTCAAATGTTCCAAGGCAACCCCCGCCGGGATGGATTGCCGAGAAGATCCCAACTTGGACAGCTCGTCTGCTGCTTCATTCTCTGCTCGGTGAATATGTTGGAACTCGCAGCCTTCGAAGAATCCAGTCATAGACTGTACCAGGAAGCGATATGATGCCATGTTAGCATCCAGAGCATCCCAAGTGCCAGAGACTTGCTGCACCACCAGATCTGAATCGCCATAGCATATGATGCGCTGCACGCCGACCTCCTTGGCTACTCGCAAGCCGTGCACCACGGCCTCGTACTCTGCAACGTTGTTGGACGCTTTGAAATGAATCTGCAGCACGTACTTGAGCTGATCTCGTTTGGGTGACGTAAGCACTACGCCAGCACCAAGGCCTTCCTTCACCTTCGAGCCATCAAAGTGCATCTTCCAGTAATTGGAAACTGGAGCAGGAGGTTCGTACTGCACCTCAGCCCAGTCCACCAGAAATTCTGCCAGGATTTGAGACTTGATGGCTTCTCTCCTCGCATACGCGGGAGCGTACACGGCCAGCTCAATTGCCCACTTGGCTACTCTGCCACTCGCTTCCTTGTTTCCCATGATATCCGAGATGGGAGCAGAGCTCACAACAGTGATGGGATGCTCTTGGAAATAATGCTTCAGTTTCTTGGCGCCCAGGTACACACCGTAGGTCATCTTCTGGTAATGCGGGTAGTTCTGCTTGGAGCTGGACAGCACTTCACTGAGGTAGTATAATGGGCGCTGCACACTTTTGCCTTCTTCTTCTCGCTCCACCACAATCACCACACTGACCACTCGGTTGGTAGCAGCAATGTACAACAGCATTGGCTCCTTGGGTAGCGGACTAGCCAAGATGGGAGCGTTACCCAGCATTGCCTTCAGCTCATTGAATGCCACATCCGCTTGCGGAGTCCAGACAAACTTGTCACTTTTCTTCATCAGCTGGTACAGAGGCAGGGCCTTCTCGCCCATTCGGCCCAGGAAACGGCTTAGAGATGCCAAGCAACCAGTGAATTTTTGCACATCCTTCAGGGATCTTGGCAAAGACATGCTCTCAATGGCTTTTATCTTTGAAGGATTGGCTTCAATGCCCCGACTAGATACCAGGAAGCCGAGTAGCTTGCCAGCCGGGACGCCAAAGGTGCATTTACTCGGGTTCAGCTTCATTTTATACTTGCGCAGATTGGCAAAGGTTTCCTCAAGGTCGGCAAGCAGAGTATGTGTTTTATTCGTTTTGATGACAATGTCATCTACGTACACCTGCACATTCTTGCCGAGCTGATTGTGCAAGCATTTCTGCATGCACCACTGATAAGTAGCACCCGCATTCCGCAACCCAAAACACATGACACGATAGCAATAAGCCCCGTACGGGGTAATGAAGGCAGTCTTTATTTGACCAGCAGGATTGAGAGCTATCTGGTGAAAGCCAGAGTAGGCATCTATGAAAGACAGCAGTTCACAACCAGCAGTGGGTCGATCACCTGATCGATGCGAGGTAGCGGAAAAGGATCCTTGGGGCATGCTTTGTTCAAGTCGGTGTAGTCGACACACATGCGCCATGCAGTAGCAGCCTTGGGATCCTCCTTCTTCTTCTCGACCATGACCGGGTTGGCTAGCCAATCCGGATGCAGCACCTCCATGATGAAATTGCTTATCAGCAACTTGGTGATCTGGTCACCAATGGCCTTCCTTCTCTCATCTCCGAAACGGCGCATAGCCTGCTTCACTGGTTTGGCGTCAGGACGCACATGTAACGAGTGCTCAACCAACTCCCTCGGGACTCCTGGTAGATCTTCATTGGACCAGGCGAATACATCCCGATTCTCACGGAGGAAGTGGATGAGCTCGCTTTCCTATTTCTCCGCCAACCCGGACCCAATGATGGCTACGCGGTCGGGGAACTCAGGGTCGACCTGGACCTTCTTTGTCTCTTGAGATGCCTGGAACGCGGTCCCGTGCTGGGTACTCGGCACGCCCTGCGCACCAGCTTGCGTGGATTGCGCCATAGCCACCACCTCGTACATCTTTTTCTTCTCGGCAGCAATCACCATGGATTCCGCCAACTGAGAACCAGCAGAGGCACACTCCATGGACTTCTTGTAATCACCAGAGATGGTAATCACGCCATTGGGACCAGGGATCTTCATCTTCAGATATGCAGTGTGGGTAGAGGCCATGAACTTGCTCAGAGCAGGCCTGCCGAGTAGAGCGTGATAGGGGCTATGATGATCAACCACCTCGAACTGCAGGGTCTCTGTGCGGCAGTTCTCCCTGGTGCCGAATAGCTCATCTATCCACACTCGGCCAATCGGATTGCACGAGACTCCCGGCACAATGCCATGGAAAGTGGTCTTGCTAGGTAGCAGCATGTTCTCGGCCAGCCCAAGCTTCTCGAGTGTGTCTCTGTACACAATGTTGATGCTGCCGCCGTTGTCGATCAGCACCTTGCTGAACCTCACATTCTTCTCGGGACCCAAGAAGGTAGGATCCAACACCAAAGCGTAGCTACCCGGGTTGGGCATCACCTTGGGATGATCTACTCGGGACCACGTGATCTCTTGGTTGCACCAATGCATATAGTGAGGAACAGCGGGGATCACAGCATTGACCTCCATGGCGCGCCTGTGCTGTGACTGCTTGTCGACGGGCTCAGAAGTGAAGATCATGTAGCTCTCATGGTGTTCTTGGTACTGGTTGCGGCCTCCGCCCTCATTGTTGACGTTGTTGTTGCCCTGGTAGTTGTTGTTGCCTCTGTTGTTGTTGCGGTTGTGGTTGTTGTTGTTGTTGTTGTTGCGGTAGCCCTCATTGTTGAAGTGACGGTTGGCTTCGAAAGCCACTTGGTTCACGTTTTCTCTTCTCGGAAACACTGGAGGCCGAGCTGCGGGTGCGCGAGCAGGCTGCACATTGGCATTTGCAGCTGGCAGAGGAGGAGGAGGAGGCAAGCCTTCATTCCTGATCAGATCCCACCACTCGCACTGTCGGGTAGTGTGGTTAGCAGGCCTCGAGGGGTGCTGAGTATGGAAACTGCATGGGCCATCCCTCATGTCATCGAAGACGAACTTCCTTGTCTGCTCCGAGTTGCCGCTACCCGACTGAGGGGCGCAGAATGGTTTCTTGTTGCCTTGGCCCTGGTTCTGGTTCTGCCCGTAGGCTCCAGCAGGTTTTTGCCTTTGGCTACCCCCAGCTCCAACAGCCACTGCATTCACCTCCTCAGGGTCGTACCGAGTATCTATTCAGTCACCCCTGCGCTTGTTGCGGAACTCGTTGCGCTTGTTGCCGTTGAAGTTTCTTCTCGGCTCAGAGGAATCCATCAGGGGCTGAGTAGGATCACCAAGTGCGTACTGATCCACAATCTTGATGGTTTCCGCCAGAGTGTTTGGCATCTCCCTCTGCAACCTTTGCCACAGCATACTGCCATGTCTGCAACCCTGCGCAAACCAAGTGATGGCCTGGGCTTCATTCACACCTTCGCAGGTGTTCCGCAATGTGCTCCACCGAGTAAGATACTCGCGGTTCGTCTCGTCTTCCCGCTGCCTGCAAGAGGACAGTTGCTGTGGCCTATTCGGCCTCTTGTAAGTGCTGGTGAAGTTGATGATGAAGGCTTCCGAGAAATCCAGCCAGCAATTGATGCTGTTCTTGGGCAAATTGTTGAGCGAAGTGCGAGCTGGACCCTCTAGCATCTGCAGAACGTACCGCACTGCCCATCTCCGGTTGCCGTTCGCGATATGAACCGCGGTGACATAGTCATTGAGCCAATCCTCCGGCTTGGTGCTGCCATTGTAGCTTTTGGTGCCCCTTGCAAGCTGGAAGTTCTTCACGGAAGGCTCGTTCATGATGCGTGGGCCAAAGCACTCGGGGCCAGGAGGTGCCGTGTTCTCGAGCCGCGCCGACAAGCTGATCCGGTCCAGCTGGTGCCTTGCATCTCCAGGCGCCAACACGCGCTCGCCCACACGATCCAGAATGTCATAGCCAGCCAACCCCATGGCCGAGTAGCCATCATCATATTTGTCCACCTGCACAGCTGCAGGCTGCTCCACCGGGTTGGCGGCTGGCGCCACTGCACGCGGCTGCTGCCGCTGCCGAGTAGGCTGAGCAACTGGATGCTGAGAAGGGCCTGGGCGCTCTCCATCTCGGGCGTGGCTTTGAGTTTATGGGCTTGAAAGCCTGCTCCTGCAGCGTTGTGTTTCTGACCGGACTGTCGCGGCACAGCGAGCTGTTTCGCAGCGACAGCCGGGTCATACACCTGCATCTGCCTACCCTTGCCAGAATGCCCACTCCGGCTTCTCTCACGACTGGGATGCGGTGATGCGGCCTGATCGTTAGATCTAGCCACATGCGAGTGCACCACCTGAGAAGCTCCAGCACCCAGGTTGGCTTTCCGGAACTCCTCGTTCTGCCTAGCAGCCTCTAGCACCAGCTCGTTTAGCCTCTCCTGCTGCCTAACGCGCGCGTCGCCAGCTAGATGCGGCAACTCGGCAGCTACAGCCTCAGCAGCTCTAAGTGTTTTGGCGGGTGTGCTGTATCTGGGTCTAGTGGAGGTGTTTGCGGTGGCAGACTGACTGGGAGCCTCTACAACCGTTGCCATCTCGGCGCCTAGGTTGCGACGCGCAGCACCTACTTTGCTAGCTCTCCTAACAACCGGTGTGAAACCGTGAGCCTTGTTGTACTCAAGCTGATCTAAGCTAAGCTCTAGCCTAATCTTCTCCAACTCCGCCTGCTCAGCGAGCAGCTCCTGGCGCTGCCGGTCGAGCTGCGCCTTCATGGTCAGGAGCTCGAGATCAGTGGGAGGCGGCATACCCGTCCGCGCAGCAGACGCAGGGATTGTCGGAGTAGTGGAGAGCGGAAGGTTGCACTCCTTCTCGTAGGGCTTGTGCGTCTTCCCGCCAGCACTTGAGCCAGCGAGATCCTCGACGACGGCCGCAGCGATAGCAGCCGCGCCCTTCCCAGCGTCAGCAGCAGGGCCGGTCATTATCACCTCTGCAATGTCCGCGGAGCGGCTCAGCGGCCTCCCGCGCGCGGCGATGACAGCAGGTGGATCTTCCGCGACATGCACAAGCTCGGGGTACTCGCTGTCGATGACGGTGGCGACATAGACGAGGTGCGCGCCGAAAGAAAGCACCGAGCCGCCCTCCGGTATGGCCCTGCCGCCGAAATCGCCGGTGTTGTCGGTGACGAAGTCGAAGGAGCCGAATCTGTGGACGAGGCCGCAGACCACGCGCTCTCCGGTAGCAGAAATCGATCCCGTCCGAACGGAAACTCCAGCCAGCGCCGCTGGTTGCCCCACGGTGGGCGCCAACTATCATGGTGGTGTCACGGCAGATGCCATAGGATGGCTAAAGATGTGGGGACGATGGACGCTGGAGGCGCTCGGGGAGGGATCACGCGACGAGTAGCCGCGTGAAGTATGAATCAAGCACTGCAAACAACACGATCTACCCAGGTTCAGGGCCCTCGTGAGGAGGTAAAACCCCTACTCCTGCCTTTCTCTCTGTATATTAGTGTCTCTCCGAGTAGCCACAGTACAAATGTTCTTGCTACCGAGTAGCCACCCTTCTCTCTACGTGATGAACTAGGTCAAGAATCTGAGCCCAGCGTGTGATCTCGGTCAGCGTCCGCAGGATCCCTCGCGCAGGAGGGGGCAGGGCACCTTATATACCCGGTGCCCAGCCGGATACAGCCAAATACAAACAGATGTCGACATTGTGTGCACAATGTCCTTCTTCCGAGTTCCCGCTGACAGCTTTGGCTTCTAAGTTTGTCCGGTGCGGAAAGTCGTTGGGCAAAACCAAGTAACCAGTCTGTTATCACTGCCACGAACACAGTGTAGGTCCCCCTATCCTTCGACGCCCTGCTGCCACACTGTCGCTGTCAGGCACGCCATCCTCAGATGAACAGTGCCGTGAACAGTGCCAAGTACGGACTCGGGATACGTGGGATTTTGTGTCAGAACGGCTCCTTTGACTTCTGGCCCGAGTAGGATCCCGCCATTTCTACTCGGACCAACTCTTCTACTCGGAGGAACGCAACTCTCTTGATTCGTCCTTCTGGCTATCTGTGTGCAGGACCGGGTAGCAGTCGACCGGGTAGCAAGTACCGGGTAGCCGGCTACTCGGCCAAACATCCCTTCTGATCTTGCCTTTAGCACTTGGCTTTACCCTACTCGGGGGTAACCCCCCGACAGAAATCCATGCCGGAGATTGCGGACATCATGCTCAATCAAAAAGCATAGTTAAAAAAGCATTCCGTGCCGGGTTTTTCTGGCTAACAGCCAAGACAGATGCTGAGCACATAGTAAATACGTGTGCAGGGTGTCAATATTACGCCAGTCAGACTAATATGCCAGCCCAAGCACTCAAAATTATCCCCATTACATGGCCCTTTGCGGTCTGGAGGCTAGATATGATGGGACCATTCAAAACTGCACGAGGCGGACTTACACATCTACTAGTAGCTGTGGATAAATATACCAAGTGGGTGGAGCCTAAACCCATCAAAAAGCTTGACGGTGTAACTGCCAGAAATTTCATCATTAACTTAGTCATGAGATACAGCATTCCACACAGCATAATAACTGACAATGGGACAAATTTCTCCATTGGAGAGTTAGCAAAATATTGCCGACAAACGGGTATTCTTTTAGATCTTGCATCTGTGGCACACCCGCAATCCAATGGACAGGTTGAAAGAATGAATAGTTCAATCCTGCAAGGAATACGTCCAAGACTCGAATCTCCTCTTCATAGAGCAGCTGGAGCATGGGTAGAAGAGCTACCTTCCGTGCTTTGGAGTATTCGAACAACACCAAACAGGTCAACTGGGCAAACCCCGTTTTTCCTAGTTTATGGTGCGGAAGCAATCCTTCCAACGGACATGATCCATGATAGCCCAAGAGTGCAAGATTTCGACGACTCGGATGCCGAAAAAGCACGACAGGATGCCGTCGATCTCTTAGAAGAGGAACGAGAACTTGTGCTTCAAAGATCCGCCATCTACCAGCAAGGTTTATGACGCTATCATAGTCCGAAAATCAGGCATCGTTCTTTTAAAGAAGGTGATCTAGTGCTAAGATTGGTGCAGCAAAGAAAGCACAAACTGGCCCCAGTATGGGAAGGACCATTTGTCATCAGTAAAGCCATGAAGAATGGATCATATTATCTTGTCGACATTCGCGATTCCGTACACTACCAATCCTTAAACATTTCTGGAAACCAGACTGCATCAGTATCGCAGTGGTCGTCAATCATTTCATCCCCTACAATATCGACAAGTTATTTCAGACCCAAATTCGGGTTTTCTTCGATTTAATATAAAATAGAAATAGAAAGACTTCATGATGATCAATAAAATCATTAGGTTAAGATGGATCTGAACCAATCCATTTTTTTCTATACACATACAATATCCCAACGGTTAAACAACTTATTAGAAACGCAAGACAGCCACGGGAGATGATCCCGAGAAGCCGAATCGCAAAAGAAAGAGAAAGATAGATGATGAACTAGGAGAGACAAAAAGGCCCTCGAGTATCCAGCAGTTACGTCACTTCTATACTTAGTTCAATTTCTATGTAAACATCTTTGAGATCATGAAATAAAGTTGTCGGAATTCTTACATCCATGTTTTTTACAAGTTTATTATAGTGCAAAACATGATTCCACCTTATCTATTTCCCAATGATCTTACAAAATACTCAATGTTAACCCGAATTGTGCCTGCGTGCTCGATGTTTAAAAACTGAATGATTTTCAGCCTACTAAAGGCTAAATGAAACTCGGATTGTGCCTGCGTGCCCGAGTTTCACTCAAAAAATTCCTTACTATTCTCTAAGCATTATCTGATTATTTATGTGTTGGGTCACTGGAGCTAGTTAGAAAAAATTCCCTTAGTATGATCCATGTTTCCGAGTTCAAACTGATTGGTTTTACCCAGTAGCTCGGCATGAAGATTCGTTGTACTTTTGATCCATTTCAAACACTAAGGACAGTTAAAGCACATACGCCAGAGAACTTAGAAGATAAAGGAATATCAAACCCGGAAAACTTGCAAAGAATTTCATAATTAACTGCAAAAGGCGGAGTACTTGTTTATACAAAAGAATAGAAGCATTACAATTTAAGTTTACATTGTAAAGTGCAGTAATGCTCCTATTTTCTACTTCCACCATCCAGGTTAAGAAGAATCCTTCAGGCATCCGAATCTTCATCGCTGCTATCATTCTCGGGGGCTTCGGGAATCTCTTCTTCCGGGTAGGTGATGGAGATGTTCACCATGGAGGCGATCTTGGTGGCGTGACCCTTGATCTCGTCGAAGATGGTGGTCCGCTAGGTCTCCAAGTATCCAAGGGGGATACCGGACGCCACGCGCCAAGATTTGGCACTAGGGTAATGCATTCGCATAAGGCCTAAGGCCATGCGTGCACCACCCCATGCTGCGGAGCGCAAGGTGGACTCCTTGGATCCCGCCACCTCCAGGATAGCTTCCGGAAGTTTCTCAGCTTCCGAGAATTCCCCAGTTCTTGAGGGAAGGAACTTGTTGACCAGCTGCATGCCTGTAGCCCTGATCGCAGTCCATACCTTCCCAAAAGTTCGGATTTTCTCAATCCGATTGAGATCTGGGCCATCTGCTATTTTTTCAGACAAACAACCAAAAGGTTAGCGAAAAGGCAGAGAAGGAAATCAAGACATGGAAAAACCGGTAAATGTTGACAACTTACCGAGAATCTTGTCCATCTCGGAGCCTTCCTCAAGGCGCAGGTTTAAGGCATTCTCCAAGTCCTGGATAGTGGCCTTGTCCTTCTCTGCCTGCTGAGAGGCCTTGGACTGAGCAATCCCAAGGGCCAGGTTGTTGGCCTCCAGATCCTTTTGAACCTTCATAAGCTCCTTATGAAGGTCCAAATTCTCCTGTCGGAGACTCGCGGCATTGCCGGCATCTTCAGCTATTTCCTTGGCCTTAGCCAAAGTAGCTGGAAAGAAAGGAACAAAATTCCAAGTTTAGAAAAACTGGATAAAGAACTTCAGAGAATCAAAATATACCTGTTGTTTCCGACATCTTTAGCTGAGATGATGCCAGCTCTGCTTCTTTCTCGTCAAGAATAGAAAGAAGGTTTCTAACTTCCTTATTATTGACGGAAAGTTTGTTGAAAACTTCCACGTTAATGGTTTCAGCGGTTTGCTGGAACACGGAAATGAAAAAATCATGATATTGAAAAGCATCAAGTGAAAAGTAGACATTTTACTTAATGCTTGGGGGCTAGAGATAGTACCTGGCTCAACTGCTGTAACCCTGCTAAGTTTTCAGTGAACTCTTTTGCATACTCAGCAAAAAGAGTCCCGGCCGCGCTAAGGCCATCGCTGATGTTCTTGAAGTCCTTGTCAAAGGTGGGGATCTCCTCCCCAGTTATCCGAGAAGGACCTCCCACCTCAGGAGCCGCCCATTCCCTCGTGTCCGTTTCCGGCACAACGGGCTGGCTGGTCTCCAAAGACTCGGTGTGGGGGCTGCGGCATGCTCTTCTGTTGCTGTGATCGGCGTGTTCGGAGTAGTGGCAGGAAAAGGATGAGGGCCTCTGCTGGCCACAACCTTATGCCTCTTCAGCTTTTTTGGCGTTAGAGTAGATGGAGGTAGGCTAAAAACAAAGCAAAATGCCGGAAAAGTCAAAAGTCTGAAGGTGAAAGAAAAACTCCGACAAAGGAAAGTAGCCCAGATGTTCAAACCTGGAGGTGGCGACGAAAATACCGTCAAGATCAATGACTTCCTGGGAAGAGGAGATCTTCTTGCGTTTCCGCCCACCGGCAAAGGAGGCACGCAACGCCTCCAGCTCGGCGTCGGAAGCATGTTCCGACTCGGGAAGTTCAGCAATCTGTTAAAAAGAAAAAGCTGAGTTAAAAACACAAAACCGAGTAAACGGGAAAGAATTTAAACCCCAAAAGGCGAAGAGTTATACCTTGGGAGCCGGATTCTCGGCCGTGTACATTGGCCGGCTTTCTTCATATTGGTCGCGTGATGCGACCAACTTATTCACGCGCTTCCGCAAGTCCTTCGCGGGCCAGTCTTTGCGGGTTTTCCGCATTTTGTCGCCGGTGCCCGTGTACTCGCAGAGAAGGCGAGCACCATGGTTGGCCAAGGGCTGGATCCGCCTATCCAACCAGCAAAGTACGGTGTCCATGCCGGTTAGAGGCGGATCAGAAGTGACGAGCTTTGCGATGCACCGCTTGATCCTTAGAAGGTCAGGCGGCAGAGTCTGGATAGCTTCAGTTCCCCAATTTTCTTGGGGAACAGCAGTGGAGTTCAAGAAAGGTGGAACCCCGATGGCTTTTTTAGGGAAAGGGACATCAGGGTGATAGAAGAAGGAACCCGTCCAAAACTTGACGGATTCCGAGGTCTTTATCTTGGGGAACCAATCCTCCCTAAATCTCCGGAGAGTGAAGGAAATGGTTCCGCAAGTTGTGAGTGCGCCCTCCGAAGAGTTCCGCTTAACCCCGAAACAATAAAGCCAGAAATCTAATCTAGGTTCTATACCTAGATAACCCTCGAAAAGGGCCTGATATCCGGCTAAGTAAAGGATGGAATTTGGTGGCAAATTGTGTGGCTGGATGTTGTAGTGGGAAAAGATCTGGAGGAAGAAGGTGGATGGTGGAAGACCCATACCTCTGAGAAGGTGGGAGGAGAGAAGAACCCGTTCTCCGTTGTTTGGCATGGGATCAGTCTCGTCCTCCGGGAGCCGCCATTTTCCCTTCAGTACAAGCCCCTCCTTCTCCATTGTCGGAAGGAGGGACGACGGAATACTGCAGGCACTCCAGTTGCCGGCAGATTCCGCCTCTTCTTCGGCTCCGGCGGCGGCGGACGCTACGGCCCTCTGCGGCCGCGAGCTCGTCTCCGACGAGCGCGATTTTCTCCTCCACCGTCTCGGGAGCGAACGGTGGAGTGGGCGCGGATGAAGATCCCGCACGATCCGCGGAGGCGAGAGAGGTTTCCCCGCCTTCCGCGCCGCCCGTGGCCTTCGCCAGCTCGTCGTCGGAGACCCGCGCCGAAGAATCTAATTGCGGGTCTATTGTATCGATTATGTCGTCGATATCTTTCGCGACGGTGCGGGTCAGGGAGGACGATGGTGATGCCATCGAGTAGCGGAGATTCGGTCGTTCCGGTGAGGTCCTAGATGCGATTGTGCGCTCGGGAGCTGTTTCTGCTGTGAGCTTGGGCGCTAAGAATGGCGAGCGGAGTGAGAGCGGAAGGTTTTCACGATGGACGAAGACGGCTATTTATAGCCGGAATTCCGTCACGATGCGTGCTAACGACTCTTTTGACCGTTGGATGTCCAACGCGTGTCACTCGCCGGAAAATCCGGGAAATGAAACGACGGGTGATTATTGCTATTTCCTCATTTCCCGCGAGAATCTGTGAGAGATATGTTTCTCGGTTTCCCGCCTGAAACCCAAACGTCCCTTACGTCAGCAGGATTAAAGCGCTGACGTAGGAAGTTCCTTCTCCACGAAGGATCGTGCGAGGAAAGCCGGATTTCCTGGATTCCGAGTTTTGCGTTTCAACATCCTTTAAGGAGAAAAAGAAGAATCAAGACCGCTGGCCAATATTTCTCGGAAAAGATGCATTTGGCGAAAGACGGCAAATCAGAGTCTTAATCCTTCTTGGGGGCTACTGTCGGAGATATACTGAATAGGGGTATATCAGATGGTAGTCCAAAGTGCCGGATTACCCGGGTGGCCCAAGTGGTAATAGGCTACGGTCCATTGGGCGGCCCAGTAAGCTGACGCACAGAAGCCGGATTCTAGAAGAACCCGGATCATGGCCCACGTGATCTGGCTTGGAGAAGAAGGAGGATTCCTTACTTTCCAAGTTAATAGTTACCGTAGTCTTCTAGGTTTCTTACTCTGTATGCCCTAACCCGGCTATTATATAAAGCCGGACAGGAGATATGATAGATAGACAAGAAGCTACTAGCTAACTCGCCGAGAGGTTGATCCTCGATGAATAGCCAACAGAACCTCATGTTGTACTTTGTATACACATTCTTTAGACCTGAATAGTGAGATTGTAGGAGTAGGAACGCCGTATTACTACGACGTACAGAACCTGGGTAAACATGTGTCTTTGTCCTAGCGCAACCACGTCTCTACCTGTAGTCTCATGGCACCCCCGTCTATGAAATCTACTACGATGTCTCGACACAATATTTAACCAATATAGGCATTATATGGTTCGTATCATAGAAAACAAAAAAATTCCTACGCGAAGGACACCCAAAGGGACAATATCTAATCTAGGAGATGAAAGCAATGGGGAGAAACATCCTTAAGAATAACATACCCTCGAAGACTCTTAGAGTTACGAGATCGAATCTCGTTGGTGGTTTAGTCGTACTCACGTCGATCTCAAGATCGTGAAGAAGTGAGCCGCAATCCGACAAAGCCTCCATGATCAGTCACACGCACGTCTTGATGAAGACCTCTGTTCCCTTGATCCAGCTGGGCAGAAAAAGTAGAGGATTCCCCGAACTCCAGCAGCACGATGGCGTGATGTGGTGGAAAACTTCACGGTCAGGGCTTCGCCAAGGGGGTGACCATAAAATGGAGCAGCGGGTGGAGGGAGAGGAGATGACACAAGTGTGTAGAGGAGGGGGGCTCTCACCCTCCTTTTATAGGGGAGAGGGAGGCAGCCCAAAGTGGGGGTGCGGCTGATGGTGTAGGTCTTGCACTCGTTGGAAACCCTAAGAGGATGGTATGATGAGCACAACAGCAGTTTTCCCGCAGAAAGAAACCAAGGTTGAATCGACCAGTAGGAGAAAGAAGCACCTTCTGAAGGTTGATGCAGTTGATATGGTAGGACACACTACTAGTTCAACAACAACGTGGAACCTACACAACACAATTAATTCACTTTGCCCCAATGAAGCAGTGAGGTTGTCAATCTCACCGGTTTTGCTGAAAACAAAGCGGTTAAATGTATAGTGTGGAAAACAATAGGAAAACAATAGTAGCACCTGAAAATAGTGGAAATATTGTGAAAACATTAATTGCAGTGCTTGTATTATCAGTATAAGGAAAATGGACCGGGGTCCACAGTTCACTAGTGGTGTCTCTCCATAGAAGATAAATGACTTGTGTGGTGAACAAATTACAGCGGGGCAATTGATAGATATTGAAACATGCATGATATGATGATTACTATGTGGTTCATGCGGGCATTACGACAAAATACATAGACCGTTATCCAACTGCATCTATGACTAATAATCCACCCTCAGAATATATCATCCGAACAGTCCTTGGGTATTAAGTTGCAAGATACAGATATCACATTAAGCAAAGTGTGTAATGTAAACAATGTAAACATCTTTGTTTTCTCCCTAATGGCAACAACACATCCTCCATTTGTCACGTTTATGTCACTCGAGTACAGATGCAAAGGAGCCATGAACCCACTATCGAGCATAAATATTCCCTCTTGAAGTCATTAGCATCTACTTGGCCAGAGCATCTACTAACAACGGAGAGCATGCAAGATCATAAATAACATACACATGAAGATAACATGATAGATTGATAATAAAGAGACATAGCATTCAATATTCATCAGATCCCAGCAAACACAACATGTAGCATTACAATAAGATGATCTTGATCATGTAGGGAAGCTCACAAGATCTAAACATGAGGCATAAAGAGGAGAGAACAACCATCTAGCTACCACTATGGACCCGTAGTCCAAGGATGAACTACTCACGCATCATTTCGAAGGCGGACATGGTGGTGTAGAGCCCTCCGGTGATGATTTCCCCTCCCGGCAGGGTGCCGGGAGAGCTCCAGAACCCTCCAGAACTAGGATTGATGATGACCGCGGCTTCGGGTGTTCTTCGTGGAAAAGGTCGACTGTTTTAGGGTTAACATCCCGAGGGGAACAAATAGGCGAAAGGGCAACGTTGATGGGTGGCTAGGGGCCCTATGGTGTGGGGCCCCTGTGGCCCTCCTCCGGGTCTCCTCCGGACTCCGTATGCGTGACAGGTTTCTAAGACCCCTTTGTTTTTGAATTTTCCAATTCCGATAATATTTCTAGAACAACTTTCTGAAACAAAAAAAACAACAGAAAACATGAATTGGCTCTGTGGCATCTTATCAATAGGTTAGTCCTAGAAAATCAATAAAAATGGCATAAAGTGTATAGCAAACATGTAGAAAACAACATGAAAACAATATGAAACATCAGAAAAATAGATACGTTTATGACGTATCAGCGGCCAAGCGATGGTTCCCCCACCTCTTCCCCTCTTCATGCGAGTGGACAGTCCAGTCACACCCACTCATTTTCTTTTTTGATCTCCACCCAATAATTCCAAGGGTTTTCTTTATTAAATAAATAAAAATATTAAATTCTTTAATTTAATATTTGTTAATTCTATTAACAAACATTTGCACATAACACCTTGAATCATTTTCTAATTCTATTAGTAACAATTCGACGGAAACCACATGAACTATTTCAAATTTACACGAAACAATTTCGCTGTTGTTGTCGTGGTTTTGTCACAGCAAGTGTCCTAAAACGAGAACTAGATTGCGAGGCCATTGCTTCTAAGCGAAACTTCGAAAGGGTTAAGGTGGAAACGAGAAACGCGAGTTACCCAGGTTTGGCCCCTCTATTGATGGAAAAACCTACTCCTGCCTTCTTACTATCAGGGAACAAGGTCTCGATTACAAAGGGCCAATCTGGCTTTCGATGTCTCGAGCTATTTGCTATCAACTTAGAACTTGTCTTTCTACGTCCCAGGGTATCGCCTTATATAGTGGACGAGACGTCCGGGTTACAGGGAAAGTCCGGGTCACACCCATCCTCGGAGTCCTAGCTTCCTCCGGCTTTCATTTACCTCGCTGGTTCTCATTATGACCTGGCTTACCCTTTCCGGCCTTGCACTGTCCTCCGGTCTTCCAGGCTTCCATGTCTTCTCCCCTGGGCCTTCGGCCGGTCCCTTCGTCCTGTCCGGGTTACATTCATCATAACCTGGTTCTTCTTGTCATAACCCGGTTCCATCTGATATAACTTGGATCATGTAACCTCGACTCGCCTGAATGATCTCCGGCTTATATTGGTGGTTGGTAAGGTTCCCCCCTTACCTATTCCCCCAACATTAGCCCCCAGGTTAACATGAACGCCTAAGTTCGAACTTAAGAAGTCCATGTTAAGCTTTTTTAGAAATACCTCCAATGCTAATATTAAGTCTAAGAAAGATAATCTCCCACAATATCTGTTCTAGATTTTTCGGGAAAATCGTCATTTATTATCAGTATCATATCTTTCTAGTTTTCATAAAGATAACTCCGCATCTTATCACCAAGATCCTGATAACTAATTTTTTTTTACCTATCCCGGATTCTTCTTGGCGCATTTTCCTCGGAAAAGATCTCTGTTCCCATATCCAATCTCGCCGTATATTTCCTACAAAAACGTTAATCTGGAGGGGCCTTTGTGTAAAATTACAGCTTAACCCTAGGATTTAGGCCCCGCCTATAAATAGTGGAGGTACGCCCCCCTCCCGCCCCCCCCGCTCCCTCCACTTCATCTTCCACCTCCAACTCCAAGCTCGTGAGCTATATTTTCTCTCCTGCGCCGCCTCGGCCAGAGCATCGCCGGTGTTTGCCTCAAAAAAAAATGGTGAAAGATAAAAGTTTGGCGTCCAAGGCCGGTGGGAAGGGGAAGAAGAAAGCTGGAGGAACTTCGGTTCTGGAGCTGCCGGCTTAGGGAGAGGCAAACTCCAAGTGAACTGGTGTAAGTCGGACATGACCCAACGCCGGCTTACGGAGATGGAGGAGTCCGGGTTATTTCCCAAGAACTTGTCTTCGCGCGCTCCTGGGAATGAGATCCGGCCCGACCCTGGGCCGGACGAGGTAATAATTTTTGAAGCCCATATTCTCCGCGGGTTCCGTCCACCTGGGTCTCTCTTTTTCCGTCGGCTTCTGAACTATTATGACCTTCATCCCAAGACCTCCCCCCAAATTCCATTCTCAATTTTAGCAACTTCGTAGTCCTTTGTGAGGACTACCTCGAAATAGAGCCAAACCTAGATCTCTTTCTCGAGTATTTTTACTGCAACAAACATCCAGAGGTCGCTAGGGGCAAATTTACACACTGCGGGGTGGGGGTATCATTTCAGAGGCGTAAAGATATTGCCTATCCGGGCATCCCTTTAGCTAGTCACCCTAAACTCTGGCAAAAATTCTACTTTTATATCCAAAACACTTCTCCTGAAGGTGAACCTGATTTGCCGGGTTACCGTCCCGAACGCTTGACCTACACCAGCACCATGAACTCTTACGCCAAGTCCTCTGATAGAATCAAGATTCGGCCTTTGCTGAAATGCATAACCTCGCTTATAGTTCACGGGCTTACGGGTTTAGATCTAACCAAAACTTGGGTAGATTGGCATATCGAGCCCCTCAGTGTCATGGACCGACTGTTCCATGAATACTCCGGCTCATTGAACTCCATGCGATACTCTGAGTCCATTGTGTCTAGGTCAGAGATGATAAACTCCCTAAAACTGTTAGTTGGAGTTAAACAAGATAAATTCTTCGATGTTAGCCTGGCACCATATAACTCCGCCAACCCGGCTCCTCCCGTCAGTTCCTTTTGCTTTGCGTAACCTTTGCCTTTCATAACTGTGCATAATCTAACCCTGATTTTCTCCGGTTTACAGCTCTCAATCCTTTTTGGGTTACCACCTGAGGACCCTGCCACTCCTGAAGAAGAAGACTCGGAGGAATAGAGTGAAGATAAGGATGAGGTTTCTGAATTTGACTCCCTTGGTCACTTGCACAATCAGTTAGCTGACGCTGGTTACTCGCATAGTGAGCAAGTAGAGCAAGTGGGCACCGGGTTAGCTGAGGGTCCAGCAACTAAAGATGCACCGGGTCATGACTCGCCGAATCACAGCCCCCCGGGTCTTGATCCTTCTACTCCCATCACCGGATCCAATGTGGTGATTGAGAAGGATTCCCCCGTAGGCCAGAAGAGGACCCGGCAATCAGTTGCAAAGGTTTCTATCTCTAGATTGTCCAAAAATCCCTTGAAACCATCCTCTCATGTAAAGCAAACGCAGGATGATGAGGAGGGGAGAAAGAGAAGAAGGACCCGGAGCTCCGGCTCCAGTGAGTTAGAACCAGGTTTTCCTGAGAAAACTCCGCTTCGCTGGGTCTCCCAAGCTCAAGTTTTGCCCACTGCAACTCATCCTTTAGCTGGAAAATTAAGGACCAAGCTGAGTCAAACTTTTCATTCAGATTCTCCCATCTCAGACTCGTCCCATTTTAGCAGGGCCAGTGAGTTCTGGGTAAGCTAGCTCTTCCATCTCATCCTTTATTTCTGCTAACACTTTTCTTGTATAACCTAACTTGTGGTTCATTCTTCACTGCGGAGCCAAAGCTATGCTGAAAGTAAACCATGTCTCATCTGGTGATGGAGGGATAATAACCCGGTAGGCCAACTCCAAGGTGTAACCCGGCCCAAAGGACGCTGCGCAAGATCCGGCTAAGGATAAAGAAACTTCTGGAAGGCCCAAGTTTGTAGGCCTCGTAACCCAGATTGTGGGTTACGGTAAAGGAAAGTTAGGGTTTGTATGCGGTGTCCGGGTAGGATTCAGGGTGCGTCTTGGAGGGTAAGCCAGGGGGTACGGGTGCTTTATAAACCGACCCCTAGGTTTAGCTGAGGGAGATCTAAGAACCCTAGCAATATCGTTTGGTATCGAGTATCCAGTGTAACACAAGAGACGAGTTTATATCTTGAGATCGGAGACTCGGCGACTTGATTGCCGGCTACCAGACCGAGTTCCATCATGTTTTCCTCTGAGCTAAACCCTCTCCCAAACGCCTGTGTCGTCTTGCCCCAAGATCCGTTACCCCTGGTAACGTCTGCCGTGATTATCCCACGACAGTTGGCGCCCACCGTGGGGCCTGCGTCCAAAGGTGTTTACATCACGGGAGAAGCTCGGAAGAACATGGAGAATCTTGTCGTCGGCGAGATCTACATCGACCACAAAGGAGAGAAGATGGTGGACGATACCGGCTGGGGGCCGGAGTCGGATCACCTCGAATCCGGATCTATTGTGACGATCGGCCAGATCAGCGTCTTCATCGGTATGGTACGTACATCTGATTTAAAAGGACAACATCATGTGCATACCACAGGAACTTCTAATAGGGACAAAAAGATACTCAAGCAAGCTGTGAACTCGGTTTCCTCGGCTGGTCCGGGATACCTGAGATGGGCGGAGCAAGAGATAACGTGGAGCAGAAGAGATCACCCGGAAAGAATAGAGCACCCAGGAGTCTTAGCATTGGTAGTCGCACCACAGGTTAATGGTTACGAGTTAAAAAGGGTCCTTATGGACGGTGGAAGTAGCATCAACATCTTGTACTGGGAAACTTTTTCACGCATGGGTCTCAAAGAGTCCCAGCTACAGAAAAGCTCAACAATTTTTCATGGAATAGTGCCGGGTCACTCGGCATGTCCCGAGGGGAAAATCGCATTGGAGGTAGCTTTCGGAGAATCAACGGATAATTATCGAGTCGAGTGGCTCACGTTCGAGGTGGTCAAATTGCGCAGTCCTTATCACGCACTATTTGGAAGACCGGCTTACGCCAAATTCATGGCCAGGCCGTGTTATGTGTATTTGCAGCTGAAGATTCCGGGTCCTAAGCAGACCATCACCATACATGGAAGCCGGGATATAGCGGCCGAGTGCGACGAAGGAGATTCGGTAATGGCCGAGCAAGCTTGCAGGAAAGAAGAACTCAAGTATTATCGGTCTCAAGTAGATCCGGATGATGGAACCGCATTGAAAAGGCCGAATACTGAGGACGAAAGAGCAAAATTCAAGGCAGCACAGGACACCAAGATGATAGATTTTGTCGAAGGTGATCCCACTAAGCAATTTACTATAGGGTCTAACTTGGACGGCGAGCAGGAGAAGGCACTTGTGGAGTTTATTCGTTCGAATGCGGACGTATTCGCCTGGACACCTAGCGACATGCCGGGTATCCCTACAGAGTTGGCAGAGCACAGTTTGCATGTAGATCCCAAGTCCAGGCCTGTGAAGCAGGGCTTGAGGAAGATGAATGAGGAAAGAAGGAAAGCTATAGGTGAATAAATTGCTCGGCTATTGACAGCCGGCTTCATCATGGAGGTATTTCACCCGGATTGGTTAGCAAATCCGGTGCTAGTGATGAAAAAGACCAATGAGTGGAGAATGTGCATTGATTTTACGAGTATCAACAAGCATTGCCCAAAGGATCCGTTCGCACTACCAAGGATAGACCAGATCATAGATGCAGTAGCTGGGAGCGACCTATTGTGCTTTCTGGACGCTTATTCCGGATATCATCAGATTAAACTCAAGAGGGAGGATTGGGAGAAAACATCGTTTATAACCCCTTTTGGGGCCTTTTGTTACAAAACCATGACGTTTGGGTTGAAGAACGCTGGCGCAACTTATCAACGGTGTATTCAGAAGTGCTTCGAGGACCAAATTGGACGCAACGTCCATGCTTATGTGGACGATGTGGTTATCAAGACCAGGAAGGCAGAAACATTTATCGACGATCTAAAGGAAACGTTCAAGAACTTAAGGAGGTATCATATGAAGCTTAACCCGACAAAGTGCGTATTTGGAGTTCCAGCCGGGAAATTACTTGGCTTTATCGTTTCCGAGAGAGGAATTGAAGCAAACCCGGACAAAATCAAAGCTATCCAAAGTCTGAAAAAGCCGGAAAATTTGAAGCATGTTCAAAAGCTCACGGGCTGCGTAGCAGCCTTGAGCCGATTTATATCAAGACTCGGAGAAAAGGCAATACCCTTGTACCGGCTCTTGAGGAAATCCGACAAATTTGTATGGGATCAAGAGGCGGATGAGGCGTTCGAAGCACTAAAGAAGCAGTTATCTGAAGCACCAGTACTAGCGGCCCCGGGTCCTAAAGAGCCTATGTTGCTATACGTGGCAGCTGCCCCCGAGCCGTCAGTGCAGTAGTGGTTGTGGAGCGTAAAGAGGATGGGAAAGGTTATCCAGTCCAGAGGCCGGTTTACTATGTCAGTGAGGTATTATCGGAGGCAAAGCAGCGCTATCCGCATTGGCAAAAGCTGGTTTTCGGGGTCTTTATGGCCAGCCGGAAACTGAAGCCGTATTTCCAGGAACACCCCATAACAGTGGTTAGCTCAATACCAATGTCGGATATCATCAGAAACTCGGATGCGACCGGAAGAATAGCCAAATGGGAGATAGAAATGGGGGATTATCACATCAGCTACGAGCCCAGGTCAGCAATCAAATCTCAGGCTCTGGTTGATTTCGTTAATGATTGGACACACACAGGCATGACTACCATGGTTCCAAACTCCGAGTCATGGATTATGCACTTCGATGGATCAAAGCAGTACGAGGGATCAGGAGCTGGAGTGGTGCTAACATCACCCAAAGGAGACAAATTAAGTTACGTACTACAAATTCACTTTGACTGTTCCAACAACGTGGCCGAGTATGAGGCCCTATTGCATGGCTTAAAGGTAGCCAAGGAGATGAACATTAAGAGGATACGATGCTTTGGAGATTCGGACCTTGTGGTACAGCAGGTGTCAGGAACTTGGGATAGAAAGGACGCAACTATGGCAGCATACCGCAGGGAAGTGGATAGGGTTGCAGGATGTTTTTCCGGATACGAGGTGGAGCATATAGACAGAAGAAAGAATGAGGCAGCCGACGCCCTCGCTAGACTCGGCTCGCGCAGAGAGCCGGTCCCACCTAACATTTTCCTGGACGAATTATGGCGACCATCAGTTAAAACCGAGTCAGAGGAGGAATTGGCAAATCAAGACCCGGATTTAGGACTTGTGGCCACTGTACGTGCTATTCCCGAGTGGACAGAACCGTTTTTGGCCTACCTATCACGGGGCGAGTTACCACAGCAAGAGGTGTTAGCAAGGCAAATCCTGCGGCGAGCAAAGGGATATTCGATCATCAATGGGGAGTTATACAAGAGAAGTGCAGCAGGAGTCTTTTTGCGCTGTGTAGCACCAGAAGAAGGCCGACAGATTCTTAAGGAAATCCATGAAGGTGATTGTGGGCATCATGCATCCACAAGATCCCTTGTGGCCAAAGCTTATCGACACGGATTTTTCTGGCTCACGGCTCTAGCAGACGCGGAGCGCTTAGTGGCAAGGTGTGACGGATGTCAAAGGTACGCACGCCAAACCCACGTGCCGGCTATGGAATTACGGACTATTCCGCTAACTTGGCCGTTCGCGGTTTGGGGTATGGACATGGTTGGTCCCTTTCACATGTCACCTTGCAAGAATACACATCTTTTGGTGGCTATTGATAAGTTTACCAAGTGGGTTGAGGTTATGCCAGTCACCAACTGTGAAGCAGTCACAGCAGTCAAGTTCCTGAAAAGAATTATCTATAGGTTCGGGTATCCCCACAGTATAATTACCGACAATGGAACCAACATGTCCCTTGGCGCAATGGAAAAGTTTTGTGGTAGCAATGGAATCCGACTTGACGTAGCATCAGTAGCTCATCCGCAGGCCAATGGACAAGTGGAGAGGGCAAACCAAGAATTACTTCGTGGACTAAAACCACGACTGCGAGCCCCTTGCGTTAGGGCTGCGGGTGCATGGGCCGAAGAACTACCTTCCGTGGTCTGGGGTATCAACACTACACCTAACAGATCTACTCAGATGACACCATTATTCATGGTTTATGGTGCGGAAGCAGTGCTGCCGAGTGATATTATTCATGATTCACCTCGAGTATCAGCTTACGTCGAGGTAGAGAACGAGAAGACCCGGCAGGACGCCGTAGATATGTTAGAAGAGCAAAGGGAACAAGCCCTGGAAAGATCAGCCATATATCAGCAAGATCTACGGAGGTATCATAGCCGGCGCGTGAAAACCCGGGTATTCCAGGAAGGAGACTTGGTTCTATGCCTGGTACAGTCAAACGAAGGAAAACACAAATTATCACCACCATGGGAAGGACCGTTTATCATAAGCCGGAATCTGCATAATGGATCATATTACTTGGTAGATGCAAGGGAAGAGTCGGCTACAGTTAATGACACCGCTCATACCACTTCATCTATGCAAGAAAGAGACAGACCATGGAACGTGGCTCAGCTACGTCCATATTATACTTAGTAAAGACTGTATTGGCAAGAGGAATTGCACGATGTAACAGGCAGCAGGTTTCAGACGTACTCTTTTCCTATCCAGGGTACCCTTGGGGACTGGATGGGTTTTTAATGAGGCGGCTTGCTGACCCAACATTCTCATATCAAGAAAAGAAGTGGTTATTCTCATGTTCCTTAATCTCAGTATGTTGCATATATATAGGTCTTGGGGGCTGATTGCTTGAATAGCACAGTTGCAAACCCAATGACCCGGCCTTGATGCCTATGAGTTATAAGGGCCGATTACTCGCAAACGAGTACGGCTGCAATCTTATAACCGGACAAAGGAGCCAAACTTTCTTGACTTTTCTTACTTAAGCTCGATGTGACTCGCAATAAAAGTGGCATGATTTGCTCGCTTACGATTACAATCAGCCATGAAGCCCAATGGGACTTTCCTGACCCTGTTTTCGTATAGATGTAACAACATGATATCCACGCGAAAGCCGGCTTATAGTACAAGATTGTCAAAAGGGTCATCTAAACCACAAGTTATGCAGAGTATAAGGCTAATAGCTGGAAACTCAATGTTTATCAAGCATAACTTCATTACCTATGTGAAACGGCTCCGGGTTTGGGCTTAGCAAAAAACAAGACTCGTTCTCTTCGAAAAGACCACATATCCCAGACTCGGAAATTCGGGTCTTGGCGATTCGGGATTTTGGAAAGGAAAAAGTAGCTTAGTTGCTAAGGCTCAAAAAACCCAAACATCCGAGTCTTGGGGACTTGGGGGCTTAGAAGCAAGTCCGCCCGTCAACACCCATGAAACTCGGAAACCGAGTCTCACAAAAGGAATCGTAAAGAAAGTCGGATATCAAGAACAAGTTGACTCAAAAGTGGATAAATTTAAACGATCAGAAGAAGCACAAAGGGTATCAAGAACTTAGAGTGCATTACAAACTCTGGAAAATAGTACCAAAGGTGCACAGGCGCACCATCCAAAAATAGTTGTTTTAACGACACATCGATCAACTGACTCGTATGAAGTTGCATCAGGCATCAGGTATCACTTGGCGTTCTAGGCCGCGGCGTCCATCTTCGCCTTGCCCTTGCTATCACTTGGGGTAACAGCAGCACCCGGATCAGTAGTACCGGCTCGTGCAGGAGGAGGAACGACTGGTGTGGAGGTAGCGGGTGCAGAATCGGCTTCAGCTTTCTTTTTGGCAGCCTCCTCCCTCAACTTAGCAGCTTCCTCCTTCCATCGGGCCAGCATGTCATACGGCTCGGGACGATCCGACTTAACCGCTTCACCAGCAGCATCATACGCAGGAACAAGGGAATCGACATCTAAGCCGTCAGCAATCACGCTGGCCGGGTAACGGACCTCCTTCTGGACGGCCTGGAAATCCTTCACGGAGAACTTGGACCCATCAATCTTGTATTCCGGGAAACCTCCCATAAGCTTGGCTAGCTCGAGCTTAGGGAAGTAAGCCTTGGCAAGCGCAAGACTCCGGGTTACTCCAACCCGGCAGGACGAGCGTTTCCAATGCCAAATCCACTCGGGGATAGTGTGAAGGGAATATGCCCGAGAGGCAATAATAAAGTGTTTATTATGTTATTCCTTGTTTATGATAGATGTTTATTTCTCATGCTAGAATTCTATTAACCGGAAACGTTGATACATGTGTGATTAATAAACAAACCAACGTTCCTAGTGAAGCCTCTCTTTTAACTAGCCCGTTGATTAAACAGATGATCAAGGTTTCCTGATCATGAACATTGGATGTTGTTGATAACGGGGTCATGTCATTAGGAGAATGACATGATGAACTTAAACCCTAAACTAAGTATAACAATACGATCAAGTCATTTAGTTTTGTTGTTATGTCTTACATTCGGAGTAACATTATTCCTTAGACCATGAGATCATGTTAATCACTAATACCGAAAGAATACTTTGATGACATCAAACGTCACACCGTAAAAGGGTGACTATAAAGGTGGCATTGGATATTCGGAAAGTATTGGTTGAAGCTCATGGATCGAGAATGGGATTTGTCCATCCAATATGACGGATAGATATACTCAGGGCCCTCTCGGTGATATCACATCGACACCGCTTGCAAGCAAGTGATTTGATCACTAGGATGTTATATCACGGGAACGAGAAAAGAGTACTTGTCGGATAACAAGATCGAACAAGGTATAGTGGATATCGATGATCGGATCTCGGACAAGTAATATATCGCGAGACAAAGGGAAATCGTTACGACGTTGAAAGGTTCACACGATCACGAGAGTCATCGTTGAATATATAGGAGTCATCACGGTTTTCCAGACCCCGCTGTTTATTATTGATTGGAGAGGAGTCTCGATCATGTCTATAATATTCACGAACCGTAGGGAGACACACTTAAGGTTCGATGAAGCGTTTAGAGAGGATACGGAATACCGAAGAATATTTTGGGCAGCTCCGGAATTGTTTCGGGGAAAATTGAAATAGTTCAAGGGGTTTTTCGTCGAACGGTTGTTAATAGAATTAACAAATGGTTCGAGGTGCTGCATGCAAATGTTTGTTAATGGAATTAACAAATATAAATAAAGAAATAAAAATGTTTTATTTATTTATTAAAGAAAAACCTTTGGATTTTCCAAGTGGGAAATTAAGGGATTTTTGAGTGGGTTTGAGTGGAGCTTCCACTCACATGAAGAGAGGAAGGGGTGGGGGCACCCATGGCTGGCCGCACCCCCCCTTGGGCTGCCTCCCCCTCCCCTAGAAAAGGAGGGTGAGGGCTCTCTCTTCTCAAAAACACTTGCTCACACATTTTCCCTTCCATCCGCTGCTCCATTCCATGGTCTCCGGCTTGGCGAAGCCCTGACCGTGGGATTCTTCACCACCACCACGCCGTCGTGCTGCTGGAATTCCGGAGGGATCCTCTACTTCCGCAACTCGCTGGAACGAGGGAACGGAAGTCTTCATCGAGCTGAACGTGTGACCGATTACGGAGGCACCGCCGGATTGCGGTGCTCTTCTTCTCGCTCGGGATCGGCGTGAGAACGACTACGCCAACAACGAGATCTTTTCTCGTACCACTTAGAGTCTTAGAGGGTATGTTATCTCAAGACTCTCTTTCTCCCCGTTGCCTTTCATCTCATAGATTAGATCTTGGCCATTTGGGTTTATCGCGTGTAGGAAAATTTTTGTTTTCTATGCTACGTTCCCCTTCATAGTGGAGCAAGCGTCTAGCATTCTCTTCAGGTCGCCATGCCCTTTACCCGGCCACCGTATTTCTTGAAGGATCCATTTGGTTCCGGCGCATAGCTGCCGGATAACGCTCTTGATAGTTTTCGGCCTGGCAATGTCACCCTCGTCCGGCATCACTTCATCCGGACCTGCAGAAATGGAAACATGAGTCAGGAAACTCCGGCTATTTATCAAAAGGATAACCCGGATGAAGAAACGTACCAAGCAAAGCACGATACGTATCCGCAATTTGAACAGAAAGGCTCGTTAGATCATCTTCTGCTGTGTGAGCCCTCCTCCTATATTTCTTCATTATCGTCCTGCTCCTCCTGGCCTCAGCCTCGGCCGCCTCACGCAGAGCCACCTCCTTTTCAATGAGCTTGGTGGCCTTGGCCAGTTTCTCCTCAGATTGAGTCACGAAGGACTGCATGGATGCAAGGAAGGATTAGCCGGGTAAAGGGGGCAAGTTATCAGTCGCTTATATCGTAAAGTTCCAAGCAAATTGTGAATCAATTCACTCGGAACTTGGGGACTGGATAAGGACACAAGCAATATTAGTCGGGTTTACCTCGTGTTTGGCTATTAAAGCCTCCAAGATGTTTTCTTCATTAGCCCTCAAAGCGCGCAGGGTTTCGAGCATTTGGGCAAACGTCAGGTCCTCGGGTCGGACACCGGAAGAGCCGGCAGCCTGGTCGCCTGATGGGGGAGCTCTCCCCGCCCTTGGGGTCGAGACCCGGACAGTCTGAGTATCTGGGTTGGGAGAACCCATCCTCGTGTCCGGAACCTCGATCTCCTCGTCCACTGGTTCGGATGAAGCAGGAGACCCGACGGCTTGGTGAAGTGGATCGCCCAAGGTGCCTTGTTCCTGGTTGTTCTCAATATCACCGCCAGTCGCGGCATCTACGTTCTCAGTCGGCTCTTCTGTCTGACGGTTATCCATCTCTACATTCTCCGGGTCACTAACGGTGACTTGAGCGCTAAAAGAAAGATGAGAGGAGGCTGTTAGCAATGATGATTGAAAATTGTCAGGTAGAAAAAGATATCATATAGCAAAAACTTACCCGGTATTTACGGCGTAATCCAGCGGGAGCTCGCTGCTGGAAGCAGACGAAGATGTCAAAGGGACCGACAGCGGAACCCGGAATTGCCCGGCACGTGGATGGTTAGGAGAAGGGTGGCGCTGAGGAGAATTGGAAGGACGAGGCGGAGGAGCACTGGCACAATGGACGGGGGAGGTGGAGATGCCCGGGTTAAGGGGATCCTCACCCGGGGAACTCCGAGTTACTCTGCGCTTGGCTGGAAGAGAATCCTTCAAGTACGACGAGTTCGATAATTGATGGTTAATTTGTCGCATGGCATCAAAGGAGTAAGGTTCAGAGGATATAGAGGAGAAAGGAACCTTGGACACTGTCCCTCTGGTCTTCCTCTTGGCTCCAACTATTGTCTCTTGGTCAGATTCGGTAGCCTCCGGGTCATCCTCGTTATTCTCACCTTCGTCCTCCAGCCCTGCGAACCGAGTGTGTGTTCGTGGGAAAAGGTTAAATAGGAGGAAAAGTGATGCAAGTAAAGATAATACAAGATCCGGGTGAATACCTTCATCACCGTCAGCCGGCTCATCTTCTTCTTCCGGGTCTCTAGAAGGGGGGGAGGTTTCAACTGTCCAGAAAGGATCATCGGCCTGAGACATAAATATGGAAATAAGAAAAAGGAGCAGTATCGAGTCAAGATGAGGAAATAAACTTATGAGTATCGGGTCTTACCGCTGGGGCCGGGTTTTCCCGAGTAAATGGAGGTAACCCGGCGATGTTCTTTATCACCTCCAGTTTCTCTGTCAAGAAACCCTTGATGGTTTTGTTGGTGTCCCCGGCTGCAAAGCTCTTGGTGGAATATCGAAGGGCGTCTGTGGTGTGCCCCGAGTATTCGCACATCAATTTGGAGCGGATAGAATTGGGTTGGATCCGTAAGTCGACCCAAGTTTTCACTAAGTTGAGCCCAAGAAGGCCTTGGGCTGAGAGAACGGCTAACTTAGCTAGCAAAGGTATGATTGCCTCCCTGTCTGAGTCAGGGGCGAAAGCATTGAAATTCTCGGAAGTATTGAGGAGGCCCTCCGAGTAACCCGGCAGTCTCTTCTCGCCGGGTGGAGAGGTGTCGTGGCAGTAGAAGAAGGATAGTTGCCAGTTTTTAACATGGGAGTTCAGATTAAGGGTTGGCATTGGGGAGTTTTGGCGGCGTTGGATGGATACCCCGCCGCAAGTGAGAAGTGCTCCGTCACCGCTTTCGCGGCACGGCTTGCACTGGAAAAGTTCAATAAAGAGAGTCAAACTTGGCGGAGTGCACAAGTATGACTCGGATAGGACAATGAAGTGGGTAATATTCAACATAGAGTTAGGCCCTATGTCGAATACCCGGAGGACGTAGTGGCTCAGGACCTCGCGAAAGAAAGGGTGACCCGGAGGGCGGAATCCCCGGGTCACGTGTTCTAGGAAACAGATTACCTCGCCGTCGGCGGGTGTGGGCCGGGTCTCGTCACCCGGCGCCCTCCAGTTGTCGCACCCGGACTTCTAGAGGATACTCACCGTACGAACTGAACAGTATTTTGATTGGATTACGGGGCTTACCGGCACCCACATCTCTTACGAGTAGGCCAACACTTATGTGTGACAACCAATCTCTACTATTCACCGTCGATGTAAACTATCCCGTAGAAATCAGGACACTACCATTGACGTACTTCATACCATACACACATGGTACGTCAACGGCTTCTAACAGAATGATAGCACAACATATCTCTAAGACACAAAAGATTGAAATAAGTTGCAAATAGCTCTCACTAGAGCAGAGATAGCAAATACAATCATCCAGAGGACACATGTCCCAACATAACATCATTACATCTCAGCGGAAAGCATTCAAAGGTTCTGAGTACAGACAAATCCAAATAGGCTTAAGAAGCCGGAAACTGAAATATAGACGGAGCCCATCCACGTAGTCTCGGATCGTGCCCGGGGTCCGCTACCTACTCGTCAGCAGCCTCGTTAAACTCCACGTAGTAGCCGTCACTGGGATCCTCGTAAGCGTAGTCTGCGGAAACCACAGCCCCAAAGGGGTCAGTACATAGACGTACTGGCAAGCAAGACTCACAGTTCACCAACGTGTAGCCCGTCAACACCAACCACAGATGCCTTGGGTTCAACGGAAGAAAGGGGATATAAAAGATGCTGCAACTGGACGCGCTAACCAACTACAGAAACTACAACTTCCAACTAACAGAAAGGGGATAAATAGCGTATAGTAACCAATTGGAAGATAACATCAAACAAACCCATCCTGGATCTCGCCCCTTATCCAAAGAAGCAATCCGAGGATAACTCACACAGTTGGATTAATGAATAATGGATCACGTTGTTGTGTCAATAAGTCTATTACTAGTCAAATTATCAATAGTTAGGTGTAAGTTGTTCTGAGTACTTGTTAGCCAGTACTTTCACCAAGTCAACCATAACCGCGGAAAACACGGCTTCTCGAGAAGATTTATCCCTGCAGGGTTGCACCAATTTGGCCGTACACATAAGAATAACCCGCCAGATGGGATGCCTCCCACCAAGCGGGGTACTCAACACAACCCAACTCTTCTTCGCATCAAGCCCAAAGCACCTTGGGCGCACGGCTAATCAAGCCCCGAAGAAAAGGGACCCTCATAGCACTCTAAGACCGTGTCCCCCTATATGCCGACTACAAAAGTTCCACCCTGCGCTGGGCTCGCAAAAACATGCATGCGGCAAATGGAAAACACGAACTAAATGAGGCGATTTGGACGAGATGCGAATCGAATCAAATTGAGGGGGGCGCCCATACTCGCTTCCCACATGCGGGTAGTGCGCTCATCATGGATCAGTAGACAAGACCCTTTTCCTATTAGGGTCTACACTAGTAGGCCTCAAAACCACGCAGGGCCTCCTGCCAGTGCCTTATCAGCATATTATTATTAACAGGTTGATTGATTAACACCGAGCCCCCATAACATAATAGAAATATAGTAACTGAAAGTAACGGGTAACAGACTCGAGCAAAACAACCTAAGCATGCTAGTAAGACACTGGCTCAAACAATGGGGTTGTAGGAGTGGAGGTGAGGCAATATCAGGGTTAAGGGATTCATGTGATAGGTTCGTATCAGAAACAACTATACATAGGGCTAGCAAAATAGACAACAGAAAGTATCGGTAACCAATGTTGAAAGGAACACAGTGGTTCATGTGAGTGATAACTTGCCTGCAAACTCAGCAGCCTGGTACTGAGCTAGATCCTCAGAAGGGGTGCTGTAAAGATCGTCTGTCTCAACGTCGTCGTCTATTCGAGAAGAAGCAAACAAACAAGACAGAAATATAAACAATCAATATCATGGCATAGTGCACAATCATGGGATGATGCATGTCAAGTTAAGGGATGCATCAAAATAAACTAGTGGACTTGGTAACACAACTTAAATGGACCCATATGCAATTTTGAGTTGCATATGAAAAGCCCATGAATTTTGGTTGAAACAATTGTTTTCCAATTAACCAACAGATGAAAGTGGATTAGTATGATGCATGGATGATAAAAACATCAAAATAACAACAATAGAATCAATTGGAAACAAGGTTTACCAATTTAGTAATTTATTTATTAAATTAGGGAATTTTTGGTTCCTTAAAGGGCTTACACAAATAGTTGTTGTTTTCACCGATTTAAATTGTGCAAAATAAATAACAAAATTCATATTTGAAAAGAATACAAAATTTTAGTTGGATTACATGTTTCAAATATTGAAATAGGAGTTAGGATGAATTTATTATGATTGAAACAATATTAAACAAGTTTTAAATGAATTTAAAACAAGCATGAATTTTATTTGAATTTTATTTGTTCAAAACATAAATTCAAATTCACATTTGAAAAGTTTATACTTTTCTAGTTTGAAAACATATTTTACATGTTCAAAAATAATTTAATTTGAGCAAGTTATGAATTTAGCAAATTTAAATGATTTAAACAAGGTTTAAATTATTTAAGCAATTTTAATTATTCAAACCATGAAACAAAATTCATATTTGAAAAGGTTATTTGAAATAGCATGGAAAACATATTTTATTTTCATTATTTGGATTAAGTATGAATTACTTATGGATTTTATCAAATTGCAATTGAATTATTTGAATTCAAATTTGAATTGCATTTTGAAAATTCAAAACAGAAAACAAATGCTATAGATAGATAGACAATTTAATTTAGAGCAGTGCACATATTTTATTTTTATTAATTGGAGTTATAAAATAAAAGTTATTCACTTTTTAAGTTTAGGGACCAATCTGTAAAACAAAAGGGCTTGGATTTGAAAACAGAAAATTAGACAAACATTTTATACGCACAGGGGGTCTACCCTGGCCACTGCCAGTGGGCCACAAGGCCACTGGTGCTTGCGTGGCCATGGTGTGGCTGACAAGGGGGGCCACCCTGTCAGCGCATGGTCGAAAAAGGTGGGTTTTTTGCGGAGCCAGGGATTCGAACCCTGGATCTCCCCGTGCCCGCGCTGTGCTCTGAACCAGTGCGGTGTTTGGCGTTTGTTGTCAGTAACAAGGATGCAAACAGGTTGAGGTTAGGTGCCACGGTTAACTGAATTTGACTGACGCGCGCTACTCTGAACCTGACAGAAACAAAACGCCGGCGGACGGCGACGTGCCGTGGCTGTGCTGCCGTGGTTGTGCTCGTGGATGGATGCGATGCATGCACGGATGGATTGCGCGGGCATGGACGCGATGCAGAAGAAAGAGGGAGAGGTAGGAGGCGGACACGGTGGCGCTCACCGGGAGGTTGCCGTGGTGGAGCTCGATGGCGAGGCGACAACGACGTGCTCGGCGGCGCGGCTGCAGAGGATCTCCGGGCTCGCTACGGTGTCCAACAGCTCGAGGAGGAAACGAGGATTCGATCCCCGTGGCTAGGTAGGGTGGAGGTGCAATGAGGTGGACGTGGCCATGGCGGGTTCAGAGAAACGCTCCGGCGAGTGGCGGCAGAGAGAGGGGAAACGCGGCGAGGGAGAGGGAAATGGCGGCGGATCTCGAGGGAGGAGGGAGTAGGGGCTAGCTAGGGCTGCGCAGGGGGGCTAGGGCTGCTCTTATAGCCCTAGGGATGCGCGGATCGCCGTCGGGATGTCACCGTGCCGCCGTGGCATCCCTGGATGGCGCGCCGTACACGAAGACGACGGGGGCGTCTGCGCGAAGGGGTACCGGGCCACGCGGAGGTAAGTGGGTTGGGCCCTGCGCTAGTTAGCTGCCGCGCGCGCGCGTTTTCTCCTTTTTCTTATTATTGCTTTTCTGTTTTTTTTTTGTAGCAAATAGAATAGGAAGAAAAAGATAGGTTTAGAGTTTGCAAAAATTTTGAAAAAAATTTGGGTGTGCTGTTTAGGTCAACTACAACCAAAAGCCAAATTTGGAATTCAAAAACATTTGAATTTTTGGTGCTGTTTGGATAGGTTTCAAATTTGAGTTAATTGTGGGTATTGATTGAATTATTTAAAACAAGAAATTAATTAGGGTGATTAAATAACTTTAATTGGAAACAAATGAGTATATTTGTTTTGGTAATTTTTATAATTTCAAATTGGGGTGCTGTTTGCTGTTTTTGATTTGGATTTGAAATACCATTTGAATTAAATTTGGATTAATTAACTTATGAAAGCCATAATTTATTGGTTGAACCTTATGGAATAAAATGAAAACAAATTGGTTGTTTTTATTTGAAATTTTCATTTAAAAGGTTGTAACAGAGCAAGTATGAAATAATGTTTGGATTATTGTTTGAATTTGAATTGTGAAAACAGAGAAAAACAGGTGCAAAATAAATGAAAACAAATGGAAACAATATGATGACATGATGCAATACTTTAATAAACATGAAACAAACATTCTAGGGGTATTTTCATACTTGGGATGTTACAAAACGCCCCCCCTTGAAGGAATCGCGCCCCGAGATTCCTTACTGAGAAGTGAAAAGGTTCGGATACTTCTTACGAAGATCCTCTTCGGTCTCCCACGTTGCCTCTTATCGGAATGATGCGACCACTTCACTTTCAAGAACTTGGTGCTCTTGTTGCGAGTCTTACGCTCGGTCTCATCGAGAATACGAACAGGGTGCTCCTCATAAGATAGATCATCTTGCAGTTCAATTGAATCATGATCAACTGCATGATCTGGATCTTTGAAACACTTCTTGAGCTGTGACACGTGGAACACATCGTGCACCTTGGATAGTTTTTCTGGAAGTTCAAGACGATAGGCATTTTCCGCACGTCTTCAGAGAATGTTGAAAGGACCAATGTATCTTGGTGCAAGCTTTCCTTTCACACCAAAACGATGAGTGCCTCTGAGGGGAGTTACACGGAGATATGCCTTGTCACCAGGTGCATAGATCATATCCCTGTGCTTGCTGTCATAGTAGCTCTTCTGACGAGACTGGGCAATCTTGAGATTGTCACGAATGATGCGAATTTTCTCCTCGGCTTCCTTAACAATGCAGGGCCTAAGAGTGAACGTTCACCAGCTCCAGACCAATTGATTGGACTCCTGCATCTGCGGCCGTAGAGTGCTTCAAATGGTGCCATGCCTAGGCTTGCCTGGAAACTGTTGTTGTAGGAGAATTCAGCATATGGAAGGCAATCCTCCCATTTCATGCCAAAGGAGAGACCACATGCTCTGAGCATATCCTCGAGAATCTGATTGACTCTTTCGACTTGCCCCTGAGACTGAGGGTGATAAGCTGTGCTGAACGGAAGTTTGGTGCCCAATGCCTCTTGGAAACTCTTCCAGAAATGAGAAGTGAAAATGCTTCCATGGTCTGAGCTTATTTCCAATGGAATACCATGAAGGGGAACAATCTTTGTTGTGTAGAGCTCTGCTAACTGGCTAGCTGAGATTGTTTCTTTGACAGCAAAGAAGTGAGCTACTTTAGTGAGACGATCAATGACAACGAAGATTGCATCGTTGCCCCTCTTGGACTTTGGAAAACCAGTGACGAAGTCCATTTCAATCATGTCCCACTTCCACTCAGGAATTTCAGAGGTTGGAGTAGACCGGTTGTTTTCTGATGGAACTGCCTTAACACGTTGACAAACGTCGCATTCAGAAACGTATTGAGCAATTTCACGTTTCATGCCAGGCCACCAATACAGCGTCTTAAGATCCTGGTACATCTTTGTACTTCCAGGGTGGATGGAGAGAGGAGTTTCATGAGCCTCCTTGAGAATGACATCTTTGAGACTTTGAATCTGAGGAACTGCAATGCGTCCTTCGAAGAACACAGTTCCCTTGTCATCAATTGAGAAGGACTTGAATTTATCATTGCCTTCTTTGATGTGCTCTACAATCTTCTTGATTTCAGCATCACGAAGTTGTTCAGAACGAATCTTGTCCTCGAGAGTTGGACTGGCTGTCAAGCTTGCAAGATAGCCTTGAGGAACAAGACCAAGGTTCAGCTTCTGGAATTCTTCATGAAGTGGAGGTTGGCTTTCCGTGATCATGAGATTATTGCAATAGGATTTGCGACTGAGAGCATCGGCCATAACATTAGCCTTGCCTGGAGTGTAAGAAATGGTGAGATCAAAGTCTTTAATCTTTTCAATCCATCTCCTTTGCCTGAGGTTTAGATCTGGTTGAGTGAAGATGTATTTCAGACTCTTATGATCGGAAAAGATTTCAGTGCGGTTACCCAACAAGTATTGTCTCCATTTCTTGAGGGCAAACACAACTGCTGCAAGTTCAAGATCATGTGTCGGATAGTTTTGCTCATGTGCATTCAACTGACGTGAAGCATAAGCCACAACTTGACGTTCTTGCATAAGAACTGCACCTAGACCTTGGAGAGATGCATCGCAGAATATCTGGAAAGGTTTGGTAGTATCTGGGCCAACCAGAACTGGGGTGGAAGTGAGTTTAGTCTTCAGGAGATTGAAACTTTCATCACACTGTGGAGACCAAACGAACTTCTTGTCCTTCTTTGTGAGATCAGTGAGAGGTTTGGCAATCTTGGAGAAGTTTTGGACGAAACAACGGCAATAGCTAGCCAAGCCAAGAAAGCTTCTTACTTGCTTTACCGTCTTAGGAGGTTTCCAATCAACAATTGCCTTAACCTTTTCTGGGTCAATGGCTATGCCTTTGGCAGAGATGATATGACCAAGGTAAGCAACTTCTGGAATCCAGAACTCACATTTGGAGAACTTGGCATATAGACGATGCTCGCGAAGTTTCATGAGAGTGAGACAAAGATGTTCTCCATGCTCTTCCTCGGATTTGGAGTAGACCAGAATGTCATCGAGATATACCACAACGAACTTGTCGAGGTATTCATGGAAGACAGAATTCATTAGTCTAGAGAATGTCGCCGGTGCATTGGTGAGACCAAAGGACATGACGGTGTATTCATATAGACCGTACCGAGTGGAGAAAGCTGTTTTTGGAATATCTTCCTTTCTGATCTTTATCTGATGGTAACCCATCCTCAAGTCCAACTTTGAGAATATTGAGGCTCCAGCAAGTTGATCAAAAAGATCATCGATACGAGGAATTGGATACTTGTTTTTGATGGTTTTCTCGTTGAGAGGACGATAGTCCACCACGAGTCTCTTTGTTTGATCCTTCTTGGCCACAAACAGAGTTGGGCAACCCCAAGCGGAGGAACTAGGTTGAATGTAACCTTTCTCCATGTACATATCGATTTGCTCCTTCAACAATTTCAGTTCAGGAGGAGCTATCTTGTATGGATGCTTAGAGATTGGAGCAGTACCTGGCTCAAGCTCGATCACGAACTCAACTGCTCTGTCCGGAGGCATCCCTGGCAACTCTTCTGGAAAGACGTCAGGGAATTCACAAACCACCAGAACATTTTCAATTGCAGGAAGGGGTTTTGCATCAAGGTTGAACAGCTTAACAGAACTTGATCCATATGGAGAATAGACTATCTGGCCAGAAGGGTGGGATAGAGTTATTGACTTTTGAGCACAGTCAATTTTAGCTTCATTGGTCTTCAACCAATCCATGCCCAGAATGACATCAATGTCAGAATTTCCCAGCAACATGAGTGAAGCAAGGAATATGCGACCTCCAATTAGGATTTGATTGTCCATACTTATCTTGGAAGTCAACATTTTAGATCCCGGAGAGTGAACAGAGATTTGATTGCTTAGTGGAACCATAACTAGGTTGTATGCTGTTGCAAAGATCTTTGACACAAAAGAATGCGATGCTCCGGTATCAAACAACACTTTAGCTGGAAAAGAGTTTACGGGTAATATACCAAGAACGACGTCAGCAGCTTCCTAAGCTTTGTCGGCCTTGATATGATTCACCCTCGCGGTCCTCCCGACAGGCCTGTTGTTGGAGTTGAAGGCTTTAGTCGGGGGGCACGCACCATTGCCTGGTTGGTGTTGGGGCGAGGAGGTGGAGGTAGCTGCCTCTGAGTGCACTTATCAGCGTAGTGTCCCGTCTCCTTGCATTTGTAGCAAGTGACAACACGAGGAGGACCTGGCCTTGGCTGCCCCATTGGAACCCTCTGACCATTCATCTGAGATGGGTTGGGTGGGCGGGGAGCAAAGCCTGGAGAAGCTTGGGCATATGGAGCCCGAGTGACAGCACCATTTGGCACCCAGATGCGGCGCTTCTGCGGAGGGGTGGTCATGTTGGAGGAGGAACCACCCTCACACGAGTGCTTGCGAGAATCCTCGAACGCCTTGCGTCCATTTTCCTCATTGAGCGCGGTGTTCACGAGCTCCTCGAAGTCTTTGCACTTGATGTTGGTGAGTGCGTACTTGAGTTCCGGGTTAAAACCTCGGCGAACCTTGCCATCTTCTTAGCCTCAGTGGACACCTCATCACCAGCGTATCGAGCGAGACGATTGAACTCGTTCTGATAGCCAATGACGTCCATCTTGCCCTGCTTGAGAGAGCAAAACTCCTCACGCATCCTTTCCATGAGACCATCTGGGATGTGGTGCTTCAGGAAGGCATCCTTGAAACAGCCCCAGGTGATTGGGTATCCAGCTCTCATGGTCTGGTAGTTCTCCCACCAAGTAGCTGCCTGACCCTTCAGTAGGTAGGAGGCATACTTGACTTTGTCTTCCTCAGCAACGTGAGAAATGTCCAGAGCCCTGGCCATCTCCCGGATCCAGTCATCAGCATCCAGAGGCTCCCGTGTTGCCACGAAAGCTCTTGGCCCTAGACTCAGAAACTCCTTGATGCTGACTCTTGGAGCATTCTAGTTGTTGTGCTGATTTGCCTGGAACTGGGCCATCTGCGTCATGACCTGAGTCATCTGAGTCAAGAGCTCCGTGATTGGCGGTGGCTCAAGCGGGTTGTTCCTTGTTGGCGGCATCCTGGATAGACATGCATTTTAGCACAACAATAGAAAAGGATAGACTTGGTAACCGACAGATAGATTATTCCGACGCATGAATAGATAACCAACAGGTACATCATCACATGTTCAAATACATCAGAATATCCAACACACCAATACATGGTTCGAAAGCCAAAGGATCACTAAATATAGCTAAGAATGGATACATCGGTACCCCCATGCTCATCACGCAGGACGGCGGTGAGTAGTACGACGAGGGGTACGGTGAGGAGGAATCCCACGAAAGTAGGTAGAGCGACGATCCACATAGATCTGACGTGGCCTGAGAGCGACTCTAGGTGTGGTGAAGTACATAGCGTCGACTCCCTGTGCTCCAAAGCGTGGAATCCCGGTGTAACCAGCACCGAGGTTGAGGAGTGGACCTCTGATCGGCTCGTAACCTCCAGCATCTGGCAGACGACGACCAACTGGCTGATCGAAACGTGCAAAGCGCTCATCTCCAACAAAGTCTGTGGTGTACGTCGCCAGACGAGTCAAAGCAAGGTAGAGCTGCTCCCTGACTGAGGCCAACTCCTGAGAAAGTGTGGTGGCAACTGCGTCACTGTGCCTCACAAACTGAGCGGTGGTGTGCAGCCTGGTGTTATCATGCTCGTAGACATCCATATTGTCGTAGAGAGTGAAGTGAGCTCCCTCCGAAGTGATGTAACCACGGGGGATGTGGCGATAGATAGAATCGTCAAATCCCCAGTAGTCAGCACGAAGGACGGTGAGACTCACATAAGCTGCCTGCTACACGGCCATATCCACTGTGGAACCTACTGCCTCGTGCTCATGCCATCATCTGACAGAATGTAGACGATAGCCCGGTAGTAGGTCTGGTCAAACTCTCGCTGCTGCTCGTAGACCTGGTACTCTGGTGCCCAACGGAACCCCAGATAAGTGACCATGTCTCTCAGCATCTCCGGATAACCGGCGGTGCTCTCACAACGAGTCATCCGAACCACCTGCGGGTAGAACCTGAGATCCATCTGCAGATGATCGGGGAAGTTTTGATTAGACGCCGGTAGAGAACTGAAGTGGAAAGCAACAACAAGATTTCAACGGACGATAAGGTTGTTGAAAAGAACAGGATATTGAAGCAACATCGGGAAACACGAGACCAAAAACTCCTGAGGTACTACGGAGAACCCAAAACACGTGAAAACCTAACTTGAAAGTTTGGGTGAGAAGAGAAAACAACGTTGCACTTCCTTACCAGAAAAGGGTGGGTGGGTGGGGAAAGAACAAAAATGGCAGAATTCCTACTCTCACGTTTCATTTTTCCTATATAGCTACAAAATAGTTTCTAGACTCAACTGCGACCAGTAAAAGGGATCCTACATGCAGACATGCTCTGATACCATTTGTCGCACCCGGACTTCTAGAGGATACTCACCGTACGAACTGAACAGTATTTTGATTGGATTACGGGGCTTACCGGCACCCGCATCTCTTACGAGTAGGCCAACACTTATGTGTGACAACCAATCTCTACTATTCACCGTCGATGTAAACTATCCCGTAGAAATCAGGACACTACCATTGACCTACTTCATACCATACACACATGGTATGTCAACGGTTTGTAACAGAATGATAGCACAACATATCTCTAAGACACAAAAGATTGAAATAAGTTGCAAATAGCTCTCACTAGAGCAGAGATAGCAAATACAATCATCCAGAGGACACATGTCCCAACATAACATCATTACATCTCAGCGGAAGCATTCAAAGGGTCTGAGTACAGACAAATCCAAATAGGTTTAAGAAGCCGGAAACTGAAATAAAGACGGAGCCCATCCACGTAGTCTCGGATCCTGCCCGGGGTCCGCTACCTACTCGTCAGCAGCCTCGTCAAACTCCACGTAGTAGCCGTCACTGGGATCCTCGTAAGCGTAGTCTGCGGAAACCACATCCCCAACGGGGTCAGTACATAGACGTACTGGCAAGCAAGACTCACAGTTCACCAACGTGTAGCCCGTCAACACCAAGCACAGATGCCTTGGGTTCAACGGAAGAAAAGGGGATATAAAAGATGTTGCAACTGGCCGCGCTAACCAACTACAGAAACTACAACTTCCAACTAACAGAAAGGGGATAAGATAGCGTATAGTAACCAACTGGAAGATAACATCAAACAAACCCATCCTAGATCTCGCCCCTTATCCAAAGAAGAAATCCGAGGATAACTCACACAGTTGGATTAATGAATAATGGATCACGTTGTTGTGTCAATAAGTCTATTACTAGTCAAATTATCAATAGTTAGGTGTAAGTTGTTCTGAGTACTTGTTAGCAAGTACTTTCACCAAGTCAACCATAACCGCGGAAAACACGGCTTCTCGAGAAGATTTATCCCTGCAGGGTTGCACCAATTTGGCCGTACACGTAAGAATAACCCGCCAGATCGGATGCCTCCCACCAAGCGGGGTACTCAACACAACCCAACTCTTCTTCGCATCAAGCCCAAAGCACCTTGGGCGCACAGCTAATCAAGCCCCGAAGAAAAGGGACCCTCATAGCACTCTAAGACCATGTCCCCCTATATGCCGACTACAAAAGTTCCACCCTGCGATGGGCTCGCAAAAACATGCATGCGGCAAATGGAAAACACGAACTAAATGAGGCGATTTGGACAAGATGCGAATCGAATCAAATTGAGGGGGGAGCCCATACTCGCTTCCCACATGCGGGTAGTGCGCTCATCATGGATCAGTAGACAAGACCCTTTTCCTATTAGGGTCGACACTAGCAGGCCTCAAAACCACGCAGGGCCTCCTGCCGGTGCCTTATCAGCATATTATTATTAACAGGTTGATAGATTAACACCGAGCCCCCAGAACATAATAGAAATATAGTAACTGAAAGTAACGGGTAACAGACTCGAGCAAAACAACCTAAGCATGCTAGTAAGACACTGGCTCAAACAATGGGGTTGTAGGAGTGGAGGTGAGGCAATATCAGGGTTAAGGGATTCATGTGATAGGTTCGTATCAGAAACAACTATACATAGGGCTAGCAAAATAGACAACGGAAAGTATCGGTAACCAATGTTGAAAGGAACACAGTGGTTCATGTGAGTGATAACTTGCCTGCAAACTCAGCAGCCTGGTACTGAGCTAGATCCTCAGAAGGGGTGATGTAAAGATCGTCTGTCTCAACGGCGGCGTCTATTCGAGAAGAAGCAAACAAACAAGACAGAAATATAAACAATCAATATCATGGCATAGTGCACAATCATGGGATGATGCATGTCAAGTTAAGGGATGCATCAAAATAAACTAGTGGACTTGGTAACACAACTTAAATGGACCCATATGCAATTTTGAGTTGCATATGAAAAGCCCATGAATTTTGGTTGAAACAATTATTTTCCAATTAACCAACAGATGAAAGTGGATTAGTATGATGCATGGATGATAAAAACATCAAAATAACAACAATAGAATCAATTGGAAACAAGGTTTACCAATTTAGAAATTTATTTATTAAATTAGGGAATTTTTGGTTCCATAAAGGGCTTACACAAATAGTTGTTGTTTTCACCAATTTAAATTGTGCAAAATAAATAACAAAATTCATATTTGAAAAGAATACAAAATTTTAGTTGGATTACATGTTTCAAATATTGAAATAGGAGTTAGGATAAATTTATTATGATTGAAACAATATTAAACAAGTTTTAAATGAATTTAAAACAAGCATGAATTTTATTTGAATTTTATTTGTTCAAAACATAAATTCAAATTCACATTTGAAAAGTTTATACTTTTCTAGTTTGAAAACATATTTTACGTGTTCAAAAATAATTTAATTTGAGCAAGTTATGAATTTAGCAAATTTAAATGATTTAAACAAGGTTTAAATTATTTAAGCAATTTTAATTATTCAAACCATGAAACAAAATTTATATTTGAAAAGTTTATTTGAAATAGCATGGAAAACATATTTTATTTTCATTATTTGGATTAAGTATGAATTAGTTATGGATTTTATCAAATTGCAATTGAATTATTTGAATTCAAATTTGAATTGCATTTTGAAAATTCAAAACAGAAAACAAATGTTATAGATAGATAGACAATTTAATTTAGAGCAGTGCACATATTTTATTTTTATTAATTGGAGTTATAAAATAAAAGTTATTCACTTTTTAAGTTTAGGGACCAATCTGTAAAACAAAAGGGCTTGGATTTGAAAACAGAAAATTAGAAAAACATTTTATACGCACAGGGGGTCTACCCTGGCCACTGCCAGTGGGCCACAGGGCCACTGGTGCTTGCGTGGCCATGGTGTGGCTGACAGGGGGGCCACCCTGTCAGCGCATGGTCGAAAAAGGTGGGTTTTTTGCGGAGCCAGGGATTCGAACCCTGGATCTCCCCGTGCGCGCGCTGTGCTCTGAACCAGTGCGGTGTTTGGCGTTTGTTGTCAGTAACAAGGATGCAAACAGGTTGAGGTTAGGTGCCACGGTTAACTGAATTTGACTGACGCGCGCTACTCTGAACCTGACAGAAACAAAACGCCGGCGGACGGCGACGTGCCGTGGCTCTGCTGCCGTGGTTGTGCTCGTGGATGGATGCGATGCGTGCACGGATGGATTGCGCGGGCGTGGACGCGATGCAGAAGAAAGAGGGAGAGGTAGGAGGCGGACACGGTGGCGCTCACCGGGAGGTTGCCGTGGTGGAGCTCGACGGCGAGGCGACAGCGACGTGCTCGGCGGCGCGGCTGCAGAGGATCTCCGGGCTCGCTGCGGTGTCCAACAGCTCGAGGAGGAAACGGGGATTCGATCCCCGTGGCTAGGTAGGGTGGAGGTGCAACGAGGTGGACGTGGCCATGGCGGGTTCAGAGAAACGCTCCGGCGAGTGGCGGCAGAGAGAGGGGAAACGCGGCGAGGGAGAGGGAAATGGCGGCGGATCTCGAGGGAGGAGGGAGTAGGGGCTAGCTAGGGCTGCGCAGGGGGGCTAGGGCTGCTCTTATAGCCCTAGGGATGCGCGGATCGCCGTCGGGATGTCACCGTGCCGCCGTGGCATCCCTGGATGGCGCACCGTACACGAAGACGACGGGGGCGTCTGCGCGAAGGGGTACCGGGCCATGCGGAGGTAAGTGGGCTGGGCCCTGCGCTAGTTAGCTGCCGCGCGCGCGCGTTTTCTCCTTTTTCTTATTTTTGCTTTTCTGTTTTTTTTTTTTGCAAATAGAATAGGAAGAAAAATATAGGTTTAGAGTTTGCAAAAATTTTGAAAAAAATTTGGGTGTGCTGTTTAGGTCAAGTACAACCAAAAGCCAAATTTGGAATTCAAACACATTTGAATTTTTGGTGCTGTTTGGATAGGTTTCAAATTTGAGTTAATTGTGGGTATTGATTGAATTATTTAAAACAAGAAATTAATTAGGGTGATTAAATAACTTTAATTGGAAACAAATGAGTATATTTGTTTTGGTAATTTTTATAATTTCAAATTGGGGTGCTGTTTGCTGTTTTGATTTGGATTTGAAATACCATTTGAATTAAATTTGGATTAATTAACTTATGAAAGCCATAATTTATTGGTTGAACCTTATGGAATAAAATGAAAACAAATTGGTTGTTTTTATTTGAAATTTTCATTTAAAAGGTTGTAACAGAGCAAGTATGAAATAATGTTTGGATTATTGTTTGAATTTGAATTGTGAAAACAGAGAAAAACAGGTGCAAAATAAATGAAAACAAATGGAAACAATATGATGACATGATGCAATACTTTAATAAACATGAAACAAACATTCTAGGGGTATTTTCATACTTGGGATGTTACACCAGTGAATGTCCTTTTGCGGGGGAAGAACCCCCAACTCGGCCAATTCTTCCAGCTTGGCCTTTGTGACAGTGGATCGCCCCCAATTGGCGGATATGGATTGGGTTGTCTTTGCCTGGGCCGGCTGTTTCCCTTGCCTTTTGGGAGCCATGGGATCAACCTGCAAAACACAAGGAAAAAAGGTATAGGAAATAAGACTCGGAATTATTGGATTATCCGAGTCTGGGTATCAAGAAAGTATGAAAACTAAGAACTATCCGGGTATCATGCCATGGAGTGGAGATTGCGAGGTATCCGGGTATTAAGTACAACTATGGAGATTATTGGTCACTTACGTATGGAAAAGTATTTGGGGAAGACGGATGGTTGCCCATATATCTACTGCAAGAAAAATAGCCGGAAAAGGAGGGTTTTCCGGGTGTCAATGTTATGCGCGGAAAATTAAGGTGAAATGGATCTAGATTGGAAAACTTGCGAACGATTCTACGAAGAAATTGGTGATTAATAATGGTAGGAGGATGAGGTGTAATCATCAAACAGGTGGTTAAAGGATTTAGCGAGCGTCAAATCGATCTAATCCGGTGCAATAGGGAGAACGGCTCGCGGGTTGACCTAAATCCAATCTGAGGTGAATCGAAAAATTGCGGAGCTATCTTAACAAATACTTACTGGGAGGAGCTTGAATCTGGCGTGGCGGCGGCCGATGTCGCGGTCTGGATGTCCCCCTGCAACCCTTGATGGGCGGGATGAAGGCGCGGTGGCAGAGTTTGGCGGCGGCGCGGAGCAGTTCAAGGATGAACGTGGTCGACGGCGGCCTTGCTACGATGGCGGCTTGAGCTTCTTGTGTTGCGGAGCGCAGGGAATAAGGAAGCAAAGGGAAGGTTGGAATGAAACGTTGGGATCTAAGTTACCCTCTGGGCTCTATTTATAATATGTGGGTGGATAAACCTATCCTAACAGGCAGGATCCGGAAATTTTGGGATAACGGTCATCTGTGCGGATTTTTCGAGATATGCTTCAAGTGTTGAACGTGATATCCGGGCAGAAATAAGAAGGAGATATTTTCCGCGATATCAGGGTTAATTATCGAGTAAAGTAAGTCGAGCTTTTGGCATTTTTTATCAGGGTTTAGACCTGGAGAGCTAAGCCAAGTACTTGGAGAAAAGCCGGGTTACTATATGGCCACCATGGAGTTAGGCCTAGCTATTTATCAAAGCACCTTCACCCGGCCTCCATACACTTGTGCGTTTGATATTTTTTCAGGGAATAGCAGGCGCTTCAAGGACGGATCCGTGAAGCTCAAGCTATTCTGGGGACTACTGATGGAGGGATAATAACCCGGTAGGCCAACTCCAAGGTGTAACCCGGCCCAAAGGACGCTGCGCAAGATCCGGCTAAGGATAAAGAAACTTCTGGAAGGCCCAAGTTTGTAGGCCTCGTAACCCGGATTGTGGGTTACGGTAAAGGAAAGTTAGGGTTTGTATGCGGTGTCCGGGTAGGATTCAGGGTGCGTCTTGGAGGGTAAGCCAGGGGGTACGGGTGCTTTATAAACCGACCCCTAGGTTTAGCTGAGGGAGATCTAAGAACCCTAGCAATATCGTTTGGTATCGAGTATCCAGTGTAACACAAGAGACGAGTTTATATCTTGAGATCGGAGACTCGGCGACTTGATTGCCGGCTACCAGATCGAGTTCCATCATGTTTTCCTCTGAGCTAAACCCTCTCCCAAACGCCTGTGTCGTCTTGCCCAAAGATCCGTTACCCCTGGTAACATCTGCCGTGATTATCCCACGACATCTGGTGCCCCAGCTGTGGACCCTAAGAGGAGAGACCCGGAAGAAGATAAAGATGAACCGGCTGCTCCATCGCCGGATCACATGGATGTGACCATTGGAGAACAATAAGAGGTGAACCCGGTTTATAATATCCCGGGTAATGATCCTCTGGTTGAAAAAGAAGCTGCTCAAGACCCAGATGTGGTAATCACCGGGGTCTCAGGTCACCCAGGTTATTGGGACTTCGAAAGTGCTTTCCAAAGTTACTGAACACCTAAAGGTGAAGCCAGAAGAGAAGAGAACCCCTCCTAGCCTGAACATTGAAGGTCAAGGATTTGATGTGCTGACTCAAGGACTTACTGAAAGCCGGCGTCGCACCAATGATATCACAGAAGTTCTGAAGCAAAAATATGAGGTAACCTTGATGTACATAACCTGTAGCCCCCAATCTTCTAGTTTATATTTTGTAATATATACTTGAAGATTTTGCCATATAACTTATCTGAAAACTGAATGCCTGTAGCCCCCAAGTGTCGGTTTATGAATATATTGTAAACCGGGACTTGTTTTTCATTTGTGCTTAATCCTTAGAATTTGATCTAAAATTGTGTAACCCCCAAGGTCCGGATTGCTAGCTTGCTGCTTCCCGGGTCTTGGACCTAACTTATAATAGTTAAAACTGAAAGTGTCTAGCCCCCAAGGGCCGGGTTGCAAGCTTGCTGCTATCCGGGACTTATCATAATCCTAAAAAATGTTGAATTTCTGATGATCTCGCCATTGTTCGGGTTATAATCTGCGAAGTTATAATTACCTTTATCTTGAAATTGGAACTTTTATTGTAATTTGTTATAATGTAACCAACAATTGTGCAGAGTCTTGAATCCTCCTCGCAGAAGGAGGTGTCCAATCTGAAGAACCTGCTTGCACAAGAGGCAAAGAAAACTGAAGAGGCCAGGACCCGGCGAAGGGAGCTTGAAGATAAAAACACCAAGGAAGCTAAGACTTGGTCTGTGCTGCAACGGGACTTTGAAAACCGGGAAAAGGCTCTTATTGCAAGGGCTGAAAAGCTGAGAAAGACCTGGAGGAAACTCGTACCAGTTTCACCACTGTCGAGAATCTGCTGAGAGATATCACTAGCAGTGTTTTTGGTAAGTTAACCCGGATCGTAGCCCTTGGTTTAATGTTTTACCTTTCTGCTTCATTATCTCATTTGCTAAGTTACCTATAACTAGGTTCTGATCAAAAAATATTATTGCAACTTGTAGGCAGGATGCACGGCAATAACCTCCAACTCCCTGACATGAAACTGAAGGCTTCGTTCACCCTGATCCGGAAGTTATATGTTGGGGGTGGAGAGTGTATTAAAGCTGTCCGAAACTACGATAACCCTCCCCATAGGCTCAGTGATATGCTTGTGGAACTATCTCATGTCCCTCAATGGATAGAAGAGCACAAATTATCATCCTGTCGCCGTGGAGCTATCAAGGTGATGTCCCTGGCGAAAGCCTATCACCTGGAACTGGATCCGGGTCTTCTCGCAAAGGGTTTCCCAGAGTATAAAGCTTATATGTCCAAGTACGAGAAAAAAGACTTCGCCAAGATTGAGAGGGAGTGCCGATTCCAAGCTTGTACTATTGCTGAGAAGGTTAAGCTGAAGGATATGTGTCCGGGCTATACCTCACCAGGTGAGCGCAAGACGGCCTTTTGTCCCCAAACAATAGGTGATGTCCGCTAATTCCCGCAGAAGAGCCGGCTTTGAGTAGCCTCTTCGTATGGCGTGCCTCATATTGTCACCCCCTTTGTGTCCGCTCCACCTCATCCTTTATACGAACCGGAGAACACTACTGATGCTCTGGCTCAGCTAGAGTGGAAGTATGTTCCTGCCGATGAGGTTAAAGGAACAAAGATCATTCAGGCGACAGTTGAGCCGGAGACCCAAGACCCGGCGCTTGAAGACCCGGCAGCTGAAGAAGCAACCCAGCAGAAAGGAAAAACTGTTGCGGAGTAATCATTGAATTATGAGAAAAGCAATAATTTGGCCCTGATGGGTCTGTAATAGGCTAGATAAACTGCTTTATTTCTAGTTCTATTTCTGAGAGTGCACATGTGCGCTTAAGATACAATCTGGTTTGTAATAACCTAGTTTCCTGCAAAGTTATGGAAAGTTATTTCCGGATTACAAACTTTTGCAGTACCTTTAATTTGTTATTCGAAGTTTTTCTTGACTTGGTTTTGCTATCTAGCTCATCCGGTTTTTCGCATGACAAATTATAGTGTTCTAACTCTGGTGAGTTCAGGGTCATAGTAACCCAGTTTTGCCGGGTTATAGCATGATTGACTCATTCAGGTTTAAACATCTAGGTAATAAATTTGCGTGTAACCACAGACTGGCAGGCAAGTATAACCAATATATTTTGGCATATGCCAGATTCTCGAGATATAGACTGTGCTCTAGCATCAGCCCCAAGTAATCATATGTAAAAAAGATGTTTTTCTATAATGATAACTCTATGAAACAAATGTTAGTAACTCAGACTTTCTCTAAGTCTGACTTTTATTGCCAATCATAACATAGTGATTACAATGATCCTATGTATAATATGGCCTCAACTGGTCTATGTTCCATGGTCTTCCAGTTTCATCCTCAGATGTTCGTGATTTATCAGCATCACGGATATCAATGAGGTAATATAACCCATTATGTAGTTTCTTACTTACTACGAACGGTCCTTCCCATGGAGGACTTAGCTTGTGCATCCCGTCCTTCTTTTGGATCAAGCGTAACACTAAGTCCCCTTCTTGAAAACTTCGAGTTCTAACTCTGCGGCTATGATAGCGACGCAGGTCCTGCTGATATATGGCTGACCTGGATGCTGCGAGATCACGTGCTTCTTCTAAAGCATCAAGCGAGTCCTGACGAGCTAACTCATTCTGAGTCTCCACATAAGCAGCCACTCGTGGTGAATCTTGACAAATATCACTTGGCAAAACTGCCTCAGCTCCATAGACCAGAAAAAATGGTGTATAACCTGTTGATCTGTTTGGAGTAGTTCGTATGCTCCATAATACGGCTGGTAGCTCTTCGACCCATCACCCCGCAGTTTTTTCCAGTGGTACTTGAAGTCTAGGTTTGATACCTTTGAGCAATTCCTGGTTAGCTCGTTATGCCCGTCCATTGGACTGTGGGTGTGCTACCAAAGCAAGGTCAAGTTGTATATGGTTTTGTTCACAAAACTTCTGCATTTCCCCCTCTGAAAAATTTGTTCCATTGTCTGTTATAATGTTGTGTGGGTAACCAAATCTGAAAATCAACCTTTTTAAGAACTTGACTGCTGAACGCGTCACATTTGCCGATTGATTCTGCTTCTACCCACTTTGTAAAATTATCTACTGCCACCAGAAGATGAGTCTTTTTATCCGATAACCTTTTGAAAGGTCCTACCATGTCTAGTCCCCAAACTGCAAAAGGCCAAGTTATTGGAATCATACGTACATCCTGAGCTGGTACGTGATAATGCCTTGCATATCTTTGGAATCCTTCACAAGTTTTCACTATTTGTTCCGCGTCAGTATTTGCGGTAAGCCAGAAAAAACCATGTCTAAAAGCTTTTTTAACCAAAGATCTTGAACTTGCGTGATGGCCACAATCTCCTGAGTGAATTTCCCTGAGGATCTAACATCCTTCTTATGGAAAAACGCACCTCTGGAAGATTCCAGTTACGCTTCTCTTATATATCTTACCATTTATAAATGTATACGATTTTGACCTTCTGATAACCTGTCGAGCCATAACCTCGTCCTGCGGGAGTTCACCTCTCGTAAGGTACGCTAGGTATGGTTCAGTCCACTCTGGGATTGTATGCAATGCTGCTACAAATTCTGATTCCGGGTCTAGGTTTGCTAGGTCTTCCTCTGTTGGAATCTTGACCGACGGACTATGAAGTTCGTCCAGGAAAACATTAGGGTGGAACTTTTTTCTTCTGGGAACCCAAACGAGCTAGTGCATCAGCTGCTTTATTAAGACGTCGATCAATATGATGAACCTGATATCCCTGAAAGTATCCAGCTAGATGGGTAACTGCTCTCCTGTAAGTTTCCATAACTAAGTCTATAGAATCCCAGGTTCCTGTAACTTGTTGAGAAACAAGGTCTATATCACTCAAACATCGAATCCGAGGGTTACGCTCATCTCCTTTGCAATTCGAAGTCCATGGAGCAAAGCCTCATACTCTGCTGCATTATTAGTGTACTTGAATGAAATTTGTAAGACGTAGCAAAATTTATCACCTCTTGTGGATGTTAGCACCACACCGGCTCCTGAACCTTCCAGTTGTCGAGACCCGTCAAAATGCATAGTCCAGTATTTGGTATCAGGCTTATCCGGTGGAACCTGTAACTGTGTCCAGTCATTTATAAATTCAATCAAGGCTTGAGACTTTATTGCGGTTCTAGGCTCGTATTTGATGTGATACGGCCCCATCTCGATAGCCTATTTTGCGACTCTCCCTGTTGCTTCTTTATTCTGAATAATATCTGACAAAGGCGCTGAACTAACCACAGTAATAAGATGTTTTTGAAAGTAATATTTCAGATTACGACTGGCCATGAATACCCCAAAAACTAACTTCTACCAATGCGGGTAACATTGCTTGGACTCTGTCAAGACCTCGCTCACATAGTAAACCGGGCGCTGGACAAGACCCTCTTTTCCTTCCATCTTATGTTCCACAACTACGACCGCACTGACCGCCCTGTTATTGGCGGCTATGTATAATAACATGGGTTCTTTCTTCTCAGGCGCAGCCAAGATAGGCGCATTGGAAAGTTTCTTTTTCAAGGCCTCCAAAGCCTCATCCGCCTCTTGATTCCATACGAAGGTGTCAGTCTTCTTCCAGAGTCAATATAAAGGTATAGTTTTTTCGCCTAATCTTCTTATAAACCGGCTTAAGGCAGCAACACAACCTGTAAGCTTCTGAACGTCCTTCAGGCAAGACAGCTTTTTCAGGTTATGTATAGCCTGAATTTTTTCCGGTTTCCTTCAATACCTCTCTCGGAAATAATGAAACCCAGTAACTTCCCAGCTGGCACTCCGAAAACGCATTTTGTTGGGTTGAGTTTCATCTTGTAACACCGGGGGATTTTTCCCCAATTAGATTTTTTCTTGTTTTCTTTTGTTGGCATTGCATTGCATCATGACATTGCACTTGTTTCCCAAACCAATTCAAAAGTTTCAAACCCTTCACTTGTTCAAATTTGAATTAATTCAACTAATGTGATTTTTTTCTCCCAAACTCTTTCAAATTTCAAAGTGCAACAAAACTTTTGAAAGTTTGAAAACAAACTTTGGTGCACTCGTGCATTTGCAATTACAAAACCACAGCAATTTACTTTGGAATTTTCTGACACCAAAAACCCCTCTAATTACTATTTCTGTCTTCCTATTCTTTTACAAAAAAAATAAAAAATAAAACAAAGAGAATAATGTTTTGGGGAAGAGGCGAGCCAGCTAGCCGCAATGGGCCAGCCAGCCCACCTACCATTCCCCATCCCAACTCACTCCTCGGCCCATTCCCCACCATCCTCCATCTCCCTCTCGAGGCCCACTGCCTCCTCACGACTCCTTCTTCCTCCTGTACGGCAGCGCATCCGAGCTAGCCACGTCCCCTGTACCTGATGGGAACGGCCGGGAGCATCCCTCCACCTCCTTAAAAACCATCGCCACCCCCTCCCGCATCCGTTGCTGCTCGCCCTAGTCCTCTCCCCCCTCTCCAGCGCCGCCGTTCTCCCCCCCCTCCACCTCTATTCTTCTCTGAACGTCTGAACCCGAGAAGAACCTTCCATGGCCGCGACTTGGAGGAGCTGGCGCCGCCGCTCTGGACCTCGTCGAGCCTCCCTTGTCGCGGGAATGGAATCCCCACGGTGCCCTCTTCGTCCTCGTACCCTCGGCCGGTCCTGGGAGGCACCACGTTGCCGGTGCCGTCGACGATCTCCTCCCCCCGGCGAACTGCTGCTCCTGCCTCTCCGTCAGGCCGAGGGCCATCCCGGCGCCTTCCTCGACGTCCCCAAGTCCCCCTCGGTGAGCACTGCCCTCGGGCCCCTCCTCCCTGCCCTCCTCATGCTCTGGAAGCCCGTCGTCGAGCGGCACCCCATCCGTGCTGCCAAGCCGTCGCGGTCGCCTGTCGTCCGTCGAGGTTCAGTTACTGAACTTGTTCAGTTAACACGCGCACGGTCACCTCATATTCCGTCAGTTTTGTGTGGTATCACAAAGCGCATTGCATCGCAGTGGCTGGGTTCCATCCGCGAAGAGGGAGAGATCCCCGGTTCGATCCCCTTCCGCAGCAAGCCCCCACCTTTTTTCCCTTTTATTCTGATCTGGCCATCCAGCCCCATCTGTTAGCGTCCCGGCAGCTGCAGCCCAGTCAGTTTCCCCCGGGCCCGCATGTCATCCAGTGTAGCTAGATTTTCCTTCGGTGGGAAAAGTTCCAGGACATTTCCTGTTTTTCAGAAATTCCAGAAAAAGGTTTTATCTTCTATAAATCATATCTTTTAATCTGTTAATCCAAACAACACAAATTTTATATGTTTTCCATCCAAAATTTCATTCTCTTTCCAAATATAACATTTTTTCTGTTTTGGATAAATAAAATTAATGCAATTGCTTAATGCTTTAATTAAATCATTTAAATGGTGAAATTCATAACTTGCTCATTTTAAATCCAAATTCAACAAATGAAATATGTATTCCATCTAAAATTTTGTGTTCTTTTCAAATATAAATTTTGTTATCTGTTTTGAACATTTAAAATTGGTGAAAACAGCAAATGTTTGTTTAAATCATTTAAAATGCCAAAGTTCATAACTTAACAAATAAAATTCCAAACTTGGTAAACAACATATCAAACTGAAGTTGTTGTTGTTTTCTTATTGTTTTCATCATCCATGCATCATTCTAATCTACTTTCACATGATGGTTATTTGTAGATCATTTAATTCAACATTAATTCATGGGCTTTTCCATATGCAATCCAAATTGCATATGGGCCCATTTAAATATGTTTACCATGCCAACTAGTTTATCTTTGATGCATCCTTAAACTTGTCATGCATCCATATCTTGATCATGCTGGATCTTTTGCCGTAGTAGTAATTGTTGCATCCGGTGTTTGTTCTAGTTCGTTGCTTCTTCGCGGATAGGACGTTGAGATGATGTGAGCATCGACAAGTTCTACGGATGTACCTCTACTTGCTGGATTCCAGGCAAGTATACTCACTTGCTACCTATGGCTGCCTTTCTTCACTTGTTACCGATTCTTCCCGTTGCCTTTATTCCAGCCTTATGATTCGATGCTTGTGTCTCGATCCTATCATATGTTTACCTTGCAGCCATGATATAGCCTTCCTTCCACTTCCTATTAACTGTTGTTTGTTTACCTTGTTGGCCCTCGTGTCGTAGTTGCATGCTTAGGGTTGTTTGCGCTCTAGTCCTGTTGTCCTTTGTTCTATCATCTGTTTAGTTTGATAGTTGGGTTTCGATTCAATCAACAACATGTTAATGTTTTGGGTAATAATAATTTGATGATAAGGCACCGGCAGGAGGCCTGGCGTGGTTTTGAGGCCTGCTAGTGTCGACCTTAATTAGGAAAAGGGTCTTGTCCTCCGATCCATGATGAGCGCGCTAACAGCATATGGGAAGCGAGTATGGGCACCCCCGCAACTTTGATTCGATTCGCATCTCGTCCAAATCGCCTCATTTAGTTCGGGTTTTCCATTTGCCGCATACATATGCAGGTGCGAACCCTTGGCGCCAGGGTGGAACTTTTGTAGTCGGCATTTAGGGAGGCACGTTCTTAGAGTGCTATGAGGGTCCCCTTTTCTTCGTGGGGCTTGATTAGCCGTGCGATCAATTGCACGGGGTTCTTTGGGCTTGATGCGAAGAAGAGTTGGGTTGTGTTGAGTGGCCTGCTTGGTGGGTTTGCTCCCCGCCTGGCGGGTCATTCTTACGTGTACGGCCAAATTGGTGCATCCCTGCAGGGTTAAATCTTCTCGAGAAGCCGTGTTGTCCGCGGTTATGGATGACTTGGTGAAAGTGCTGGCTAACAAGTACTCAGACAACTTACACCTAATGATGATAACTTGACTAGTAATATAGATTACCTCCACCATAAAAATGAATGTCGCCTTAATCAACCGTGTGAGTTTCCTTGGGTTGCTTCCTTAGTAGGGGGTAACATTGGATGGGTATTGTTTGGTGAGTAGTTGTAGCTGGTTCTGATACGCTATCTTATCCCTTTCTTTTAGCCGGATGTTGTAGCGCGTCTCTGTAGTTAGTTAGTGCAGCCAGCTGCCGCTTCTTTGCAATAATCCCTCCTTCCGTTCTACCCAAAGTATTTGTATCTTGTGATGATTGGTTACGCTGGTATCTTGTGAGTATGGTTTATCCACTTGCCAGTATTTAATAGTACTGACCCACGAATCCATTTTCGTGGCTGCATATTCCACATTGCAGTCAACAGGTTTGAAGTCTGATGACGTTAGCTTGGGAATCCCTCCAGCTTGGCCTGGGCAGGGATTGGACGCCATCGGTTATCTTAAGGACTCTTAGTCCAATTTGTATCTTGTCCGTAGTCGGACACTATGTTGTTTCTTCCGCTGTTATTTGGATCTTTGTATTGTATAAGTTGTATCCTTTGGCTTGTTTGAGTCGTCTTGTATATATGTTTTCTGTTGTTGTTGCGGAATATTCGTGAACTGTTGTAATGTTATCACAAGTGGCAACCTGGAATCGGTTATTATGTGGATTTTGGCGGAAATGCTGAAATCTGCATACTGCCCGATCTCTGGGCGTCACAAATGGTATCAGAGCATGGTTTCCGATTCCCGATGTTGTTTCGATACGAATGGTTATCGAAGCAACGGGTCCGCAAAGCCTGTAGGATAACCTCGCTAACGGTCGTGTTTCTAGAGTGTCAAAAACTATTTGTGCAAAACCTGTTTTGGAAACATCTGAATAGGATTCTTGTTTTCTCCTTATCTCTATTCTGTTTCTCCTCCTACCTTATTTGTTTTGGAGTCTCTTCCCTTATCTATCTTTCAAAGTGTTAGGATCCTACGTGGGGTGGACGTTTTCTGAGCCTTTAACCTAATAGGTTCGATCATCGGAAGATTCCTGGTGGAAGGACATCGTCGTCAATCCGAGCAAGATTCTCTTGTTAGTGGTGTCGAGAAGCCCTTGTTAGTGGTGTCAAGGAGATCAACTGGAAGCATGAAGAATCGATAGTCGAACTTCTTTCCCCTCCCGGGTTAGTGGGTGGATTGCGAGGGTGCAATCCCTTGTTAGTGGTGTCATCTGTAACACCGGGGGATTTTTTCCCAATTAGATTTTTTCTTGTTTTCTTTTGTTGGCATTGCATTGCATCATGACATTGCACTTGTTTCCCAAACCAATTCAAAAGTTTCAAACCCTTCACTTGTTCAAATTTGAATTAATTCAACTAATGTGATTTTTTTCTCCCAAACTCTTTCAAATTTCAAAGTGCAACAAAACTTTTGAAAGTTTGAAAACAAACTTTTGTGCACTCGTGCATTTGCAATTACAAAACCACAGCAATTTACTTTGGAATTTTCTGACACCAAAAACCCCTCTAATTACTATTTCTCTCTTCCTATTCTTTTACAAATAAAAATAAAAAATAAAACAAAGAGAATAATGTTTTGGGGAAGAGGCAGGCCAGCTAGCCGCAATGGGCCAGCCAGCCCACCTACCATTCCCCATCCCAACCCACTCCTCGGCCCATTCCCCACCATCCTCCATCTCCCTCTCGAGGCCCACTGCCTCCTCATGACTCCTTCTTCCTCCTGTACGGCAGCTCATCCGAGCTAGCCACGTCCCCTGTACCTGATGGGAACGGCCGGGAGCATCCCTCCACCTCCTTAAAAACCATCGCCACCCCCTCCCGCATCCCTTGCTGCTCGCCCTAGTCCTCTCCCCCCTCTCCAGCGCCGCCGTTCTCCCCCCCTCCACCTCTATTCTTCTCTGAACGTCTGAACCCGAGAAGAACCTTCCATGGCCGCGACTTGGAGGAGCTGGCGCCGCTGCTCTGGACCTCGTCGAGCCTCCCTTGTCGCGGGAATGTAATCCCCACGGTGCCCTCTTCGTCCTCGTACCCTCGTCCGGTCCTGGGAGGCACCACGTTGCCGGCGCCGTCGACGATCTCCTCCCCCCGGCGAACTGCTGCTCCTGCCTCTCCGTCAGGCCGAGGGCCATCCCGGCGCCTTCCTCGACGTCCCCAAGTCCCCCTCGATGAGCACCGCCCTCGGGCCCCTCCTCCCTGCCCTCCTCATGCTCTGGAAGCCCGCCGTCGAGCGGCACCCCATCCGTGCTGCCAAGCCGTCGCGGTCGCCTGTCGTCCGTCGAGGTTCAGTTACTGAACTTGTTCAGTTAACACGCGCACGGTCACCTCATATTCCGTCAGTTCTGTGTGGTATCACAAAGCGCATCGCATCGCAGTGGCTGGGTTCCATCCGCGAAGAGGGAGAGATCCCCGGTTCGATCCCCTTCCGCAGCAAGCCCCCACCTTTTTTCCCTTTTATTCCGATCTGGCCATCCGGCCCCATCTGTCAGCGTCCCGGCAGCTGCAGCCCAGTCAGTTTCCCCCGGGCCCGCATGTCATCCAGTGTAGCTAGATTTTCCTTCGGTGGGAAAAGTTCCAGGACATTTCCTGTTTTTCAGAAATTCCAGAAAAAGGTTTTATCTTCTATAAATCATATCTTTTAATCTGTTAATCCAAACAACACAAATTTTATATGTTTTCCATCCAAAATTTCATGCTCTTTCCAAATATAACATTTTTTTCTGTTTTGGATAAATAAAACTAATGCAATTGCTTAATGCTTTAATTAAATTATTTAAATGGTGAAATTCATAACTTGCTCATTTTAAATCCAAATTCAACAAATGAAATATGTATTCCATCTAAAATTTTGTGTTCTTTTCAAATATAAATTTTGTTATCTGTTTTGAACATTTAAAATTGGTGAAAACAACAAATGTTTGTTTAAATCATTTAAAATGCCAAAGTTCATAACTTAACAAATAAAATTCCAAACTTGGTAAACAACATATCAAACTGAAGTTGTTGTTGTTTTCTTATTGTTTTCATCATCCATGCATCATTCTAATCAACTTTCACATGATGGTTATTTGTAGATCATTTAATTCAACATTAATTCATGGGCTTTTCCATATGCAATCCAAATTGCATATGGGCCCATTTAAATATGTTTACCATGCCAACTAGTTTATCTTTGATGCATCCTTAAACTTGTCATGCATCCATATCTTGATCATGCTGGATCTTTTGTCGTAGTAGTAATTGTTGCATCCGGTGTTTGTTCTAGTTCGTTGCTTCTTCGCGAATAGGACGTTGAGATGATGTGAGCATCGACAAGTTCTACGGATGTACCTCTACTTGCTGGATTCCAGGCAAGTATACTCACTTGCTACCTATGGCTGCCTTTCATCACTTGTTACCGATTCTTCCCGTTGCCTTTATTCTAGCCTTATGATTCGATGCTTGTGTCTCGATCCTATCATATGCTTACCTTGCAGCCATGATATAGCCTTCCTTCCACTTCCTATTAACTGTTGTTTGTTTACCTTGTTGGCCCTCGTGTCGTAGTTGCATGCTTAGGGTTGTTTGCGCTCTAGTCCTGTTGTCCTTTGTTCTATCATCTGTTTAGTTTGATAGTTGGGCTTCGATTCAATCAACAACATGTTAATGTTTTGGGTAATAATAATTTGATGATAAGGCACCGGCAGGAGGCCCGGTGTGGTTTTGAGGCCTGCTAGTGTCGACCTTAATTAGGAAAAGGGTCTTGTCCTCCGATCCATGATGAGCGCGCTAACCGCATATGGGAAGCGAGTATGGGCGCCCCCCGCAACTTTGATTCGATTCGAATCTCGTCCAAATCGCCTCATTTAGTTCGGGTTTTCCATTTGCCGCATACATATGCAGGTGCGAACCCTTGGCGCCAGGGTGGAACTTTTGTAGTCGGCATTTAGGGAGGCACGTTCTTAGAGTGCTATGAGGGTCCCCTTTTCTTCGTGGGGCTTGATTAGCCGTGCGATCAATTGCACGGGGTTCTTTGGGCTTGATGCGAAGAAGAGTTGGGTTGTGTTGAGTGGCCTGCTTGGTGGGTTTGCTCCCCGCCTGGCGGGTCATTCTTACGTGTACGGCCAAATTGGTGCATCCCTGCAGGGTTAAATCTTCTCGAGAAGCCGTGTTGTCCGCGGTTATGGATGACTTGGTGAAAGTGCTGGCTAACAAGTACTCAGACAACTTACACCTAATGATGATAACTTGACTAGTAATATAGATTACCTCCACCATAAAAATGAATGTCGCCTTAATCAACCGTGTGAGTTTCCTTGGGTTGCTTCCTTAGTAGGGGGTAACATTGGATGGGTATTGTTTGGTGAGTAGTTGTAGCTGGTTCTGATACGCTATCTTATCCCTTTCTTTTAGCCGGATGTTGTAGCGCGTCTCTCTAGTTAGTTAGTGCAGCCAGCTGCCGCTTCTTTGCAATAATCCCTCCTTCCGTTCTACCCAAAGTATTTGTATCTTGTGATGATTGGTTACGCTGGTATCTTGTGAGTATGGTTTATCCACTTGCCAGTATTTAATAGTACTGACCCACGAATCCATTTTCGTGGCTGCATATTCCACATTGCAGTCAACAGGTTTGAAGTCTGACGACGTTAGCTTGGGAATCCCTCCGGCTTGGCCTGGGCAGGGATTGGACGCCATCGGTTATCTTCAGGACTCTTAGTCCAATTTGTATCTTGTCCGTAGTCGGACACTATGTTGTTTCTTCCGCTGTTATTTGGATCTTTGTATTGTATAAGTTGTATCCTTTGGCTCGTTTGAGTCGTCTTGTATATATCTTTTCTGTTGTTGTTGCGGAATATTCGTGAACTGTTGTAATGTTATCACAAGTGGCAACCTGGAATCGGTTATTATGTGGATTTTGGCGGAAATGCTGAAATCTGCATACTGCCCGATCTCTGGGCGTCACAAATGGTATCAGAGCATGGTTTCCGATTCCCGATGTTGTTTCGATACGAATGGTTATCGAAGCAACAGGTCCGCAAAGCCTGTAGGATAACCTCGCTAACGGTCGTGTTTCTAGAGTGTCAAAAACTATTTGTGCAAAACCTGTTTTGGAAACATCTCAATAGGATTCTTGTTTTCTCCTTATATCTATTCTGTTTCTCCTCCTACCTTATTTGTTTTGGAGTCTCTTCCCTTATCTATCTTTCAAAGTGTTAGGATCCTACGTGGGGTGGACGTTTTCTGAGCCTTTAACCTAATAGGTTCGATCATCGGAAGATTCCTGGTGGAAGGACATCGTCGTCAATCCGAGCAAGATTCTCTTGTTAGTGGTGTCGAGAAGCCCTTGTTAGTGGTGTCAAGGAGATCAACTGGAAGCATGAAGAATCGATAGTCGAACTTCTTTCCCCTCCCGGGTTAGTGGGTGGATTGCGAGGGTGCAATCCCTTGTTAGTGGTGTCATCTGTAACACCGGGGGATTTTTCCCCAATTAGATTTTTTTCTTGTTTTCTTTTGTTGGCATTGCATTGCATCATGACATTGCACTTGTTTCCCAAACCAATTCAAAAGTTTCAAACCCTTCACTTGTTCAAATTTGAATTAATTCAACTAATGTGATTTTTTTCTCCCAAACTCTTTCAAATTTCAAAGTGCAACAAAACTTTTGAAAGTTTGAAAACAAACTTTTGTGCACTCATGCATTTGCAATTACAAAACCACAGCAATTTACTTTGGAATTTTTTGACACCAAAAACCCCTCTAATTACTATTTCTCTCTTCCTATTCTTTTACAAAAAAAAATAAAAAATAAAACAAAGAGAATAATGTTTTGGGGAAGAGGCAGGCCAGCTAGCCGCAATGGGCCAGCCAGCCCACCTACCATTCCCCATCCCAACCCACTCCTCGGCCCATTCCCCACCATCCTCCATCTCCCTCTCGAGGCCCACTGCCTCCTCACGACTCCTTCTTCCTCCTGTACGGCAGCTCATCCGAGCTAGCCACGTCCCCTGTACCTGATGGGAACGGCCGGGAGCATCCCTCCACCTCCTTAAAAACCATCGCCACCCCCTCCCGCATCCCTTGCTGCTCGCCCTAGTCCTCTCCCCCCTCTCCAGCGCCGCCGTTCTCCCCCCTCCACCTCTATTCTTCTCTGAACGTCTGAACCCGAGAAGAACCTTCCATGGCCGCGACTTGGAGGAGCTGGCGCCGCTGCTCTGGACCTCGTCGAGCCTCCCTTGTCGCGGGAATGGAATCCCCACGGTGCCCTCTTCGTCCTCGTACCCTCGGCCGGTCCTGGGAGGCACCACGTTGCCGGCGCCGTCGACGATCTCCTCCCCCCGGCGAACTGCTGCTCCTGCCTCTCCGTCAGGCCGAGGGCCATCCCGGCGCCTTCCTCGACGTCCCCAAGTCCCCCTCGGTGAGCACCGCCCTCGGGCCCCTCCTCCCTGCCCTCCTCATGCTCTGGAAGCCCGCCGTCGAGCGGCACCCCATCCGTGCTGCCAAGCCGTCGCGGTCGCCTGTCGTCCGTCGAGGTTCAGTTACTGAACTTGTTCAGTTAACACGCGCACGGTCACCTCATATTCCGTCAGTTCTGTGTGGTATCACAAAGCGCATCGCATCGCAGTGGCTGGGTTCCATCCGCGAAGAGGGAGAGATCCCCGGTTCGATCCCCTTCCGCAGCAAGCCCCCACCTTTTTTCCCTTTTATTCCGATCTGGCCATCCGGCCCCATCTGTCAGCGCCCCGGCAGCTGCAGCCCAGTCAGTTTCCCCCGGGCCCGCATGTCATCCAGTGTAGCTAGATTTTCCTTCGGTGGGAAAAGTTCCAGGACATTTCCTGTGTTTCAGAAATTCCAGAAAAAGGTTTTATCTTCTATAAATCATATCTTTTAATCTGTTAATCCAAACAACACAAATTTTATATGTTTTCCATCCAAAATTTCATGCTCTTTCCAAATATAACATTTTTTCTGTTTTGGATAAATAAAACTAATGCAATTGCTTAATGCTTTAATTAAATTATTTAAATGGTGAAATTCATAACTTGCTCATTTTAAATCCAAATTCAACAAATGAAATATGTAATCCATCTAAAATTTTGTGTTCTTTTCAAATATAAATTTTGTTATCTGTTTTGAACATTTAAAATTGGTGAAAACAACAAATGTTTGTTTAAATCATTTAAAACGCCAAAGTTCATAACTTAACAAATAAAATTCCAAACTTGGTAAACAACATATCAAACTGAAGTTGTTGTTGTTTTCTTATTGTTTTCATCATCCATGCATCATTCTAATCTACTTTCACATGATGGTTATTTGTAGATCATTTAATTCAACATTAATTCATGGGCTTTTCCATATGCAATCCAAATTGCATATGGGCCCATTTAAATATGTTTACCATGCCAACTAGTTTATCTTTGATGCATCCTTAAACTTGTCATGCATCCATATCTTGATCATGCTAGATCTTTTGCCGTAGTAGTAATTGTTGCATCCGGTGTTTGTTCTAGTTCGTTGCTTCTTCGCGGATAGGACGTTGAGATGATGTGAGCATCGACAAGTTCTACGGATGTACCTCTACTTGCTGGATTCCAGGCAAGTATACTCACTTGCTACCTACGGCTGCCTTTCATCACTTGTTACCGATTCTTCCCGTTGCCTTTATTCTAGCCTTATGATTCGATGCTTGTGTCTCGATCCTATCATATGTTTACCTTGCAGCCATGATATAGCCTTCCTTCCACTTCCTATTAACTGTTGTTTGTTTACCTTGTTGGCCCTCGTGTCGTAGTTGCATGCTTAGGGTTGTTTGCGCTCTAGTCCTGTTGTCCTTTGTTCTATCATCTGTTTAGTTTGATAGTTGGGTTTCGTTTCAATCAACAACATGTTAATGTTTTGGGTAATAATAATTTGATGATAAGGCACCGGCAGGAGGCCCGGCGTGGTTTTGAGGCCTGCTAGTGTCGACCTTAATTAGGAAAAGGGTCTTGTCCTCCGATCCATGATGAGCGCGCTAACCGCATATGGGAAGCGAGTATGGGCGCCCCCCGCAACTTTGATTCGATTCGCATCTCATCCAAATCGCCTCATTTAGTTCGGGTTTTCCATTTGCCGCATACATATGCAGGTGCGAACCCTTGGCGCCAGGGTGGAACTTTTGTAGTCGGCATTTAGGGAGACACGTTCTTAGAGTGCTATGAGGGTCCCCTCTTCTTCGTGGGGCTTGATTAGCCGTGCGCTCAATTGCACGGGGTTCTTTGGGCTTGATGCGAAGAAGAGTTGGGTTGTGTTGAGTGGCCTGCTTGGTGGGTTTGCTCCCCGCCTGGCGGGTCATTCTTACGTGTACGGCCAAATTGGTGCATCCCTGTAGGGTTAAATCTTCTCGAGAAGCCGTGTTGTCCGCGGTTATGGATGACTTGGTGAAAGTGCTGGCTAACAAGTACTCAGACAACTTACACCTAATGATGATAACTTGACTAGTAATATAGATTACCTCCACCATAAAAATGAATGTCACCTTAATCAACCGTGTGAGTTTCCTTGGGTTGCTTCCTTAGTAGGGGGTAACATTGGATGGGTATTGTTTGGTGAGTAGTTGTAACTGGTTCTGATACGCTATCTTATCCCTTTCTTTTAGCCGGATGTTGTAGCGCGTCTCTGTAGTTAGTTAGTGCAGCCAGCTGCAGCTTCTTTGCAATAATCCCTCCTTCCGTTCTACCCAAAGTATTTGTATCTTGTGATGATTGGTTACGCTGGTATCTTTTGAGTATGGTTTATCCACTTGCCAGTATTTAATAGTACTGACCAACGAATCCATTTTCGTGGCTGCATATTCCACATTGCAGTCAACAGGTTTGAAGTCCGACGACGTTAGCTTGGGAATCCCTCCGGCTTGGCCTGGGCAGGGATTGGACGCCATCGGTTATCTTCAGGACTCTTAGTCCAATTTGTATCTTGTCCGTAGTCGGACACTATGTTGTTTCTTCCGCTGTTATTTGGATCTTTGTATTGTATAAGTTGTATCCTTTGGCTCGTTTGAGTCGTCTTGTATATATGTTTTCTGTTGTTGTTACGGAATATTCGTGAACTGTTGTAATGTTATCACAAGTGGCAACCTGGAATCGGTTATTATGTGGATTTTGGCAGAAATGCTGAAATCTGCATAGTGCCCGATCTCGGGGCGTCACACATCTGGTACTTGCGTAAGCTGGCAAATGTCTCTTCTAGGTTTGAGATCAAAGTGTCACCTTTCTGGGATTTTACGACTATGTCATCCACATAAGCATGCATGTTTCGCCCAATCTGACTTTCCAAACAATTTTGAATGCATCTCTGATATGTTGCTCCTGCATTTTTCAACCCGAAAGGCATTGACGTGTAACAGTAAGCTCCAAATGGAGTAATGAATGATGTTTTCTCTTGATCCTCTTCCTTCATTTTGATTTGATGATAACCTGAGTATGCATCCAGGAATCATAGCAATTCACAACCAGTCGTAGAGTCTATAATCTGGTCGATACGGGCTAAAGCGAATGGGTCTTTATGGCATGCTTTGTTCATGTCTGTGTAGTCAATGCACATCCTCCAAGTTCCGTTTTTCTTGAGAACCAGGACTAGATTGGCTAACCTCTTTGGGTGTAACACCTCAACTATGAACCCTGCAGCAAGTAACCTCGCTATCTCCTCTCCAATTGTCTTTCTTCTCTCATCATTAAAATGACGGAGGAATTGACGAATATGTTTCAGGTTATGATTCAGACTTAGACTGTGCTTAGCAAGTTCCCTTGGGACACCTTGGCATGTCAGAAGGTTTCCATGCAAAGATATCCCAATTCTCACGGAGGAACTTGATGAGCGCGTTTTCTTATTTTTCTGGCATATGAGCCCCCACGCTGAACTGCTTGGACGAGTCCCCGGGTGTAAAGTCCACCAACTTGGTGTCTTGAGCAGATTGGAATTTTAACTTAGACTCAGCTGATGTATTTTTGAGCGAGGTCATATCTTCTGCATCAACTTGCGACTTATACAGTTTCAACTCTTCTTCTGCACATGCAGTCTATGCATATGTTGCATCACCTTCCTCGCATTCTAAGGCTATGTATCTGTCCCCATTGACAGTTATGTTTCCGTTAGGCCTGGCATCTTTAGTTTGAGGTAGATGTAGCAAGGCCTTGCCATGAATTTTGCATAAGCCGGTCGTCCAAACAAGGCATGATATGGACTTTTGAATTTTACCACCTCGAACGCTAGCATATCCGTCCTGTAATTTTCAAATACTCCAAAGGCAACCTCAAGGTATATTTTCCCAATAGGTTGTGCGGACTTAGCAGGTACAATCCCATGGAAAACAGTTGATGATGGCTGGAGTTGTTTCTCTTGCAGGTTCATCCTTTTGAACGTGTTGTAATAGAGTATGTTTATGTTGATTCCTCTGTCCATCAATACTTTATCCAACTTATGACCTCCGACTTGCGGCGCCACGACGAGAGCCACTCTTCCCGGACTATCAACTCTGGGAGGATGATCTGCCCGACTCCAGGTTATGGGCTGCTCTGACCAATTGAGCCATCTAGGGACAGCAGGGGCTACCGTATTGACTGCGCCTTTCATTCCCTTCTGCATGGACTCGTAGTAAACACATGGTATTGGCATGAGCTTAATTGTTTCGGGTTTATTTGAAAACCAGAAATTCCTCATTGGTGACCACCACCTTGACTGTTTCCCTGGTTACCCTGACCAGGGTGACGCAGTATCTGATTTCCGGGTCCTGGATTGCCAGGTCCCGGGTGCCCAGCTCCCATGTTTCCTGAGCTACCTCCTCAATTGTTTTCTGGTCCATAGTTATTGTTACCACTGGGCCTGAAATCCCGCATAATGAAGCAATTTTTCCACGAATGATTTGCTAACTTTCCATTTTTGCTATGTGTGGGGGCATGGTCCTTTCAGAGCCTGCTGAGCTTGAGCAAAACTGTTAGGACGAAAATTTTGATTTCCTCTGAAGTTATTCCCCTGACGCTGATTTATGTAACCTGTATTTGTGTTAGCCACTAAATCTGAGGTCCCTTCCCCGTTTTGCACTTGTTATTATTCAAGTTCTGGGTATTGCTGCTACTCTGATTCAGGTTCTGGCTACCGTTGTTTCCAGCTTTCTTTGCCTTTGTGGACTTCTCATCATCTGAGTCCGCATCTTTTGTTTTCTCAGACTCTACATACTTGGTCATTGCATCCATTAATTCGCTCATATCATTCATGTATCGCTTAATGCGCCCCAGCTTACACTTTAACGGGTCAAATCTGCAATTTCTCTCCAATGCTATGACTGCTTGCTGAGCGGTGAGTCCGACAGATGAATGTATAATTTCTGCGACACGTCGAGACAAGTGCTGAGCAGACTCCGCTTCATTCTGGATACAGTTTTCTAGGTCAGTGATGGTCGTCGGCCGCTTGCAGGTCCCTTGAATTTTTTGATGAACTGGTCCTTCAACTCCTGCCAGCTATTAATTGAGTTTGCGGGTAAGTTTTTTAGCCAAGACTTCGCAGGCCCTTCCAGCATCACGCTGAAGTATCGCGCGCACACCGCGTCGCTTACTTCCAGTATTTCCATGGTATCTCATATCCCTTTATCCAGTCTGCAGGCTCCATGTAAGGCGTATAATTCACAACTCTGCGAGGTCCTTTAAAATCAGTTGGTATTCTCTCGTTCCTGATTGCAGGACCGAGGCATTGAATTCCAATCCTCCAAGACCCGGCTTGAGCTGGGTTTGAGACCGTGATTTGAGTCTGAATATGACCTGGATTCCTGTTTTCTGGTTCTGCAATTCTATGCCATGTATTTAGGACTCCGGGCGCATAAGATATTTCTTGCCTCGGTGGGTTAGGCTGCTGTCGGTTAGCGTTGCTGGATCCTGCCGAGGCTGGAGAATTCCCATGGTGACTCCTTGGCAAAGCTATCCTACTGTGATGGGGGTCGAGTGTATCATGTCATGATTACTGTAATTCAACTGTTGAACCACCGTTGTTTGCAACATCTCAATAGCCCTCTGAGCTTCAACTACCATAGGGTTATTGGGGTCAACTGGGATCTGTGCCAGACTAGTGGTTGCTGCCCAAATGTTATCCATCGGATTATTGAAGTGACCCGGGGGCGTATGAAACCTTTCCTGCAGGGGCTGTGCTAGAGTTGGCACTAGATTCGGGCTGTCGTGCAGCTGGATGGGTGGCTGGAAACGTGCTGGATGAACCAGAGCGGGAATAACCGGCGGGTTCATGGGGTGACCTGGGCCAGCCGGGTTACGAACTGCGGGGTTACCAGCAGGGGGTGTAAACAAATTCTGAAGATTAGTGGGCTCGAGTCCTACCCTGAACTCGTTGTTCAGAAGAGTATGATGACGTCTATTTTGTATCAAGACTAGCTATCTTTGCCCGAAAGTTACGTGAATTCCTTCCCTCTCCAGACGTGTGGCCTCTTGCAGAACTTCTAACCGAGCTTTGTTTATGCAGGTCGCCTCCTTCTCAATCTCTCGACGGGCATGAGTTATTTCTTGTCGGAGTCTTTCTATCTCCGCGTTGCATACAACAAATGTGATAATCTGTGATGCACATTCTATGACGATTTAGTCAAAAAACGTCACAATTTGTGAAATTAAGATGCTTCCCTGACGTGTTTTCACTGAAGCGTCGCAGAATGTGCGTCACGGATTATCACATTTGTTTCCGGGGTGATCGGCATTGCCAGAATCTCATTTAATGAATCCATCGCGGCCATCAACTCAGGCCTTGGGTTATATGACGCAGGCCCGATTAGGTCGATCGCTGCTTCCCCTGGCCTAGAGCTGGTTGTTCCGTGTCCTATCGAGGGTGTCACTGCTGGTCCTCCCAGGGCTACCGTTGGCCTGGTTGGTGATGTGCCTGTAATGCCTAGTGCTCCGAGAACTGGATTTGAGGTTGAAGCCTCGTTTATAATCAGGTTTCCCGCTGAGTCATATCTGGGCTCGGTTGGTCGCGTGGGACCAGCCATGTAGACAGCGACGTGATAAGTTGTCTCAGCGAAACCTTGCGTATCCGATTCTAGGTCTCCTCCTAAACGGTCTCCAAAGAGCTGGTGGATCGAGCCTGTTTTATCGTGATCATCATTGTTCCCAACTGAGGACTCCCCATCGGAATCCACCGCCACGGTCTTCTCACACACCGAATCTGATAGTTGGTCCGGTTCTGAAGTTTGTGTCCCAGCGTACCCAATGAAGACATGGATAGTCCCAAAGGGGACGTGAAGTCCTGACTCCACAGAGGCGAACTCAGGGCCCCATGTGTCGTGATTGTAATAGTTCCCATGCCGGCTCCTCCTGAGCCGGCCTATTGCGAGCTTCTCGATCACAGGTAGTGCTCCTTCCGAAAAGACGACGCTTCCGCGAGCAGGCCCCACGGTGGGAGCCAACTGTCGTGGTTTTGTCACGGCAAGTGTCCTAAAATGAGAACTAGATTGCGAGGCCATTGCTTCTAAGCGAAACTTCGAAAGGGTTAAGGTGGAAACGAGAGGTGCGAGTTAACCAGGTTCAGCCCCTCTATTGAGGGAAAAACCTACTCCTGCCTTCTTACTATCAGGGAACAAGGTCTCGATTACAAAGGGAAAATCTGGCTTTCGATTTCTCGAGCTATTTTCTTTAAACTTAGAACTTGTCTTTCTACGTCCCAGGGTCTCGCCTTATATAGTGGACGAGACCTCCGGGTTACAGGGAAAGTCCAGGTCACACCCGTCCTCGGAGTCCTAGCTCCCTCTGGCTTTCATTTACCTCACCGGTTCTCATTATGACCCGGCTTACCCTTGCCGGCCTTGCACTGTCCTCCGGGCTTCCAGGCTTCCATGTCTTCTCCCCTGGGCCTTGGGCCGGTCCCTTCGTCCTGTCCGGTTACATCCATCATAACCTGGTTCTTCTTGTCATAACCCGGTTCAATCTGATATAACCCGGATCATGTAACCTCGACTCGCCTGAATGATCTCCGGCTTATATTGGTGGCCGGTTGTCGCACCCGGACTTCTAAAGGATACTCGCTGTTCCGTTGAACAGTAGTAGATTGGATTACGGGGCTTACCGGCACCCGCGCCCTCTTACGAGTAGGCCAACACACGTATGTGTGACAACCAACCCCTATCTGTTCAGCGTCGACGTAAACTATCCCATAGAAATCAGGATACTTCCATTGGCGTACTTCAAAACATACACACATGGTACGTCAACGGCATTGGAACAAGTGATATCACAAAAGATCTCTACGACACAAAAGATGGAAATAAGTTGCAAATAGCTCTCATTAGAGCAGAGATAGCAAATACAATCATTCAGAGGACACATGTCCCAACAATTTATCATTACATCACAGCGGAAGCATTCAACATGTCTGAGTACAGACAAGAACCAAATAGGCCTAAGAGGCCGGAAACGAAAAGACGGAGCCCATCCACGAAGTCTCGGATCCTGCCCGGGTCCGCTATCTACTCGTCAGCAGTCTCGTCATACTCCACGTAGTTGCCACGATGTAGATCTTCGGAAACGTCGTATGCGGAAACCACAACCCCAAAGGGGTCAGTACATAAACGTACTGGCAAGCAAGACTCACAGTTCACCAAAGTGTAACCTGTCAACACCAAGCACAGATGCTTTGGGTTCAACGGAAGGAAAGGGATAAAAAGGATGCTGCAACTGGCTGCTCTAAACAACTACAGAGTTACTACCACTTCCGGCTAACAGAAAGGAGATAAGATCGCGTATCGTAACCAACCTATCAACTAACCTCAAACAAACCCATCCTGAATCTCGCCCCTTATCCAAAGAAGCAATCCGAGGATAACTCACACAGTTGAAATAATGATGGTTCAGATTATTGTGTCAATAAGCCTATTACTAGTCAAGTTGTTAAATCATTGGGTGTAAGGTTGTTAATCATTAGGTTTAAGTTGTCCTGAGTACTTGTTAGCCAGTACTTTCACCAAGTAGTCCATAACCGCGGAAAACACGGCTTCTCGAGAAGATTTATCCCTGCAGGGGTGCACCAATTTGGCCGTACACGTATGAATAACCCGCCAGATGGAAAGGCCCTTCCACCAAGTGGGGCACTCAACACAACTCAACTCTTCTCCGCATCAAGCCCAAAGCACCTTGGGCGCACGGCTAATCGAGCCCCGAAGAAAAGGGACCCTTATAGCACTCTAAGAACGTGTCCCCCTATATGCCGACTACAAAAGTTCCACCCTGGCCTGGGCTCGCAAAAACATGCATGCGGCAAATGGAAAACACGAACTAAATGAGGCGATTTGGACGAGATGCGAATCGAATCAAATTGAGGGGGCGCCCATACTCGCTTACCACATGCGGTTAGTGCGCTCATCATGGATCAGTAGACAAGACCCTTTTCCTATTAGGGTCGACACTAGCAAGCCTCAAAACCACACAGGGCCTCCTGCCGGTGCCTTATCATCAAATTATTATTTAACAATAACATTAGCATGATTGATTGATTAAACATCGAGCCCCCAGAACGTAATGAAATAGTAACAGAAATTAACGGGTAACAGACTCGAGCAAAACAACCTAAGCATGCTAGTAAGACACGGGCTCAAACAATGGGGTGATAGGAGTGGAGGTGAGGCAATATCAGGGTTAAGGGATTCATGTGATAGGTTCGTAACAGAAGCAACTATTCATAGGGCTAGCAGAATAGACAACGGAAAGTATCGGTAACAAATGTTGAAAGGAACACAGTGGTTCATGTGAGTGATAACTTGCCTGCAAACCCAGTAGCCTGGTACTGAGCTAACTCCTTAGAAAGGGTGTCGTAAGTATCGTCGGTCTCAACGTCGTCGTGTATCCGAGAAGAAGCAAACAAACAATGCAGAAAGGTAAACAATCAATAACATGGCATAGTGAACAAACATGGGATGATGCATGACCATTTAATTGATGCATCAAAATAAACTAGTTGACATGGTAACAACAGGATTAAATGGACCCTCATGCAATTTGGATTGCATATGAAAAGCCCATGAATTATGGTTGAATTAATTGTTTTACAACTAAGAAACATGTGAAAGTGATTAGCATGATGCATGGATAGGAAAAACAGAAAGATAACAACATAGAATCAAATTGAAATAAGGTTTAACAAGTTTGGAATTTTAGTTATTAAGTTAGGAAATTTTGGTTACTTAAAGGTGTCACACAAGCATTTGTTGTTTTCACCAATTTTAATTGTTGAAAATAGATAACAAAGTTTATATTTGATAAGAACACACAATTTTGGGTGGATTACATGTTTCACTTGTTGAAAAAGGATTTCAAATAAATTATTTGTGAATTAAACAAGTTTAAGCAAGAATTAAATGAATTTAATTCAAACATGAACTTATTTGAATTTTTATTTGTTCAAAACATTGAGTGAAGTTCATATTTGAAAAGGTTATGCTTTTATGGTTTGAAAACATATTTTATATGTCCCAAAAGAATTTGTTTTGATCAAGTTATAATTTTAGCAATATTAAATGATTTAAACAAGGTTTAAATTATTTAACCAATTTTAATTATTCAAAACATGAAACAAATTTTATATTTGAAAAGGTGGTTTAATTTTGCATGGAAAACATATTTCATTTGTTGAAATTGGATTTAAAATGAGCAAGTTATTATTTTGGCAATTTTAAAGGCAATAAATAAGAAACAGTTGTTTTCAGACATTTAAATTATTCAAAACAGCAAACCAAATTTATATTTGGAAAGTACATGAAAATTTGATTGGAAAACATATTTAGTTTGTGGAATTTGGAATTTTTATGCCCAAGTTATGAATTTTGCAAGTTTAAGTGAATTTGACAAGTTTTCAAATATTGCACCAATTTGAAATATTCAAAACAGTAAACAAATTTTATATTTGGATAGAGCATTCAATTTGGGACAGAAAACATATTTAAAAAGTTAAAATTGGAGTTAAAATGATTTTCTTATGCAATTTACAAGATTTGGTGTAAATCTGCCATTTTTTTATTAACTAGGGACTTAGGAAAAATATTTCAGGGGTCTAGAATTAATTTACAAGGGCCTATTGGTGATTTGCAGAAGTTCCTGTACCCAAAACAAATGAAAAAATAAAAGGTGTGTTTTATTGAGGGAGGGGGGATTCGATCCCCTCACCTCCTGATGCGCTCAAGGGACAGGAACCAGTGGGCTAGGTGCGCCTGAGTTGACAGATAGTGCAGCGGGGTGAGGTTATGGTTCAGAACTGCACCGAATCCACCTCGGAAAAATTAACAGGAAAAAGGTGGGTCTGGGGATCGAACCCTGCACCTCGCGGGTGCGCGCTGCGGTTACTGCCAGTGGGCTGTGCTCTGTGTTGGTGCTAGAATAGGAGCAGTGGGGGGTATGTGCTATGCTCGCGGGATTTGTTTAACTGAACCTGCTGTTAACTGAAACCTGCACGTACGCATCGCTGAACCTTCGACGGAAAGAAACGATCGCTGCCGGCGGCAGCTGTGGCGATCGAGTGGCCGTGGTGCGTGGTGTGGGGTGCGGTGTAGGGGAGGAGGTGAGGGGAGCGGGGCGGATTGAGGGCCTCACCTCGCTGCAGTCAGAAGGCGGTCGGGGCAGGTTGCAGGGGGCGATGCAGCAGGTGGTCGCCGGAAGGAGTGGACGGCGCCGGCGGTGGGAGGCCTCCCGGCCAGCGCCGAGGGGGTGGAGAGGGAGATGGAACCCTGGGGGTTCCATTCCCATGCTTTGCCCGGCCGGAGGAGGTTGCTGGCGGCGGCGATCGCCGGAGGAACTAGGGAGCTCGGTTGAGGTTCAGGTTCAGTAACTGTAAGGGTTCAGAGGGAGAGCAGAGGGAAGAGGTGGAAGGAAAGGGAAGATGGCGGCGGCTGGTGAGGGAGAGGGCTTAGGGCTAGCGAGAGGAGGATGAGGTTGGTGCTTTAAGGGGGGAGGAGCTAGGTACGGCAGGCCATCGAACGGAGGAGGGGGTGATCGGGTGGTGGATGAGGTGATCATACAGAGGGGGGAGGAAGACGACAAGGGGAAAAGGGGGTATGGGCCAAGGGGTTAGGTTGGGCTTGGGGGGGAGAGTTGGTCCTCTCTCTCTCTCCCTCTTGTTAGCTGTTAGGTTTATTATTTTTCTTTGTTTCTTTTTTTTTTTTTGCTGATTTGGAAAAAGAAGAAAAGAGAGGGTTTAGGGTTAGAAATTTTTAGGGCAAAATTTTATAATGCTTATTTAAGTAATAGCAACAAATTGCAAGTTTTTGTTTTTCAAAAGTCCAAAATTAAATTGCTGTTATTGGAATAGGAAGAGAAAGATGAGTGTTAGGGTTAGGAAAAACTTGAAAAAAGTATGGTTAGGTTAGTTTTTCAATAGCAACTAAATGCTAACTTGTTTTTCCAAAAGTTTTCAAATTAGCTTGCTGTTTGTTAATTAATTCAAAGTGGGATGATTTTGAGTATTAAAATGATTATTATTGAATACAACTTCTTAATAGGGTAAACCCTATTATTTAGTTAGAACAAAGAGTTGAATTGTTTTTGAAATTTTCATAAATCCAATTGGGTGCTGTTTTGGAGATTTGATTTGAATTTTGAAATACCATTTGGAATTAATTGAGTGAATAAAAACCACCATTTTATTATTTGATCAATATGGAATAAAAGGAAACAAAATGAGACTTTGGATTGAAATTTTGATTTGAAAATATTGTAACATGACAAGTATGAAACACATCATTTGACATTGTTTGAATTTCCATTATTTTTGGTATTAGATGAATTTCTGTTAGAAACAAAACAACAGTTTGGAATTACAACTTTTATGGAAACAATTGATTGTTTTGATTTGAAATATGATTTTGGAAATTGTAACATCACAAGGATGAAACAAAAGGTTTGAATTTTGGTTTGAACTTCAAATAGAAAACAAAGGAAAACAAATGAAAACAGTGGGAAAACAAAAGTAAAACAAGCAAAACAATTTCAATCAACATGATGCCATGATGCAAAACATAAAATAACAGAGAGCAAACATTCTAATGGCTATTTTTCATACTTGGGATGTTACAAAACGCCCCCCCCATGAAGGAATCGCGCCCCGAGATTCCTACTGAAAAAAGAAAGGTCCGGATACTTCTTGGGAAGATCCTCTTGAGCTGTGACACGTGAAACACATCGTGCACCTTGGATAGTTTTTCTGGAAGTTCAAAACGATAGGCAACCCTGGCAACTCTTCTGGAAAGATGTCAGGGAATTTGGAAATCACCGAAACATTTTCAATTGAAGGAAGAGGTTTTGTATTGAGGGTGTATAGCTGGATAGAACTTGATTCATTCGTAGAATAGATTATCTGAAATGTGGTGATTCAGGAATGCTTCCTTGAAACAACCCCAGGTGATAGTAATGCCAGCTCTCATAGCCTGGAATCAACAACAACAACAACAACAACAACAACAACCTTTCTGGCCAGATAGACTTGATATTTGGGAAGTTTTGATTAGACGCCGGTAGAAGAACTGAAATGGAAAACAACAACAAGATTTCAACGGACGAAAAGGATGTTGAGAAGAACAGGATATCAACATCGGGGAAAACGAGAACAAAACTCCTGAGGTACTACGGAAAAACCCATCCGGGCTTCTAAAGGATTAATATCTACTGCTTAAGGAATAGAGGATTTGCTTCCGGGGCTTACACGCCTCCGTTCTCAATCATGAGTAGGCAACATGATAAATCATGTCACAACCACCTCCATTCCTATGGTCTAGTAGATATAACCATCCTAGAGAAACCAGAATTCGTGAAATCCTAACTTGAAAGTTTAGATGAGAAGGGAAAACAACGTTGCACTTCCTTACCAGAAAAGGGAGGGTGGGTGGGGAAAGAAGAAAAAGAACAGAATTCCTACTCTCACGTTCCATTTTTCCTATATAGCTACAAAATAGTTTCTAGACTCAACTGCGACCAGTAAAAAGGGATCCTACAGGCAGACAGGCTCTGATACCATTTGTCGCACCCGGACTTCTAAAGGATAATCGCCGTTCCGTTGAACAGTAGTAGATTGGATTACGGGGCTTACCGGCACCCGCGTCCTCTTACGAGTAGGCCAACACACGTATGTGTGACAACCAACCCCTATCTGTTCAGCGTCGACGTAAACTATCCCATAGAAATCAGGATACTTCCATTGACGTACTTCAAAACATACACACATGGTACGTCAACGGCATTGGAACAAGTGATATCACAACAGATCTCTACGACACAAAAGATGGAAATAAGTTGCAAATAGCTCTCATTAGAGCAGAGATAGCAAATACAATCATTCAGAGGACACATGTCCCAACAATTTATCATTACATCACAGCGGAAGCATTCAACATGTCTGAGTACAGACAAGAACCAAATAGGCCTAAGAGGCCGGAAACGAAAAGACGGAGCCCATCCACAAAGTCTCGGATCCTGCCCGGGTCCGCTATCTACTCGTCAGCAGTCTCGTCATACTCCACGTAGTTGCCACCATGTAGATCTTCGGAAACGTCGTCTGAGGAAACCACAGCCCCAAAGGGGTCAGTACATAAACGTACTGGCAAGCAAGACTCACAGTTCACCAAAGTGTAACCCGTCAACACCAAGCACAGATGCTTTGGGTTCAACGGAAGGAAAGGGATAAAAAGGATGCTGCAACTGGCTGCTCTAAACAACTACAGAGTTACTACCACTTCCGGCTAACAGAAAGGAGATAAGATCGCGTATCGTAACCAACCTATCAACTAACCTCAAACAAACCCATCCTGAATCTCGCCCCTTATCCAAAGAAGCAATCCGAGGATAACTCACACAGTTGAAATAATGATGGTTCAGATTATTGTGTCAATAAGCCTATTACTAGTCAAGTTGTTAAATCATTGGGTGTAAGGTTGTTAATCATTAGGTTTAAGTTGTCATGAGTACTTGTTAGCCAGTACTTTCACCAAGTAGTCCATAACCGCGGAAAACACGGCTTCTCGAGAAGATTTATCCCTGCAGGGGTGCACCAATTTGGCCGTACACGTATGAATAACCCGCTAGATGGAAAGGCCCTTCCACCAAGCGGGGCACTCAACACAACTCAACTCTTCTCCGCATCAAGCCCAAAGCACCTTGGGCGCACGGCTAATCGAGCCCCGAAGAAAAGGGACCCTCATAGCACTCTAATAACGTGTCCCCCTATATGCCGACTACAAAAGTTCCACCCTGGCCTGGGCTCGCAAAAGCATGCATGCGGCAAATGGAAAACACGAACTAAATGAGGCGATTTGGACGAGATGCGAATCAAATCAAATTGACGGGGGCGCCCATACTCGCTTCCCACATGCGGTTAGTGCGCTCATCATGGATCAGTAGACAAGACCCTTTTCCTATTAGGGTCGACACTAGCAGGCCTCAAAACCACACAGGGCCTCCTGCTGGTGCCTTATCATCAAATTATTATTTAACAATAACATTAGCATGATTGATTGATTAAACATCGAGCCCCCAGAACATAATGAAATAGTAACAGAAAGTAATGGGTAACAGACTCGAGCAAAACAACCTAAGCATGCTAGTAAGACACGGGCTCAAACAATGGGGTGATAGGAGTGGAGGTGAGGCAATATCAGGGTTAAGGGATTCATGTGATAGGTTCGTAACAGAAGCAACTATTCATAGGGCTAGCAGAATAGACAACGGAAAGTATCGGTAACCAATGTTGAAAGGAACACAGTGGTTCATGTGAGTGATAACTTGCCTGCAAACCCAGTAGCCTGGTACTGAGCTAACTCCTTAGAAGGGGTGTCGTAAGTATCGTCGGTCTCAACGTCGTCGTGTATCCGAGAAGAAGCAAACAATCAATGCAGAAAGGTAAACAATCAATAACATGGCATAGTGCACAAACATGGGATGATGCATGACCATTTAATTGATGCATCAAAATAAACTAGTTGACATGGTAACAACAGGATTAAATGGACCCTCATGCAATTTGGATTGCATATGAAAAGCCCATGAATTATGGTTGAATTAATTGTTTTACAACTAAGCAACATGTGAATGTGGATTAGCATGATGCATGGATGAGGAAAACAGAAAGATAACAACAATAGAATCAAATTGAAATAAGGTTTAACAAGTTTGGAATTTCAGTTATTAAGTTAGGAAATTTTGGTTACTTAAAGGTGTCACACAAGCATTTGTTGTTTTCACCAATTTTAATTGTTGAAAATAGATAACAAAGTTTATATTTGATAAGAACACACAATTTTCGGTGGATTACATGTTTCACTTGTTGAAAAAGGATTTCAAATAAATTATTTGTGAATTAAACAAGTTTAAGCAAGAATTAAATGAATTTAATTCAAACATGAAATTATTTGAATTTTTATTTGTTCAAAACATTGAGTGAAGTTCATATTTGAAAAGGTTATGCTTTTATGTTTGAAAACATATTTTATATGTCCCAAAAGAATTTGTTTTGATCAAGTTATAATTTTAGCAATATTAAATGATTTAAACAAGGTTTAAATTATTTAACCAATTTTAATTATTCAAAACATGAAACAAATTTTATATTTGAAAAGGTGGTTTAATTTTTCATGGAAAACATATTTCATTTGTTGAAATTGGACTTAAAATGAGCAAGTTATTATTTTGGCAATTTTAAAGGCAATAAATAAGAAACAGTTGTTTTCAGCAATTTAAATTATTCAAAACAGCAAACAAAATTTATATTTGGAAAGTACATGAAAAGTTGATTGGAAAACATATTTAGTTTGTGGAATTTGGAATTTTTATGCCCAAGTTATGAATTTTGCAAGTTTAAGTGAATTTGACAAGTTTTCAAATATTGCACCAATTTGAAATATTCAAAACAGTAAACAAATTTTATATTTGGATAGAGCATTCAATTTGGGACATAAAACATACTTAAAAAGTTAAAATTGGAGTTAAAATGATTTTCTTATGCAATTTACAAGATTTGGTGTAAATCTGCCATTTTTTTTATTAACTAGGGACTTAGGAAAAATATTTCAGGGGTCTAGAATTAATTTACAAGGGCCTATTGGTGATTTGCAGAAGTTCCTGTACCCAAAAAAAATGAAAAAATAAAAGGTGGGTTTTATTGAGGGAGGGGGGATTCGATCCCCTCACCTCCTGATGCGCTCAAGGGACAGGAACCAGTGGGCTAGGTGCGGCTGTGTTGACAGATAGTGCAGCGGGGTGAGGTTATGGTTCAGAACTGCACCGAATCCACCTCGGAAAAATTAACAGGAAAAAGGTGGGGCTGGGGATCGAACCCTGCACCTCGCGGGTGCGCGCTGCGGTTACTACCAGTGGGCTGTGCTCTGTGTTGGTTCTAGAATAGGAGCAGTGGGGGGTATGTGCTGTGCTCGCGGGATTTGTTTAACTGAACCTGCTGTTAACTGAAACCTGCACGTATGCATCGCTGAACCTTCGACGGAAAGAAACGATCGCTGCCGGCGGCAGCTGTGGCGATCGAGTGGCCGTGGTGCGTGGTGTGGGGTGCGGTGTAGGGGAGGAGGTGAGGCGAGCGGGGCGGATCGAGGGCCTCACCTCGCTGCAGTCAGAAGGCGGTCGGGGCAGGTTGCAGGGGGCGATGCCAGAGGTGGTCGCCGGAAGGAGTGGACGGCGCCGGCGGTGGGAGGCCTCCCGGCCAGCGCCGAGGGGGTGGAGAGGGAGATGGAACCCTGGGGGTTCCATTCCCATGCTTTGCCCGGCCGGAGGAGGTTGCTGGCGGCGGCGATCGCCGGAGGAACTAGGGAGCTCGGTTGAGGTTCAGGTTCAGTAACTGTAAGGGTTCAGAGGGAGAGCAGAGGGAAGAGGTGGAAGGAAAGGGAAGATGGCGGCGGCTGGTGAGGGAGAGGGCTTAGGGCTAGCGAGAGGAGGATGAGGTTGGTGCTTTAAGGGGGGAGGAGCTAGGTACGGAAGGCCATCGAACGGAGGAGGGGGTGATCGGGTGGTGGATGAGGTGATCGTACAGAGGGGGGAGGAAGACGACAAGGGGAAAAGGGGGTATGGGCCAAGGGGTTAGGTTGGGCTTGGGGGGAGAGTTGGGCCTCTCTCTCTCTCTCCCTCTTGTTAGCTGTTAGGTTTATTATTTTTCTTTGTTTTTTTTTTTTGCTGATTTGGAAAAAGAAGAAAAGAGAGGGTTTAGGGTTAGAAATTTTTAGGGCAAAATTTTATAATGCTTATTTAAGTAATAGCAACAAATTGCAAGTTTTTGTTTTTCAAAAGTCCAAAATTAAATTGCTGTTATTGGAATAGGAAGAGAAAGATGAGTGTTAGGGTTAGGAAAAATTTGAGAAAAGTATGGTTAGGTTAGTTTTTCAATAGCAACTAAATGCTAACTTGTTTTTCCAAAAGTTTTCAAATTAGCTTGCTGTTTGTTAATTAATTCAAAGTGGGATGATTTTGAGTATTAAAATGATTATTATTGAATACAACTTCTTAATAGGGTAAACCCTATTATTTAGTTAGAACAAAGAGTTGAATTGTTTTTGAAATTTTCATAAATCCAATTGGGTGCTGTTTTGGAGATTTGATTTGAATTTTGAAATACCATTTGGAATTAATTGAGTGAATAAAAACCACCATTTTATTATTTGATCAATATGGAATAAAAGGAAACAAAATGAGACTTTGGATTGAAATTTTGATTTGAAAATATTGTAACATGACAAGTATGAAACACATCATTTGACATTGTTTGAATTTCCATTATTTTTGGTATTAGATGAATTTCTGTTAGAAACAAAACAACAGTTTGGAATTACAACTTTTATGGAAACAATTGATTGTTTTGATTTGAAATATGATTTTGGAAATTGTAACATCACAAGGATGAAACAAAAGGTTTGAATTTTGGTTTGAATTTCAAATAGAAAACAAAGGAAAACAAATGAAAACAGTTGGAAACAAAAGGAAAACAAGCAAAACAATTGCAATCAACATGATGCCATGATGCAAAACATAAAATAACAGAGAGAAAACATTCTAATGGCTATTTTTCATACTTGGGATGTTACACCAGTAAGGTTCCCCCCTTACCTATTCTCCCAACAGTTGTCCAATACTTTCTCCAATATTTTGTATCCTCTCAAATGTGTCACCAAACCTTAAGTGTGTCACCATATGGTTCACGAATAATACAGACATGATCAAGACACCTCTTCGATCAATAATCAACAACAGGATCTAGAGATCCGTGACGACTCCTATATATATTCAATGACGAGTCTTATGATCGTGTGAACCATCAACGCCGTAACTAATTCCCTTTGTCTCACGATATTTTACTTTTTTGAGATCCGACCATCGGTATCAACCATACCTTGTTTGATCTCGTTCCCGTCAAGTACTCTTATACTCGTTCTGTGATATGACATCCCTGTGACCTAGTAACGTGCTTGCAAGCGGCGTCGATGTGATATCACCAAGAGGGCCCAGAGTATATCATTTCGTCATTTTGGATGGACAAATCCCACTCTTGATCCATGAGTCTCAACTAACACTTTCCGGATACCTAACACCACCTTTACAGTCACCCTGTTAAGGTGTGACCTTTGATGTCATCAAAGCACCCTTCCGGTATTAGTGATTTACATGATCTCATGGTCTAAGGAATAAGGTTACTTCGTATGCAAGATATTCCAATATAAACTAAATGAAGTGATCATATTGTTATAGTTAATTTGGTTCTATCTTCATCACATCATTCTCGTAATGACATAACCCCGTTATTAACAACATCCAATGTTCATGATCAGGAAACCTTATCAGTTAATCAAACAACCTAGTTAAATAAGAGGCGTTACTAGGAATCATTGTTTGTTTATTAAACACACATGTATCGACTTTTCCGGTTAATACAATTCTAGCATGAGAAATAAACATTCGTCATAAACTAGGAATAAGGTAATAACCACTTTATTACTGCCTCTCGGGCATATTCCCTACATCATCCCTTCGCACCAGGGGAAATAATCTATATTACATCACTAGTATAGAACAGAGCTTTAGAGACTCCCCAGGTACGCAGGCGTCAGCCGGTTTCACCATCCGGCTCCAAGCGATAGTCGATGATATACCTTAGGGGAGCCGGTTAAAAAGCCCCTCTGTGAAAACCAAATCCCGTAGACGGTTCTGAATTATAGCCGTCTTGGAAAATACATATCCAGAGGCGAATAGAAAAACCGACCGCGTCTAGTATTCTATTTTGAGAGGCGGGCATACAAAAGCATCATCTCTAGGTTTGCAGCAACGGAGTCGGTCGTAGTTCGCGCCCGGCTTGCATTCCCATAAATTACGACCTCGTGTCGTCCAGAATATTCCCCGGACGGTCCGATTATATTATACAACTAAAATAAGAATTGATAATTGTTGAAATGTGACCATATTCCACACAAACATGCATCTTCGAAGCACGGAAAATCCTGACGAAGAAAGTTTTATTTTTCTCTTAATAAAAATACCATTTTCCTTCGGAGTGTCAAAAAAGGATTTCTTTTGTGAAGCATCTACCAAAAATATGTTACAGAAATGCACCAAATAAAATTATGAAGTTATTATACCACATTTAATGTTCAAATAACCAAATTAATATCTCTTAGTAGCTTTAAACACACCTCTTTTGAAAAAAGACAAATTCCTGCCAAATGAGCTAAAACGGGTCAAATTTGAACTACAGTTACCTCATAGTTTGCTCATGATTTTTTGTAAAAATCATTTTTAGATACACAAGTTCCTATTTATTCAGAGATACACCAAGTGTTTCTCAATATTCATCCCCTAGCTACGAAAGGTAATGCCCGTCGTCTTGACTTTTTCCTAACACAGGCTTTGAAAATTCCAGAAAATTCAAAATAAAAAACTCGAAATGATGCAAGACCTTCGCGTGGTGTCATTATATATGTCCTATAATCCACAAAAAATAATAAACTAGGAATACAAAAATTATCTCGAAAAGGTGTTCAAAGAAATGAGCTATCTACTCCGAAGACTCTTGGGTTTCGGGCCAAATGTAGGATGTTATCGCCGCGTCCTTGGCATAGTTTGTTGAAATATGCCCATATTCTACCCAAACATGCATCTTGGAAGCACGAACAATGTTGACGAAGAAAGTTTTATTTTTCTCTTAATAAAAATACCATTTTGCATTTTCGGAGTTTCAAAAAAGGTTTTTTTTTGTGAAGCACCTACCAAAAATATGTTACATAAATGCACCAAATAAAATTACGAAGTTATTATACCACATTTCATGTTCAAATAACCAAATTAATACCTCTCAGCAGCTTTAAACACACCTCTTTTCAAAAATACAAATTCCTGCCGAATCAGTTGAAACCGGGTCAAATTTGAACTACAAGTACCTCATAGTTTGCTCATGTTTTTTTGTAAAAATCATTTTTAGATACACAAGTACCTATTTATTAAGAGATACACCAAGAGTTTCTTAATATTCATCCCCTAGCTATGAAAGGTAATGCCCGTCGTCTTGACTTTTTCCTAAAACCACCTTAGAAAATTCTAGAAAAAAAAAAAACTCGAAATGATGCAAGACCTTCACGTGGTGTCATTATATATGTCCTAGCATCCATAAAAAATAATAAAATTGGAATACGGAAATTATCTCAAAAAGGTGTTCAAAGAAATGAGCTATCTCCTCCGAAGATTCTTAGGTTTCGGGCCAAATGACGGATATTATCGCCACATCCATGACATAGTTTGTTGAAATGTACCCACATTCTACCCAAGCATGAATATTGGAAGCACGGACAATGTTGACGAAGAAATTTTTATTTTTCTCTTAATAAAAATACCATTTTCTATTTTCGAAGTGTCAAAAAGTGTTTTTTGTGAAGCATCTACCAAAACAATGTGGCAAAAATGTACCACATAAATTTGTAAAGTTATTATAGGACATTTAATGTGCAAATAACCAAATTACTACCTCTGAATAGCTTTAAATACACCTCTTTTGAAAAACATAAATTTCTGCTGATTCAGCTGAAACCGGGCTAAATTTGAACTACAGGTGCCTCATAATTTTGTCATGATTTTTTGTATGAAATATTTTTAGGTACACAAGTACCTATTTATTCAGAGATAAATCAATATTTTCGCAATATTGAACACCTAGATATGAATGGTCATGCCCGGCGCTTTGACCGCAATATCGTATTTCAAATTCTTCTAAACTGACTTTTAAATCATTATATGCTCTTGAGCATGATTGTATTTTCATTTTGTAGGAAAAATGGTTATAAATGGTCTATAATGACAAGGAATAATTTTACTATTTTTTTCAAACTTGATTCGGTCAATTTGGAAGTCACATTCAATTTCTAGAAATGAAAATAGAACAAAAAAGGAAAACAAAACGCTCCCGGGCTAGCTGGCCAGCCCAGCTAGCAAGCTAATTTGCGGGCCGTTTTTCTCTAGTACAAGGAAAACAAAACGCTCCCGCACTTCCTTCGTAGGACGATTTTCGGCTCGTTTCCATGTGCGGACCAGGCCAAGCATCGAATGACACGTTAAATCCATATGTTATTTATAAATGACAAGTACGATTCGTTGGCCAGGTGGCCTTGTCCGCGGTGCAGGTGTGGAGGGCGCAGGTTCGACTCCCCGCCACATCATTTTTGCGCCAATTATTGGCTTAAATGGTGAAACCAGACTACACTGAGCCTTGGGATCTCCGGCCCGCTTGTCATCCAGGATGCTTTCTATCTACTTGCCAGCAAGACCCACGTGTCGGTCTGTGGTAGGCTCCATATGGCAGTTTAGTCAACATGTCAAAAATGACAACTAGACATGACACATAGGAAGAAGGACCCACAGATCTGTTGTAGGCTCCACATGGCAGTTTAGCCAACATGTCAGCAAAAGTGACAACTAGACATGACACATAGAAAAATTGATGAAGTGGCTATGAAAAAAACGACAACTAGATCTGACATATGGGCAAAAATTGATGAAGTGGTCGTCGCACACACACGACACGTTGGCAGAACTGATGACGTGGCCATCCACTCAAATCAACGGATCATAACGACGATTTAAATTCGTCGCATATTGCTAAAGATAAGGCCGTAGACCACATGCCCCCCGTTTATGACGATTCTATTTTATTCGACTATGATGTTCTTGACTTAAATCGTCGTTATATTGTAGGGTTTCCGCTCCTCCAAACGGCTTACAAAGATCTAGTTCAGAATCGTCATAACTTTATGAAGATTTCATTCACCGTCACTACGAGAACGTCATGTATCAACACATTTCTTGTAGTGCCTCTTGGAATTCTTCCCCTTGTTCCCGGATCCTGCAGTGCTTTTCATGTGCTTATTAAGCCGGCATTGCGCATTGGTATGGGTAGGTTTCCTAAATTGTGAATGGTGGACACAGTTTTCCGACTTAATCTTTTCCCACTCTTCCTTTGAGTAGGAGATATGTTATATGTTTCTTCCCTTCCATTTGCTGCCATTATCTTTTCCAAAGGTTAAGTTAACTTCTTTGGGCTTTGGCTGCGCTTCTGGAATAGTTTTTTTCTCAGAACGAGGCGTCCTTTTGGCCTGAGCCAAAGCATCAATATTTCCACATCTCGCTCTGATGTCGTCTTTGGCCGCTGCGTACTCATTGGCGGTGGTAAGCATAGATCCGAGATCTTTGTGCTCCTTTGAACCAACCATGAACGGTACAAGACCGGGTTTTAAGCCATTGATGAAAGCATGTATTGCTTGTACATCACTTACTCCAGAGCAGCTATTTTTCATTGCTGTCCATCTTAAAATAAAGTTGACATACGACTCGTCTTCAAACTAGACGCAGCGGTTTAGCTGGTTGATGCTCTTGGGGCGTTTGTATGTTCCCCGAAAGTGCTGAGTGAATACTCTATCCATATCATCCCACCTATCCACGGTTCTTGACGGAAGCCCGTTGATCCAATCTCTGGTTCCATCCAGCAACATAAGAGGGAAGAATTTCACCGCCTCTAGATCTGTCCCTCTGTTAATCTGGACGGCAATATAGTAGTCTGAAAGCTAGGTATCCGGGTGTGTATTGCCGGTATACTTTTGGTAAGTTGGGCCAACTTTGGCAAAGCCAGAATGTAGAGTTATTCTTTGGATCCTGTCAGTGAAGCACTTAGGTCCATAGTATAGATCATCTCTTTCTGCCTTATCGGCGTGAGCGGAATATCTACCGGCTGAATGGACAAAAGGGGATCTGCTCCTTTCTGGGCCATTGTTGCGCGAGTCCGCTCTTCCGGGATTATCCCTATTTTGTCCATTATCTTGTCCTTTGGAATAAGGTGGAGTTCTACTCCTTGGCCTTTCTTTGTTCCTAGGAGGAGTACGGGATCTCTCACGCTTGTGAGGAGTGTCGTATCTTCCGGCTTTTTCAGTTGGGCGTCTCGGAGGCGGCATTGCTTTTCCGTTTTTCCGTTTTTTTTTCTTCCCGATCACGGGGATTATTTCCACCTTTCGGCAGATGGGATCCCGTTCTGGACGCTGCATCCTTACGATCTAGGATTTTCTTGTCCTTTCTCGGATCTCCTTTCTTCTCTTTAGAATTGGATGAATCTCCAGGTTCTCCAGGTCCAGGTGCTCCAGCGACGCATGTGGCAGTTTTGCATAGGGCCGAGTCATCATGCAACTTCCTTGATCTTTCCTGCCCTCGCTGTTGCTGTTGCAATGCTTTTCCTAAGAAATCATACACCCCTTGAAGGTTTTCTTCATTTGAGTACAGATCGTCGTTAAGGATGGCGAACGCGGCCTCCGCGTTTTCGGCTGCGGTTTTGTATATGCGTTCGCCCTTGGCATTGGTGTCGTTTACTTGTCTTTGCCAAGAAGGGTTTTGGAACCGTTCTTTTGGTGGCAGCACATCCGGATTTACAATTCCGGGTAACCGTGTAGGTTTTATGCCTGATCTATTCCTTCTTTCGTATTCCTCTATTTATTCCTGCTGCAACTTAATGCTAGTTGGGTTTTAGGAGGTTTTCCTGAGTTCTGAATAGATGTTGTTGTTGCTGTTGTAGAGCTTGTCTCCTGGCTTCCAGCACTTCGGGGGGTTCGTCACGTCCGACTGGAGTTTGAATTAAATCGATTTTGTCTTGTTCCGACATTTGTGGGACAGGGATTTCCTTCTTTTTCTTCTCCACAGGTGTGACTCCGCTTCCTCCTCCTACATCCAGGTCTTGGCTGGCAATATCTGTTAACTTTTTTGTTTGGAGTTTATACTGTAGTTTCTTGGCAGTCTGTTTTTTCTTCTTGGAAGAAGGAGATTTTTTACCAGGTTCCTCATTTGTCAATTTCTTGACATCGGGGTAGATTGAACTGGTTTCACCATCCTCTCTTTCCTCATCTGGCGGAGGTGTTTTGGGGTCCTCATCATCTCCGGCATCCGTATTTTCAGCTGGTTTTTCATAAGTACTTCATGGAAGCCCCTGCATAGATTTGACCTTTCTCTCCAAATCGTCTTCATCTTTGTCCTCGGAATCTAGGTCTTCAGATCCGGGTTCCGACTACAATCTTGCCTCTAGGGCAGCTAACACAGAGTCGGCTTGTGAGTTCATCATCTCATTGACGGGTGTCGGATATTCCACTTGAACTGTGGGATTGTTTTCATCTGCCTCTTCCACGAGATTTCTTTCATCAGTGTTTTCACCGACCTCGGACTGCACCATGCCAATAAAGTGAGATCTGATTGCGGGCATCTCCGAAGAGGCAACAATTTCAGCATCATTTTGGCGATCTGAGAAGAATCCGGTATCATAGTTTTCTTCAATTGGGTATAGGGCGGGTGGGAAAATTTTTCTTCCACCACAGAATCTCATTGCCTCTGCAGTTAATCCGATAAAGACGTTTGCAGATCCAATCGGTAAAACGCAGACACTTACCAGGTTATTCCGTGCTGGCATGTACGATCCGTTGTGGAGGAAGCGCCTGGCGTCGTTGTCGAATTCCAAGCTTCCGACAGTTATGGTACTGCCGATTCCGCCGAGTATCCCCGATCGAAACATAACGCCTGACGCTGCTGGCCCCACGGTGGGAGCCAACTGTCGAGACATCGTAGTAGAGTTCATAGATGGGGGTGCCATGAGACTACTGGTAGAGACGTGGGGGACGTGGTAGTACGACAACCAGGAACACCAAAAATTTACCCAGGTTCGGCACGTCGCAACTAGGCCGCGTTCCTAGTCATGCAATCTCACTAAATCAGGTCTGTAGCCTGAATTATACAAAGTATAATGTGAGTAGGGTTTCACTAACTCGACGAGGATCAAATTCTCGGGAGTTGGCTTCTAGCTAACTGATCGTGTTTGTCTTCTCTCCCGTTCGGCTTAATATAGATAGCCGGGTTAGGGCTTACAGAAAGAAAACCTAGAAGACTACGGAAAGTATCTAACTTGAAAAGTAAGGAATCCATCTTCTACTCCAAGCCACACCACTTTGGGCCTTGGTCCGAGTTCTTCTAGAATCCGGCTTCTGCGCGTCAGATTACTGGGCCGCCTAATGGAGTGTGATCCATTACCAACAGGCCACCCTGGTAATCCGGCTCTTTAGGACAATGCCGGATATACCCCTATTTGGTATATATCCGACACCTTGTATTGTCTTTGATAGACCTTGTAATAATTAGCACACGCTTAAAAGATACTTATGTTGTTAAAAACATACAAAACTAATTAGGGATAGAAATATCCTTTGTAGAGTGGCAATAAAAGTTATTGATCAGTTTGGCCCTTATTTTCCAACACTTGCTGGTGTCAGACAGGGGGTGGGGGGCTTTCCCCTCTTATGTTGGATATAGGTTGTGATGGCCTAGCTATGCTGATCAACAGTGCTAAAGATCAATGTCTTGTTAAATGTTTAGTACCCCCATTTAGTGGATGGTGGTATCAGTATCCTATAATATGTTGACGACACAATACTGATCCTAGAAGAAAACCTGGAAACAACTAGAAACATCAAATTTATCTTGTGTGTTTTTTAATAGTTGCCAGTTTGAAGATAAACTTTCACAAAATTAAGGTTTACTGTTTAGGAGTTGCTTTGTCTAGAGAGAATATTTCCAGTGAGATCTTTACTTGCACTAGCTCCCAACTGCTAATGAAGTATCTTGGCATGCCAATAGATGAAAAAAAAAGTCTAGTAACATCTTCGTGGGGGCCTATTGATGAAAAGTTCATCAAAAAATTAGCTCGCTGGAAAGGGAAGATGCTTTCAAGTGGAGATAGGTTGAGTTTGGTAAATGCGTGCTTGACCAGCCTCCCTCTGTATATGCTCTCCTTTTCGCAAGTAAGGCTTTGCTTCAAAAAAAATCAAGACAGAAGAAAGCTTGAAGCAGGCATCGAGAAGCTGAAGATGGTGATAAGGGAGGCACTATCTTGGACACATGGATGGGCTACAACGGTGGCAAGACTAACAATGTGATGGTGGTGTGATTCTACGTTTTGTGGTCGTAGATATCTGCCTGTTGTCTCTATGTTGGCTTTTTTCTTAGGGCATGTGTGCTTTGTTGGAGAGTGTGCCACTCCCCAAAACTTCTGTTCTTCTGTAAGTCTTTTCCTGTCTGTTTTGTAGGTTCTCAGAACCTTTCGAAAAACCTAATGCATGTTGTTTTTTTACTTTTCTCTCTTTGAAACCTTTGTAAGTTGTGGGCTGTTTCTTTATATGAAATCGACGGGGAGAGCCAGTTTGGTAAAAAAAAAACTTGCTTACTAACATCTCAAGTAATAAATTTCTGTTGCTAGTGACTTAAGCACTTAGATCAATAAAGGAAACTATGAGCACAAAAATGGTTAGCCAAGGTCTGGCTCAGGTCCGAGATTGTGTTCATGTCTTGAGCAGGACATCACCAGGCCAGTTGTGTGACAGTACAACTGTACAATTAAGTTGAAATCACTTGATCATTTGCTTCACAATGCAGCAGCTACTATTTCTCATTGTACACCAATGATTTCTTCACCTCGAAGAAGTGTTTGCGTCGATCTTCGATCCATCGACAAATCTAACGGGAGGGTCTTATGTGCGTGCTTCCATGTTTTGTGCTATATGGCCCTTTAGGAGTCTATGGGACGTGAAACCACGGGGGTTGTAGACTGAGAAGAACCAAGGTTTGCCTTCTGTTCATACATAAATGGCCCCGAAATGTGGAAAGTAATTGTTCATGTGTGCCAAAAAAAAAATATTATGCCCAGCCCAAACACCAAGTCCATTCAAAACCCTGAGCTTATGCCCAGCCCAAACACCAAGTCCATTCGAAAAAAATGTTACTCCTAGCGCTATGGAAAATAACCTAAGCTAAGCCACCACGTTGTTTCCCAAGATCACCACAACTCCACTCGATCCCGGGACGGAATCCCGGCCGCCGGCGACAATGGCGACGTCAAGGGCAGGAGCGACGCCTCCCCGCCGCTGCCTCCCGGAGGAGATTGTCATCTGGGAGATCCTCGTCCGCCTCCCTCCAAAGCCCCTCCTCCGCTTCGGCGCCGTCTGCCTCGCCTGGCGCCGCGCCACCTCCACCCGCGACTTTCTCCTGGCCCACCACGGCCGCCAGCCCTCCCTCCCCATGGTCTGGGGCGCACCCATCTCCGGCTCCGAGTACGGAGGCGCCCTCTACAACGACTTTCTCGCCTTCGATCACCGAGCCGCTGGCGCCAAGCTCCAACCGGTTGCCCGGTTTGACGAGTTCTACTGTCCGCAGGCCTCCTGCGACGGCCTCCTCCTTCTCGCCACTGGTGGCAGCACTGACACCTGCTTCTCCATCTGCAACCCGGCCACTCGTGAGTATGCTCCACTCCGGATACCGCAGGGTTTCAGTGTATTCACTTTATTGGGGATGTATTTGCACCGTCCTACAGGTGAGTACCGGCTGCTACTGCGCCTCATCAGCAGGTCCCACAGCGAGCCGATTATCGGACCTCAGCTGCCTGAACGTGTAATTGGCTGCCATGTCTTGGCGTTGGGCTCCGACCAGCCACCCAAGCACATTCAGCAGCCGGTTGCGGTCGCGGCGTCAGAGTTGCGCTTCAACACACCTACCTTGGTCCGTGATAGCCTGCATTGGTTCCCGAGCGAAAGCAGTCTGATATTGGTATTTGACACCACAACCGAGTCGTTCCGGCAAATATGTGCCCCATTTGTTCGCGCCGAGTCAAATATCTTTGAGATGGATGGCACGCTTGGCATCCATAGGTATAACGATAGCATGAAAGCTGTTGATATATGGGTGTTGCAGAACTACCCAGGCGAGGTTTGGAACAAGAAGTACCGGGTCGAATTGCCGATCGCGGAAATCAGGGGGCAGCTTCGAAGCAGTAAAAGCGTTTCGTATGTGGGCGTTGTTTCGGTGGATAGTGAAGTCCTCTTGCTGCTCAGTTTTAATGGGTTTATGTTTTACGTCAACACTGCCGGCGAACTAGTCGGCAACTTCCATCGTGTTGGCCACCACATCTACGCATCAGAATTTCGGATCAAGCAAACTCTTGTTCAGCATAGCTTCTTCATGATGCTTGAAGGCTATGCTGTGAACGCTTCGCCTTTCCTCTGATGGCTGTTGCATGAGATGGTTCTTCTCAATGCTATCTTATTTTTTGCAGTGATTTGTATAAAACTATGATCAGATGTTCTGGCTGCTATGTGATTTCATGAAATCTTTCATTCTTTTTTCGATACCCTTTCGGGCTGAAGTGACTACTGGGTGTGTCGGTGCTAAAATTACCAAGTCATTTTGCTCTGGTTTTGGAATACTTACTGTCTGACCCACTTCATGTCTCTATTTTCTTGGGGTGAAGATTTTACTTTGCTTTATTTGTTTATCTAGTAGTTTTCACTAGTACTCAGTTGTTAGAAAATACTAGTACTGCAACATGAAAATTATGGCGAGATCTGAACACTGTCATGTTTGTCTCGTTCCGAGGAACTGTAGTTTTCTTGTCGAAAAGACTAGTACCGCAACCTGAAAATTCTAGGAATGCCCTTTTGTGCATCCATCCCTTTTCAGTTGCATTGCTTAGGATGATCTCTTGTTATTTCACTTTACCTGATAAGCATGTTAAGGGTTAATGCTCAATTGGATATATTATAAGATTTGTCATGGTGAGGCTCAGGTCCCACACTGTTCATTTCTGAAGCAGGGACAAGCACCATGCCAATTGTGTGACAGGCACTCTGATCAGTTGTTACTGCCTTTTACTAATATCTCAAGCACATAAATTTTGCGACTAATATCTCAAGCACTTAGATGAAGACTAATAAGCACTCAAATGGTTTGCATGATCCGGCTCGGCTCCCACATTTTGTTCATATCTCAAGAGGGTACAACACTAGGCCTGATGTGTGACAATAAGTAAGTTTGCAGAAGTTTTTTTTTTGAATATAAAGAAGGTAGAGGGGAGCTCTACCTTATAGTTTACAACAAGAGATAGGGGGGGGGGGTGGGGGAATGTACAACCAGGACGCAGCCGTGGCAAGGAAAAAAAGGAAAACTATACAAAAATTAACCGCTGATGTTGAGCTTGAGGACCCAGCTTTGAATACTTTCAGCGGATTGAGGTGATCTCCCAGACCATAGTAGCAGTTCTTGGGCAATGTTAGCAAGAAGCCTCTGCCTAGAGGGCCGTTGGTGGTTGAAGATTCTACCATTCCTCATTCTCCACAGCCCTAGCAGGCATGCCGCAAAACATATAGGCCATAAGGTGGAACTAATGCGTTGCTCCACATGTTGGCAGAACTGGAGAATGGATGTAGAATGTGCTGCAATGTCAGTGAGTTGTAGTTTTTCCCAAACCCAATTCGCATGGCGGCAGTGCAGGACGATGTGGTGAATGGATTCGACTGCCGGGCAGAGGTCACAGCCATTTTCTGAGCACCATTTCTTCCTGACCATATTATCTTTGGTGTTTAGCCTACCTCTGAAGGCTAGCCACATGAGAAACTTGTGTTTTTGTGGGATTTCATTCCTCCAAATCCATTTATGCGCTGGACTCTTCTGTCCTCGATCGGACAGTAGCTTATACATGGATTTTGTCGTGGGCTTCTTTCCTGAGGTAACCAAGATTCTTTCATCGTTTCCCTCGCAGAATTGCACTGGGTTGTTGTTGAGGTAGTCTTGGAGCCTTTGTAGTTGCCTTTGCGCTGTGGCTGAGAGCGGTGTGAGCAGTTGGATGCTCAGGACTTGGTCACGAAATTGGGTAGCGACCGTGCAGCATTGGTCAGTAGCAAACGTGTACAGTACTGGCATTGTGTCCCTCAGTCGGCCCAGCTCGGACCAGTGATCATGCCAGAAGGAGACGGTTGTCCCAGACTTGATCACACATGTTGTAGCAGCCTGGATCAAGATAACAGAGGCGAGCAGCGACTTCCAGAAGGGAGTGTCTCGTGGATGTTGGTCGATAGGGATGTGCTCTTGCAAATACCAACGCGATAGCCAGCCAAAACAGGGACCGGCAGCTGAGGATAGGAGCTTGTAGGCTAGATTGGCCATTAGGGCTTTGTTGTGGATGCTCAGATTCTTGATCCCTAGGCCTCCTTGGGGTTTAGGCATCGTAACATAATCCCAAGCAACCAGACAGTGGCCCCCCAGCACTTCCCTTTTTCCTTTCCATAGGAAAGCTCTTCGGAGTTTGTCGACAGCGTCAAGGCTTACATTATCCCATTGGATACAGGCCATGAAGAAGGTTGGAATGGCTGAAAGGACGGAGTTGACCATCTCGAGCCTTCTTCCAGCTGAAAGCAGCCCTGGCGCCCAGCCTGGCAAGCGCTTATCAATTCTCTGAATTACCGGCTGTAGCATGCCCTTGCTGATTTTGTTCATGGACAGAGGCAGTCCTAGGTAAGAACATGGAAGGCTCGCTATTGTGCAGCCAAGGATCTGGGAGGCGGCGTTGGAATCTTGCTGGTTCATGTTAATGGGAACTAGCGTGCTCTTGTTGTAGTTTATATGCAGTCCACTGAATTTGGCGAATGTATCAAGCAACACTTTTGCGTACCTCGCCTGATCAACTGAACCTTCCAGGATTAGCAGGGTATCATCGGCGTATTGTAATATAGGTAGGGGCGCGCCATTCTGAATCGGGTGACGCAGCAGGCCATTATCATAGGCTTGTCTGAACATCTGTTGAAGAACATCAGCCACGAGGATGAAGATGTATGGTGACAGGGGGTCGCCCTGGCGCACCCCCCTCTGTACCCTGAAGGTAGGCCCTGTCTTTCCATTAACTAGTATCTTGGCCTGTGATGTGGTAAGCAGGTGCTTTACCCAGAAGATCCATCTATCCGTGAATCCCCTTGCTCTTAGTGTGGCGTAGATTGCCTCCCAATGTACAGTATCAAAGGCTTTTCGGAAATCAATTTTGAGGACAATTGCACGCTTTCTCATCCTCTGCGCGCATTGCACCATTTCCATCGCTGTGCCAAAGTTTTCTATTATGGACCTGTTCTTGATGAACCCGGATTGCATTGGATCCACTAGAACTTTGATATATCTTTGGAGTCTGTTTGTAAGCACTTTGGCGATTAATTTTGGGATGGAGTGTTGTAGTGATATTGGCCTGTAGTCTGTAATACTAACCGGATTTTGGTTTTTCGGGAGCAGGGCAATGGTAGCCAAATTTGTGCCTTCCAATTGAATTGTCTTGTCATATAAAGCTTGGAATAGGAGCATAATCTCTTCTTTCATTTCACCCTTGTATTGTTTGTAAAAATCCATCGTGAATCCGTCAGGGCCAGGGCTCCTGTTTGGGGGCGCCATGTTGATGGCACGCTCGATCTCATTCCATGAGAAAGCATCATTCAGGTACTCTAGGTCCCGCGATGGTTGGTTATACAGTACCTGAAGGTTTATGATTGGGTGCCATTGCCGATCTTTAGAGAAGAGGTCCCTGAAGTAATCTGTTGCAATTTTTAGCTTTTCTTGGTCGCCAAAGTGGTCTTGCTGCTCATGGTTTAGTACTTTGATCCTGTTTTTACGAAATCTGTACGTCGCCATTGTGTGAAAAAATCTCGTATTCTCGTCCCCAAGTTTGCACCACTTAATTTTGGCACGCCTCCTCCAGTGACTGGCTTCCTCTGAATTTAAGTGCCTGTTTTGGGCTGAGCAAACCATCCTGAAACTGAACTCGAGATCACTTAGTGGTCACCAATCCTCGACCGCATCGAAGTACTGAATCATGTGATTTGTGTTGGCTCTGACAGACGTACCACTGTTCTTCTGCTTGATCCAAGCCCTGGTGGAAGCTCTTATCATACGTAGCCTGTGATTGATCTTGGTTGCAATTGCCATGGGCTTAGTGTACCGAGATAGCCTGTCCTTGGTGAGGTTAACTAGATCTGGGTTTTTTAACCAGTAGTCTTCATACCTGAAAATGTCATTTCTCTGTCGAATCTCCCGTGTGTCAAGCAGTAGGGGTTTGTGATCAGAGGTTGGCCTGCTTAGCGCTCGACACTCTGAGTTGATGAAGCGTTGGCTCCATGCAAGATTAATCAGTACCCTGTCCAACTTTACTAGTGTTGGCCACCTCTGTTTGTTCGTCCAGGTGAATTTGGTATTGCATACATCAACATCCATAAGTTCGAGGTCATTTATCCACTCGTTGAACTCTTCCATCGCTTGCCAATTATGGTTCCCATTATTCTTTTCTGTAGTGTATCTGTAGATGTTGAAGTCTCCTGCCAATGCCCATGGGAGAGCTATAGTGCAGACTAGCGCCTTCATTTCAATAAAGAAACTCTGTCTTTCGAAAACATCACATGGCGCGTAGACATTAGTAAGCACAAAAGTCGAATCATCGGTAGTGGATGAGACAGTTACCGTCATCGCGTGCTTGCTTTGGCTGAGGAGTTGAACATTAAAGATCTTGGGGTTCCAAGTGATGAGTAGCCCCCCAGCAGTGCCTTCAGATGGCTGGTATACGAATTCCGAAAACCTTGCTGGTAGGAAACTTTTGGCTTTAAACCTATCAATATGATAAAGTTTGGTTTCTTGCAGGCATATGATGTCAGGTCTTGCTTCATCAATGGATTTATAGATTGTTTCGTTCTTTGCATTGTCTCCAAGCCCCCTCGTGTTCCATGAAAAGCCTCTCATCTGTAACTTGGGGAACTCTGGATAGAAATAATAAAGCGTAGCAGGAGTGGGACGAAAAGGATGCAAAGGTGAAAAAAGGAAACATGCATTGGGTTCACAGTGTTACAGGTTGACTTAACAAAGGTGGATGCAAGCACACACACATGTTGGCCTAGGACCGAAGCATTGGTCGCCAACTTTGAAGGAAACGGAAAATGCATGGACGGGAAAAAAACTAACAACCTGGGGACGTAACATTGTTCCCTCCTACACCTAATGCAACTACTCATTGAGCTTGCTAGTTCCCGGTTCAGCCTTCTTGCTCTGCGTCTTCAGTGCCACCTCAACATCAGCCAAGGTGAAGCCGCAGCATGTCGCCAGCTCCTCGAGCTTGTCCAAGCCGGTCTCTGGTGGGCAGGAGGTTACTGGTAGCTTTGCCATGGCACTTGCGTCCGCGAGGCGCCTTGTCTTCCGCCGGCGGGTCGAGGTAGAACCGGCGGAGGATTCTGAAAGCCCCTCCGAAGAGGCCTTCCGCTGTGCCGCTCGCTCGACAGAGCCCAGACGGGGACCATCATGAAGCTGCGCAATGCGAGCGCTTCTGCGTCGCTCATACGTGACAGTGACAGCATTTTCCTTGGCCTTGGGCGCCCGTGGCGTTGCCTCTCCTTCCGATGCAGGCTCAGGGTCAGTGATCATTGGCTCTGCATTTGGCGGGAAGACAACTATCTGGGCCTCGTGCTGAACTGAACTGGCGGAGCTTTGGGCCTCCTGGGATGGCCCTTGCGGCGCGATGGCGAGGGCCTCGTCCCCAGCATGGCCTGCCTGCATTATCATGTCGATGGTGGCCCGTCCCGGAAGGAAATGGAATGGGCCTCCGTCAGAAGCGATCACTATTTTTCCTTCTTCAAGGGGGTTGCGGTATCGCTCTCCGCGATGTGCCGCTTGGAGGGCGAGCTGAAAGGCCTGCTGGATTTGGTCCAGGGAGTCTGGCTTGGGCAGGATGGTATGCTCTCTTGGTATTTCGCGTGGCCCAGCTATCATTGGAGTGTTGGGGCCAGCAGCTGCGCCGCTGACTTCAGGTGGCGGGAACATGGTGCAGCAGCTGAACGGAGGTGGCGGTGCGGCAATAGGTGGGAACGGAATGTTGTATAGTGGGGCTAGGAGTTGATCGTGTGGCTGAAGACTTGGGGGGTGGGTGCAGGTGGGTGGGGATGGAAAGTGGAAGATGCTGGAGGGGAGGGTCAGGCTGTATCTGTTGTAGGTAGGGGTGGCAGGTCCCTGGGCCAGGGAGATGGCGTTGACTGGAGGACCAACCAGGTGTGCAGGGTGAAGCTTTTTCGGCGCGTAGTTGCAGTCTATGGGGGGAGGAGCGGGAGTGGGGTGATGGCACCAGATGGGTCCGGGAAAAGCTTGAACAGAAGCGACCGCACGGTCTCACGTGCGAGGCCAACATTCCTCAGATTGCGGGTGCCTTTAGGCATGATATATTTGGGGATGTTGTAGTTGAAAACACAAAAGGAGCTTTCCTCTTCTCCGAAAGCGGGCGTTCCGACCGGAATGCGGACGGAGAAGCCCCTGCGGCAGCTCAGGGCTACAGAAACATCGTAGGTGGCAAGATTGTTTATGGCGAAGATTAAGTTTGCAGAAGTTGTAAAATTAAGTTCATCGTTTAGATTTACTGATCCAATGTGTGTGTCTGCGATATGAAACTGGCGATCTAGAAGTCTCTTCACCTCAAACTGTTTTGTGCGGAGCAGAGAATTCAGAGTAGTAGTTGGATACTTGGATTATAGATCACTGAGTGAGAATAGCAGGTGCATGGGTAGCAAAGTGCCAAATTCTTGGTCTGTTCCTGTAGAAGGATTGTGTCATGGTTGAATTCTTGTGAAGCTTGTAGCAGAAGTCACCTGTAGTTTCTATTGGCGGAATGGGTACGCATGGGCCTGGAGGGTGGCGTCCTGTACCACCTAGGTGGCCCTTGTTCTTTAGGGCCTGGGTCCTGGGTAAGTTAAACCCGCACTTTTTGCAGCCAGAACTTCAATTGAACTGTCAACGCTATATGAAAGTGCAATATACAAACGATGAAGCATGCCCTGGTTATTTCGCTTTTCCTTTTCTTTTCTGACGGATACCTTTGATTCTCTGAAACTGAACGAAGATTGTTTGCCCTGGTTATTTGTTTCATTATTATGCAGCTTCTTCCTCCTCTGCTGCTTCCTGCTCCAAGATTGTTGCGGCCTATTCTTCTAAACCCCGGGCTCAGGCGGCCCGTTCTGATCCTCTGAAACTGATGACCAGCCCTGACGGCATGTCAAGCCGTGACAAATGATGCACTGGGTTACAGTCCTTGGCCTAAATTAATGAAAGAAAATTTCAGAAGCGAATCGACATGTCATAACACAAACAAATGGAAGCTCAAGCCCTGACTCACTGCATGGCACATAGAGAACAAAATCATAAATTTAAGCCTAAAACATAAGAGATGTGGCATAGTCAACCTAGTTGGTCGTACAAGATACATACAAGTCAGCGGTAAGTTACATTGCCCCCTTAGTTACACAATATATCATTGAAATCTAAACAAGGTGGAGTTCCACTGTGTAGTCTAGCTATGATCACGAACAAGGTTGGTGGAATAAAGGGGCCTGCCCTCCTGTGATCAGCTTGGATAAGATGACCTGCGGGAACACAAGATCTCGAGTTCTGAACATTCAGCCATACGGAAGAACAGAAGCATGACGAATCGAGCGAAACCTTCCAGATACCTTTGCTGCCTTATCTATTATACGTACAGTTGGTTAGAGGTTGACAACTGATGCGCGCTGTTACAGGTTCTTGAGAAATAACGATACAAGTACACAACAAACATAGAAATGGTATACAGCAAACACTATAGCCAATCCAACTTTTTTTTTTCTTATACTCAAGTGTCATGAGCAGAAGATCACCTTTCGGTCGCAGCAGCGTCTTTTTATCCTCAAGTGCCATGAACTCCTACCTGTAAAGCTCTTCAAGCTAATGACTTCATCAGGTGAAAATACACCAATGTCATGGCATTTACCTCTCAATCCAGGTACACATAGAGATAATCCCGTGATCTTGAGAAGTTTGATGGTTTCAGTCGCTGTGTTCGATGGTTAAGACGAAAACAAGTTGAATGTTTGAGCAGTTTCATTTATCTGAAAAATGTTTATCGAGGAAAGTCTATTAAACTGAAGAACTACAGTGCATGATATTGAAGTATGAAATGACTATTATTATTTTCCTGTTTTGGAGAAGTATCATGCTACATGGGAAAGGAACAAATTATCTTGTGGTCACATTAAACTGGTAAATCAAACGGTTTAATAGCCAGGCAACCTGGAGATCATGATTTTACCATATTGGACACAAAATATGCACAAGACTTTACCTCTCTGTCAGTCTAGCATAACTGCACAAGGGTTTTTGGCCTGTAACCATGACAGATGGGATGGTCATACATATTGCACTACCACGGTTATTTTTACCCAGACTCTTCAAAAATGATAGTACTCATTTTGGGCTGGATTTGTTCTTATACATTAAAATACCCTAGGTTAAAGTCATGTTTCATTGTGAATACTATCTGAATCCAGCAAATTTTCTTCTGTATTGTATTCAGCTACAGTGTCAAACATAAATAGGCAAATAGCCACTAGAGATAAAAGAGGACTGCATTTAGCTTCCAGTACATTGAAGTCATCATATCACAGTCAAGTTGCCAATGCAAGCCTATATTTGCACGCTTCAAATCACCAACTGTTCTATTGCTAAAGATAGAGGTGAGTCTCTACTATGATTACATAATCATTTATCTTCTCCGTGGAAAAAAAATCGTTGGTGTGACCAATTGTCTTTGCTTTTCTTGCTCTTCCTGTAAGCAATTGACATTTCAATTAATATCTTCTTATCTTTGGCACTTACAAGTGGTGAATCTTTCGTTGTGCATTGGAATCAATTGTGCTGGTACATTTGTTATTACTTATTTGAAGCTGATTGGCATGAAAATATCTTGGGTTTACTTCCAATGAGAGTTGCTTAACTCATTAGAAGTATCATCTTAGATGCAGACAGGCTGTCATTTTTCTCATGTTTTCCAAGTAGATTTTTCTCATTTGAATTTTGTCAGCCTCAATAGAAACAAGGAGAAGAGCTGAGTCCACTAGCTTATTGTAAAGTATGCAGTTGTTGCACTATATAATCAAGCAAACATAGCAAAAGGAATACAGCACACATCGGGTGTTGCTAGATGATTTACAAGTTACAAACCTCCAGAATCTTAATTCACGTTTTATTAGTTGTCCGAGGGTGAAAACTGCAAACAGTATTCAAATGAGAAATTATGGGCTGTAAAATTGGTTTATGAAATCAACATGCTTAGAATGTTTATGAGCAAATAATAGTGAAAATCATTTGTATTGGAAATGGGCAGCACTATTAAACATGCTTAGATATAAATAAAGTAGTCAGCATTTCATAAAAAAGAAGCATGCTGAGCAGTGTTAGTCAATCTCAATCAGGGCTAAGACTCGGGACCATAGTGCCATCATGGAGCTTGTTAAGACGAGCCATTTCTTCAATCCTAGAGGAGTTATTGCAAAGATCAACCAGCATTCCAGCACACAGAAAAATATTTCTACCTATCATGTTTTGGTTCCACTAGATAACCAAACAAAATACAAACTACAGACAAGTAAGATGCCTTAACAACAGGATTTGGGAGTATTTTAGGTGACAGTTGCACAGTTGGATAAACATAATATTGCCCTTTTATTATGAGTGGAATGAAGGTCTATGTGAACCGGCAAGCTATCATGGTTATAACTTATACAAGATCTTGAGAATGCAATGCAATCTGACATACTCCAAAGTGGGCAAACCCAAGGACTAAAATATAGATGCTGCCTGGACATTCGAGAGAGTCAGCCAATTTCTTCCCGAAACTTCCCAAGAAAAATCCCGAATTGAATCCATTTCTGGAGATAACAGAAGTTGTTTCTTGATTAACCAACCATAGTATCAACAGGCATGTCATGCCCTCCTCGTAACATCAATTGCCATTTTTTATATCCGACTTGGCACTACAGTTTGGAATGCAAGAACAAGCAGTGCAGCGCATAGGGAGACGAAGAAACAGTAAGCTACATCCAGTGCAAAATAACAAGAAAAAACGTTGGGATAATGTGACGCCCCGGGATCGGGCACTATGAAGATTTCGGCATTTCCACCCAAATCCGCATAATAACCGATTTCAGGTTGCCACTTGTGATAACATTACAACAGTTCAGGAATATTCCGCAACAACAACAGAAAAGATATATACAAGACGACTCAAACGAGTCAAGGATACAACTGATACAATACAAAGATCCAAATAACAGCGGAAGAAACAACATAGTGTCCGACTACGGACAAGATACAAATTGGACTAAGAGTCCGGAAGATAACCGATGGCGTCCAATCCCTGCCCAGGCCAAGCCGGAGGGATTCCCAAGCTAACGTCGTCAGACTTCAAACCTGTTGACTGCAATGTGGAATATGCAGCCACGAAATGGATTCGTGGGTCAGTACTATTAAGTACTGGCAAGTGGATAAACCATACTCACAAGATGCCAGCGTAACCAATCATCACAAGATACAAATACTTTGGGTACAACGGAAAAGAAGGGATTATTGCAACGAAGCGGCAGCGGGCTGCACTAACTAACTACAGAGACGCGCTACAACTTCCGGCTAATAGAAAGGGATAAGAGAGCGTATCAGAACCAACTACCACTACTCACCAAACAATACCCATCCAGTGTTACCCCCTACTAAGGAAGCAACCCAAGGAAACTCACACTGTTGATTAAGGTGACATTCATTTTTATGGTGGAGGTAATCTATATTACTAGTCAAGTTATCATCGTTAAGTGTAAGTTATCTGAGTACTTGTTAGCCAGCACTTTCACCAAGTCATCCATAACCGCGGACAACACGGCTTCTCGAGAAGATTTAACCCTGCAGGGATGCACAAAAATGGTTAGCCAAGGTCTGGCTCAGGTCCGAGATTGTGTTCATGTCTTGAGCAGGACATCACCAGGCCAGTTGTGTGACAGTACAACTGTACAATTAAGTTGAAATCACTTGATCATTTGCTTCACAATGCAGCAGCTACTATTTCTCATTGTACACCAATGATTTCTTCACCTCGAAGAAGTGTTTGCGTCGATCTTCGATCCATCGACAAATCTAACGGGAGGGTCTTATGTGCGTGCTTCCATGTTTTGTGCTATATGGCCCTTTAGGAGTCTATGGGACGTGAAACCACGGGGGTTGTAGACTGAGAAGAACCAAGGTTTGCCTTCTGTTCATACATAAATGGCCCCGAAATGTGGAAAGTAATTGTTCATGTGTGCCAAAAAAAAATATTATGCCCAGCCCAAACAACAAGTCCATTCAAAACCCTGAGCTTATGCCCAGCCCAAACACCAAGTCCATTCAAGAAAATGTTACTCCTATAGAAAACATTGTTTTGATATAACCTAAGCTAAGCCCAGCCTAGCCCAAGTCCATTGTTCACCACTTTGTTTCCCAAGATCACCACAACTCCACTCGATCCCCGGACGGAATCCCGGCCGCCGGCGACAATGGCGACGTCAAGGGCAGGAGCGATGCCTCCCCGCCGCTGCCTCCCGGAGGAGATTGTCATATGGGAGATCCTCGTCCGCCTCCCTCCAAAGCCCCTCCTCCGCTGCCGCGCCGTCTGCCTCGCCTGGCGCCGCGCCACCTCCACCCGCGACTTTCTCCGGGCCCACCACGGCCGCCAGCCCTCCCTCCCCATGGTCTGGGGCGAACCCATCTCCGGCTCCGAGTACCGCGGCGCCCTCTACAACGACTTTCTCGCCTTCGATCACCGAGCCGCTGGCGCCAAGCTCCAACCGGTCGCCCGGTTTGACGAGTTCTACTGTCCCCAGGCCTCCTGCGACGGCCTCCTCCTTCTCGCCACTGGTGGCAGCACTGACACCTGCTTCTCCATCTGCAACCCGGCCACTCGTGAGCATGCTCTACTCCGGATACCGCAGGGTTTCAGTGTATTCACTTTATTGGGGATGTATTTGCACCGTCCTACAGGTGAGTACCGGCTGCTACTGCGCCTCATCAGCAAGTCCCATAGCGGGCCGATTATCGGACCTCAGCTGCCTGAACGTGTAATTGGCTGCCATGTCTTGGCGTTGGGCTCCGACCAGCCACCCAAGCACATTCAGGAGCCGATTGCGGTCGCTGCGTCAGAGTTGCGCTTCAACACACCTACCTTGGTCCGTGATAGCCTGCATTGGTTCCCGAGCGGAAGCAGTCTGATATTGGTATTTGACACCGCAACCGAGTCATTCCGGCAAATATGTGCCCCATTTGTTCGCGCCAATTCAAATATCTTTGAGATGGATGGCACGCTTGGCATCCAGAGGTATAACGATAGCATGAAAGCTGTTGATATATGGGTGTTGCAGAACTACCCAAGCGAGGTTTGGAAGAAGAAGTACCGGTTGAATTGCCGATCGTGGAAATCAGGGGGCAGCTTCGAAGCAGTAAAAGCGTTTCGTATGTGGGCGTTGTTTCGGTGGATAGTGAAGTCCTCTTGCTGCTCAGTTTTAATGGGTTTATGTTTTACGTCAACACTGCCGGCGAACTAGTCGGCAACTTCCATCGTGTTGGCCACCACATCTACGCATCAGACTTTCGGATCAAGCAAACTCTTGTTCAGCATAGCTTCTTCATGATGCTTGAAGGCTATGCTGTGAACGCTTCGCCTTTCCTCTGATGGCTGTTGCATGAGATGGTTCTTCTCAATGCTATCTTATTTTTTGCAGTGATTTGTATAAAACTATGATCAGATGTTCTGGCTGCTATGTGATTTCATGAAATCTTTCATTCTTTTTTCGATACCCTTTCGGGCTGAAGTGACTACTGGGTGTGTCGGTGCTAAAATTACCAAGTCATTTTGCTCTGGTTTTGGAATACTTACTGTCTGACCCACTTCATGTCTCTATTTTCTTGGGGTGAAGATTTTACTTTGCTTTATTTGTTTATCTAGTAGTTTTCACTAGTACTCAGTTGTTAGAAAATACTAGTACTGCAACATGAAAATTATGGCGAGATCTGAACACTGTCATGTTTGTCTCGTTCCGAGGAACTGTAGTTTTCTTGTCGAAAAGACTAGTACCGCAACCTGAAAATTCTAGGAATGCCCTTTTGTGCATCCATCCCTTTTCAGTTGCATTGCTTAGGATGATCTCTTGTTATTTCACTTTACCTGATAAGCATGTTAAGGGTTAATGCTCAATTGGATATATTATAAGATTTGTCATGGTGAGGCTCAGGTCCCACACTGTTCATTTCTGAAGCAGGGACAAGCACCATGCCAATTGTGTGACAGGCACTCTGATCAGTTGTTACTGCCTTTTACTAATATCTCAAGCACATAAATTTTTGCGACTAATATCTCAAGCACTTAGATGAAGACTAATAAGCACTCAAATGGTTTGCATGATCCGGCTCGGCTCCCACATTTTGTTCATATCTCAAGAGGGTACAACACTAGGCCTGATGTGTGACAATAAGTAAGTTTGCAGAAGTTTTTTTTTTGAATATAAAGAAGGTAGAGGGGAGCTCTACCTTATAGTTTACAACAAGAGATAGGGGGGGGGGGTGGGGGAATGTACAACCAGGACGCAGCCGTGGCAAGGAAAAAAAGGAAAACTATACAAAAATTAACCGCTGATGTTGAGCTTGAGGACCCAGCTTTGAATACTTTCAGCAGGATTGAGGTGATCTCCCAGACCATGGTAGCAGTTCTTGGGCAATGTTAGCAAGAATGCCTCTGCCTAGAGGGCCGTTGGTGGTTGAAGATTCTACCATTCGTCATTCTCTCACAGCCCTAGCAGGCATGGCCGCAAAACATATAGGCCATAAGGTGGAACTAATGCGTTGCTCCACATGTTGGCAGAACTGGAGAATGGATGTAGAATGTGCTGCAATGTCAGTGAGTTGTAGTTTTTCCCAAACCCAATTCGCATGGCGGCAGTGCAGGACGATGTGGTGAATGGATTCGACTGCCGGGCAGAGGTCACAGCCATTTTCTGAGCACCATTTCTTCCTGACCATATTATCTTTGGTGTTTAGCCTACCTCTGAAGGCTAGCCACATGAGAAACTTGTGTTTTTGTGGGATTTCATTCCTCCAAATCCATTTATGCGCTGGACTCTTCTGTCCTCGATCGGACAGTAGCTTATACATGGATTTTGTCGTGGGCTTTTTTCCTGAGGTAACCAAGATTCTTTCATCGTTTCCCTCGCAGAATTGCACCGAGTTGTCGTTGAGGTAGTCTTGAAGCCTTTGCAGTTCCCTTTGCGCTGTGGCTGAGAGAGGTCTGAGCAGTTGGATGCTCAAGACTTGGTCACGAAATTGGGTAGCGACCGTGCAGCATTGGTCAGTAGCAAACGTGTACAGCACTGGCATTGTGTCCCTCAGTCGGCCCAGCTCGGACCAGTGATCATGCCAGAAGGAGACGGTTGTTCCAGACTTGATCACACATGTTGTAGTAGACTGGATCAAGATAACAGAGGCGAGCAGCGACTTCGAGAAGGGAGTGTCTCGTGGATGTTGGTCGATAGGGATGTGCTCTTGCAAATACCAACGCGATAGCCAGCCAAAACAGGGACCGGTAGCTGAGGAGAGGAGCTTGTAGGCTAGATTGGCCATTAGGGCTTTGTTGTGGATGCTCAGATTCTTGATCCCTAGGCCTCCTTGGGGTTTAGGCATCGTAACATAATCCCAAGCAACAAGACAGTGGCCCCCCAGTACTTCCCTTTTTTCCTTTCCATAGGAAAGCTCTTCGGAGTTTGTCGACAGCGTCAAGGCTTACATTATCCCATTGGATACAGGCCATGAAGAAGGTTGGAATGGCTGAAAGGACGGAGTTGACCATCTCGAGCCTTCCTCCAGCTGAAAGCAGCCCTGGCGCCCAGCCTGGCAAGCGCTTATCAATTCTTTGAATTACTGGCTGTAGCATGCCCTTGCTTATTTTGTTCATGGACAGAGGCAGTCCTAGGTAAGAACATGGAAGGCTCGCTATTGTGCAGCCAAGGATCTGGGAGGCAGCGTTGGAATCTTGCTGGTTCATGTTAATGGGAACGAGCGTGCTCTTGCTGTAGTTTATATGCAGTCCACTGAATTTGGCGAATGTATCAAGCAACACTTTTGCGTACCTCGCCTGATCGACTGAACCTTCCAGGATTAGCAGGGTATCATCGGCGTATTGTAATATAGGTAGGGGCGCGCCAATCTGAATCGGGTGACGCAGCAGGCCATTATCATAGGCTTGTCTGAACATCTGCTGAAGAACATCAGCCACGAGGATGAAGATGTATGGTGACAGGGGGTCGCCCTGGCGCACCCCCCTCTGTACCCTGAAGGTAGGTCCTGTCTTTCCATTAACGAGTATCTTGGCTTGTGATGTGGTAAGCAGGTGCTTTACCCAGAAGATCCATCTTTCCGTGAATCCCCTTGCTCTTAGTGTGGCGTAGATTGCCTCCCAATGTACAGTATCAAAGGCTTTTCTGAAATCAATTTTGAGGACAATTGCACGCTTTCTCATCCTCTGCGCGCATTGAACCATTTCCATCGCTGTGCCAAAGTTTTCTATTATGGACCTGTTCTTGATGAACCCGGATTGCATTGGATCCACTAGAACTTTGATATATCTTTGGAGTCTGTTTGTAAGCACTTTGGCGATTAATTTTGGGATGGAGTGTTGCAGTGATATTGGCCTGTAGTCTGTAATACTAACCGGATTTTGGTTTTTCGGGAGCAGGGCAATGGTAGCCAAATTTGTGCCTTCCAATTGAATTGTCTTGTCATATAAAGCTTGGAATAGGAGCATAATCTCTTCTTTCATTTCGCCCTTGTATTGTTTGTAAAAATCCATCGTGAATCCGTCAGGGCCAGGGCTCCTGTTTGGGGGCGCCATGTTGATGGCACGCTCGATCTCATTCCATGAGAAAGCATCATTCAGGTACTCTAGGTCCCGCGATGGTTGGTTATACAGTACCTGAAGGTTTATGATTGGGTGCCATTGCCGATCTTTAGAGAAGAGGTCCCTGAAGTAATCTGTTGCAATTTTTAGCTTTTCTTGGTCGCCAAAGTGGTCTTGCTGCTCATGGTTTAGTACTTTGATCCTGTTTTTACGAAATCTGTACGTCGCCATTGTGTGAAAAAATCTCGTATTCTCGTCCCCAAGTTTGCACCACTTAATTTTGGCACGCCTCCTCCAGTGACTGGCTTCCTCTGAATTTAAGTGCCTGTTTTGGGCTGAGCAAACCATCCTGAAACTGAACTCGAGATCACTTAGTGGTCACCAATCCTCGACCGCATCGAAGTACTGAATCATGTGATTTGTGTTGGCTCTGACAGACGTACCACTGTTCTTCTGCTTGATCCATGCCCTGGTGGAAGCTCTTATCATACGTAGCCTGTAATTGATCTTGGTTGCAATTGCCATGGGCTTAGTGTACCGAGATAGCCTGTGCTTGGTGAGGTTAACTAGCTCTGGGTTTTTTAACCAGTAGTCTTCATACCTGAAGATGTCATTTCTCTGTCGAATCTCCCGTGTGTCAAGCAGTAGGGGTTTGTGATCAGAGGTTGGCCTGCTCAGTGCTCGACACTCTGAGTTAATGAAGCGTTGGCTCCATGCAAGATTAATCAGCACCCTGTCCAACTTTACTAGTGTTGGCCACCTCTGTTTGTTCGTCCAGGTGAATTTGGTATTGCATACATCAACATCCATAAGTTCGAGGTCATTTATCCATTCGTTGAACTCTTCCATCGCTTGCCAATTATGGTTCCCATTATTCTTTTCTGTAGTGTATCTGTAGATGTTGAAATCTCCTACCAATGCCCATGGGAGGGCTATAGTGCAGACTAGCGCCTTCATTTCATTAAAGAAACTCCGTCTTTCGAAAACATCACATGGCGCGTAGACATTAGTAAGCACAAAAGTCGAATCATCAGTAGTGGATGAGACAGTTACCGTCATCGCGTGCTTGCTTTGGCTGAGGAGTTGGACATTAAAGCTCTTGGGGTTCCAAGCGATGAGTAGCCCCCCAGCAGTGCCTTCAGATGGCTGGTATACGAATTCCGAAAACCTTCCTGGTAGGAAACTTCTGGCTTTAAACCTATCAATATGATAAAGTTTTGTTTCTTGTAGGCATATGATGTCAGGTCTTGCTTCATCAATAGATTTATAGATTGTTTCGTTCTTTGTATTGTCTCCAAGCCCCTTGTGTTCCATGAAAAGCCTCTCATCTGTAACTTGGGGAACTCTGGATAGAAATAATAAAGCGTAGCAGGAGTGGGACGAAAAGGATGCAAAGGTGAAAAAAGGAAACATGCATTGGGTTCACAGTGTTACAGGTTGTCTTAACAAAGGTGGATGCAAGCACACACACATGTTGGCCTAGGACCGAAGCATTGGTCGCCAACTTTGAAGGAAACGGAAAATGCATGGACGGGAAAAAAACTAACAACCTGGGGACGTAACATTGTTCCCTCCTACACCTACTGCAACTACTCATTGAGCTTGCTAGTTCCCGGTTCAGCCTTCTTGCTCTGCGTCTTCAGTGCCACTTCAACATCAGCCAAGGTGAAGCCGCAGCATGTCGCCAGCTCCTCGAGCTTGTCCAAGCTGGTCTCTGGTGGGCAGGAGGTTACTGGTAGCTTTTCCATGGCACTTGCATCCGCGAGGCGCCTTGTCTTCCGCCGGCGGGTTGAGGTAGAGCCGGCGGAGGATTCTGAAAGCCCCTCCGATGAGGCCTTACGCTGTGCCGCTCGCTCGACAGAGCCCAGACGGGGACCATCATGAAGCTGCGCAATGCGAGCGCTTCTGCGTCGCTCATATGTGACAGTGACAGCATTTTCCTTGGCCTTGGGCGCCCGTGGTGCTGCCTCTCCTTCCGATGCAGGCTCAGGGTCAGAGATGATCGTTGGCTCTGCATTTGGCGGGAAGACAACTAACTGGGCCTCGTGCTGAACTGAAGTGGCGGAGCTTTGGGCCTCCTGGGCTGGCCCTTGCGGCGCGATGGCGAGGGCCTCGTCCCCAGCGTGGCCTGCCTGCATTATCCTATCGATGGTGGCCCGTCCCGGAAGGAAATGGAATGGGCCTCCGTCAGAAGCAATCACTATTTTTCCTTCTTCAAGGGGGTTGCGGTATGGCTCTCCGCGCTGTGCCGCTTGGAGGGCGAGCTGAAAGGCCTGCTGGATTTGGGCCAGGGAGTCTGGCTTGGGCAGGATGGTATGCTCTCTTGGTATTTCGCGTGGCCCAGCTATCATGGGAGTGTTGGGGCCAGCAGTTGTGCCGCTGACTTCGGGTGGCGGGAACATGGTGCAGCAGCTGAATGGAGGTGGCGGCGCGGCAATAGGTGGGAAAGGAATGTTGTAAAGTGGGGCTAGAAGTTGATCGTGTGGCTGAAGACTTGGGGGGTGGGTGCAGGTGGGTGGGGATGGAAAGTGGAAGATGCTGGAGGGGAGGGTCAGGTTGTATCTGTTGTAGTTAGGGATGGCCGGTCCCTGGGCCAGGGAGATGGCGTTGACTGGAGGACCAACCAGGTGTGCAGGGTGAAGCTTTTTCGGCGCGTAGTTGCAGTCTATGGGGGGAGGAGCGGAAGCGACCGCACGGTCTCACGTGCGAGGCCAACATTCCTCAGATTGCGGGTGCCTTTAGGCATGATATATTTGGGGATGTTGTAGTTGAAAACACAAAAGGAGCTTTCCTCTTCTCCGAAAGCGGGCGTTCCGACCGGAATGCGGACGGAGAAGCCCCTGCGGCAGCTCAGGGCTACAGAAACATCGTAGGTGGCAAGATTGTTTATGGCGAAGATTAAGTTTGCAGAAGTTGTAAAATTAAGTTCATCGTTTAGATTTACTGATCCAATGTGTGTGTCTGCGATATGAAACTGGCGATCTAGAAGTCTCTTCACCTCAAACTGTTTTGTGCGGAGCAGAGAATTCAGAGTAGTAGTTGGATACTTGGATTATAGATCACTGAGTGAGAATAGCAGGTGCATGGGTAGCAAAGTGCCAAATTCTTGGTCTGTTCCTGTAGAAGGATTGTGTCATGGTTGAATTCTTGTGAAGCTTGTAGCAGAAGTCACCTGTAGTTTCTATTGGCGGAATGGGTACGCATGGGCCTGGAGGGTGGCGTCCTGTACCACCTAGGTGGCCCTTGTTCTTTAGGGCCTGGGTCCTGGGTAAGTTAAACCCGCACTTTTTGCAGCCAGAACTTCAATTGAACTGTCAACGCTATATGAAAGTGCAATATACAAACGATGAAGCATGCCCTGGTTATTTCGCTTTTCCTTTTCTTTTCTGACGGATACCTTTGATTCTCTGAAACTGAACGAAGATTGTTTGCCCTGGTTATTTCTTTCATTATTATGCAGCTTCTTCCTCCTCTGCTGCTTCCTGCTCCAAGATTGTTGCGGCCTATTCTTCTAAACCCCGGGCTCAGGCGGCCCGTTCTGATCCTCTGAAACTGATGACCAGCCCTGACGGCATGTCAAGCCGTGACAAATGATGCACTGGGTTACAGTCCTTGGCCTAAATTAATGAAAGAAAATTTCAGAAGCGAATCGACATGTCATAACACAAACAAATGGAAGCTCAAGCCCTGACTCACTGCATGGCACATAGAGAACAAAATCATAAATTTAAGCCTAAAACATAAGAGATGTGGCATAGTCAACCTAGTTGGTCGTACAAGATACATACAAGTCAGCGGTAAGTTACATTGCCCCCTTAGTTACACAATATATCATTGAAATCTAAACAAGGTGGAGTTCCACTGTGTAGTCTAGCTATGATCACGAACAAGGTTGGTGGAATAAAGGGGCCTGCCCTCCTGTGATCAGCTTGGATAAGATGACCTGCGGGAACACAAGATCTCGAGTTCTGAACATTCAGCCATACGGAAGAACAGAAGCATGACGAATCGAGCGAAACCTTCCAGATACCTTTGCTGCCTTATCTATTATACGTACAGTTGGTTAGAGGTTGACAACTGATGCGCGCTGTTACAGGTTCTTGAGAAATAACGATACAAGTACACAACAAACATAGAAATGGTATACAGCAAACACTATAGCCAATCCAACTTTTTTTTTTCTTATACTCAAGTGTCATGAGCAGAAGATCACCTTTCGGTCGCAGCAGCGTCTTTTTATCCTCAAGTGCCATGAACTCCTACCTGTAAAGCTCTTCAAGCTAATGACTTCATCAGGTGAAAATACACCAATGTCATGGCATTTACCTCTCAATCCAGGTACACATAGAGATAATCCCGTGATCTTGAGAAGTTTGATGGTTTCAGTCGCTGTGTTCGATGGTTAAGACGAAAACAAGTTGAATGTTTGAGCAGTTTCATTTATCTGAAAAATGTTTATCGAGGAAAGTCTATTAAACTGAAGAACTACAGTGCATGATATTGAAGTATGAAATGACTATTATTATTTTCCTGTTTTGGAGAAGTATCATGCTACATGGGAAAGGAACAAATTATCTTGTGGTCACATTAAACTGGTAAATCAAACGGTTTAATAGCCAGGCAACCTGGAGATCATGATTTTACCATATTGGACACAAAATATGCACAAGACTTTACCTCTCTGTCAGTCTAGCATAACTGCACAAGGGTTTTTGGCCTGTAACCATGACAGATGGGATGGTCATACATATTGCACTACCACGGTTATTTTTACCCAGACTCTTCAAAAATGATAGTACTCATTTTGGGCTGGATTTGTTCTTATACATGAAAATACCCTAGGTTAAAGTCATGTTTCATTGTGAATACTATCTGAATCCAGCAAATTTTCTTCTGTATTGTATTCAGCTACAGTGTCAAACATAAATAGGCAAATAGCCACTAGAGATAAAAGAGGACTGCATTTAGCTTCCAGTACATTGAAGTCATCATATCACAGTCAAGTTGCCAATGCAAGCCTATATTTGCACGCTTCAAATCACCAACTGTTCTATTGCTAAAGATAGAGGTGAGTCTCTACTATGATTACATAATCATTTATCTTCTCCGTGGAAAAAAAATCGTTGGTGTGACCAATTGTCTTTGCTTTTCTTGCTCTTCCTGTAAGCAATTGACATTTCAATTAATATCTTCTTATCTTTGGCACTTACAAGTGGTGAATCTTTCGTTGTGCATTGGAATCAATTGTGCTGGTACATTTGTTATTACTTATTTGAAGCTGATTGGCATGAAAATATCTTGGGTTTACTTCCAATGAGAGTTGCTTAACTCATTAGAAGTATCATCTTAGATGCAGACAGGCTGTCATTTTTCTCATGTTTTCCAAGTAGATTTTTCTCATTTGAATTTTGTCAGCCTCAATAGAAACAAGGAGAAGAGCTGAGTCCACTAGCTTATTGTAAAGTATGCAGTTGTTGCACTATATAATCAAGCAAACATAGCAAAAGGAATACAGCACACATCGGGTGTTGCTAGATGATTTACAAGTTACAAACCTCCAGAATCTTAATTCACGTTTTATTAGTTGTCCGAGGGTGAAAACTGCAAACAGTATTCAAATGAGAAATTATGGGCTGTAAAATTGGTTTATGAAATCAACATGCTTAGAATGTTTATGAGCAAATAATAGTGAAAATCATTTGTATTGGAAATGGGCAGCACTATTAAACATGCTTAGATATAAATAAAGTAGTCAGCATTTCATAAAAAAGAAGCATGCTGAGCAGTGTTAGTCAATCTCAATCAGGGCTAAGACTCGGGACCATAGTGCCATCATGGAGCTTGTTAAGACGAGCCATTTCTTCAATCCTAGAGGAGTTATTGCAAAGATCAACCAGCATTCCAGCACACAGAAAAATATTTCTACCTATCATGTTTTGGTTCCACTAGATAACCAAACAAAATACAAACTACAGACAAGTAAGATGCCTTAACAACAGGATTTGGGAGTATTTTAGGTGACAGTTGCACAGTTGGATAAACATAATATTGCCCTTTTATTATGAGTGGAATGAAGGTCTATGTGAACCGGCAAGCTATCATGGTTATAACTTATACAAGATCTTGAGAATGCAATGCAATCTGACATACTCCAAAGTGGGCAAACCCAAGGACTAAAATATAGATGCTGCCTGGACATTCGAGAGAGTCAGCCAATTTCTTCCCGAAACTTCCCAAGAAAAATCCCGAATTGAATCCATTTCTGGAGATAACAGAAGTTGTTTCTTGATTAACCAACCATAGTATCAACAGGCATGTCATGCCCTCCTCGTAACATCAATTGCCATTTTTTATATCCGACTTGGCACTACAGTTTGGAATGCAAGAACAAGCAGTGCAGCGCATAGGGAGACGAAGAAACAGTAAGCTACATCCAGTGCAAAATAACAAGAAAAAACGTTGGGATAATGTGACGCCCCGGGATCGGGCACTATGAAGATTTCGGCATTTCCACCCAAATCCGCATAATAACCGATTTCAGGTTGCCACTTGTGATAACATTACAACAGTTCAGGAATATTCCGCAACAACAACAGAAAAGATATATACAAGACGACTCAAACGAGTCAAGGATACAACTGATACAATACAAAGATCCAAATAACAGCGGAAGAAACAACATAGTGTCCGACTACGGACAAGATACAAATTGGACTAAGAGTCCGGAAGATAACCGATGGCGTCCAATCCCTGCCCAGGCCAAGCCGGAGGGATTCCCAAGCTAACGTCGTCAGACTTCAAACCTGTTGATTGCAATGTGGAATATGCAGCCACGAAATGGATTCGTGGGTCAGTACTATTAAGTACTGGCAAGTGGATAAACCATACTCACAAGATGCCAGCGTAACCAATCATCACAAGATACAAATACTTTGGGTACAACGGAAAAGAAGGGATTATTGCAACGAAGCGGCAGCGGGCTGCACTAACTAACTACAGAGACGCGCTACAACTTCCGGCTAATAGAAAGGGATAAGAGAGCGTATCAGAACCAACTACCACTACTCACCAAACAATACCCATCCAGTGTTACCCCCTACTAAGGAAGCAACCCAAGGAAACTCACACTGTTGATTAAGGTGACATTCATTTTTATGGTGGAGGTAATCTATATTACTAGTCAAGTTATCATCGTTAAGTGTAAGTTATCTGAGTACTTGTTAGCCAGCACTTTCACCAAGTCATCCATAACCGCGGACAACACGGCTTCTCGAGAAGATTTAACCCTGCAGGGATGCACCAATTTGGCCGTACACGTAAGAATGACCTGCCAGGCGGGGAGCAAACCCACCAAGCAGGCCACTCAACACAACCCAACTCTTCTTCGCATCAAGCCCAAAGAACTCCGTGCAATTGAGCGCACGGCTAATCAAGCCCCACGAAGAAAAGGGGACCCTCATAGCACTCTAAGAACGTGTCTCCCTAAATGCCGACTACAAAAGTTCCACCCTGGCGCCAAGGGTTCGCACCTGCATATGCATGCGGCAAATGGAAAACCCGAACTAAATGAGGAGATTTGGACGAGATGCGAATCGAATCAAAGTTGCGGGGGGCGCCCATACTCGCTTCCCACATGCGGTTAGTGCGCTCATCATGGATCGGAGGACAAGACCCTTTTCCTAATTAAGGTCGACACTAGCAGGCCTCAAAACCACGCCGGGCCTCCTGCCGGTGCCTTATCATCAAATTATTATTACCCAAAACATTAACATGTTGTTGATTGAATTGAAGCTCAACTATCAAACTAAACAGGTGATAAGACGGACAACAAGACTTGAGCGCAAACAACACTAAGCATGCAACTACGACACGAGGGCCAACAAGGTAAACAAACAACAGGTAATAGGAAGTGGGAGGAAGGCTATATCATGGCTGCAAGGTAAACATATGATAGGATCGAGACACAAGCATCGAATCATAAGGCTAGAATAAAGGCAACGGGAAGAATCGGTAACAAGTGATGAAAGGCAGTCATAGGTAGCAAGTGAGTATACTTGCCTGGAATCCAGCAAGTAGAGGTACCTCCGCAGAACTTGTCGTTGCTCACATCATCTCAACGTCCTATCCGCGAAGAAGCAACGAACTAGAACAAACACCGGATGCAACAATTACTTCTACGGCAAAAGATCCAGCATGATCCTATTTTATATGCATGACAAGTTAAAGGGTGCATCAAAGATAAACTAGTTGACATGGTAAACATATTTAAATGGGCCCATATGCAATTTGGATTGCATATGGAAAAGCCCATGAATTGATGTTGAATTAAATGATCTACAAATAACCATCATGTGAAAGTTGATTAGAATGATGCATGGATGATGAAAACAATGAGAAAACAACAATAGCTTCAATTTGAAATGTTGTTTACCAAGTTTGGAATTTTATTTATTAAGTTATGAACTTTGGCATTTTAAATGATTTAAACAAACATTTGTTGTTTTCACCAATTTTAAATGTTCAAAACAGATAACAAAATTTATATTTGGAAAGAACACAAAATTTTAGATGGAATACATATTTCATTTGTTGAATTTGGATTTTAGATGAGCAAGTTATTAAATTGACAATTTTAAATGCATTAAATAAGAAATAGTTGTTTTCAGAAATTTAATTTATTCAAAATAGGAAACAAAGTTGATATTAGCAGAGTTCATGAAAAATGGGATGGAAAATATATTTTACATGTTGGAATTGGATTTGAATTGCCCAAGTTATGAATTTTGCAATTTAAAAGGTTTAATTAAAGCATTGAATTATTGCACCACTTTTAATTAGGAAAAACAGTAAACAAAATGTATTGAAAATGTTGAAAACATGTAGCAAAATGTTTCACTAAATATTTTGAGCTATTAAACATAATTTTTTGGATCATTATTGAATTTAATATGCATTTTTCCATAAGCATTTTTATTCTGCCCCTTTTAGTAAACAGAGGGAAACATGTTCAAATTTAATTCAATTGTGACCAAATAAAATACCAATGTGTAGAGTTTGTTAAGACAAATTTTTAGAGCCCAAGTTTGCTCAATTTGGGTGAACAGAACTCAAGTTATGATTTTCCAAAGTTTCAAATTTTAATAGCCATTTCTGTATTTAATTATTTAGTGCAAAAATTATTACAGAAACATGTTACAACTTTGTGACTTATGGAAAGAGCACAAGATTCTGAATCCATAGAAACTTGAATCCTTGAAATTGGAGAAATTTTCAATTTGTTATGGATTTTACAAATAAAGATTCAGCTCTGTTTTTCTGGATTTCGGGAAATAAAAGAAAAAATGGAGGAAAAAGGGGTGGCTTTTGCTGCGGAGGGGGATCGAACTCGGGGCTCCAGGGCGTGCGTACGGGGTGCTAGCCACTGTGGTATGCGATCGGTTGTGATGGATGTGGAGGCCGGCCCAAAATAGGGAGATGTTGCGCGGGTTTTTCTGACGAACTGAAGAACTAATCTGGTACTGCACGGGACAGACAGCAGGCGAGCTCGCCGGAGAAACCACGACGGCTGCACGACGGCGATCACCAGAGCAAGGGGGAGAGGAGAGGGAAGGGAGGCCCGAGGGGCAGAGGCTCACCTTGGGCGCGTAGACGACGGCGCGGGCCGTCGTGGCTTCTGACGATGAAGGTGCAGACGCGGCCTCGGCTGTTGCGTCCGCCGGCGAAAGAGGAGGACGCCGCCGGCAGCCCAGGCCATCTCCGGCCCCGAAAATCGAGGGGGAGGGATCCCGTGTTGTGGGCTTTCCGTTCCCGGCAATGGGAGGGCTCATCGGTACTCGTGGTGGTGGCGCCAAGCTCCCAAAGTGGCGGCCATGGAGGGGCTCCGGTTCAGGTTCAGAAAAACTCAGAGAGGGTTTGGGGACAGGGGAGGAAGAGGAAGGCGGCGGATGGGAGAGAGGGAGGCTAGGGTTAGGGTTTGGGGGGAGGAGAGGGGGCTTTAAGGTGGGGGGGAACAGGTAGCTCGGGGTGCTTTTCCCCCCATGGCTGGCGTCAGCCACGTACGGAGGAGGAAGAGAGGGAGGTGGGCTCGATGGGGGGATGGGTGGGCTCGGTGGTGGGCTAGAAGGGAGAGAGGAGATGGGCTGGTTTGGGTGGGCTGCTCTCTCTCTCTCTCACTCAACCTTTTTTTTTGTTTCTTTTATTAATTTCCAGAGATTGTTTTTGCACTATTGAAAATAATTTTTGAGGCCACAAACTCAACTTTGATTTTTATGAAGATTTAAGATTTCCAATCAATTAAATATTGGGTGAGTTAATGACATGATGGCATGACGCATGATGATGCGAAAAGGAAAAACAAACACACAAGTTCTAATTGGGGAAATCCCCGGGTGTTACAGATAAAATGGTAAAGTGGTATCACTAGCTGACCTCTGTAAAACCTTGAGAAGATGACTAGCTACCTGGTTTTTATGAGGCTCAGGGGGGGCTCCATCCAAGCTGATGCTTCGGTGGAATTCAGAAGGACAACATGACAATGTTGATGTGGTTACACACGGCAAAAACAAAATTCAATACTGTCACCTGTTATACCAAAGTACCATTATATAGATTGTAACTGATAGCTACTGTGGTGCAGTGAGGAATTTTTTTATTTATCAATTCGAACACACAGTACAATACACAATACGAAATCCATAAAACTTCACAACCGTACCATAGCACGGTACAACAATGTAGCGCCGTACCAGCATGCAGTACTGCTACATAATTTAATTATTGCTTTATGCATGTGGTAGATAGGTAGAGCACACATGCATAATGGACGGTAGATATTTACTGTGGGGCGGGCAGGTCTTCTTCTTTGGTCTCATACTGGACATTGAAGGTGTTCATCCCAGTGTAAATGCCGTCGTGATGGGTTGTAACCCTCACCTCTCCGGTGGGCAGAACGTCCTTCTGCGTGTAGGAGAACGGGACATCAGTCTTGGCCTGTGACGCGATCGCACTCACCGTCACTTTCTTCATCTTTGGCACCACCACATCATACACGATGTCCTGCTTCGTCTCTTTCACCTCAGTGCTGCCCCAGTTATAATCAGCGCTGAACTCGTAGCTGATTTCCGTCACCACATCCGCCACCGCCGGGATCCCGGCTGTGATGGTGGTCTTGATTCCCGCCTTGAACGACAAGTTCGCATCCCAGGTGCTCGTCTGCATCTCCGTCACTGTCAGGGATAGCTTCACGTTGTTGTTCTGGGAGGTGCGGTTGACTGCAGACGAGGTGGCCATGGTTATGGTCTTGCTGTCGTACACTCGGGCCTTCTCTATCCCATGGTACACCACGTTGTAGATCTCGCGAGACAGGACTGGCTCTTCCACCCACAGCCTGGCCTCCTCAGTGATGCTGTTCACGTCGGCGTTGAGGCAATTCGTCTTGCCGTCGATGGTGAGCCTCTTGCAGAATAGCTGGTTTCCCATGCTCTTGAGAGCGTAGTAGTCCCCAACCTTGATCACCTTGAACAGTGTGTCTGTGTCGCTGGCATCGTCTTTTCCGTCGGGTTTGATCCAATTCCTGTCAAACCTCATGAATTTGTCGTATGATTTGGACTTGAGACGGACGGTACCGTTGTCGTTGTAGTAGGTGGTGTACATCACGCTCGGGTCGGCAATGTCGTCTCCCGAGAACTGCAGGTACGGGCTGTCCTTAACCTCACGTGCACTCATGTACTTTCCGTTGTCGCCCTTGAAGGCGACATAGCGAGGCAACACTACTTGATCAGACAAATCGTAGAGAAAAAAAATCTTTGTGAAGCTTGTCTTCTCCGTCACCATGTTCTGGTATGAATGCCCGTTTTCCTCGCTGGGGATCATAAAAGCTGTTGTCGTGCTTAGAGTTAGTTTTCAACAACTTATTCAAACAGCCAACTAATTAACTTAATTCATCCATGGCCAGTCAAGTTTATTTCCTACATTTTGTCAGAGATATTTTTTCTCAAGTTAGGTGGTGCCTAAGTTAACTTTTTTAGTTTTTCACAATTACTTTGTTAGGTTACTTTTTAAATTAAACATAATTAACATTTCTTGTTAGTAGGGGGGAGATGGTGAGCCAGGTAAATTAATTTGTTTACTAAATATCAATATATAAATATACCTTGCGTCGTAAAGATTCTTCTCAATGTCGTCTCCGCCAAAGAGGTCGACCGCAAATAGCGTGCACAATGGCTTACCCAGATCCTCCTGTCGCTCGGTTGCGGTGCCAGTGATGACAATGGCGCCGCTGCTGGCGTCCACAGGTTGTTTGGCCATCCAGTACTTGTTGTTGTAGCCACATCTGATATGCAGGAGACGGGCCCCGTACTTCTTGGATGGCTAAAAGTAGAACAACCTAGTGTTCGTCAAGACGCCATCATCATCGTCCTTGAGAGTTGCGACCCTAAGATCTCCGTCGTCATTGGTGTCTATGTGCTGGCTGCTATGGGTTTCTAGACCAGTATTATGGGTTTGTAGAGCAAAGCATCTCGGCAGATTCTCCGGCAGATCGGAGAACCGAACAGCAGGAGTTGGCGTGGCCATCTCGCTCTTGTGTGCCAAGCTTGATCTGTGTGTGGATTTGTATGAGTATGGGTGAGCTTGGGTCAGGAGCAAGGATATGAGGCATATATATAGGAGGCTACTCAAAACTCTATGGTTTGCATGTGCACGAATAATGGTTTGCATGTGCACGGATAATGGTTTGCATGTGCACGAATGATGGTTTGCATGTGCATGGTCTGCATTTATTTTCAAAACAGTTCCAGCCTGACGTGATTGATCTGCTGCTATCCATGGACATCTAACCATAAAACACCCAAATTGGCAGGATATGCCGTGTCCACCCTTGAAATACAACTGCAGAACAGCACGTTCAGGCCATATGTCTAAACAGACTTCAATAATTCTTCTATCGCACTAGCCACCAATGAATCTCCATCGATCATACTGACCATCGTCAAGTACACCGCTCAGCATTCTATTGTTTGGCCCTATTCATTTATCCAATTCCCTTTTTTTTCAAGACATGAGCCAGGCAGTTTATTATAAAGGTATGGTTATTGCACTATATAATCAAGCAAACAGGATAGAGCACACATAGGGTACCGCTAGATGATTTATAAGTTACAAACCTTGCTTTTGAAGAAATTTATCCATAATCTTCATAAATGTTCATTAAATTCCAAGGGTGAAAACTGCAAACAGTATTCAAATGAGAAATTATGGGCTGTAAAATTGGTTTACAGAATCACGAACATGCTTAGAATGTTTATCAGAAATTATGTAAATAATAGCGAACAATAATTTGTCTTGGATAGCACTATCAAACTTCTAAGATATAAATGAAGTAGTCAATATTTCATACAAAAGAAACATGCTGAGCAGTGTTAGTCAGGCTCAATCAGGGCAAAGAAGAGTCAGTACTATCATAGAACTTGTTGAGATGAGCCATTTCTTCAAGCCTAGAAGAGTTATTACAAAGATCAACCAGCAGTCCAACACAGAGAAAAATATTTTCTATCTATTATGTTTTGATGCCATTAGATAACCAGATATAATATAAACTGCAGATAAGTAAGACGCCAAACAACAGGATTCGGGACTATTTTAGATGACAGTTGGATAAACATAATATTTCCATCTTATTATGAGTGGCAAATGAAGGTGTGTGCGTACTGCCAAGCTATCATGGTTATAGCTTATACAAGATCTTGAGAATGCAATGCAATCTGGAATTTCAGAAGCTAGCAGAAGTTATTTCTTGATTAACCAACCATTGTATCAACAGGCATGTCATGCCCTCCTCATAACCTCAACAAAAAAATTCGATATCCGACTTGAAACTACAGTCTGGAATACAAGAACAAGCAGTTATGTGCATAGGGAGACAAAGAAACAGTAATCTACAGCTAAAGTGCCACGTCGATAATTGCCAAAACACTTCATAATTTTTTTCTAATGCACAAAAAACTTGATAATGGTCCACTAAAGAGCAGTGAAAATATTAGATATCAGATTTCATCAATGCAGCTTCATGACTGTGCTTCTTCAATGATCCTTCAAAAAAAAATTGTACAACATGTGACTTTTTTTTTGAGAAACCGGCAAGGAGCACTACATAAAGGGAGAATATAGACACGGTGGCATGCTCCAGCCTCTGCATTAATTTTCAAAACAGTTCCAGACTGACATGCTAAATCTGTTGTTATCCAATGGACATTTAACCACAAAATGCCTGAATTGGTAGGACATAGTGTGCGTACCCCTGAAATACGACAGCAGAACAGCATGTTCAGGCTATGTGTCTAGACAGACTTTATTAATTCTTCGATCACACTAGCCACCGATGAATCTCGTTCGATTGTACTGGACATCGTCAAGTACACGCTCAGCTTTCTATTGTGTGGCCCTATTCATTTATCCAATTCCCTTTTTAATTTTTCAAGACATGAGCCCAGTATCTTATTATGAAGGAAAATGGGTATGGTTGTTGCACTATATAATCAAGCAAACAGGATAGAGCACACATAGGGTGTTGCTAGATGATTTGTAAGTTACAAACCTTGGTATTGAAGAAAGTTCTCCAGAATCTGCACTCAAGTTCATTAGTTTTCTGAGGGTGAAAAAAAAGTATTCAAATGAGAAATTATGGGCAGTAAAATTGGTTTATGGAATCATGAACATGCTTAGGATGTTTATGAGCAAACTATGTAAGCAACAGCGAACAATCATTTGTCTTGGATATCACTATCAAACTTCTAAGATATGAAGTAGTCAACATTTCACACAAAAGAAGCATGCTAGGAAGAGTTAGTAAATCTCAATCATGGCAAAGAAGAATAAGGACAAGATATGAGCAGTACTATCATGGGACTTGTTAAGAGAGCCATTTCTTCAAGCCTAGCAGAGCTATTGCAAAGATCAACCAGCAGTCCAGCATAGAGACAAATATTTTCTACCTATCATCTTTTGATGCACTAGATAACCCAAAAAGAACTGCAGATAAGTAAGACGCCTTAACAACAGGATTTGGTAGTATTTTAGGTGACAGTTGGACAAACACAATATTGCCCTTTTATCATCAGTGGCAAATTAAGGTGCGTGTGAACGGGCAAGCTATTGTGGTTATAACTTATACAAGATCTTGAGAATGCAATGCAATCTGGATTTTCTGGAGCTAACAGAAGTTGTTTCCTGATTACCCAACCATAGTATCAACAGGAATGCCATGCCTACAATGTACACTGACTAGCTAGTTAGATAACCTTTCATGTCTTACTCTTCAGTTTTCTGAAGATGTATGCTTACAACTTACTAGTGCCTGAAATATGTGTCAAAGTACTAAGGCTGATCTTGTTCAAACCCAACGATTTTCTTCATATCCGACGGTGTTGCTCAAGGAAAGGCGGTCCACAAGAGCGTGTGGCTGCAGTGCCAAGCCATCCAGGTTGTAGCCGGCAGCTGGTGTGATACTTCTATCCGCGAGATGGTAAGCCTCTGTCTTGTCTCTCTCATCAACATCAAAGCTCGAGTAGATAGTGTCACCGCTAATGGAGCTGGAGGGAAAACCCTGGATAGGCACCGAGAGAGAGCAATACATGCCCATGAACAGAGTCTTGGTGTCCAAATCCACTCGATACACGTCATAGCTCCTCCTGGATTCACTCCCGAACTTGCGGTGAACCAGCATAACTCCCCACCAGAGTCTTGGTGTGCGCTATCCATCTCAAGGAAACCTTCATATGCCGCTTGACAGCACCATGACACCCTCTATGGTAACGCAGTAGAAGAGGCATGTGAACATCAGCTCATCGGGTCCCTGAACTTGAGCAACGTCCATGACTGGTCGCCAGGCCAAGCATACCGAGGCGGTAGAAGCAGAGCACGACTGTTGAATCATTCCACCGCGATGCCGGAGCCCCACGCATTCCCTGGCGAAATTGTAGTTATGAAGCGAAAGCCGGTGCGGGCAGCAGCGTGGTGATCGTCGGGAGCCGTACGTGCTGACCGGGCGGACTTGCTTGCGGGCGCGGAGCAGGAGGAGGAGTCCCTCGGCTGTGGGGACGAGCACCTCGTGGTCGCGGAAGTCGGGGGTGTCCACCTGGACGCACTCGCCGGTGTTGGTGTTGAGGAAGCGGAGGCGGTGGGGGCGGCAAGTGGTTCCCGGAGCATGACCCACCGCCGGGGATGGAACCGGCGATCCAGGAGACCGCCGCGCGCGCGTGGTGGTTCCGCGGAGCACCGCCGCCACGAACGGCACACGGCTCGGAAACGCTTGTTGGGCTTCATCTATAGCTGGTCAAACGGGCCGCCCGGCACGGCCCGAGTCGTGCCGAAAAAAGCCTGGCCTGTATACGGCACGGCCCGTATACGGTCCGGCTTATTCGTGCCGTGCCGGGCCGGCCCATGGGCTGCATTTCGTGAGTGGGCACAGCCCAGAAGCACATATACGGCCCGACGGGCCAGTTTTTGGCTCTATAGCCCGTTTAAAAATCTGGCACGGTTGGCCAAGTTAGGTAGGCGGGAAATAGAATTTTTGAAAATTGGTGGGTCTGGGAGGAGGGAGGGAAGCGGGAGTGCAGGATTATTTTGGTTAGGGGGCAATTAGGGCCATAATTAGCTAATTTTAAATGCGTTTTGTCTCAATTTAGAGGTGTTTTGTCATATTTAACCGTTAGAGGACTAATTTAGTCCGAAAATTGCATTTTTTTCTCTATAAAAATAGATTCCCACCCTCTAATTTAATCGTGCCCTATCGTGCTCGTGCCGGCCCATTTATATCGTGACGTGTCGTGCCGGCCCACGTGCCTCAAATCGAGGAGCGGCCCGAGCACTAACGGGCTCGTGCCGTGCCGCGGCCCATTTAAATCGTGACGTGCCGTGCCCGTGCCGTGCCAAAAAAGCCGTGCTTCGGGCCAGCCCGTTTGGCACATTACAGTTGTTAGGATCATCTCCACTAATCTAAAAAGGGTCATTATGGCCATAGGGGCAATTAGGGCCATAATGTGAGTCGTAACAGGTCGGCCATAATTACAGAGAAATAACAACGTCACATTACAGTTGAATCCCCAACGTACTGCCAGGTCGGCAACCGTTGCTTGCCTAGCTTGACCATTATGAAAATTCAGTCATCGAAGCATTCATTTGAGCCTCGATTTTTATTACAACATTATAGCATTCATATTAGAGTAAGATATTCTTCCGGAACTACTCTATGTACGACACCGCACGTACGACGCACGTCCGACTTGGAATCTGTCGATGGGCGTTAGTGCCTTTGTAGGATCCGACGACGGACAGTTTGCGTCGTACGCGGATCGGACACAAAGTGTCGTACCTATAGAAAAACTCATATCTGATTATAGTTCAACCAACGAAATTGTCTATGTGGCATAAAAAGGAAAATGAAGTTTCAGTTAGGTCCATATAGTAAATGAAGATATATATCTGATTATAGTCCACTACGTACTGATGACGAGAAAAATGATCTAAGCGTCCACTAAGTTTCAGAACGCTCCCTCACCTTCACAAACAAAGGTCACCTTAATAATGTCCACCTGCCTCACCACTAAGCAGACTATTTGTCCCGTGTGATACAACAACTGTATTATCAGATGTCCCAGCTATGGTGTTAGAAGATTTATTTACCGAATGGTCCGTATAGAAAAAATAAAACCGATCTAGGCAGCTGTCGACAATAGCTGGGACATCAGATGATGCAGAAATATATGTATTAGCTTGGTCTGCAACCGTTGTTGGCCTAGCTTGAGCATTCATAATAAAATTTCCTGGTCTGGTTTGGGCATATATATTATGGTACAATCAGTCATATCTGTTCTCTGAACTTGGAGCTATGTTTGCCAGTACAGGGTGGAGACGAAGCTGCACTTCAGTTGAGAATTGCAACACTTGCACCGCCTCTAGGTGAAGGATATCAACACATTTGATCTTCCTTATTCATGTTTTTAAATTTGTACATCATATTTCTTCAATTCAGTTTTAATTTCTACATATTATAAAAATAATGTTGACACTACCTGTATAATTTCTATATTTGTCAAATTCGTTCAGAAACAGACTACTGAATATGGAAAATCAACCGGGCACATCTTCTTCGCAACCTACTGAGCGTGCCCCGTCTACGGACCTAACAAATAAAGGAGATCCTCGAAATAGTAGAAGTCAAAAACAACAAAGTGCACAAGGGTGGTATGCTCGATTGGACCCCGAGAAAAAAGCAGAGTACCTACGGAGGCAGCGCATACTCCGACAGCAAAAGAAGGATGCAAACCAGAGTCCTATTCATACTGTCGATGTGACTCGGTCATCACATACTTCACTACGGATTTCACAAGCTAGCCCACAGAGCAAAGAAACCGACACACAAATTAGTGGTACATACTCCTTATTTAAATCAATTTAGTAATAATGGAGTTGTAATATTTTCTCATGTCTACCTGCAGGCCCATCTTATTCGCCCTCCGAACAGCATGCCCCAGGCCAGATAAACAATTGTACTCCAAATAGTCACCGGGGTAAAAAAAACAGAGTGGTCAAGGGTGGTATGCTCGATTCGACCCTGAGAGAAAAAGCTGAGTATCTACAGAGGCAACGCATAGCCCGCCAACAAAAAAAGGCTGCAACCCGGAGTGGTGTTAATTGTGTGGAGGTATCTCAGAGATCCTCTACTTCCTTACCGAGTTCACAACGCAGCCCATTATGCAACATAACCAACACACGTACAAATGGTATATTCATACTTACAGCCATACACTATTGTTGATGCATTTTCTAAAATATCATTATGGATAAATTCTTCCATGTCTGCCTATAGGTAATTCTGATGCAATCACGATGAGCATTGATCACCAAAAAAAGGAGAAAGCAACATGTACTCTTGTTAACAGTGGGGAGGTGTCTCAGATATCTACAACTTCTCTACCGCGTTCACATCGTACGCCACTTAACAACATAGCCACAATACACACAAATTGTACATGGACATGTTTTGATTCATATTCTAATGATGGACTATGGCTTAATTCTTTCATGTTTGTGCAGATGTAAGCACGGTGAGTACTGCTCCTCACTCACCAGTGACACCACTAACTGAGACAACTATGCTTGCTGATGAAGGTGGTGATTGGCTACACAGAAATCTGAATTACACGCGAGATATGAGATTATTTGAAGGATTGCAGAACGAGTCCAGTTCTGTTGGGTTGCATGGGCAAGAAAGCTATCTAGCGAAAAGTGCAGATTATAATAAGAAACGAAGTCACTGGTCTCTTGAAAACAAACGACAACATGATAGGGAACGATACTCATTAATGACCTATGAAGATAGGGATGCATGGATGCACAAGAACCGTGAGTATAAGAAATGCATACGCGAAATCGGGACATCATCTCTCCTCAGCCCTAAGATTGTACTTGCAACACCTCGCTCCACAATTAACCAAGAAGGTATATTAATGTTCAGTTATGTTATTCACCAATTGATTGTGCAGTTCCTCCAATTTGTGTATCTTGTAGGTAACACAAACATTGATGAATATTGCAGTCCTACAGAGGTTTTTGAGCCAAATATGCAATATGCTGCATTGGAAGGTAAAATGCAATACTTATTCATACCGCAATTTTATAAAGCCTTCGTTTATTTTGCATTTATGGTCTAATGTGAGCAAACAGGTTATGGTGATGAAGACTACGATCAATCAGAATTTTTTGAAACAGAAGAACTATGTGCGTCACTCGAAGGTAATAAATAATTATTAGTAACATTTTCGGAAAAAAGATTTCCAGTAACTCAATATCTTAGGGTGTTACCAGTATCGAGGAAATTTAATCCCGCACAAACATTAATTTTCTCATAGATAACTTGGACACCATACAAGAGGAACAAACAATATCTGATGATGATGAGGAGTCCAGGATTTACCGTGGTCAAGGTAAAATATTGGATACAATTATTGTGATTGATGTGTACTGAAATTATAGTTTTCACATATGATATTCCTTCATGTATTATATCTTGGCAGCAGATGTGTTTGATTCGTCGCAGGTGCCAAGTAACCAGAATGTGGATCCTTATGACTATGTGTACCATAATTTACCAACCAAGCATCATGTTTTGAAACCGGTCAAAGACTGTGACCACTGTGGTGCAATGAGGTTACAATATGAGGGGCCCACGTTCTGTTGCAGAAAAGGAAAGGTCAAAATAGTTACCCCTGATGTTCCTGAAGAGTTACGCCGATTGTTCACAAGTCAGGTTGATGATGATACAAAATATTTCAGAAAGCACATAAGGCATTTCAACAGCCACTTTTCATTCACAAGTCTTGGAGTCACCCTTGATAAGAAGGTTAGCAATGCGGCGAGAACCGGTGTATACACCTTCTGTGCACACGGGGCATTATATTATAAGGCGGATGATTTGGTGCCTGGTGGTCAAGGACCTAGACATCTGCAACTCTACATCTATGATACTGATGAAACACTAGAGCATAGAGTAAAGCGGTCGCCAGATCTTGATATAAATCTCATATGGAAAATTCTGGAAATACTTAAGAACAACCCGTATGTGCAGATTTTTAAGAGCATGGGCTCTCTTCCAAACCTAGAAGAATATAGGATTTCATTAAACACAGATATTAGACTGGACCAACGAAGGTACAATGCACCCACAGCTTCCCAGGTGGCAGCGATGTGGGTCGAAGGGAGCGATCCACAAAACACTTTTGATAGGCAAATTATATTGCATGGCAAAGGTGATTGTCCTATATTTATCAGAGCATACTATGGTTGCTATGATCCTTTGGCGTATCCATTATTCTTTCCGGGAGGGGAAACTGGATGGAACCGTTGGATGCCATATGATGGACCACCTTCTGTTGCTCAAGAGAACAACAAGGATGACACGGAGGATGAGGACTTCCAATTTGCTTCTAACATAGAATCAGACGCGGATGATGTAGTAGGTAAGTTTCCTCTTGCTTCTAACGTGTTTCACATTTTTATTCATGGTTCATTACTGATTAGTTCTCTCTTGAACCATGTCCTAGATGATCAAGAGGACCAGGAGGATGATGATGCTGGAACGTCCAGGAAATTTGTTAGCGCAAGGGAGTACTATTGTTTCAAGTTGAAAGTTAGGAAAAAACTTTTTAACATTATATTATTTGGTGCACGCGCGTTCCAACAATGGGTTGTTGACATGTATATCAAGATGGAGACCATGAGACTTGATTTCTACTTCAAGCCTAAGAATCAGAAGCTCATTCGTGCTGATCTATACCAGGTATCATTATATGAATTAAAACCATAGATGTGCTAGCCTTATGTTTAACATATAATGATGTTTTGGATTCATTTGTTTCTTAGGGTGTTATTGACGTCCTAGATGCCGGTGAGACACGTGGTTCCCAGGTTGGCAAGAGAATTGTGCTACCGCGCAGTTTTCGTAACAGGTCGGCCATAATTACAGAGAAATAACAACGTCACATTACAGCTGAATCCCCAACGTCACATTTCTTAGGGTGTTATTGACGTCCTAGATGCCGGTGAGACACGTGGTGATTGAGACATGCAGCGAAGATTTCTTGATGCGATGGCATTAGTCCAGCGATTTGGAAAGCCTGATTATTTCATCACGATGACTTGCAACCCGCACTGGGAGGAGATTACATCCAGGCTTGAACCCGGGCAAACACCACAGGACCGTCCAGACCTTGTGGCGAGAGTGTATAGGGCCAAGTTCCGAAGTATGAAAGATCTTTTGATCAAGAAGAAATACTTCGGTGAGGTTGTTGCATATGTCCATGTTACTGAGTTTCAAAAGAGGGGTCTGCCACATGAGCACATGCTTCTGATCATGCGCTCGGATAGCAAACTAACAAACCCAGACGAGTATGACAAGGTGATATCAACCGAAATTCCTGACAAGAATAAGTACCATGTATTGCATGCTCTGGTGGTCAAGCATATGCTACACGGTCCATGTGGTGCCCTCAGGAAACATTGTCCATGCATGATAGATGGTGAATGCCGGTTTCGTTATCCTCGGTAGTTCTGTGATGCTACTCAACCAGGAAAGGACTCATATCCTATCTATAGGAGGAGACTTGATGGTCGTGTAGTGAAGGTCAGAGGAGCGGAGCTGGATAATAGATGGGTTGTCCCATACAACCCTAGCCTGCTGATGCGGTATAATTGTCACATCATTGTTGAAGCTTGCTCTAGCATCAAGGCAGTTAAATATGTATTCAAGTATGTCTACAAAGGCCATGATCGTGCGTCATTCTCATTCGACCTAGCAAATGATGTAGATGGTGGAGTAATCAATGAGATTAAACAGTACAGGGATGCTAGATTTGTGGGGCCACAGGAGTCTATCTACAGGATTTGTGCTTTTCCAATGTATGGTGTCTCTCCCGCTGTTCTCCAACTTCAGCTCCATTTGCAAAATATGCAGACTGTTGCATTCAAAGAGGGTGATAATCTACAGGATGTCGTCAATCGTCCCTCTTCGTCGAGGACCATGCTCACTGAATATTTCAAGATAAACCGGGTGGATTCTTCTGCGAGGAACTTTTTGTACAAAGAGTTCCCAGAATTTTACCGGTGGATTAAGGGTGAGAAGAAGTGGTAGAGAAGAAAACTAAGGGGACGGGGGCAGGTTGGAAGAATCGTGTATGCTCATCCTGCTGAAGGTGAGAGGTACTTTCTGAGAGTGCTCATGAATCATGTCAGAGGTGCAGCATCATTTGAGGATTTGAGAACTGTGCATGGCATGCGTTGCTCGACTTTCAGAGAATCATGTGAGCAAAGAGGTCTCATAGAGACGGACAGGTCCCTTGATGACTGCTTGACTGAGTCTGCTACTTTCCAGATGCCATATGCTCTAAGAAGGCTTTTCGCAACCATTCTGGTGTTTTGCGAGGTGACCAAAATCCGAATATTGTGGGAGAAGCACCTCGAGGCAATGTCTGAGGACTACCGTCGTAGCCAGTCCAACCAGGCCGCAGTAGAGCAAATGGTCCTAAGAGACATTAGGGATCTGGTGCATTCAATGGGGAAGGATATAAAGAGTTATGGGCTCCCGGATTTGGATCATGTTGATGATGAGTGTTCCAACGGTCACTGCAGAGAGGTTCAAGAGGAGTTGTCGGTCATTTTTGACAAAGACGCCATAAATATGTTTACAACTCTTAACACAGAGCAACGTGCTGGTTATGATGAAATCCTCTCTCATGTCGTCAACAACAGAAGCCGGATTTTCTTTGTCGATGGTCCGGGTGGCACGGGGAAGACGTATCTATACAAGGCACTCCTGGCTAAGGTTCGTTCCTTGGGGAAAATAGCTATTGCAACAGCAACGTCTGGTATAGCAGCATCGATCATGCCTGGTGGACGCACTGCCCACTCCAGATTCAAAATCCCAATTAGGCTCACAGAGAGCAGCACGTGCAATTTCACTAAGGAGAGTGGTACAGCGAAGCTGCTCGGTAGGGCATCTTTGATAATCTGGGACGAAGTTGCCATGAAGAAGCGTCAAACAGTGGAGACACTTGATAGGTCCTTACAGGACATCATGGAATCTGAATTGCCATTTGGTGGGAAGGTCGTGGTGTTTGGAGGAGATTTTAGACAGGTCCTTCCCGTGGTGACACGTGGGACAAGAGCGCAGATCACTGATGCTACGCTACAAAGATCCTATTTATGGGAGAAGGTTAGGAAGATACGCCTCATTCGTAATATGAGGGCACAAACCGACATGTGTTTCTCTAACTACCTCTTGAGAATTGGTGAAGGGACAGAGAAGACGATCGGTGGCGATTACGTGCGTCTTCCGGATGACATTGTTATTCCTTACACTCCCACCGAAGAACCGGTTAAAAACCTTATCGAAGATATCTTCCCGTCCCTTCATGAGAATGTTGCATCGGGGTCCTATATGAGCGCGCGTGCCATTCTTTCAACCAAGAATGAATATGTGGACGATCTGAATAAAAAGATGATCGAAAGGTTTCCTGGCGAAGATAAGATATATTATAGCTTTGACTCTGTCGAGGATGATGCACGCAACAACTACACGATGGACTACCTAAACTCCATCACTCCAAATGTCCTACCACCACATGTTTTGAAACTAAAAGTAAATTTTCCTGTCATTCTTCTTCGAAATCTCGATCCTCACAACGGTTTGTGCAATGGCACAAGATTGATAGTTCGAGCATTCCAAAATAACGCAATAGATGCCGAGATTGTTGGTGGACAACATGCTGGAAACAGAGTGTTCATACCGTGGATCCCTTTGTCGCCCTCTGAGGACATTTCACTTAATTCCTTTCAATTTCTAGAGGAAACAGTTCCCGATTCGGTTGAGTTTTGCAATGACCATCAACAAAGCTCAGGGTCAAACAATTCCAAATGTTGGTATTTACCTCCCCGAAGCTGTGTTCTCGCATGGCCAGCTTTATGTTGCATTGTCAATGGGTGTGTCAAGGCAAACCACTCGGATTCTGGCCAAGCCAAATAAAGACATTGATCCCATGGGAAAAAGCACAAAGAACATTGTGTACAGGGAAGTGTTGGAGGGATGAAACAAGTTTATTATTTCTTCGGTTGGTATGTCTTAATATGTTATATTACTATCTCCTTCATGTGTAGTAGTGGTGGATTATGGTGTGTGAAAGATTTTCTCAAGGTTGTGTAGTTTTCATTAGTACTTATTCTAATTACTTGATTGATTTGTATTGAAGTTAACATCGACGCTCTTGCTGAGTTTGGATAAAATTCTATTTGTAAATTAAAAAATTCTATGTTTGAAGTATGTTTTTATATGTTTGTATTAATGCTTACAATCGCCCGAACAAAATAAATAAATAGAAAGAGCAAGGCGAAAAAGGATGAAAAATAAAATACGACTTCGTAAAATTAAACGTGCATTGCACGTGCACATTTACTAGTAGCCACAAGTTTTCTTCTTAACTTCCACGCAATTGTTAATAGTTCCATCGATGTGCTCGATTATTATGCACTTAAATGAAATACCATGAGATTGATCAGTTGGCTCGAAATTTTATTTCTAGTTTGTTTACGGCTAGCATGTTCCAAACAAGTACTCTCGGCGATGACTCGACACGTCCAAATCCACTCAGTATGGGTCAAAACTTCTCTTGTACTCCCTCCGTTGCAAAATAGGAGTAGATGACTTCTATTTGTCTAAACATGCATGTATGTGAACATACATTATTCTAGACATTTTTTTTGTCGCGGGAGCCTATGATTCATCGACACTAGCTCTCCGGCATAGTCCACCAAGTGCACGCTATCTGTCGTGAAGGAAGCAACATAGGAAGCTCGACAGCTAGCTTCCTCCTTGGCGATGGTGGATGATCCTCCGACACCGTCTAGTGTGAAAAAATAGAAATGGCATGTGGAAATTCAACATGCTCGTGCTATCTAACTTTAAAAATGTCCAGCACGGCAGCACGATCGGGCTGGCGGGGTTCCAACAAGTGAGTAGTAGACTATTCCTGAATCCGAAGGCTAGTAGTCTTCCTTCTTTCACGGGCAAAGTTGAGAGAAATATCTTGGGATCTCCAACTTATGAACAGTGCATTACTGCAACCGAACCAAGATAGGGGCGCGCACGCATCACCCCACTTTGTCACCCCAAAAATGTAGAGTGAGTTGAAACATAGCACAACCTTGGCAATCGCAGAGCCCCATGCCCGAGAAGAATGTGTAAAAGAGATCACATCCATAAAGTACGCCGTGCTGCTCAAAAGGCATCATCGTGGTGAGCGGCCGGAGTTGCGTGAGACGGCGGGTGAGTGGGAGGATGAGGTTTTTGGGATCAAGATCCTAGGATACCGAAAGGCCAACACGAGAGTGACTGCGCCCTTGATGAAGAGCAGGTTAACAAACAACATTTCTTTGCTGCCTTATCCTCTGCTAAATAATAAACACTCAAGTTGTACGGTTAAGTTCCGCCCAAAGCATAATTGGGGTGAGGTTCCCAAGGCTATATTGTAGTATTTTGATTTCCATGTCTCTTCTTCTTTATGCATGTCGTGCCAATCTTTATGAAGCAATTTTTGTTGCCTATCTGGTGAGTGGAGATTTATAGCCCCCCCGAGCTCTAGTGATCGCGTTATTCAAAAAACAGAACTCAAATTTAAAAGTTTCAAAAAAAAATGAAAACATATTTTGGTTATTCTCAACGATGTATAGTACAAATGAGTAAAAATTCAAATTAAAATACTTTGTACGTTGCGGTACATAAATATGACAAATGTATTGATTTGAATATACTCCCTCCGTTCCATATTAGATGACTCTCAAATAGATGTATCTAGTACTAAAATATGTCTAGATACATCTATGTGGGAGTCATCTAATTTGGAACGGAGGGAGTAGTGAACAATGCACATTTTCAAATGCATCTGTGCTCGATTAACAGAAACGTGACGGATGGAGAATTTGTTTTTGCCATTAGGGAGGCATCACTTGGGCCAACAATGTGTTGCCTCTATATCTGAGTGATGCCTCCTTAATGGCAACGACACATCCTCCATCCGTTACATTTCGGTCACACGAGTATAGATGGAAAGGAGGCATGAACCCACTATCGAGCATAAATACTCCCTCTTGGAGTCACTAGCATCTACTTGGTCAGAGCATCTACTAACAACAGAGAGCATGCAAAATCATAAATAACATAGACATGGAGATAACATGATAGTTTGATGATCAACAGACATAGCATTCAATAATCGTCAGATCCCAGCAAACACAACATGTAACATTACAAATAGATGATCTCGATCATGTGAGGAAGCTCACGAGATCTAAACATGAGGCATAAGGTGGAGAGTACAACCATCTAGCTACTGCTATAGACCCGTAGTCCAGAGATGAACTACTCACGCATTACTTCGGAGGCAGGGCATGGTGGTGTAGACCCCTCCGGTGATGAATTCCCCACCCGGGAGGGTGCCGGGGAGAGCTCCAGAACCCTCCCGGTCTCGGGTTGACGATGACGGCGGCCTCTGGTGTTTCTCGGGACGAAGTGGTATTTTTCTTAGGGTTGACGTATCGGGGGAATAAATAGGCGAAAGGGCGATGGCGGTGGATGCCCGAGGGGCCCACACCACCCCCTAGCCGCGCCTCCCTATGGTGTGGCCCCCTGTGGCCCCCTCCGGGCCTCTTTGGGACTACGTGGAACCTTCGGGATTTCTAAGACTTCTGGGTTTCGAATTTTCCAATTCCAAGAATATTTCCAAAATAACTTTTCTGAAATAAAAAACAGGAGAAAATAGGGTACTGGCTCTGTGACATCTTGTCAATAGGTTAGTCCCGAAAATCGATAAAAATGACATAAAGTGTATAGCAAACATGTAGCAAATAATATAAAAACAACATGGAACATCAGAAATTAAGGATACGTTTATGACGTATCAGGGTGCCCAGCTCAAACTTGATACAACAAATTCTCTTCACTATTTTCCCCTGATTTATCAGTCAAAGCATAATTGTGTAAATAAAAAAGAAAGAGGGATGACCTTCTACCCAGATGCGTCCTTCTATGGGAGCCGCTCTTGTGAAGTATAGTTGGCTTGTGAGGTACTGTATTTTCTGTTTACCATTCATTGACATAAGTATACACACCTCTCTAAAAAATGTTTTCAATACCTCTGTTTAACAAAATAAAAAACTCTAGCACATGAGTTGATCCATGCTTCCCTCTGCGAAGGGTCTTTTTCTTACTTTTATGTTGAGTCTCTATCTTCTAAGTTTATGCATAGTTGAGAGAGCATAGTTGCCATTATGAGTTTAATGTGCATTTGTCCCAGAAACATTATTAATTGATTCATAATTTGTTATTATTTGCTGTCAAATTATTTTTTCTAGTCTTCCACTTGAACTTTGAAGGTGTCCTGGCATTTATGTTTTGCCCCACTCTTAAGGACAAGCGAAATATCATTTTGCTATGTTTTCTCTATGCTTGAAATAAACGTATAACTTTCAAATGCATTATTATTCATGATCTTTTATTTGTGTTACTTTTCATGATGCAAGATGATTGCTATGTTTCATTGTTAAAATTATATCTATCATGCTTGTGTTTAAAATACTATGATCTCAGCTTACTTACGCTTTTACAATTTAGATGATCAAGTTTATGTTGGTAGGATGTCACTTCAGAAATTATTTCTTTTTATTGTTTATCTACTCGAGGATGAGTAGGAACTAAGCTTGGGGATTTTGATACGTCATAAACGTATCCTTAATTTCTGATATTCCATGTTGTTTTGATGCCATATGCTACATGTTTTCCTTATACTTTATGTCATTTTTATCGATTTCCTGGGACTAACCTATTGACAAGATGACAAGAGCCAGTTCCTGTTTTCTGTTATTTTTAGTATCAAAAAAGTTGTTCTAAAAATATTCTCGGAATTGGAAAATTCGAATCTCAGAAGTCTTAGAATTCCCGAAGGTTCCACAGAGTCCCGAAGAGACCCGGAGGGGGCCACACCATAGGGAAACGCGCCCCTTGGCCGCGCCATGGGGTGGTGAGGGCCCCTCTTGCGCCCACCGCCATCACCCTTTCGCCTATTTACTCCCCCCGAGGCGTAAACCCTAAAAATATACCACTTTTCTACGAAAAAAACCCGAGTTCGCCGTCATCGTCAACCCAAGTTCGGGAGAGTTCTGGAGTTCTCCCCGGCACCCTGTCGGGAGGGTAAATCATCACCGGAGGGCTCTATACCACCATGTCCGCCTCCGGAGTGATGCGTGAGTATTTCATCTTTGGACTACGGGTCCATAGCAGTAGCTAGATGGTTGTCTATCCACTTTATGCCTCATGTTTAGATCTTGTGAGCTTCCCAACATGATCGAGATCATCTTATTGTAATGCTACATGTTGTGTTTGCTGGGGTGCGATGATTTTGAATGCTATGTCTCTTGATTATCGATCTATCATGTGTATGTTATTTATGATCTTGGATGCTCTCCGTTGTTAGTAGATGCTCTAGCCAAGTACATACTAGTAACTCCAAGAGGGAGTATTTATGCTCGATAGTGGGTTCATGCCTCCTTTGCATCTGTGCTCGAGTGATAGAAACGTGTCGGATGAAGGATGTGTTGTTTCCATTAGGGAGAAAACAACGATGTTTACATTACGCACTTTGTTTACTGCGATTATTTGTTGCTTGCAACTTAATACCCATGGTTTGTTTGGATGATATTCTGAGGGTGGATTATTAGTCATAGATGCAGTTGGCTAACGGTCTATGAGTCTTATTGTAATGCCCGCATGAATCACATAGTAATCATCATGTCATGCATGTTCCATTATCTATCAATTGCCCAACAGTAATTTGTTAACCACACATGTTATCCGTATTTTATGGAGAGACACCACTAGTGAACTGTGGACCCATGTCTATTTTCTCATACTGATAATACAACCACTGCAATTGTTGTTTTCACACTGCTTCCACTATTTTGATACCGCTAATGATGTTTTCACATTGTTCTCATACTATTTTCCACACCATACATTTAACCTCTTTGTTATCAGCAAAAATGGTGAGATTGACAACCTCACTTCTTTGTTGGGGGCAAAGTGAATCGATTGTGTTGTGTAGGTTCCAAGTTGCTGCTGAACCGGTAGTGCTCCCTTCCACCTCGGCTACATCAACTTTAAGAAGTTGCTTCTTTCTCCTACTAGTCGATTCAACCTTGATTTTCTTTTTGAGGGAAACTGCTACCATGGTCTTCATACCTTCCCCTTGGGGTCTCCCAACAAGCGCAAGCCGTGCACCGTCAAGCTCTGCTCCACAAGTTGGTCTCTTCTCCTATGTCCATCGTCATACACTACTAGAGAAAAGCCTATAGGAGAAAATGAGGCCTCGAGGCGCATATTGGCAAAATGCGCCTCCTATATATTATGCGAGGCGCATTTCGAACATGTGCCTCCTATAATGCATATATAGGAGGCGCATTCCAAAACTATGCGCCTCGCATACTTGATGTGGGGACCACAGCCTCCTGGCCCTAGGTTATGTGAGGCGCATTTGTCCACATGCGCCTCCTATAATGTAAGTATAGGAGGCATACTTCTATAATATGGGCCTCCTATATTTTGTGTGGACCCGAGTGGCTTCTGAGGCAGCGAAGCCGAGGCGCATATGGCAGAATGCGCCTCCTATAGTTGGAGGTATAGGAGGCGCATATTTTTGGAATGCGCCTCCTATATATGCATTATAGGAGGCACATCTTGAAAATGCGCCTCGCATAATATATAGGAGGCGCATTTTGCCAATATGCGCCGCCTATAATATCCAGCACGATTTTTGCTACTTTTTAGCACATGGTAGCCACTACCACTCCACTCACATGTCTCACTTCTTCCTCCTCACCAAACATAGATAATTATCACTTTGTGTAATGTTATATATTGCATTACGAATATTATATATTTACGAGACACATTCATAATTGACAATTTTATGTTTTGAAGCTATTTGGATATTTACTTTCACTTTATTTTATAGCTCATATTATGTTTAGGTTACATTTTTACATTAAAAATACGCTTAAATAAAAAAGGCAAAAAAATATGGCCAGATCAGGATTCGAACCTAGATGGCCTAAAGTGCAGATGCCAAACCAACTCAGCTAGCAAGTCTTAATGATAGTTATATGAGACGCGCACCGAAATGCGCCTCGCGTAACTTATAGGAGGCGCAGCTCTTACAAATGCGCCTCGCGTATTCTGTTCTGAGTCGCATAGGTAGTTCCCATCGATCCCCCTCGCGCGTGTGCTTCTCTTTTCTTCTCCACACAATCGCTCATCCCTGACGCCCGCCGCCGCCCCATCCCTGACGCCCGCCACCGCCGCCTCCCTGACGCCCGCCGCCGCCCCATCGTCCTCCTTTCCTCTGCTCCCCAGGGAGGACGCCACAGAGGGGCCCCCATCAACGTCTGCGGCGACATCTGCCTCCGCCGATTCCTGCACTCAGGTACGAGCACCAGCCCGGAATCCCGTCGGAATTCGTTGCTAATTCCCGCATACTCGTTGCCGTTCCCCTGCTCGTCGGTGCACCTGTCGCCAACCCCCCACTTGAAATCCATGGACGCCGCCCCCTGCCGTTCCCCTGCTGGCTCCCCGTCGCCAGCGACCTCGTCAAGACCCGCCGGCAAGCCCCAACGGCTTGCCACTGCTAATTTACTCTTTTGACTGTTGATGTATGAGTGGCCGTCCACGAATGCTGGCCAGTTAAGTCTAATACCTGCGGTGTCTCTTCTCGGTCTTGATGTGCATAGTGTCAGTCAGGTCTGGCTTGATGCCTGCATCAAGAGGCATGTTGTGTGCGATGCAGATCACCTTTTTTTACTGAGATTCCTTGACAGTTAATGTCCGTAACAGAGCTCTGAAACTAACTGGATATCTCTGAATCCATCGTTTAAAAAAGGGATTGATATCACCAAGTCGTACGAGTATGATCGATCGGCTCTGTCCAGTATACAAATATATATGGATGGATGCGGCCTGTCTCGACCTAGAGTTTATTAGTTGATGCTGGATCGATTCCTTGATTTAATTTAATGCTCCAACAAGAAAAGGTAAAAAAAATAGTTCTTGCTTCTATGGAGTAGCTAGGCGCCAGTTGCAGTTGCTATGCTGTACTACGTACTAACAGCTATGGAGTAGCTAGGCGTACTGAAGAATCCTAGCAATGCATGCTCTGCTCAATTGCTTGGAGAGAGAGCGACCACAGTGGCAAACTTGCTGAACTCTAGCTAGGAGGTACTGTCTCGATCGAAAGAGCGCAACCAAAAGAAAATACTTTTTTTTGTAGTAGCTAGGATATCTTTTAGCTCATAAAAGTTCTGAGGTCCGGTGAAGCTTTGATAAAAGAACTCTCTTTCAGGTAAACTAACTTCTGACTCTTGGCTATGAACTAGAATTTTGCTTTGCTGTACTGCATGGAGTCTAGAGATCTTTGGATAAACCTAACCAAATAATTCTTTATTTCTTTCTTAGTTGAGCCATTTTAAGGATGTCTCCAGATCAAGCACTAGGTAGCATGACGCACGTGGCACTATCCTTTTATTAACACCTCTGTCGATAACTTGACACAGTTATAGTACTCCCTCCGTCTCATATTAATTGTCTCAAACTTAGACAAAAGTGGATGTATCTAACACTAAAACATGTCTAGATTCATCTACTTTTGTCCAAGTTTGAGACAATTAATATGAGACGGAGGGAGTATCTGAGTTCCAATTACATCTGTTGGAATGTGTTGTATTTAGGCTGCTGGGTTATTCTTGATTGTTAGCTTTGAAAGCATTACCTGCATTGTCTATTGTTGAACATGCGGTTAGGATAGAAATAAGATTTCTATGTCGAATACTTCTCAAAACCTCACATTCTGATATGAAACTTTTGTCTGCACATCTCACATGAAGGTCAAAAACTTTAATAGCCACTTCTATTTTTGCTTGAGTTAACTTTCCTCTATATATTGAACCGTAGCTTCCCCTCCCAATAAGGTTTAACTCAGAAAAGCTCTGTGTAGCTTGAGCTAGATCTTTGTAGGAAACTCTTTGAAAATTCTTGCCAAAAGAAAGCAACAGTAAATATGTTGTTCTTGGTATCTTCCACTCCAGGGGTAGAAAGTAAATTAGCATCATAAGTGACGTGATGCCAAATCCTATATAACTAAGTAGATCATCCCCACTAATGTATTTCTCTCAACATGCAGCATGTCCACGTCATTAGCTGGGTCTACATATTTTATTTTTATTTTTACCCCAACGTGCTTTCTCCACCTCCTTTGGCAGCCACCAACCCATCGTTTCCTCTTCCCACTACCCACTCTGCCCAATCAGCGCCGGCCACAGTAACACCTGCAGCACCTGGCCTGCTTCCCTCTCCATAAGACCCATCAGCTCCAGGACCTAGGTACCATGGTCCATGGCCGTGGTGCCTGACCAAGCCTGGAGGCCCTCACGTGAACTCTGCATCCCTTCTTTTAGACATGTCAGCTGACAGGGTCAATATCAATTGCCGATTGTTCCTTTTTTTTTATAGAAATGGGTGTCCCTGTGCATCAATTGCCGAGTGTTCTGTCCTGCGTTTATTTGGTCTACTAAATAATTCCTTGCAGAAGATGATCGATAGTGGCCAGGAATAAATCAGTTCTTGAGCATCTGCCGATCAACATATCGGCTGTTCCACTTTTTGTTTGGCTGTGTGCTAATCTATTACTACATGTTTGCAGGGTTTTTTCGACTTCAAGGCTTTACCTCATATCATCCGGCGCTGGAGGTTCATCTCATCGCTTATTCCATTTTTCTCCATCCAGCTGTGTCGTGTGCTCGGCATCGCAACTTCCACGCTAAAAAATGAGCACTATTCCATGTTTCCAAAGACAAGTAGTAATCTGGATTGGATCGGACGAGCCCAGCCTTCCTTTTTCCTGCCAGATCTGACATAAACAGAGGTATTGCTTTACCATGTAAACTCCAAACTAAATATAGCACATTCATGGAATTACCATATTTTTTTTCTTCTGAATTTATGTTTTGCATTTTCTCATAGCAGGGTACATATTATTATGATATAATTTGCTATTTTCTAGCCACATTGTTGTGACTGCAAGTTCCCTTTTTTTACGTTAATATTTCTTTGCATATTAAATATGAGAAGTAACAGTTAAATACAACTTAAATTGAAATCAATGGCATCTATATTTGACTTATATATGTACATCTCTCTAAAAAGATGACTATATTATTTTAACCATTGTTAATGTGTTTCTTTAGACATATATTATGTTCCTATTTTGCTAAGATTCCCGCAGCAACGCGCGGGGTATTTTCTAGTAAAGGAATCAATGCTCTGACCAAGTAGTACTTTCTTCCTTTTATTAACAGGAATGGACCCGGTCAAATTGTTATGCGAAATGGTGAGATCCTTTTATTAACAGGATTCGAGAAACTGCATATCACCTAGTTATCGACAGATTTACCTAGTCTCCTTCCACACTGCGTGGTGTCGTTTTTTTTTCGAGTTCGCTGGGTCAGCACTTGCCAGTAGGAACTCGGAAGCCGTTTTAAGGTCATGAAACTTCAGTGTCGAACACATACAAAATAAGCTATAAAGTGTCTAGTTCCAGTGTGATGTTTAAATAAAAAAAACTGTGGAACACGTTATTTTTACTTCTGCTACCGCCTTGATTGCCTGATGGACTTGTAAGGTTGTAGAACATGTCACTAGCTAGGCTCATCTAGGTTTGAAAGCTCTGGATTAGTTAGTTCAGTTTGCTATGAGAAAAACAATAAGTTGCTTCTGCTCCAACTTGGTCAGAAAACAGAATACTATAGTACTGTTAGTTTTGAGGAGGAAACTGTAGTATTCTGAATCCAAAGCCAGACAACTGTCTGCTTTATGGCTGAATCCGAACCATCACATTTGGTGCTGCGACTTGTGTGAGCCAGCTTTACTATTATTAAAACTAAGTCCCGAGGTCTGGTGCCAGTTTACAAGGTTCATCAGGTGCAGGTTTATCCCCTGTTTGCCAAGCTCCCCTTTTCTTTTGCGAATAACTAAGCCCCCCTAGGCTTGAAAGCTATGGATTAGTCGCCAGCAAACAGGCCACTGCTGTTAGTTTTGAAAAGGTAACAGTGTTGGTCTGTGTTGGATGGAGGGATACTACTATGCCCATTCCGCGCGATCTGTAGTTCTGTACCACTTGTCATGCCTCATTTTAGCAGACTAATAACTTGAATGAATATATACTTGATGACAATTTAGAATGTTTTGCCCGTTCCTAGCACAAGTCAGTCAGTTGTTTGTAATGTCTTCCAAGCTACTGTCTGACTTGGTTAGCACACGTCTCCTGTCTATCAATTGTTGGTCCAGTAAACCTAGAGAGTAGAAACTGTCATAGGTTGAACGTTTCATAGTTTAGCATTTGTTTCAATTTCTGGTCCGCTCTTTCCGCCTGCCTGCATGGGTATTTTCTTTGGCAGACTTTTTTTGAGTGGCAGATTTGTTTTGCCTGACCTCTCTTTTCTTTTATATATCAATGAAAAGGCAAAACTTTTGCCTCGTTTCAAAAAAAAAAGAAAAATGAAATAAAAGGGGACTCCACTGCGATGTTTATGATTCAGAATGTATAAGTCAGATTTTGTTTACTCTCTATATACTTGTCTGTGTATCCAAATTTGAAATGGGTGACTAACTAACTTCCCAGATTTATATTTATCTGTTGTAGAACTTTGACTTGTTTTGCCCAACCAGTAGTACTAGGACCTAGAAGTGTTAAAACCCATTTCTAAGATATTTGAAGAAATGTTAAATACACTGAAATGAACTGTTTGTTTGTGGTTCTATTGCAAGCAACAAGAAACTACCTTTTATGGTGGACATAGGCACTCTTAATGTACGCCTAGAAATTTAATACTTAGTAGTTTCATTTCTTTGTGTGTTTTTAGAAATGTCGGGGGGCGCCGGGACCTTCGAGCAATAAGCTGGCCTATTGGGAGCTCGAGGCGGAGATGGAAGCGGAGAAGTGGAGGAAGTGGAGAAAAAGTGGAGGAAGTGGCGGAAGAGAGGTGGAAGAAGAGAAGTGGAGGCACCGAAGGAAGAAGTGGAGCAACTTCATCGTGATCATCATCGCCTCGTTGCTATCCATCGTAGTCTATGTGCTTTACTCTCACCTAAGCTAGCTAGAGCTCGATCCGTCGTCACAGTTGTAACGTGATTGTGAACTTGTACTCGATCGGAGACACAAACACTTGTGTTGTGTGATGTACTTCGTATAAATGAACTTGCATATATGTATGTCGTGATTTGATTCAAGTTGATGGTATTCATGGTGATGCTAGTTTCTGGAAATTCTGGACTGTTGTATTGTTTTTGTGTATCTATATACCTGTATATGTGTATTCTGGAATGTGCGGAAATTCTGCAAATTTTTAAAATTCGAAAATGTTATAGGAGGCGCATATTGGGATCTATAGGAGGCGCATATGAGGATATATAGGAGGCGCATTTTGACACATATGTGAGGCGCATTTCAAAATACGCCTCCTATATGTTATAGGAGGATGCGCCTCCTATAACATATAGGAGGCGCATTTTGAAATGCGCCTGGCATAACCCAAATACGCGAGGCTTGGCGCTGGAGGCGCATTCCATATGCGTCTCGCATAAAAAAAAATGCGCCTCCTATAATCTTTTCTGTAGTAGTGATAGATACCTCTGCTGTCCGTGGAGGCATCACCATCAATCCCCGAGGGTCCTGGTAATCCCACCGTAAGCCCAGCTCGTTTAGTTTTCTGCTTGCTTGCTTCACATGGTCATCTCTCCTTCTCTATATGCACATGCCAATCCCCGCCGGTGGAGGTCCTTCTTCAGCAGCGCCGCCCACCACACAGGGCCCTCTACAAGTCCATCTTCAGCCTCGATGCCAGGGGCGGAAAGGTCTGCACCTAACTAGACGATGATGTACGCATGTCTCTTTGCTTGCTATTGTGGATAGCAGATGAAGTTAGAGTTTATGTGGTATCCGCTGGCCAGCTCCTCCCCTCCATGCAATAGAAGGTAATCATGCCGGTTTGTATTTCATCTTCTTCCTCGGTCTGCTCAAATTGTTGTGTAATATCGTTTATTCAGAAGAACAAACCAAAACGGTGATGCTCACCTTTTATGAAATTGTCTGTTTTGGATTTTAAAGATATATCACAGATTGTTGGATTAGTTATTTCTTTTTGAGATTAGAGAACTTCTTCGCACAGTTAGATTCATTCTAACCTCCAGTTTCTAAACTGAGTTGTAGCAAATGATTGTACTGTTGAAGTGTAATAGATTGCTATACATAATAGGAGTACTTTTTTTTTTTGCTCTGCGTCGTTTTGTCCCCATGCCAACTTAAATTAATATGTGTGGCTTGTGTTTCTTTTAAGCATGCGTGACCTGTTTGGATAGCTGGTATTACTTCAGAAAGTTTTGTTAATCAGTTCCACTGCCTATATATGAACACTCGTCCATCAATGCTCTATAAAATTATCATGGCTATCGACTTCAATAAACCATCACCGCAGTCTGAATTTGCTTCGTTAATCAAATACACAGCGAAAAACACTTGAAAGTTGAGGTCAAATAAATTTAACTGTAAACCATTGTAATGTGGTTTTCCATTATGCTTTCTTTCAAGAGTTTTTAACGGTTCAACTTTGTAAACAACGATTCTAGAGCTCACATGCCACTGCTGCTAACTGAAGTGGTATTAATAATAGTTCAACATCATCCACTACATCACAAGCGCAAATGATATGCTCTTTAGTTTGAAGAAATCTACGATTATCCAATTCAAGACAGAGATGGACGTCTTCTTGCCTGGAGACAATGCAAAGTAGGTCTACAATTTCAAGATTAAGGGCAACTACTTCGACAGGGTCGCAGAATATTAAGAAGGCTCAAAGTGTCAATTTGGGAGAAATAGTTAAGGCCAGACTTCCAACATTTTCTCCGTGGTGAACAATTGAAGAGGAGTGCTCTTAGTGTAAACCTCAAGTTACTCTCTTACATTAGACTTACTACTTCTTTTTACTACAGGTCATAGCTTAGCATGTTTGGGTGTATCCCAATCGTAACTTGAAGCTACTGAAGATGACATTGACGGAGAAAGATCGACGAGGATGCGGCTAGGTGTCGGAGAACTGATAGAGAGAAATGTGTGGTGGGTTGGGTACTGCAGAGGAGGAATAAAAAGTGTGGCTAGAAGGGATGGGGGTGCAGGAGGAGGATGTTGTTGGCAGGATGCTTTAGCGCGGTTCTTCTCTTTTTTTCTTTTCATGAGGATTATGAGGTCATTTCGGGAACTTGGTTCTAGCATTTCATTTCCAGATCTCCATAAAATTTTGTTAAACTTTATCTTTATATCTAACAATAAAATAGAATTAATTGTAATTCATCATTTCTATAACCTTGATTTTTTACGAGAAAGGAAAAATAAGGGTACTCTGAACGGTGCCTCAAATATACTTCCAACATAAGAATATAACGATGCACGTGTTATTTACATACCGTGGGAACAATATTTTGTATATATAGTGTTTAGTTAGTTTGTTATTTTCTTCCATGGTAACATAAATATAGTTGTGACTTTATTGGTGACATAGTAGGCAACACAATGTTAGTGTACTATTTGCTTTTTACAGGAGAGAGAAAGAGAGAGAGTTCAGAGAGAGAGAGCAGAGGGGGGGGAGCCAAGGTAAATGTATTGTTTTGAGGCAGGAAGGCCACCAGGTTTGAGATTAAGAATTTAAGATTCCACTTTTGCTTGAACACGAATTTTCACATACATCATATTCACATGTATTAAGAAAGAAACTATAAGGACCGTGGCAATGCACGGGCACTCACCTAATGTACTATAGTAATTCAGTTTGCCCCCGGTGAAGAGCTGAAGGTTAAAATGTACGGGCACTGCACGGTTTGCCTGTCATATGCATATCTCTAGGTCGGAAACCTTGCTGGCTTTCTAACACAAATTCCCATAAATAAGTGAAGCCTACGCATGCACAAGGATTGATGAGTCATATTACATACATGCATTAGTGGAATTTGGCCATCTGGGACGAAGCTGGGGAAAAATGGCACATGGGTCATGTATATATTTACTCTATTTGACTTTGGGGTCATCTTCCATAAATAATCAATAGCTAGTGTTGATTAATGAAGAATTTGGTGTTTTCTATTGGGGTCAGCTGACCCCAAAGGCAGCTCCGTCCTAGACAGTTTTTCAGGGTTGGTCGTGCTGGCTTGGCATGCAGAGACGGAGAAGCATGGTGTTTTGACTAGTAGCAATTTGAACAAACGGTTTTGCTAATTCTCAGGTGCCTGAGATTATCTTATGTCTCAGTCGACATATAGAACCGTCCGTTTGCGCCAAGATTCGTGCAATTTTTGTCTTGGTTTGGATAAGAAAAATAAGCTGTCGCGTGACTCGAGCTCTAGACCTGAAGGAGCAGTCCATCGCCTGCTAACCAGTATGCCGCAATGTAGACAATGACGTTGCATGCTTCAAGGACCTAATGGTGTGTACCATTTTTTCTACAACAAAGCAAAACTTTATTGCAAAAAGAAACATTAATATGTTTTGTCAACTGTGTTATTTTGTGACCATTCTGTGCTTCTTTTATCTATATTTCTCTTTTCCTTTATTTGTTCTTAATTCTTCTTGTTCGATGCATGTTTTTTTATTATGGACATATTTAGATTTCACTAAAATGTAGTTATATTTTTTCACTCGGATATATGCAACTAGAATCAAGTTGCATTTATCCACTAGAAAGTATGCAACTTGATCCGAGTTGCACTTTTTTACTTGGATATGTGCAACTAGGTCTCGGTTACACCTTTTCAATTAAAATTACATAACTAGGTCCGAGTTGCACTATTTCGCTCGGGAATGTGCAACTAGGTTTGAGTTGCATTTTTTCACTTGAATATGTATAATTTATGTCCGAGTTGCATACTTCCAGTCGAAAATGTGCAACTTGGTCCTAGCCGCGCATTTGTGCAACCAGGTTAGGTTTAAATTACACACTTCAACTAAAAAAATGCAATTATGTCATAGTTTCTCCATTCCACTTGGAAATGGGCAATTATGTGCTAGTTGCACATTTCCACTTATACATGTATAGATTGTTCCTAGTTGCACGTTTCCCTTGAAAAAGTGCAACTTGCTCCAAGTTGCACATTTCTACTTATACAGGTATAAATTGTTCCTAGTTGCACGTTCCCAATGAAAAAGTGCAATTTGCTCCAAGTTGCACATTTCCACTCAGATTTGTGTAACTAGGTCTAAATTATACCTTTCCACTCAACTTTATGCGACTAGGACCAAGTTTCGTATTTTTGGTCAGATTTATGCAACTAGGATCAAATTGTACAATTTCACTCAGATATATTGTTTTCTCATTAGCCGGTCCAGAAAAAAGGCAACACATACCGGTTCAAATAGAGAAACAAAGTGATTAGACGTAACGGTCATTAGTCCGGCCGTTCCATTAAAAGAACCTTTTAGTTACTGTGTGGACTGAAATTTTGTTCTTTGTTCTTCTTTCGTATGATTTATTTTTCTGTTCTATTATTTAATTTAGAATTGAACTTTGTATGAGGAAAAATAATCATGTTTGTTAGAAGATCAAGTTCAAGTGTCCACTAAGCTAGATTAATGGGCGTCTTGGTTTTCTCTTCATCATGCATACGTAAATTTACTAAGGCCCAAGCCTAGTTATAACCTGCAAGCTAGCAGGCTTTGCAAAGCTGAAAAAAGGGCACTCGTAGCCATACTGGGCTGAGAAGGAAGGGTCGCTACTTGATGGCTGGTATCCGGAGAGCGGTTTTCCCACACCTACATGGATCTCCAAGGCCTATCTCGACCCTCCATCGATTTGGGGATACGAGCCAGCTATCACTGCCTACTAAAGTGCTTTGACTTTCCTAAAGATTCGTAATTACTCCACTCCTCCTAAGTACCTACCTTGTTTGCCTAAAATGCCCTTTCGGTCGTCACTATGGCCCGAGTCACTTTGGCTGTATTAACTACAATATTTTATTATGGAAAATTCCATACGCATACATCCAGCATGGAAATTTTCAGCAACCAACAAAATTGAAGATCATGTTTTAATCCATTAAGGGGAATTCAAGTGGTAACATGAATTTTCTGGATAATGCACGAACATGAAATGTTTCCTCTTTTTCTTTGCATTAACAGGAAATTTTCTAACGAATTAACAGGAGTGGCATTAGCAAGGTTTTTGATTTTGTGTTAACAAGCATTCTTCGGATCTTGCATTACAGAAAAATAGAAATGAATTAACAAGTAATTACATTTTCAGAATAGCATGATTGCACATGATTGATAAGGAAAAACAAAAGATCCAAAAGAGTTACAGCAACATTATCCTAAAAAAGAATACATTTACAATGTAAAAAATCCCCACACGTTCATAATACGAATCTGAATATTTCCTGATTTTGTGCAACTTTCAATAATCATATAAGTATGGATTTTTTTTTGTATCATGTAAGAACAAACAAAATTCCATCTATTAACAAAATTATTTCTTTGTGCATGAACCATACAAAAAAAAATGCAATCTTAGAAGAAAAATGCATCCAGATTATGGGATGGAAAAAAAAATCCATATCACATACATAAAGAGATTTCGGGCTTGTGCATCCAACATTTACAAAGAAAGTGACCAAACATTTAAAAATGCAGGAACAATTTTTCTAGATTTTTTGGATCAGGCATAAACAATAGAAATTATGATAAGACAATTTAAATATTTACAACCCATTTTCGGATGTTGCATTAACAAAAAAAAAACTAATTCATCATTTTCCCCCCATGGAATCTTGATGCATAGGATACAATTTCGGACCAAAGAAGAAGAAATATTTTTAGTGGATGGAATCAGCTTATTAGATGTGACAACACACTCTAACGAATTAACAATCATACATCAAAGAAGATTTTTTCGGATCCATGTATCAACAAGATTTTTGTTGATTATTGCATTAAGAAACTTTATGATTGAGCGCTGCACAAATATGGAAACAAACACACAGATCTCTTTCCTAACCAACGCACGAAATGAACAATTCGGAAGCAAACTTTGCGGCCATTTCACATATCTTTTAACATAAATATCTCGTCAGCGAAAAAAAAAGGAAGAACAGACCTTTGACAAAACAAAATCCTTGACGATTCAGATCTGAGACAAAACTACATATCATGAGCAAGAAAAAAAATGATGACCATATCAGGGGCAAATGGATCTTGAGAAAAACGGATCTGGATAAAAAAGATCTGAGAAAATAAATCCTTGACGCGCCCACATGGCCGGATTGATCTTGATGGAGAGCTTGGCCCGCCCACACATGGAAGGCGCTGCCATGGCTGGATTCGGAGGCAAGATTCCTCGCGCCTCCGCGGATTCCTTCCCGTGTCAGACCGACGCGGCCTCACACGGAGGACAGGCCCGTCGGCGTCTCCATCTCCTACCGCCCTTCTCGCCGTTGGCGAGGTCGCCCTTGTCGCCGCCGGCTAGGCTGCCCTCCTCGCCGTTGTAGCCTTGAATGGAGGTGGGAGAAAAGGACCTCGGTGTGGTCGTGAGGAGGTGGGAGGAGACGGTTTGGACGAGAAAAAAAAATGCCCAAAGGACCCTTTTGTTCGATCAGGAGGTTAACGAGCTGAGCAGCATGTTCCGTGCTGACTTGGTGGGCCAGGGAGAGGGGGCTCGCTAAGCCATGCTAACCTGGTCAACCCGCTGCATCAATCTCCAAAAGAGGTGAACGGACGAGATACATCGGGGATATCCATGTAGGTGTGGCTTTGAATATTCGATGGTATCCGGATACTGAGACCTACGAATTTCTCGGTCGACTGAGACCTAGGTGCGCCCTTGAACAAAATCAACAAAAAAACTGACAAATCTGCTCAAGTATAAAGTTGTTGTCTGGGTTGGTCTGCCTCTGGTATTGGAGATTCAGTTGCGACGTTGTTAGGGCATCTCCAGCCGTCCCCCCCCCCCCCAACGCCCCCTAGGACCACTTTTTGTGTCAAAAAACGCCGTTTTAGCGCCGAATTCTACCAGTCAGCCCCCAGGAGGTGAAATAGCGCCGTTTTTGCGCCGGCGCACCCAAGCCAAACCCAAGGGGCTGGGTTTGGCCTGGGGGGCAAAATGCGCCGCTTTGCATGCAAAAAGGAAATGACCTTGCCCCAAGTTTTGATTTTGCGCCGTTTTTACTACTTCTTGTAATTTTGTTGTGCTGGGGTGTGTGTGTGGGGGGGGGGGGGGGTTCACACGGCTGGAGATGCCCTTAGTTTGCTTTCTGAACCCAGAACAGCCTCTAAACTTTGATTTGGAACCAAAGTCGATCGTGCTTGCAACATTGTCTTTCATCGTTAGTAAAAAATCGTACCAAGCTAGCTTTTGATTCAATGTATGTACTGACAAGTGTTGGCCGATATCGATCTTATGTCCGTATTGCACATCTTGTCTCCGAACTGCAGTCGTGCACTCGATTCAGTTTCATTTGTTAAATTGTTTTATCAAACGAAACCACGCCGTTTTTCTGCACACAACTATCTTTAGCCTGAAGATTATTAACCGACAATAGAAGGCCAATGCTGCAACCACGATCAATATTGGTTCCGAATGAAAACACGGCATAAGCTTTGGATGTTCTGATTTTTTCGAGAAAAACAAGGTAAGAACGACAGTTTAAGCTGCTGAGAATCTCGATCCTGTCAATCAATCTAATCGAAGACGGCCAGCTTCTGGTACTCGTCGCCGGCGATGGCCTCCTTCATGATGGCCTCGGGGCTGATCACGCCGTCGTTCTGCAGGAAGATCTTGAGGAAGTTCTTCGAGTAGCCGCTCACCAACGCGCACCCGGGCTGGGTCGACGTCACCGGCGTCGACTTGGAGTCGCTCAGGTTCCAGAAGACGATCTGCGGCACCACGTCGCCGTAGCCGGCCTCCCTGAACTTGCGGCAGATCACCTTGTAGTCCGTGTCCCACGACCCGGACCCGTAGGCCTGGCCGGCGTAGTAGCCCCTCCCGGACGCCTGGTCGAACTCCATGTCGCTGTACACGAACACCGTCTTGATCATCTTCTCGGGCGCCAGCCGGGCCTCCGTCGCCGTGCGCAGGATCTGGTCGAACACCCCCTGGAAGTTGGTGCTCCCGTGCCACTCGAGCCGCGCCACGAACCTCATCTTCTCGCGGAGGGTCGTGCCCTTGATCACGTGGATCGACGGCCTCGAGTGGAACGTGATCACCTTGCCCGCCCATGGCTCCTCGCTCAGCTCCGACGTGAGCACGCCCAGCGCGATGCACACCTCCATCGGGGTGCCCTCCATGCTCCCGGACACGTCGCAGACCGAGATGCAGTTGCTCAGCGACCCCTTGGCGCGGAGGTCCTCCACCATGCGCCGCCACTGCAGCTCAGACACCTCGTCGTGCTCGCCGCGGTAGGCCGGCGCCGCGATCTCGTGCGGCAGGAGCGCGCCCGCCGCGATCTTGGCCTTGCCGGACTCCACGTCCTCCAGGTACTTGGCGAACCGCTCCTCGTCGTGCTTCTTGAACTGGGCCTTGTAGCGCTTCATGGCCACCGAGGCGACGCGCGCGTACGGGAGCTCGTCCCACTTGCCGGCGCTCATGTACACCTCCGGGAGCTCCAGGACCTTGCGCAGCGGCACCAGCACCTCGCGGCGGAGGCGGTAGAGGACACGGTACGTGTAGTGCTCCTCCGCGAGCTGGGCGTACTCGGGGTCAGAGTCGCGCGGGAAGAGGCGGCGGGCGATGGCCTCGCAGAGCAGCGTGTTGCGGTCGAAGGACCTGCCCGGCGTGGGGCACCACTTGGCGGCGAGCCCGATCTTCCGCTTCTTCTTCTTCCCCATCTGCTCCATGTCCGAGGCGAGGAGGTCGGCGAAGAACTCCGAGACGGCGTCGAACAGGAAGCGGTAGACGCGGTCGCCGTAGTACGTCTCCAGCGACTGCAGGGCGAGCTTGGCAACCTTGCGGGTCTTCTTCGACATGACCCTGGGCTTACTCTTAGTCGCCGTCTTCTTCTGGTCCACGTCCATCGCCTCCGCGACCTCCGGGACGGTCTCGACCTCCATGGCCGTCGTCACAGCTGGCTTGCTGCTCTTGGCCTTGGAGATCGCGGCGGAGAGGTAGTCGCCGAAGGTGGCCTTGGTAGACACGGGAGCCACCTCGCGGACGCGCTTCCTGCCAGCAAGCCTGGCACGGATGCCCTCCCTCTGCTTGCCGAAGTCCTTGTCCTTCCTGCGCGTCTTGTCGGCCGCCGCGGCCTCCTTGGCGGCCTTGCGCACGTCGGGCCCGTGGAGGAGCCTGAAGAGCAGCTCGGGGAAGTCCTTGAGGTAGCCGAACTCGGCGAGCGCCGAGACGTTGCAGGCGAGCGTCCTGGGGTGCTCGGCGTGCATCCAGAGCGCGGCGGCGTAGAAGCCCTCCTTGTCCGACTTGCCGGTCCCGCGGACGCCGCGGAGGTTGCAGGCGAGCTTGAGCGCGGTGAGCGGGTCCTGGGCCCAGGCGGCGGCGATGAGCTCGCGCACGCGCTCGGCGGGCGTGTCGGGGACGACCTGGAAGAAGAAGTCGACGCAGGGGTTGCCGGAGTTGGCGTACGTGGCGGAGCAGTTCTCCGTGAGCGCCCGGCGAGGCTTGAGCGCGGCCTTGACCTCGGCGGCGGAGGGCGCGTTGAAGGCGGCGTCGAGGAGGTCGAGGAAGGGGTGCGACGCCGTGGCCGCGACGGCGGAGGCGTCGGGCGTCGGGCGCGCGCCGCGGATCACCGGAGGGCCGAGGAGGAGGAGGCCCGAGGTTGGCGCGGCGGATGATGAGGCCTCCGTCGCCATGGCTGCCGCTGTGCTAGGGTTTTGGCTGGGGATTCGAGATTGCGATAGATCGATTTGATCTCGGATCGATCTGATTTGGAGAGGGGGAGCTGCTGCCTGGCGTGGTTCGTACGCTTGGTTATATGGGTCATGGGTGGGAGCCAGGAGGAGCTGCGGCGTCGCGTGGGTGGATCGAGACCCTTGGCTGAACCGACAAGGCGGGTCAACGGTGCAGATCCGTTTTCGTCTCGTCGTCTGGGCCCTCGATGCTTCTAAACCGACATAGGAGCTGGCATTAATTATGCGTGGTTAAATTGGCTTTAATTTAATTACTACTCCCTTCATTCCATAATGTAAGCCTTTCTAGGAAGCTAAATTAGCTTGCTAAAGAGGCTTACATTGTGGAACTCCCTCCGTCCTAATTTAGGACATCTTTACTCCCTCCGATCCATATTAATGGTCGCTAAATCGGATGTATTTAGACATATTTTAGTGCTAGATACATCCGATTTAGCGACCATTAATATGGATCGGAGGGAGTACTATTAAATGCGAGTTCGTACGTTGGCACGTACTCCTCCCATCGTCCGTCGCCTCGAACGGATGCGCCGACATATGGGCCCAAATCATCAAGATAACATGTTACCATCTATTCTTTGATTCTCTCCCATCTCTCTCTATCCCTTCCTGAATCTCTCCCGTCCTGATCCAGCGTTGCCTCCAGTGATTCCATCTCTCCGTCCAAATCCATCGTTCCCTCCCCATCTTTTCTCTTAGCTTCACAAGATCTGGCGGTCCGAGGGTGAGCAGGACGGCGGCTTCTCCCCGGTGGACGCAGGCACCTGAGCGGCAGCAACGGCGGTCCTGCACGGGGGCGACCAAAGAACTGTGTCAGCCTCCAACAAGATAGGGCAATAGGCGTTCGGCAGCGGCCACATCCAGAACGATCCGTCGACCTCATGTCCCCATCCTTTTCTCTTGGGGCGCCTGAAGAAGGATTCCACGCTGACGGGTGCCGTCCCAACGAGGTACGTCATCCCCTCCCATCCCCTGCTCCATCCCTGTCTCCCCTTGTCCGGTGGTTCACGCCATGTTTTGCCTATCGCAGATGCGGCAACTCAACTGCGAGGTTGGCATGGTCTTCATGGCCGACGGGTGAGGACAAATCCTTGCTGCCAAGCGAAACTAACCACCGTCTACGGCCTTGGGAGGTACGCAGCTCATGCTCGCCAACTGTTCGATGTAATGTTCGTCTGCTACGGATTTTATGTGGTTAATGGTCGTCGTTGTTATGGTCATGTGGGGAGATTTTGTTGGCACACACAGTTTATGATGGAATGCTTTGCAGGGATTTAGCACAGGGTTTGTACTAAAGTATCGGAGATTAGATGATATTTTTTAAGTATAAGCGGCATGTTTCCCTTGATGGAATGACTATGAAAGGTGAGTGGCTCACACTCCATGTTTGATGCAGCAGTCTATGAAAGGATTTACTATGAGCTTTGTAGTTAATTTTTAGAGGTTAAGATCGCATGGGGCATTTTTTTTCTTAAAGTATGTCGATCATATTGGAGATGGTACACCAGAATGCCTTGTTTGTGGTGTCAGCAGATCATGGGGCATTTTTCAAAGGACCCAGGACGACTCTTCGCTGTGTGGCTCCGCTTCAACATCTTCATGACACTTGTTTTTTCTTTGTACAAATGACCAACTAATCATAAGGTAAAGCTAATGTTTACATGTGCTTGTTTCACTCATTCAGGTCCAAAATAGGAGTCAACAAGTAAACAACAAAGATGCTTTGGTAAGATTTATTCGTCTGAGCATATTAAGCATCAGAGGTTCTCTTTTGTAGGATGCATCCTGAAAATTTTCTCTGTAGGTGAGCTCAGAGTATAGAATGGCAGAATTTAACACCGGGGATCGAAGGAGAAAGGCACACAGTTGCAGGTATATTCCATCTTAGTTACGTAGTACACTTTATTCTAAAGGGGAAAGGTCCTCAAAACAAAGGGTGGGTGCCAGCCCAAGATTTTTTTGGGGGCCTGTAACAAGATCAACTAGCTAGAACAGAAGTTCCATGAATTTTCTTATGTGAAATAAAGCTGATACAGCTAATCTACAACTTAGTTGACCCATGCCAATGTGTGTGGTTAATAACTGGACCCACGTCGCTTTATAGTGTACCTTATATTTAATTTCCTTTATAACTAGGTAGTAAGCTAAATCTACAACCATGTGACAGGCGGTCAATAGAAACTTCACTTGTGATTCGACAAACAATGGAGGAAAGCATATTAATACATTTGATGCCACCCAGCCACACTCATACATGAGCCATCTAATAAGTTGTGCTTCAAGAAAGTCGCAACATAGATTGTATTAGGATCCACTTCCAATGCTTATTGTGTTTGTTTAGAGAATGATATATTTTTCTAAGTTCTTGAAGCTGATGATGTTGAGCGCACTGTATTTCAGATCTATCTCTAAACTATATGCACCTCGGCCCGCAAAAATAAAAATAAAATAAAATATATACATGTACCTCTACAATTATTGTGGAACAGACTATTTTTCATGCAAGTGATCTTGGGTAAAAAACTAACTCGGTAAGATTTTGTGGGCAGATTACAAGCAAATCTTTAAATTCACGGGTTGGCAGATTACTGTCTCACTGCATTTTGTGGGCTGATTACTATTGCTCATTGTAAACTGCAAATCTAACAATAGAAAATGTCACTAAATTACCACAAGGTGTGTGCTTGGATATATGCCAAACCAGAGTAGTACATGGTATTGATTAATTTAAGCAGGTGTCAATCTTAGCTCCATCTATCATCTTACTATGCGGCGAATTATTTTCAGCCAGTCCATGTATATACGAATGCATGTGTCCCGAATTCTGGAAATAATTAGTGTTGTGGCACATGGAGTGATTACTTGGTTGCTATGTTATATTATAGAACTACGCATTTATTTTTTCTGTTTGTCAATCACTGAACTTGCATAACCAATTTAGGGAAAATTACCAAAAAAATCTTAGTACCGGCCTTTCTTAGATGTGGAGTGATTACTTGGTCACTATCTTAGATGTGGAGTGATTACTTGTTTGCATAGACAATTTTTCTTTCATTGTATGATGCCATGATTTTCTTTTTTCTATCTTCCTCAGATCTCTGCATCAACAAATGATGCTAAATTGCTAATAATTTTGTCTGCACTAGGGGCTTCCTTAATAGTAAAGATTGCCGCATAGAAACGGGGAACTCAAAGGTGGCATCCCTCATGTTCTCTGATATTTACGTTATCCAGATGTATGGATAGCCTTCATATTTTAGTGAAGTACTTATGAACATTTTCTTTGAGACAAAGCTGGGGTGACACCTTCTCTCAAGAAGTATATATGGGCTGCCTTTTTCTGTGTTAATGCCAAATTGTTATTTGTGGTCTTTTTTGGTAGATACGACATGTTACTTGTTCCATTATGCAAAGATGATGGAATAGATATAATTGAATTGCTGCTATCCCTGATTGGTAGCATGCTATTTGTCTTCTAGTTGAATTCCTATTTTCTGCTTCAGGGTATGTTCCTAAGAGACAGTTACAAGGATGGCCTGATGCTGACCATGAATTAAGAAGAAGAAAAAGAAGAAGAAGAAGAAGAACCAAACTGAAGTATCTGATGGGGGACTGGAAGATTTCAGTATCATGTAGGAAGAGATCATAACTGGGAAGTTTGTTGGTTCCGATGGTTTAGATAATTGCTTGATGGCCCTGGGAGCCGCTTTTGGTTGTTCAAACTTGTATATATCTAAGTTTTACCTTTATGTAGTTGAACTTCGTAGATACGCAAGCAGTTTGCTGCGTGTTAGGTACTATTTTTGCTTTTGTTGGCAAAACTGGATGCCACCCTATGTTCATGTTAGCTTCTGATAATGGAAATTAATACCCCAGTTGGGGTTTCATGTAACATCCAAAGTATGAAAAACAACCCTAGAATGTTTGCTTTTTGTTTAAATTTAGTTTGCATCATTTCCATCATGAGTTTTGCATTTGTTTTCACTTGTTTTCCATTTGAATTTCAAACCAAATTTCAAATCCTTGTTTCATACTTGTTCTGTTACAACCTTTCCAAATAAAACTTTCAAATCAAACCATTTATTTTGATCCCAATAAACTTGAATTTTCATATAATTAACTTGCCTAATTTTCAATATTTCAATTAATACCAAAATTCAATCAAATTCATTTGAATTTCAAACAGCCACAAAATTTAAATTTTGGAAAACAAAAAGTTGCACAACTGGGCTTTTGTAATAAATAACTTATAAAAATTATCCCCAAAATTTTTAAGCCCCAAAACCCTTCTATTTCTCTCCTTTTCCTTTATTTTCTTTTCAGCAAAAAAAAAACAGAAAAGAAAAGGGGGGGAGGCAGCCAGGCCAGCCAACAGGCCGGCCGAGGCCACCTACTACCCCCAGGCCCAGCCCACCTACTCCCCATCCCCTACCTCTGTACGGCAGGACATCGAGGATGTCCACGTCGAAAGGCAGAGGATGGGACGGCCGGGAGCATGCCCCCTCCTCCTTAAAACCACGCCCACGGGCTCCTCCCTGCTGCCCTAGTCCTCCCTCCTCCATCTCTCTGCCGCCGCCGCCATTTCTCCTCCTCCTTTCTTCTCTCTCTCTCTCTCGCTGTTTCTCTGAACCTCCACCACCGCAGCGTCAGAGGAGCAACTCTGGCGATCACCGTAGCCATGGAGCCCCTCCGCGCAGGCCGAGCGCGGGAATCGACTCCCCAAGCAACCTCCTTCCTCCTCGACACCGCGACAGGGCCTGGGAGCAGCAGGATCATCGCCGTCGTCCACCGCACCGTCGCTGTCGTCCACTGCACCGTCAGACTCCGTCGCCACCTCATCGAGCTCCCTCGGTGAGCCCTGCCTGCACTCCCACGTCCTCCTCTGTTCCCTGCGCCACGACACACACGCACACGCCGCTAACGCTTGCGCAGCAATAGCAGATCGCGAGCTCGTCGCCGGCGTCTCCCCTGTCTCGGTGAAGTTCAGAAAGTCTGAACTTTTTGGTTCAGTTTCAGTTAACAGGCCAGATCCACCTCAAAACCCCACGCATCCCTCTCCTATCACCACCGTCGAGCCAGACCAGTGGCAAGATCCAGCGGCTCACAGCGCGAGGGCGCGAGTTCGATCCCCCCCGAGCGCGAATAAATCCCACCTTTTTGCCCGCTTGCCACGCAACCATGCTGGCCCCACGCGTCAGCGACGTGGTGGCCACGCACGCACACACCCACGCGCCACGCACGCACCAGCTGGGCACTGGCCCACTGCCAGTGACCCAGAGGCGGCTCTGACCTGCGTAGAAAAGGTTCCAGGGCCCTATATGGAATTTCTTTTTCGCAACTAAGCCCCTGGAACAATTTAATACTTTTAAAAAATTGCAGAATAGCCCCTGTAATTCAAATCCAAATATCTTTTGCATATTAATTCCAAATCTAATAAATAAAATATGTTTTCCATACCAAATTTAATTCTCTACATGTTAAAACCATTTGTTTACTGTTTTGAACATTTCAAATGGTTTCAAAAATTCAAATTCAAACAACTCTTTCAAATTTGGTCAAATTCATAACTAATTCAAATTTAATTCAAATGGCACATGTAAAATATTTTTTCCATGCAAAATTGAACAAGCTTTCCAAATATAAACTTTGTTTCCTGTTTTGAATAATTAAAATTGGTTAAATAATTTAAATCTTGTTTAAATCATTTAAAATTGCTAAATTAATAACTTGGTCAAACTAAATTCTTTTTGAACATATAAAATATGGTTTCCATTCAATTTTTCATGAACTTTGCAAATATCAACTTTGTGTTCTGTTTTAAATAAATTAAATTGCTGAAAACATTTGGTTCTTAATTAAAGCAATTAAAATTGTCATATTAATAACTTGCTCATTTTAAATCCTTTCTCAACAAATGATATATGTTTTAAAACCAGAAAAATATAATCTTTTCAAATATGAATTTTATTTAATGTTTTGAACAAATAAAAATTCAAATAATTTTATACTTGAATTAAATTCATTTAAATCTTCTTTAAACTTGTTTAATTCATAATTAATTCATTTTAAATCCATTGTCAACAAATGAAATATGTATTCCATCTAAAATTTTGTGTTCTTTCCAAATATAAATTTGGTTATCTATTTTGAACAATTAAAATTGGTGAAAACAACAAATGCTTGTGTAACTCATTTAAGAAGCCAAATTTCATAACTTAATAAATAAAATTCCAAACTTGGTAAACAACATTTTCAAATTGAAGCTATTGTTGTTTTCTTATTGTTTTCTTCATCCATGCATCATTCTAATCAACTTCCACATGATGGTTATTTGTAGATCACCTAATTCAAATTTAATTCTTGGGCCTTTCTATATGCAACCCAACTTGCATATGGGCCCAATTAAATATGTTTACCATGTCAACTAGCTAATCTTTGATGCATCAATTAAATTGCCATGCATCATCCCATGTTTGTGCATTATGCCATGTTATTGATTGTTTGTCTCTCTGCGTTGTTTGTTTGCTTCTTCCCGAATAGACGACGACGTTGAGATAGACGAGGTTTACGACACTACTTCAGAGGAGTTAGCCCAGTACCAGGCTACTGAGTTTGCAGGCAAGTATTCACTCACCTGAACCATTGTGTCCTTCCCACACTGGATACCGATACTTTCCGTTGTCTAATCTGCTAGCCTTAAGATTCGTTGCTTGTGTTCCGATCCTATCACATGTTATCCTGAAACCCTGATATAGCCTATCCTCCACACCTATAACCCTGTTGCTTATTGCCTATGTCTTACTAGCATGCTTAGGGTTGTTTTTGCTCGAGTCTGAGGTCCGTTATTTCTGTTACCATATTTATTATGTTCTGGGGGCTCGATGTTTAAACAACAACCTGTTAATGTTTGAGGTAATGCTAATTTGATGATAAGGCACCGGCAGGAGGCCGGGTATGGTTTTGAGGCCTGCTAGTGTCGAACTCAGGAAAAGTTCTTGTCCTCTAGATCCATGATGAGCGCGCTAACCGCATGTGGGAAGCGTGTATGGGCGCCCCCCTCAACTTTGATTCGATTTGCATCTCGTCCAAATCGCCTCTTTTAGTTTGGGTTTTTCCATTTGCCGCATGCATATGCAGGTGCGAACCCTTGGCGCCAGGGTGGTAACTTTTGTAGTCGGCATTTAGGGAGACACGTTCTTACAGTGCTACGAGGGTCCCCTTTTCTTCGTGGGGCTTGAGTAGCCGTGCGCTCAATTGCACGGGGTTCTTTGGGCTTGATGCGAAGAAGAGTTGGGTTGTGTTGAGTACCTCGCTTGGTGAGTTGATCCCCCGTCTGGCGGGTTATTCTTACGTGTACGGCCAAATTGGTGCATCCCTGCAGGGTTGAATCTTCTCGAGAAGCCGTGTTGTCCGCGGTCATGGATGACTTGGTGATAGGGCTGGCTAACAAGGATTAGACAACTTACACCTAATTAATAATAATTTGACTAGTAATAGGCTTATTGACACAATAACTTGAACCTTCATTAATCCAACCGTGTGGGTTATCCTCGGATTGTTTCTTTGGATAAGGGGCGAGATCCAGGATGGGTTTGTTTGAGGTTAGTGGTAGTGGGTTCCGATGCGCTATCTTATCCCTTTCTTTTAGCAGGATGTTGTAGCGTGTCTCTGTAGTTGGTTAGGGCAGCCCGCTGCCGCACCTTTGTATCACCTATCTTCCGTTGAACCCAAAGCATCTGTACTTGGTGTTGTCGGGTACACTTTGGTATCTTGTGGGTTTTGCTTGCCAGTACTCGTCTGTACTGACCCCTTTGGGGCTGCGTGTTCTACAGACTACGTTTCCAAGGATCCCCATGGTGGCTACTACGTGGAGTATGACGAGGCTGCTGATGAGTAGATAGCGGACCCGGGCAGGATCCGAGACTTCGTGGATGGGCTCCGTACTTTTCGTTTCCGGCCTCTTAGGCCTATTTGGATCTTGTCTGTACTCAGACACTTTGGATGCTTCCGCTGTAATGTAATGATGACTTGTTGGGACATGTGTCCTCTGCATGACTGTATTTGCTATCTCTGCTCTAGTGAGAGCTTTTGCCACTTATTTCTATTTCTTTGTGTCTTAGAGATTTGTTGTGATATCACTTGTTCAAATGCCGTTGACGTACCATGTGTGTATGTTATGAAGTACGTCAATGGAAGTATTCGGATTTCTATTGGATGGTTTCACAGACGATGAATAGTAGACGATGGTTGTCACACGTTTACGTGTTGGCCTACTCATATTGAGATGCGGGTGCCGGTATGCCCGTAAGCCATTTATCTACTGTTTAGCGGGCTGTGAGTATCCTCTAAAAGTCCGGGTGCGACAAATGGTATCAGAGCCTGTCTGCCTGTAGGATCCCTTTTACTGGTCGCAGTTGAGTCTAGAAACTATTTTGTAGCTATATAGGAAAAATGAAACGTGAGAGTAGGAATTCTGTTCTTTTATTTCTTTCCCCACCCACCCTCCCTTTTTCTGGTAAGGAAGTGCAACGTTGTTTTCTCTTCTCATCTAAACTTTCAAGTTAGGATTTCACGTATCCTGGTTTCTCTAGGATGGTTATATCTACTAGACCATAGGAATGGAGGTGGTTGTGACATGATTTTCATGTTGCCTACTCACGATTTAGAACGAAGGCACATAAGCCCCGGAAGCAGATCCTCTATTCCTTAAGCAGTAGATATTGATCCTCTAGAAGCCCGGATGGGTTTTCCGTAGTACCTCAGGAGTGTTTGGTCTCGTGTTTCCCGAATGTTGCTTTGTTATCCTGTTCTTCTCAACATCCTTTTCGTCCGTTGAAACCTTGTTGTTGCTTGCCACTTCAGTTCTTCTACCGGCGTCTAATCAAAGCTTCCCCGATCATCTGCAGATGGATCTCAGGTTCTACCCGCAGGTGGTTCGTATGACTCGTTGCGAGAGCACTGCCGGTTATCCGGAGATGCTGAGGGACATGGTCACTTTTCTGGGGTTCCGTTGGGCACTAGAGTACCAGGTCTACGAGCAGCAGCGAGAGTTTGACCAGACCTACTACCAGGCTATCGTCTACATTCTGTCAGATGATGGCATGAGCGTAGTCCACCGCTACGAGGCAGTGGGTTCCACAGTGGATATGGCTGTGCAGCAGGCAGCGTATGTGAGCCTCACCGTCCTTCGTGCTGACTACTGGGATTTGACGATTCTATCTATCGCCACATCCCCCGTGGTTACATCACTTCGGAGGGAGCTCACTTCACTCTCTACGACAACTTGGATGTTTACGAGCATGATAACTCCAGGCTGCACACCACCGCTCAGTTTGTGAGACACAGTGACGCAGTTGCCCGCATACTATCTCAGGAGTTGGCTTCAGTCAGAGAGCAGCTTTACCTTGCTTTGACTCGTCTGGCGACTTACACCACAGACTTTGTTGGAGACGAGCGCTTTGCATGTTTCGATCAGCCAGTTAGGCGTCGTCTGCCAGATGCTGGAGGTTACGAGCCGATCAGAGGTCCACTCCTTAACCTTGGTGCTGGTTACACTGGGATTCCACGCTTTGGAGCACAGGGAGTCGACGCTATGTACTTCACCACGCCTAGAGTCGGTCTCAGACCACGTCAGATCTACGTGGATCGTCGTTCCACATACTTTCGTGGGCGTGCTCCTCACCGTACCTCTCGCCGTACTCCTAGCCGCCGTCCTGCGTGATGAGCATGGGAGTACCGATGTATCCATTCTTAGCTATGTTTAGTTATCCTTTGGCATTCGAACCATTTATGGTGTATTGGATATTCTGATGTATTTGAACATGTGATGGTGAACCTTGTGGTTGTCTATTCATGCATCAGAGTAATCTATCTTTCGGTTGCCAAGTCTATCCTTTTCTATTGTTGCGCTAAAATGCATTTCCATTCAGGATGCCGCCAACAAGGAACAACACGCCTGAGCCACCGCCAATCGCGGAGCTGTTGACTCAGATGACCCAAGTCATGACGCAGATGGCCCAGTTTCAGGCTAATCAGCACATCAACCAGACAGCTCCACGAGTCAGCATCAAGGAGTTTCTCAGTCTGGGCCCAAGAGCTTTCGTGGCCACACGCGAGCCTCTGGACGCTGATGACTGGATCCGTGAGATAGCCAAGGCTCTGGAGATTGCACACGTAGCTGAAGAAGACAAGGTCAAGTATGCCTCCTATCTGCTGAAGGGTCAGGCAGCTACTTGGTGGGAAAACTTCCAGGCCATGAGAACTGGGATGCCAGTCACGTGGGATTGTTTCAAGGAAGCCTTCCTGAAGCACCACATTCCAGATGGTCTCATGGAAAGAATGCGTGAAGAGTTTTGCTCTCTCAAGCAGGGCAAGTTGGACGTCATCGGGTATCAGAGTGAGTTCAATCGCCTCGCTCGATACGCTGGAGATGAGGTGTCCACTGAAGCTAAGAAGATGGCAAGGTTCCGCAGAGGTTTTAACCCGGAACTCAAGTATGCCCTCACCAATGTCAAGGCCAACAGCTTTGAGGATCTCGTTAACACCGCGCTCAATGAAGAAAATGGGCGCAAGGCGTTCGAGGAGTCTCGCAAGCACTCGCGTGAGGGTGGTTCCTCCTCCAACATGACCACCCCTCCGCAGACGCGCCGCATCTGGGTACCAAATGGTGCTGTCACTCGGGCTCCATACGCCCAAACTTCTCCAGGCTTCGCTCCCCGCCCACCCAACCCTGCTCAGCTACATGATCCAAGGGCTTCGATGGGGCAGCCAAGGCCAGGGCCTCCTCGTGTCGTCACATGCTACAAGTGCAAGCAGATGGGGCACTATGCCGACAAGTGCACACAGAGGCAGCTACCACCACCACCACCTCGTCCTAACACAAACCAGGCAATGGTGCGCGCTCCCCCGCCTAAGGCCTTCAACTCCAACAACAGGCCTGTCGGGAGGACCGCAAGGGTGAATCATGTCAAGATCGACAAAGCTGAGGAAGCTCCTGACGTCGTTCTCGGTACATTTCCCGTAAACTCTATTCCAGCTAAAGTGTTGTTTGATACCGGAGCATCACATTCTTTTGTGTCAAAGACCTTTGACACAACAAACAACCTAATTGTGGTTCCACTAAGCAATCAGATCACTGTTCACTCCCCGGGATCTCAAATGTTGACTTCCAAGATAAGCAAGGACAATCAAATCCTAATTGGAGGCCACATATTCCTTGCATCTCTCATGTTGCTGGGAAATTCTGACATTGATGTCATTCTTGGTATGGATTGGCTGAAGGCCAATAAAGCGAGAATTGACTGTGCTCAAAAGTCAATAACTCTGTCCCACCCTTCTGGCCAGATAATCTATTCTCCACATGAATCAAGTTCCATTCAGCTGTGCACCCTCAATGCAAAACCTCTACCTTCACTTGAAAATGTTCCGGTGGTTTGCGACTTCCCTGACGTCTTTCCAGAAGAGTTGCCAGGAATGCCTCCGGACAGAGCTGTTGAGTTCGTGATCGAACTTGAACCAGGTACTGCTCCAATCTCTAAGCATCCCTACAAGATAGGAACTCCCGAGCTGAAGTTGTTGAAGGAACAAATTGATATGTACATGGAAAAAGGATACATTCAACCTAGTTCCTCAGCTTGGGGTTGCCCAACTCTGTTCGTTGCGAAGAAGCATCAAACAAAGAGACTCGTTGTTGACTATCGTCCTCTTAACGAGAAGACCATCAAAAACAAGTATCCAATTCCTCGCATCGATGATCTTTTTGATCAACTTGCTGGAGCCTCAATATTCTCCAAGTTGGACTTAAGAATGGGTTACCATCAAATAAAGATCAGAAAAGAGGATATTCCAAAGACAGCTTTCACCACTCGCTACGGTCTATATGAATTCACCGTCATGTCCTTTGGTCTCACCAATGCACTGGCGACATTCTCTCGACTCATGAATTCTGTCTTCCATGAATACCTCGACAAGTTCGTTGTGGTATATCTTGATGACATTCTTGTCTACTCAAAATCCGAGGAAGAGCATGAAGAACATCTTCGTCTCACTCTCATGAAGCTTCGCGAAAATCGTCTGTATGCCAAATTCTCCAAGTGTGAGTTCTGGATTTCAGAAGTTGCTTACCTTGGTTATGTCATCTCTGCCAAGGGCATAGCCATTGATCCAGAAAAGGTTAAAGCAATTGTTGATTGGAAACCTCCAAAGACGGTGAAGCAAGTAAGAAGTTTTCTTGGCTTGGCTAGCTATTGCCGTTGCTTCGTCCCAAACTTCTCCAAGATTGCCAAACCTCCCACTGACCTCACAAAGAAGGACAAGAAGTTCGTCTGGTCTCCACAATGTGATAAAAGTTTCAATCTCCTGAAGACTAAACTCACTTCTACACCAGTTCTGGTTGGCCCAGATCCTTCCAAACCTTTCTAAATATTCTGTGATGCTTCCCTCCAAGGTCTAGGTGCAGTTCTTATGCAAGAACGTCAAGTTGTGGCTTATGCTTCACGTCAGTTGAACAGACATGAGCTCAATTATCCCACTCATGACCTTGAACTTGCAGCAGTTGTGTTTGCCCTCAAGAAATGGAGACAATACTTGTTGGGTAATCGCACTGAAATCTTTTCCGATCAGAAAAGTCTGAAGTACATCTTCACTCAACCAGATCTAAACCTCAGGCAAAGGAGATGGATTGAAAAGATTAAAGACTTTGATCTTACAATTTCTTACACTCCAGGCAAGGCTAATGTTATGGCCGATGCTCTCAGTCGCAAGTCGTATTGCAATAATCTCATGATCATGGAAAGCCAACCTCCTCTTCATGAAGAATTCCAAAAGCTGAATCTTGGTCTTGTTCCTCAAGGCTATCTTGCGAACTTGACAGCCACTCCAACTCTCGAGGACAAGATTCGTTCTGAACAACTTCGTGATGCTGAAATCAAGAAGATTGTAGAACACATCAAAGGAGGCAATGAGAAATTTAAGTCCTTCTCAGTGGATGACAAGGGAACTGTGTTCTTCGAAGGACGCATTGCAGTTCCTCAAATTCAAAGTCTCAAAGATGTCATTCTCAAGGAGGCTCATGAAACTCCTCTCTCCATACACCCTGGAAGTACAAAGATGTACCAGGATCTCAAGACACTGTATTGGTGGCCTAGCATGAAACGTGAAATTGCTCAATACGTTTCTGAATGCGACGTTTGTCAACGTGTTAAGGCAGTTCATCAGAAAACAGCCGGTCTTCTCCAACCTCTGAAAATCCCTGAGTGGAAGTGGGACATGATTGAAATGGACTTCGTCACTGGTTTTCCAAAGTCCAAGAGGGGCAACGATGCAATCTTCGTTGTCATTGATCGACTCACTAAAGTAGCTCACTTCTTTCCTGTCAAAGAGACAATCTCAGCTAGCCAGTTAGCAGAGCTCTACACAGAAAAGATTGTTCCTCTTCATGGTGTTCCATTGGAAATAAGCTCAGACCGTGGAAGCATCTTCACTTCTTATTTCTGGAAAAGTTTTCAAGAAGCCTTGGGCACCAAGCTTCTGTTCAGCACAGCCTACCATCCTCAGTCTCAAGGGCAAGTCGAAAGAGTTAATCAGATTCTCGAGGATATGCTCAGAGCATGTGGTCTCTCTTTTGGCATGAAATGGAGGAATGTCTTCCATATGCTGATTTCTCCTACAAAAACAGCTTCCAGGAAAGCCTAGGCATGGCACCATTTGAGGCTCTTTATGGCCGCAGATGCAGGAGTCCAATCAATTGGTCTGGAGCTGGTGAACGTTCACTCTTAGGCCCTGACATTGTTAAGGAAGCCGAAGAGAAAGTTCGCATCATTCGTGACAATTTGAGGATTGCTCAATCTCGTCAGAAAAGATACTATGACAGCAAACACAGGGACATGTTCTATGCAGCTGGAGACAAAGCATATCTCCGTGTAACTCCCCTCAGAGGCACTCATCGTTTTGGTGTCAAAGGAAAGCTTGCACCAAGATATATTGGTCCCTTCAACATTCACTCAAGGCGTGCAGAAAATGCCTATCGTCTTGAACTTCCAGAAAAGCTATCCAAGGTGCACGATGTGTTTCACGTGTCACAGCTCAAGAGGTGCTTCAAAGATCCGGGTCGTGCAGTTGATCATGATTCCATTGATCTGCAAGAAGATCTCTTTTATGAGGAGCACCCTATTCGAATTCTCGATGAGACCGAGCGCAAAACTCGCAACAAGAGCACCAAGTTCTTAAAAGTGCAGTGGTCTCATCATTCTGATAAAGAGGCAACGCGGGAGACCGAAGAGGATCTTCGCAAGAAGTATCTGGACCTTTTCTCTTCTCAGTAGGAATCTCGGGGCGCGATTCCTTCAAGGGGGGGGGGGCGTTTTGTAACATCCAAAGTATGAAAAACAACCCTAGAATGTTTGCTTTTTGTTTAAATTTAGTTTGCATCATTTCCATCATGAGTTTTGCATTTGTTTTCACTTGTTTTCCATTTGAATTTCAAACCAAATTTCAAATCCTTGTTTCATACTTGTTCTGTTACAACCTTTCCAAATAAAACTTTCAAATCAAACCATTTATTTTGATTCCAATAAACTTGAATTTTCATATAATTAACTTGACTAATTTTCAATATTTCAATTAATACCAAAATTCAATCAAATTCATTTGAATTTCAAACAGCCACAAAATTTAAATTTTGGAAAACAAAAGGTTGCACAACTGGGGTTTTGTAATAAATAACTTATAAAAATTATCCCCAAAATTTTTAAGCCACAAAACCCTTCTATTTCTCTCCTTTTCCTTTCTTTTCTTTTCAGCAAAAAAAGAAAAAACAGAAAAGAAAAAGGGGGGGAGGCAGCCAGGCCAGCCAACAGGCCGGCCCAGGCCACCTACTACCCCCCAGGCCCAGCCCACCTACTCCCCATCCCCTACCTCTGTACGGCAGGACATCGAGGATGTCCACGTCGAAAGGCAGAGGATGGGACGGCCGGGAGCGTGCCCCCTCCTCCTTAAAACCACGCCCACGGGCTCCTCCCTGCTGCCCTAGTCCTCCCTCCTCCATCTCTCTGCCGCCGCCGCCATTTCTCCTCCTCCTTTCTTCTCTCTCTCTCGCTGTTTCTGTGAACCTCCACCACCGCAGCGACAGAGGAGCAACTCCGGCGATCACCGTAGCCATGGAGCCCCTCCGCGCAGGCTGAGCGCGGGAATCGACTCCCCAAGCAACCTCCTTCCTCCTCGACACCGCGGCAGGGCCTGGGAGCAGCAGGATCATCGCCGTCGTCCACCGCACCGTCGCCGTCGTCCACCGCACCGTCAGACTCCGTCTCCACCTCATCGAGCTCCCTCGGTGAGCCCTGCCTGCACTCCCAAGTCCTCCTCTGTTCCCAGCGCCACGACACACACGCACACCCCGCTCACGCTTGCGCAGCAACAGCAGATCGCGAGCTCGTCGCCGGCGTCTCCCCCGTCTCGGTGAAGTTCAGAAAGACTGAACTTTTTGGTTCAGTTTCAGTTAACAGGCCAGATCCACCTCAAAACCCCACGCATCCCTCTCCTATCACCACCGTCGAGCCAGCCCAGTGGCAAGATCCAGCGGCTCACAGCGCGAGGGCGCGAGTTCGATCCCCCCCGAGCGCGAATGAATCCCACCTTTTTGCCCGCTTGCCACGCAACCATGCTGGCCCCACGCGTCAGCGACGTGGTGGCCACGCACGCACACACCCACGCGCCACGCACGCACCAGCTGGGCACTGGCCCACTGCCAGTGACCCAGAGGCGGCTCTGCCCTGCGTAGAAAAGGTTCCAGGGCCCTATCTGGAATTTCTTTTTCGCAACTAAGCCCCTGGAACAATTTTAATACTTTTAAAAAATTGCAGAATAGCCCCTGTAATTCAAATCCAAATATCTTTTGCATATTAATTCCAAATCTAATAAATAAAATATGTTTTCCATACCAAATTTAATTCTCTACATGTTAAAACCATTTGTTTACTGTTTTGAACATTTCAAATGGTTTCAAAAATTCAAATTCAAACAACTCTTTCAAATTTGGTCAAATTCATAACTAATTCAAATTTAATTCAAATGGCACATGTAAAATATGTTTTCCATGCAAAATTGAACAAGATTTCCAAATATAAACTTTGTTTCCTGTTTTGAATAATTAAAATTGGTTAAATAATTTAAATCTTGTTTAAATCATTTAAAATTGCTAAATTAATAACTTGGTCAAACTAAATTCTTTTTGAACATATAAAATATGTTTTCCATTCCATTTTTCATGAACTTTGCAAATATCAACTTTGTGTTCTGTTTTAAATAAATTAAATTGCTGAAAACATCTGTTTCTTAATTAAAGCAATTAAAATTGTCAAATTAATAACTTGCTCATTTTAAATCCTTTCTCAACAAATGAAATATTTTTTCAAACCAGAAAAATATAATCTTTTCAAATATGAATTTTATTTAATGTTTTGAACAAATAAAAATTCAAATAATTTTATACTTGAATTAAATTCATTTAAATCTTGTTTAAACTTGTTTAATTCATAATTAATTCATTTTAAATCCATTGTCAACACATGAAATATGTATTCCATCTAAAATTTTGTGTTCTTTCCAAATATAAATTTGGTTATCTATTTTGAACAATTAAAATTGGTGAAAACAACAAATGCTTGTGTAACTCATTTAAGAAGCCAAATTTCATAACTTAATAAATAAAATTCCAAACTTGGTAAACAACATTTTCAAATTGAAGCTATTGTTGTTTTCTTATTGTTTTCTTCATCCATGCATCATTCTAATCAACTTCCACATGATGGTTATTTGTAGATCACCTAATTCAACTTTAATTCTTGGGCCTTTCTATATGCAACCCAACTTGCATATGGGCCAAATTAAATATGTTTACCATGTCAACTAGCTAATCTTTGATGCATCAATTAAATTGCCATGCATCATCCCATATTTGTGCATTATGCCATGTTATTGATTGTTTGTCTCTCTGCGTTGTTTGTTTGCTTCTTCCCGAATAGACGACGACGTTGAGACAGACGAGGTTTACGACACTACTTCAGAGGAGTTAGCCCAGTACCAGGCTACTGAGTTTGCAGGCAAGTATTCACTCACCTGAACCATTATGTCCTTCCCACACTGGATACCGATACTTTCCGTTGTCTAATCTGCTAGCCTTAAGATTCGTTGCTTGTGTTCCGATCCTATCACATGTTATCCTGAAACCCTGATATAGCCTATCCTCCACACCTATAACCCTGTTGCTTATTGCCTGTGTCTTACTAGCATGCTTAGGGTTGTTTTTGCTCGAGTCTGATGTCCGTTATTTCTGTTACCATCATTATTATGTTCTGGGGGCTCGATGTTTAAACAACAACCTGTTAATGTTTGAGGTAATGCTAATTTGATGATAAGGCACCGGCAGGAGGCCGGGTATGGTTTTGAGGCCTGCTAGTGTCGAACTCAGGAAAAGTTCTTGTCCTCTAGATCCATGATGAGCGCGCTAACCGCATGTGGGAGCGTGTATGGGCGCCCCCCTCAACTTTGATTCGATTCGCATCTCGTCCAAATCGCCTCTTTTAGTTCGGGTTTTTCCATTTGCCGCATGCATATGCAGGTGCGAACCCTTGGCGCCAGGGTGGTAACTTTTGTAGTCGGCATTTAGGGAGACACGTTCTTAGAGTGCTATGAGGGTCCCCTTTTCTTCGTGGGGCTTGATTACCCGTGCGCTCAACTGCACGGGGTTCTTTGGGCTTGATGCGAAGAAGAGTTGGGTTGTGTTGAGTACCTCGCTTGGTGGGTTGATCCCCCGTCTGGCGGGTTATTCTTACGTGTACGGCCAAATTGGTGCATCCCTGCAAGGTTGAATCTTCTCGAGAAGCCGTGTTGTCCGCGGTTATGGATGACTTGGTGATAGGGCTGGCTAACAAGGATTAGACAGCTTACACCTAATTAATAATAATTTGACTAGTAATAGGCTTATTGACACAATAACTTGAACCTTCATTAATCCAACTGTGTGGGTTATCCTCGGATTGCTTCTTTGGATAAGGGGCGAGATCCAGGATGGGTTTGTTTGAGGTTAGTGGTAGTGGGTTCCGATGCGCTATCTTATCCCTTTCTTTTAGCCGGATGTTGTAGCGTGTCTCTGTAGTTGGTTAGGGCAGCCCGCTGCCGCACCTTTGTATCACCTATCTTCCGTTGAACCCAAAGCATCTGTACTTGGTGTTGTCGGGTACACTTTGGTATCTTGTGCGTCTTGCTTGCCAGTACTCGTCTGTACTGACCCCTTTGGGGATGCGTGTTCTGCAGACTACATTTCCGAGGATCCCCATGGTGGCTACTACGTGGAGTATGACGAGGCTGCTGACGAGTAGATAGCGGACCCGGGCAGGATCCGAGACTTCGTGGATGGGCTCCGTACTTTTCGTTTCCGGCCTCTTAGGCCTATTTGGATCTTGTCTGTACTCAGACACTTTGGATGCTTCCGCTGTGATGTAATGATGACTTGTTGGGACATGTGTCCTCTGCATGACTGTATTTGCTATCTCTGCTCTAGTGAGAGCTTTTGCCACTTATTTCTATTTCTTTGTGTCTTAGAGATTTGTTGTGATATCACTTGTTCAAATGCCGTTGACGTACCATGTGTGTATGTTATGAAGTACGTCAATGGAAGTATTCGGATTTCTATTGGATGGTTTCACAGACGATGAATAGTAGACGATGGTTGTCACACGTTTACGTGTTGGCCTACTCATATTGAGATGCGGGTGCCGGTATGCCCCGTAAGCCATTTATCTACTGTTTAGCGGGCTGTGAGTATCCTCTAAAAGTCCGGGTGTGACATTTCGCGTGAAAACAACTATTAGGGGCCACTGAAAAAACATTTCTGTGGCCTTTCAAAACATGAAATATGTGGGCAGATGAAAGCTTGCAACACTTGCGTTTGTGGATTGTGACTTGACCATTATGTGTCTTAACCATTGTGATACTATCTGTCTATTTCTAACCAGGATGGAACAATTAGCCTATCATGGTTGTGATGGCTTGAAACTTTGTTAATTACTTGCTGGCCCTACTTGCAAAATATTTACTGCTACAACTCTGATGAGTGTGAAGGATGGCTATGAGTTGCGGAAGAAGTTTTCGATACATCTGCCCAAGTAGAATGCAAATGAGGGTAACATTCTTGATGTTGTACGAGGATACATTAATCTTGTCAAGGGATAGTTTAATGAATAAGATATAATGTGTTCGGTGTTTTCCGACATTGAATTGTGTGAAGTAAACATTTTACTTCTTTTTAAAAATACCGCATGGTTATTTTTTCATATACATATTTGAATGCATTGTATGCAAAATCTAAAAAGCTGTGGCCACACACGGGCATGCAACTAGTCTCCAACAATGTCCATGTCATTGTAAGATAGTTTGACAACTCAGCAAAAATCCTACATGGCATAGTAATAATGAGGTGAGAGAAGATGGGTTGTATGACATGCAACCAACAAGATAGCACATATGCCAAGATACTTTTTTCTTTGGTCCCACTAAACTAAGTATATGATTAGTAGATTATACTACTTTACCAACAACACTTCTTACAAACCATTGAAATAGTTGTATCATACATTGTTGGTTGATGAGTTCGCTCTACTATCATATGGTTTATCTTACAACCCATTAAATATCCCCGTCACATATAGCAAATCTCTTGGACCAAGGTGCTAATTGATTGGGGTTAATATATTGCATACATTGGTGCAGAGGGATGGAGAGAGGCAACCACCCACTAATTAGAAGAGAATTAATGTTTTTAATAATTGGGACTACGTGGTTTTGAGATTGTGTCCTATAAACCAGGACAGAGGGAGTACTGTATTTCTTTTAATAATTAACTTATTTTCTTAAAACTGTGCTTAATTGTTCCCTAAAACACATGTTCCTTCAAAACAACTTTGCTTAAATATAAATGTCACATGGATGGGATTAAGATTATTGAACTATTAATGGAGCTTATTCGGAAACGACCCGCGTAGCCGGGTTCCGATATAAGTTCTCTCCACAAAATTTGGACTATATTTGGTACAAATTCAGTGAAAAACAAAATTGTGACGATCTTGTTTATATTTCATAAATTTTGAACAAATTTTTGAAAATTTTAGTGGATCTCAAAATTTTCTCAATTGAAGTTCAAAACCCTTAGTTGCTACTCTCCATCTCCCAATTCTGAGGCTCATTACTTTTTTATTTGATTATTTCCATTGAAAGCATTATCGATCACCGAAGAGTACTTGCAGATCCGATAAGGATAAGGGAGGGAAATTAATTACACTATGTTTTCCATTACACAGTTAGACGAGGGTCGACATGCCTGTGGATGGCTCTCGTCTAGTTAGGACTGCCAAATTTGGCCCCTTCAAGACGCAATGGTTCTAAAAGATGGGCAATGGGGGACGCGTGAACGAAGAAGACGATATTGTCCGGGTGTTTCCCATGGTGCCAGAAGACATGAACATGAATGTAGAGGGTGTTTCCAAAGGTGCCACTCTCAGAGTCGGCAAACGACGTGTTGACGACCCTCTTCAGGCCGAACTTTCCGGCCATGACAACATCGGATGAAGCTTTGATTGCTCTCGCTGGTCGGGGGGGGGGGGGGGGGGGGGGGGGCGATTTCCCGCCTCCGGCGGAGTTGGACATCTCCGGCTGAGACTTCATGCATCGGCTCGCCATTTCTACCCGTCGTTTCAGAAGATTAAAGATTACTTGTGGTAACACGTAGAGATAAACAAAAAAAATCTACACGTCACTCCTAAGATATAGCCGAGGTAGAAGGCTACGAGGATTACCACTAGATGCGCAGGTTTGGATTATCGATGAAGCACGTCGATGCAGTGTAGTCCCACGAACCGATCCAGCTGATCCAATCCCGCGATCGTCGAAGTACTGAACGCGCAACACCTCTGCTGGTGTCCACACGTACAAGGAGGAGCTTCGACGGCGGATTGCTAGGTCCAGTGCGGCGGCTGGACTAAGTCGGGCTGGGGTTCCCAACGCATGAGAGTGGAAACTTGTGGCCGTTGCGCAATCTGCACCCCTCCTCATATAGCGAGTGGGAGTGAGCTGCGCAACGCTTGTGGCTCATTCACTTCGTGAGTCCAACTCACCAATTCAGTCCATTTTCAGTTCGGCTCCAACCCGACCAATATACTTGCTCCCGCTCTTATGTGTGCGACCCTGTAGGCTCATGGCTACCGGTAGCGTCTCCTAACAGAACGTACCGACTCCCAAGTGTCATAACCTGCTACATGGCACTAGCTAGCCAGTAACGTGCTACAAGCCCAATCGGCCAGAATAGGACAACCCATTTTCGGAAGTAGCTACATTTTTTGGTTGACGGGCCTGTGACGGACAACACGAAAATGTTAGCTTTTTATCATTTTATCTTTGACATTCGCGCGTGCGAGCTGTTTGGTCAGCTATTCAGTTTGTCCATGTGTCAATCAATGAATGGACAAAATCCGACTGCGCCCGAAATGGAAAAAAACAGTCGACTGACAATTAGACAGTCCCAATGGTTTAGACCGTGACAATGTACAAGCGAGGTCGTTCACACCAGGAATTTTGTAGACGAACAAGATACAATTAATTAGTAGGATTTGGCATCAATATTACCTGGTTTTATTTAAAAAAATTATAAACTTTGGGAACGGTCATGAAAAATTTATGTGATTATCCGGGTGCTAAACTGTTAACAAGTTTGAATATTCTTAAGTCGGTCAACCCGCGGATCCTAAAATAGTCGTATGTCATGACGGGCCGGTTATAAGTACCAACTTTTTAAACATATGCTATTGATAATGTGCTGCCTTAGTCCCAATGTTCTTGACGGACGGGCATAAAAGACACCAATAAAACTGGTGGGACTTTCAGGAGGGGGCACATTACGAATTAAATACCACTTTTTGTGAGAAAGAGTCGGATCTATTACCAATGGTTTAATCCTACGGCTGAGAGTAATTTGGCCCATCCGGCCCAGGTAGTGGAAATTTAGGCAAAAAAAAAGATGGAACGAATCGTTGACCCGTGATATCCCTGCTGCTGGACTGAACCAGGACTCTGCTCGCGCCGCCGTGACCTCCTAGCTCGCACCGCCGCCACTCACGCCGTCGCCGCCAGCCCCCAGTGTGAGCCGCCGCCACGAGTCCAATTCTGCCTGTACGCCACCTCCATCCGTGACATCCCAATTCGCGCCTGTCGCGTCCAGCGAGGAGTGCGCTCGCGCCGCCGCCACCTCCTAGCTCGAGCCGCCGCCACAACCGAGCTCGAGCCGCAGCCGCCACCCCCCCAGTGTGCTGCGCTGCCACGAGTACGATTCTGCCGGATCGCGTGCCCAGTGTGCTGCACGCACTGACGACGCTGACGCTCTCTCCCCCGTGCACCAGGAAATTAGCCGCCGTGGACGCCGGTGCCATCTGCGCCCAGATTCTTCAACTCGGCGGCAATTGAAGGAGCACGCCCCCGGCCTGTTCTGGTGTTCATTGTCTCCTTCAGCCCAGGTAAACACTGATGTTATCTCTGAATATTTTAGAAATTGTGCATCAGCTGCTTGTTCTGGTGTTCATTGTCCCCGGCCTGTTTGGTTTTAGCCGGTCCAGTCCATATCTATCAGCTGCTGCCAACATATGATGTATTACTGCAGTAGATGTCCACGTTGAGAAAGATCCAACTAGCTCATGAATACCAGGAAGTTCATCAGAATATATGAAATTCACCATTGCCTGCATTGGAGGAAAAGTTGTAACATTACCATAGGGGAATTGTCAATAAAATATCAATGCAAGGATAACTAGTGGAAACAACCCCTCTCGTCCAGGGGGCCAGGGGGCATCTGTCCCGGTTGCAACCAAATCCGAGACAAATGCCATGCATTGGTCCCGGTTCGTGCGCCCGGGGCAACAGAAACCGCCTGGGGGCATTGGTCCCGGTTCGTGGGGGAGATATCGGTCCCGGCTCGTGCCACTGACCGGGACGAATGCCTAGCCACATGCCACGTGGCACGCGCATGAGAATTTGTCCCGGTTCAGGCCACGAACCGGGACCAATGTCCCCCTTCCCCTATATATACTGCCCCAGCCCCCCACCCTTCCGTCTTTTTATTTTGCTTGGAGGTGTGAGAGAGGTGGGTGTTAGTGTGTTTTATTTTACTATGCCCACGAGGTGTTCGACGAAATTCCCGAGCCACACATAAGCTCACTAAAAATGGTATCTTCGAACGAGGTTAAAAAACTTATCTTTTTCATCTATAACTGATACATAAAAAAGTAGTATTTGTCGATGTACTGTGGTCATCTCTGTATTAATATGTTATTGTAATGTATTTTTGATAAACTTCATTAATTATACGATGCAGATGGATGCACGACAGCGATGGATGTACGGTGACCGACGCACTTCCGAGTATATGGCAGGCCTGAATGCATTTCTTGATGTAGCTCAGGCAAACAAAGATAATGGCTTCATGTGTTGCCCATGTGTTGATTGTCAGAATGTCAGAGAGCACTCTTCCGAAAGAATCCTTCACGGCCATCTACTTCGGAGAGGTTTCATGCCTAGCTATAATTGCTGGACCAAGCATGGAGAAAAGAGGGGTTGTGATGGAAGACGATGAAGAAGAAGAAGATCCTTTGTTCCCTGAATACGACGATACTGCAATGGAAGAGAATGGAGAAGAAGGAGGTGATCAAGAACATGCATCAGAAGAGCCCGATGATGATCTTGGCCGAGTTATTGCTGATGCAAGGGAAGACTGTGAAAATAAATTGGAGAGGTTGAAGCTGGACAACATGTTACAGGATCACAAAAAATTGTTGTACCCAAATTGCGAAGATGGTAGCACAAAGCTCGGTACCACACTGGAGTTGCTGAAATGGAAGGCACAGAACGGTGTGACTGACAAGGCATTTGAGAGTTTACTTCAACTAATGAAGCCAAAACTTCCAAAGGATAACGAATTGCCTGAGAGTACGTACGAAGCAAAGAAAGCTCTCTGCCCTCTAGGATTAGATGTGCAGAAGATACATGCATGCATTAATGACTGCATCCTCTTCCGCGGTGAGAAGTACGAGAATTTGGATGAATGTCCGATATGCACTGCACTGCGGTATAAGATCAGAGCAGATGACCCTGGTGATGTTGACGGCGAGCCCCCCCCCCCCCCCCGTAAGAGGGTTCCTGCTAAGGTGATGTGGTATGCTCCTATAATACCACGGCTGAAACGTCTGTTTAGAAACAAAGAGCATGCTAGGTTGTTGCGATGGCACAAAGAAGACTGTAAGAAAGACGGAAAGTTGAGGCACCCCGCCGATGGATCGCAGTGGAGAAAGATCGAGAGAGACTTCCCAGACTTTGCAGGAGAGGCAAAAAACTTATGGTTTGGTCTAAGTACATATGGCTTTAATCCTTTTGGGGAGCAGAGCTCCAGTCATAGCACTTGGCCTGTAACTCTATGTATGTACAACCTTCCTCCTTGGTTGTGCATGAAGCGCAAGTTCATTATGATGACAGTTCTCATCCAAGGCCCGAGGCAACCTGGCAACGACATTGATGTGTATCTAAGGCCGTTAGTGGAAGAACTCTTACAATTGTGGGGCAAACCAGGTGTACGTGTGTGGGATGAGAACGAACAAAAGCCATTTGACCTACGGGCGTTGCTTTTCGTAACCATCAATGATTGGCCTGCTCTTAGTAACATTTCCGGACATACAAACAAGGGATACAATGCATGCACACACTGTTTAGATAAGACTGACAGTGTTTTTTTGGATAAATGTAAAAAGGTTGTATACCTGGGGCATCGTAGATTTCTTCCGATCAAGCATCCCGTAAGAAAGAAAGGAGGGAAGCATTTCAGAGGTGAGGCAGATAACCGGAAGAAGCCTGAGCTCCGTAGTGGTAATGATATATTCGATATGGTCAAGGACCTAGAAGTAATCTTTGGTAAGGCTGCTGGCAGCCAACCAGTTCCGTACGGCCCTGATAAGCGCGTACCCATGTGGAAGAACAAATCTATATTTTGGGAGCTAACCTATTGGAAAGTTTTAGAGGTCCGGTCTTCGATCGACGTGATACACGTGACAAAGAATCTCTGTGTCAATCTGCTATGCTTCCTGGGCGTGTATGGGAAGTCAAAAGATACGCCAGAAGCACGGGAGGACCAGCAACGTATGAAAGACCCAAGCAACAAGCACACAGATACATGGCGCCATTACTTAAGCAGCTACGCTCTTACTAAAGCAGAGAAGGAAATATTCTTTGAAGTCCTTTACAGTATCAAGGTTCCGTCTGGCTTCTCGTCGAATATAAAGGGGATAATAAACATGGCAGAGAAAAAATTCCAAAACCTGAAGTCTCATGACTGCCACGTGATTATGACGCAGTTGCTTCCGATTGCATTGAGGGGGCTTCTACCGTAAAATGTTCGAGTACCCATTGTGAAGCTATGTGCATTCATGAATGCAATATCTCAGAAGGTAATCGATCCAGAAATTCTGACAAGATTACAGAGGGATGTGGTCCAGTGTCTTGTTAGTTTTGAGTTGGTGTTCCCACCATCCTTCTTCAACATTATGACTCATCTCCTGGTTCACCTATGTGAAGAGATTCATATTCTTGGTCCGGTATTTCTACACAATATGTTCCCCTTTGAGAGGTTCATGGGAGTCTTGAAGAAATATGTTCATAACCGTGCTAGGCCAGAAGGAAGCATCTCGAAGGGCTATGGAACAGAGGAGGTCATTGGGTTCTGTGTTGATTTATTCCTGACCTTAAGACAATTGGTGTTCCTGAATCGCGGCATGAGGGGAGACTGAGGGGAAAAGGAACATTGGGAAAAAAAACAATGATACCTAGGGACGGGCATTCTTTCACCAAAGCACACTACACAGTTCTACAAAATTCTATGTTCATGGCTACGTATCTCGAGGAACACAAGAATATTGTACGGTCTGCAAACCCAGGGAAGGATGACTCATGGATTAAACGCAAACACATGGAGACTTTCGGAAGTTGGTTGCAAACACATCTTATAAATGACACCACTGTTGAAGATCAGCTGTACATGTTGGCAGGGTCACCATCTTCGACTATTGGGAGTTTTCAAGGGTACGAGATAAATGGGAATACATTTTACACGAGCTCCCAAGATAAGAAGAGCACCAACCAAAAAAGTGGTGTCCGCTTTGATACAACAAACGAGAATGGAAAAAATGACACATACTATGGTTACGTAGAGGAGATATGGGAACTTGACTATGGACCTTCTTTTAAGGTCCCTTTGTTCAAGTGCAAATGGGTCAACCTGAATGGAGAAGGGGTAAAGGTAGACCCGCTTTATGGAATGACAACAGTGGATCTCAACAATATTGCTTACGATGACGAACCATTCGTCCTAGCCAATGATGTGGCTCAGGTCTTCTATGTGAAGGACATGTCTTCCAGACCGAAAAAAAGAAAAAATAAGGAAACAAATTCATCATACGATGAGCCGAAGCGTCACATAATTCTCTCAGGGAAAAGAAACATCGTGGGAATCGAGGACACGACAGACATGTCAGAAGATTATAATAAGTTTGTTGAAATCCGACCCTTGAAGTGAAAGCTGACCCCACCATTCCGGTAAATAATGAAGATGCTCCATGGTTACAGCCGAAGCGATCATAAGCAATGGACAAGGGTTCATGGACCATCTCTACACGAAGAAATTTCAGAAGACTAACAGGGATGTTGTTGGTGATGTGTAATAGTAAACGTGGAATACATGATCATAGTTCTGTTGAAAAAGTGTTCACAAATATTCTGTAATAATAAACGAGATTTTGTTAGCCAAAATGATATTTATACCTATTCTGTGATTATGAACGGAGTAGGTGCAAGTTTGACCAATAATTTGTATTGACCGGTCAAAAGCTGGCAAGCATTGAGTGCTTGATAACTATGACCAGCCTGACTTCATTATCATCTCAACCAGCGGCCACCCACGCACTTTTCTGTTTCTCTCTTCTCCGTATCGTCCATTGAGATGTGCTTTGCACACAGGGCCGTTGTAACCAGCCCAGTGTGCATCCATATGGGCTTTGCCTTATGGGCGTCATATATTCTACGCAAATATTGCAGGCACACTTCGAAGTGATAGTACCGATACCATCCTGGAGCAAGTTGAGCTTATTTTGCAAGCAAAGCTGCATGCCGAACCTTCCTTGAGCACTTTCTGGTTCAGAACGATGTTACCAACAGTTAACCTCGTAGAGGAAGTAGTAAGAATAATAGAAATGCAGAGATTCTATGTGAAGGACATGTCCTCCAGACTTCGAAGTGATAGTACGGATACCATATTCACAGATATCCTTAAAATAGAAATAGATCTTCGGTACTTCTTTAACAGTTATGATAAATTTTTGGAGGAGAAACGTCTAGCTGAACAACAAGCTAACTACCTTGGAGTTCAAATGACGCAAAGGGTTTCACCTGTGCGGTTACTTTGGCAAGCTGCTAATGCATACACTCCTGCAATGTAGGTCTTCCGTGTTGCCGGGTACTGAAGGTTCTTGAGATCAGAAATATCAAAGAAATTCCACCACACTATGTTTTGAAAAGATGGCAAAAGAATGCTCAGAGTAAACCTTCGAAGGAAAACTATGGTTTTTCTGTTGTAGACGAAGATCTCAAATTCACCGTGTCAATAAGGTACAACTCGCTTTGTCGAACTTTATATAAATCACCCGGATGCCTTGTATGCTCTGGACTGAATCGGAAGATCACAAGAGAAAACAAAAATTATAAGATATTTATATTCAAATTATATGCAAATAGTAAAATAATTAATAGTTTCAATAGTTAGATTAATTATTTAGTAAAAAAAATGGATTTGAATTAGTTATGCAAATTCTAGCACTTTTCATGTTGGAATTTTTGTCAAATTCGAAAGTATGTAGAAGTTATTAATGTGCAAACTTAAACAATTTTCAAATTTTGGCGCTAAAAAATTTGGGCACGCAGGGGGCAGCAAATTTCGAAAAATGTTTTGGTCCCGGTCCTGGGGTACCTCTAGTCCCGGTTGGTGGCACGGGCCGGGACTAGAGGCCTAGTTGTATAAATATCGCGGCCCTCTCCCCAGGCCGAGCCACCACCCAGGACAGCGGACTAGCCTTGGCGAAGCCCTGCCGGCGGCGGGAGTGGATAGGAAGATCCCGCCGGTGCTGGTTCCGCCGGCGGGGTTGAACTAGACACGGGGGGACGAGTTTTGGGACGGGGAATGCATAGATATATTGAAAAAAGGCCGGAGGCCGGGATTACATCGGGGGCGCGGCGCGGCCACAGACGGCCAGCCGTGTTTCTTGGGGGCGACGGCCCTATTGGCCGTCCTTCTACGAGCAACGGGGGCAGCGGCGCGACCACAGGAGGCCGGCCGTTTCTTGGGGAGGGGGGTAGCCTAATCCTCCTCGTCGGAGGAGATGCAGTGGTAGTCCGGTGCCTGCCACAGGTGGGCAGGCAGCTGAGGGGGCCCCGCCGGGGGCGGCGGGAGGAAGTGCTGAGGGGGCCCCGCCGGGGGCATCGGGGGCGGCGGTAGCATCTCCTCTTCCGGCGGCTCCGGCGACCATTGGCCGCCGATCCAGGCCCAGCTCATGCCGTACTCGAGGCCTGGGGGCAGCGGCTGCGGGTCGGGCATGTCCTCCCGCGCCTCCATCTCGGCGGCCATGCCCTGCAGGAGATCCCCCACTGGAGGGGGCGGCATCGCGGCGGCGTCGGCGGCCTCGTTGGCCAGGACCTGGTGCCACCGCTTGATCTCGTCCTCGACGAGGGTGCGGCGGGATTCCTCGTAGGCGGCCTCCAGTCTGGCCTGGAACTCGGGGTCGTCGTCGTCGGCCTGGGGCTCGGGGATGTCCTCCTCGAGCCACAGCTCCGGCTCCCTGCCGGGCGCTGACGCGGGGTAGTCGTCGACGTTCTGCTCCGGGGCTGTGGGGATGAAGGAACGGCGGCGCTGGTCGTGCTCCTGCTGGAACCAGACATCCCAGTAGGGGAGCTCCACGCGTACGCGCGGTCCCTGAGGAGGTGGGCCGGCAGGAGCGCGCGCCGGCGGTCGATCTCCTCGCGGGCGGCTTCGTTCGTCGGCGGCGGCGGCACCGGGATGCGCTGCGGGTTGAGGTTCCAGCCGTCCGGGAGATGGACGTCCGGCCAGAAAACCGGCGTGGCGCGTTCCCAGTGCCACTCGGCCTCCTCCTTATGGACATAGCGGCGGAACCGCTTGCCCGGCGCGGCGCGAGGCGGCGGGCGCGCTGCCGGAGGTGGTGCGTGGACGCGCGGCTGCCCCCCGATCCGGATGCCTCCCGGACCGAAGCCGAACGCCTCCGGAGGCGGTGGGGGGACGGCGACGCGTCTCTGGCCGGCGCCGCTGGAGGACCGGGCCTCGTGCTCGTTCCTCGAGCGCTTGAACCAACGGCATGGCGACATGGCGGCTAGGGTTGGGTGAGCTTGGACGCGGCCTGGGTGAGTGAGGGGTACGGGCGGCGGGGGCCCTTTAAAAAGGACGAGGGAGGGGCTGGCATGCGAACCGGCGGCCGGAACGTGGCGGCGGTTGCAGGCGGCCATGAATGCGCGGGGGAGCCGAGGCGTGCCGTTCGTGGCCACGCGCGCGCGGGGAAGTGGAGGCGCGGGAAGACGAGGCGGCCAGTGTGCCCTTTGACCACGCGTGACTGTGGTCTTACTTTAAAGGACCGGGCGAGCCAGCCCCTAGGTCGCTGGCCAGTGGCCCCTTTGACCTCGCGTGGCCTGTGGCCCTTTGAGCGAATGTAGCCAGTGGGCTTAATAAAAGACGCGGGCCACTGGGCTTAATTAAATACGTGGGCCGGTGGACGCAGTTGGGGGAAAACTAAGGAAATGGGCCTTACCACCCGTGGGCCAGTGGACCCAATACAGTTTTTCCAGAGGAGACATTCATCCCGGTTCCTAACACGAACCGGGACGAAGTTCGTGGCCAGGTTCGCCACGTGGGCCATACCTAACCATCCCGGGTCCTGGCACAACCGGGACCAGTGGGGGAGGGCCATTTGTCCCGGCCGGCCCATCCCGGTTGCACAACCGGGACAAATGGGCCTTACCAACCGGGACTAATGCCCCCGTTTCCACTAGTGGATCTACTTTTGTTCCAAAGATTCAAAGTTAGGCAAGCCAGTACAATTTTAATGCTCCCTCGTCAAAAAATATAGGTGACTTGACCCACAATGAGTCCAATTATACGTGGATATCTAACACAAAAGTGATACCATTGAAAATTGCTTCTTTATAGGAATCCAATGGTATGAATTTTTTAATTTAATACAAACAGTATTGAGCAAATTCTTGGTAAAAAATGTGAAGCATGTGGAATTTATATTCTAGGACAAGGTGAGTACAAAAGGTGGACCAAGACTGCTGGGAGTTAAATTACAAGTACACGCAACATGTGTGTTGTGCAATAGAGAGCAGATAAAAAACACCCACAACGGTAGACAGGACTGGGAGAAGAGACTCGATCCAACTACTGTGAACAACATCGAGCCAGCGAGGTCGCCCCGCGCGGCAACGCCCAGCACCGAACCCCCCAAGTCCCCAATCTCAAGCGGCCAAGACCCTCCCAGGCAGCAGGCGCATGCAGCCACCCCGTTTTTCTGATTTTGATGTTTCAAGCCCACATCTGATCCATCCCCTTATGGTCAAACTTAATCTTGTTATGTTATATTCTGTTCTGGAGGAATTCTCGTATATAAAATATCATATATGTATGATCTGTTGAACAAAAGATATTTTAGGATTCACCGATGTCTAGTTGTCTACTGAAGTATATGGTTTAAATCTGCATTTTTTGGTGTTTTGCTTAAGCTTTGCCCGCCCAAGGTTTTCTTTGAAGCTTCGTCACTGAATGCAAACCGCTTCTATTTTGAAGAAATGATTTAGTAGTTTTCTGTTATCTTAATAAACGATTTACTTGATTATTAACATGAATCTTTACTCTTATGGTGGCAGTTTTAAGTAATGGATGGTGAAAACCCCGGCTTGGAGGAGTGTGATGAGTACCTTCGCGTGGTTAGCAAGATCTTCAAGACCGAGGAGGAAGGATTCGAGTATTATAATGACTATGCTAAGGTCAAAGGGTTCAGTGTTAGGAAGGAAGAGGTGAAATACTTGCCTGGCACAAGGACACGTTTCCGGCGGCTTTACACGTGCTTTAAGGAAGGAAAGCGTACATTGCCGAATTTCGAAAGACCTGACCCGAAAAGGACACCAAAGGCTCTTACTCGTTGTGGATGCCAGGCTCATTTCGAGATCGAGCGGAGTCCGGTTACTGGAGAATGGTTCGTGAAGAGATTTCAGGATAAGCATAACCATCAACTCGCTAAGGAAGGCCAGTCTGCTTACTTGTTCTCTCACCGCAAGATGACAGATGCACATAAGGCTGATGCAGTTGGGTATGGTATTGGTGGCCTCCGAACGGGTAAGATAATGGACGTTATGGAACATCAGGCCGGTGGTCCGGACAAGGTCGGGTTTATACCCAAAGATCTGTATAACTTCGTCTCCGAGTACAAGAAGAAGAAGATTGAAGGTAGAGATGCAGAATATATGCTGAACTATATGGCGGCACAGAAAGACAGGAATGCTGACTTTTTCTACGAGTATACCACCGACAGTGAAGGCCACCTGAGAAACATTTTCTGGGCAGATGCGCAGTCGCGCTTGGATTATGATGCCCTTGGCGGTGTCTTGGTATTTGACAGCACATACCGTGTCAACCGCTATAATCTTCCATTTGTTCCGTTCGTTGGAGTGAACCACCATCGCAGCACAATTGTGTTTGGGTGTGCGGTTGTATCTGATGAGACCACTCAGGCGTATATATGGCTGCTTCAGACATTTCTCTTGGCGATGCGGCAGAAGCATCCTAGATCGCTGATCACCGATGGGGACCATGCAATGGCTAGGGAAATTCTTGTCGTAATGCCTGGTGCATTTCATCGGTTGTGCAGCTGGCACATCGAGCAAAATATGATAAAGCACCTTTGAAAGCAAAAGCTGAAAGACTTAAAGGAATTAATTTATGAGAGGATGGAACCTGATGAGTTTGAGGCACGATGGGCTGCGTTTATCCAGAAACACAAAGTGAGCACAGACGACGCATGGTTTAGGAGGATGTACGAGCTGAGAGGGAAATGGGCAGCGGCATACACGAAAGGTGGGTACTTCCTGCGAAAGAGTAGCAACCAAAGGAGTGAAAGTCTAAACTCAGGACTTCATAACCATCTAGACAGGTCGATGTCACTTGTCGATTTGCTAGAGCATAGTCAGTATTTTCTTTCACGTCTACGGAGGAAGGAAGGCGAATTGGATGCAAGAGCTTCACAGTCGGTACCTTTCACCAGAATAACCGATCACCCGCTTTTGAAAAGTGCTGCCCGCATATATACTCCAGCAATGTTCAAGATGGTTAAGGACCAGTTCATTAAATCAGGGGGATGGAACATTGGTGAGATGACACAGGAAAATGCCTCTATGGCGAGGTTTGTTGTATCTAGTGACTTTGGGGAGCATGATGTCACGTGTTTCTTTCACGAGACGTTGCTGGATAGTGTGAACTGCCATTGCCAGAAGATGGAGCGTGAGGAAATTCATTGTGCACACGTAATTTGTGTTCTGAAGCACTTAGGCATGCGAGACATGGCTTCGCTCGTTGTTGTGTTGCCGTTAGATGGACGATGCAAGCTAAAGATGGGTTTGAACCTGACAGGAACGGCAGTAGACATGTTTGGTCTGAACACATGGATCGGTACCGTGATCTCCGCAACATGTCTAAAAGAGCTTATTTCAAAGCTGCATTGAGCAAGGAGGAATCATTGAGAGTGGTAGAATTTTTCGAAAGTATTGTGTCTGGCGGCGTCGACAATGATGAGAATGAAGAGGCCAGTGTGGATGACGAGAAATTTGAGCCCAGAACATTTGGTCCTTTGCCTGCATATTTTTCTTCCGCGGACAAAGCTTTTACTGGCAAAGTCTTGGATCCAATACCAATAAAAGGTAAAGGTGCTCCATCGAAGAAGAGGCCTAAGTCATTTCACGAGACCTTATTTTCCAAATACAAAGGTAATGAATGAAACATAATAATTGTTTGTGTCCTCCATACGATACAAAAAGTATGTTAGTATGATATTTAGTGATGTACCATGTTTATTATTAATTTATCTTTCTCTTTGAGAAACAGATATTTAGTGATGTACTCCATGGAACAAGCGTAATATTGCATCTCAAACAAGAGTGATATACTGTTTTCGTCTTGCAAGTGGAGATTTGACGAAGACCATACCTGGCAGATAGCGAGGAGATTTGACGAAGTCACTTACGCGTGGGCCCCCCACCTCCTCTCTGCACACATCACTCTCTACGCGCGCGGGACTTAGCCGTTTTTCTCGATTCGCATCGACGACGAGCGCCGATCGCCCCCCGGCCAACTGCCCCCGCGCCGCCGCCGTCAGTCTCCGACGAGCTCCACCGCCCACTGCCCCACTCTCCGACGAGCTCCACTGCCCACTGCCACTCCACCCCTGCGCCCCCGAGCCACACTCCACCCCTGCCCCGAGTCTCCGGCGAGCCCCAAGCCACCACGCGCCTGTAACACCCCAAAGTTTGCTACCTTAGGGTGTGTGGTGTGTGTTCATATCATACATGCATAAGAACCAAAATTTAATCATGTTTTTACCAATTTAAATTGTGAATTTAACTGGTTTGAGAAAAATCCCACAGATAGTACTTAAAAGGGTTTCCAAAATTTTGTTCTGAAAAGTATTTCAAATTCATCAAAGGAAAACATGGTTGTGTTGGAAATTTCATAAGCTTTCCAAAAGTTATTTTTGCTAATTTTTCTGATTTGAAAAAGGCCCTCAAAAGGTTGTTTTCTATTCTGGTTTTAAAGAGAAAAGGACTTAATTGTGGTTTTCTAAAATTCTAGGGGTTTTTTGAAAACCTCCTTTTGTCTTCTACCTTGGGACAGAGGAGCAGCTGCGTGGCAGCTCGTCCGCGTCGGAGCCACCTTCTGCTTCCAGCCATCGAGGGGATGAGGCCCCGGGAGACGTCCAGATCGAGTAGACACCCCGCAGAACCCCCCCACCTCGAGCTCTCTCTCTGTTTCTCTCTATGCGAACCCAAACCCTAGCTTCCTCGGGCCGCCGCCTACTGCCGTCGTCTCGGGCGACCTCGTGGCAAATCGACGCCACCCCCAGTTTCGCCTACCTCTCCTCCCTTTCCTCGTGTACTCGCTCGAGCGGAGAAGCTCTGGATGGCCGGTAATTCGTCGCCGTCTCCATCTCCGGCCGTCGGGCGCCATGGGAGATTCCGGCCCCTCCGAAGCTCCTCCGGCCACGTCGACTCCTCCTTCACATCTGTGGTGAGCTAAGAGACCTTATGGAGCCCTTCGATTCGTGTTTAGTGGTCCTTTTCGTCGTCGTTGACATGCCCCGACCGGCGCCGCCGCGGTTCCTCGACGCCGGCGAGCCTCCGGTGGACATCCCCGAGCGGCGCGACCACCGTTACGTTCGTAGTCGCCTCCTCTAGCTTATGGACCATCTCAATTCGGAATTTTCGCTCGCAATCAATCAATCGCTTGATCAACAGAGAATATCTCCCCTGGATGATGCAAGGATGACGTCACAGTGACGTCATATCTCTGTTTTATCTTATTCGAGAAAATGATTAAAAATGGGAAATTGAATAACTTCTGTTATGGTTATCAGAAAAATAAAATAAAAATATGAAAGTGTTCAGAAAAATAAACTCTACCCAAATATGTCATTCTTGCACATGTTTGACAAAGTTTAATTTTGGCCATTATTTTAATGTTGTTTAATTCAGTTAAATTAGAGAAAATAAGTTTTTAATCAATAAAATTAGAAAATTAAAAGTTATATACCAAATTGCTCAAAATGACTAATACAACCTATTTATGATGTTTTCAACCCCATTTGAGCAACTAAAATTGGACTCACTTTCAGAATCGCCCGAAACCCCTTCCGGGGCCTATTTCGGGCTAGTTTCAGTAAAAATGCTTAATTGCCATATTAACCCTAGCAACCCAAAGAACATGTTTAGGGCTTCTTTCAGTGCATTAACTTGCTCATGCATACATATTGCGCATTGCATCGATGCCATGTTTGATTGTTGTTTCTCTTCCGGTGTTTTGCTTCTGATCGGTAGAACGCGACCCCGAAGAGAAGATCGACAACGCCATGACGAATACTTGATCCTAACCGACAAGTCAAGCACTTGTTCCTGAAGCCTTTCTCTGGTTTTCTTGAAGCAAGGCAAGCATAACCTCTTATCTGCCCATATATGATTTCGAAAGACTTTTCATTCTCGTACAAATGCATTCGGTTCCAATGTATCTTGAGTCAATAGATAGAGTTATCCTATTTATTTGCATAACCCAGATATCATGATTCAATGCTCCTAGCAGACATAGGATTTGTTTGTGTGTATCGCCAGAGCCTCAAATATGCCTTGCTTAGTCATAAATGCCTGTTATCTCTGCTCCATCCAGTTGATGAATCAGAGTTACGAAATAATCTAGTATGGCAGGAAGTAGTAGTAAGTTAAAGAGATATTTGATTAACATGATTTAAAGGTGTGGATGACGAGACCATAGAGGGTCTGTGGTGGTTGTCTCGTTCATGCCCCTAGGAGCGAGTTCTAGTCTTCGAGCCAAGACTGAGCGTGCATCCACACGAGGGATTGGATTCCCCACGGTCTCAACTTGCCTAGTTTGTTCCATGAGTTGCCTAGTTCAGGCTTTCCATTTGGATTTGCAGGGATGTTAAAAACGTTTGCAAAACTAGGACGTGACGGTGCAACAGCCTGTGGCGAGACAGTAGTTGAAGCACCGCTCACAACGATAGAGACCCGGCAGGAGATGGCCACTCCCTATTGGCGGTCCATCTCTACTCGGAGCGACTCATGGAATAGGCGAAGCAAGGGAAAGGTCGTGGTCAACCTCCATCTGCCGGCACGTCCCGGAATAGTGCTAATGTACTGGCATTAAGAGTTGGTTGGTACGTGTGGTTAAAGTTGTACACCCCTGCAGGGTTAAATCTTTTCGAAAAGCCGTGTCCGCGGTTAAGGACGACTTGGTGACGGATTTTGTGATCATAGATAACTGAAACGGAATGATTAAAAATTGCTGATAACGAATGAAGGATGCCTCCTCGGAGATGTCGAGAGGGGTTACCTTGTAGCATGAGTTACCGGAACAACTTGATGTGGTGATCTTTGAAGCACGAGGTGCTGAAATGATGTTGGTGGATGAAAAAGATGATATCAGTAGTTGAGTAGCTTTCTCATCTGTTTTCAAAATACTCCATGATACGTGCTATTCCTTCCTCAACTTGAAAAACAAAGATGGCTTTACGCAAAATAACCTTCATAACCCTTTCTAAAGATAGCAGATATATAATAGGTTAACTAAGTGTTGTTGAGTACCTCCCGTACTCAGGTTTGCTTAATTTTGGTTCAGGAGAAGATCTCACTTCAGTGGTGGTTCATTGTGGACATCGACGAGTAGTTTGGGGTTCCCAGGTAGCAGCCTGGAATCTATGGGCTGGGACGCCGCCTTATGTTGCAGCCTCTTAGGCCTTTTTGGTTCTTGTTGATTAGCAACATAATTTGCCTTTCGTTGTTTGATGTAATGTTGGGTCGTGTGACCTCTGCTTGTAAGCCATACTCTAGTATCACCTGTTTAATAAAGTTTCTTTGTCTAGAGTGCTGCTTTGATCGGTTGTTGGTTTCGAGCTCATTGTTATACAGTTTTGGCTATGCCTGCATAGTTGTCGCAGTCGAGGGGTTGTGGAGCCGATGATCCATGTCCGAGCCCGCCTGTCGATGTGATCGGCCTGGGGCGAGGTAACCCCAGTAACCCTCGATTGTTGTTGCACTTTCTGGACACATAGCATCTCTGTATAGTTTTGGTCCCGTTTCCTTCAGTTTCATTCGATTCATGGACGCTTTGATATGCATAGTTGGTTATGACTAGCATGGATACAAGGAGTAGTAGACTGGGGATCCGGACTACGTGCCGATGAATCCAGTCTGCCTGCCGTTGTTTGTTGCGGCCGGGGCTGGTAACCCTGAAGCCCTTGTGAGTCCATGGCTAGGAGCACATAACAGTATGTATATCTCTGGGTCCGGGGTCGTGACAGAAGTGGTATCAGAGCAGGACTGCCTGTAGGAAAACCTTACTGCTTGGTCGATGTCGAGTCTAGAGTTTATGAAAACTATTTTTAAACTCGAAATGGATTGTGAAAAACCTTCTTAGGATTCTTTTTACTCCTTACCTGGTATCTCTCTAACTCTGGGTCATCTTACCTGTTTTGATTTGAAAAGGTTCTGATTATTCAAAACTTAGGTGCCTTTTTTGGCAAGGACGTCCTTTACCCCAGTTGACCTAGTGTTAAAGTTTCTAGAGTCGTGTGTGTTCCATATTCTGTTATCTCTCGTTTCAAATGGGAGATTTTATTTCCATCCTAACACCTCAGAGTTGTGTGGGTTCCACATACTCCAGTTCTAAAGTCTCGAAATCCTGAACCTCGAGATTTCCTTTTCATCTCGAATGTATCCGTTATCCTCCGCTCAAGTTCTTCCGGAGCTATCGTTTGCCCTTCGAAAGATACTTCATGATTGCTATTCGTAGTGTTCTTCGTGGCACTAAGATAGTATTTACTCCATTCTCAATGTTTTTAACCTTGGACTTGAACCGAAGGTCCCGGAATGTGCTGAGTTGTGGTGAGTTGAGTCATGTGGTTCATAACCATGTGATGCTCATGCCATCAGTACAGGATGCTGACCTTTAACCCAAGTTCTGTTTGTTTGGATCCTGAGGAATCTGTTCCACCTCAGGGTGGCTAGGAAACCTCAACTTCCTTAGCCGTAGGTTTCCTCTTGGAATCAGAAGGATCGCAATAAGAGTGATCATCATGAGTTCCACATCTTTCTTCTTGATTCAGCTATATTTATCTTCTTGGCATGGGTTCTACAAATGAGTATTACCCTGTGCAATCAATGTGATCTTAGGAATTCTCCTGAGCATGTTTCCACCTCCCAGTTGCTCTCAAATCTCCATCCGTTCTTCTGAAACCAAGTTGCATATGTGTGTTGGATTAATCCAATGCATTTGCTCTTGTTTTCCGTCAAAACATTCCACCTTGGAATGTCAGGAGAAACAAACTCCAGTACCTCGTTCATCTCCAGGACCAGGTCAAAGTTTTGTAATTCGCAGATTCAAGAAGTTCCGTTAGCTTCCGTTCTGTTCCACTTCCGAGTATCACACTTTTATATATCAAAAGTTCGTGTTAAGTTTCATGGCCTTAATGATGAAGTGATGGTCTCATACATCTTCACTTCCCCTTCTTCCAAGCTTGAATGCTTGAGAATGATGGGTTTGTGCTTTGAGGTGTGTACCAGATATTCCTAGCAATTCTGATTGCTTTGAAAAGTCTAAGAAACATCTATATCCTTCTTAGCACTACTGGTCATCCAGCCTCTTTTTAAAGTTGGTTATGTTACCAAATCCGTTCTTTCCGGTGCACATTCTTGGTCAGGATTTAGGTTCATGCCAAATCCCTCCATACCACATCGGTTGCTTTGAAAAGCAAGCCTCCTTTCAAACTCTAAGACATACCGGTGGGTTGTGATATTCTGGTTGTCTTTCTAGAAGTATCACCCGGTTGCTACCTGACTGTAATGTCTAAGCAAGGGGTATTTTGAATTACTCCTTTCTCCAAGAAAATTGTGCTGGATACCCTGGTCTGGTTGGTTGAGCTTAAAACAACAACTTGGAGAGTTGAAAGACAAAAGCTCCGCCTAACTTGATCCTTAGTTATGGGATGTCCACTTTCCTTTGCGTTGAAGCATGATAGTATCTCTTTAATGGACATGCTGTCATTCTACCTTGATTTGATTTGGGCTATCGTCAGATCAAGTCCAGATTCAAGGGCTATCCTGATGGTGCTTTCACTCATGGTGTTTGGCCGAGTACACCTCATGTCCTTTGGTCTGACCAATATTCTGCCTTGTTCATATATCATATGAATCCCTCCTCTTGGAGTGTTCTGATAAGTGTGCTTTCGAGCCCATCGATGACATTCCTATTTTCTCCAAGTTGCGAGAGGCTCATGTTGAACAACTGGCAACAATGTTGGAAACTTTCGAGAACCAACTTTGTGTTATCACGAAGTTGTGTTCTGGATGTTCGAAGCGGCTTACTCCAGTTCATGTGCTTAAGGTGAAAGTTGTTGCCGTGGATTCGAGTAAAGTTCTCTTGTTCCTTCGGGAATAATCCCCAGTCGCTCATGCATGTGTGGAGTATTCTTGAGATGGTTGGTTTTTACCTCCATTCACTTAAAGAAGTTTGCATCCACGCTAAGCCACTGACCGATCGTTCGTAAAAGAGAGGAAGTTTAAGAACTTCGTTATCTTTGTTATCATCTTCCCAACCAGGACTCCGATGTGTTCTTTTACAAGTAGTTCATGTAGGTGCAACCGTCTTTCGCAAGTTGCTAATACATGAGCTCCGCAATCTCGCTCATCTCTTGAGCTTGACATCATAGTCCATATCTTGAGAATCTAGTAAATGTATCTCGTTGATAACCGGTGCAATCTCTTTGATCATATATACTGAGTCTCAGTTATTCAACCCACTAACCAGAGCTGAATCTCAAGCAGCAACGATGGTTAGTGCTTCCTTCAGAGTATTGAATTAGGTCATTTCAAAATCCGGCATGGTTGATGTTGTGGTTGACACAATTAGCCGGAAGTCCTAACTTTGTAATCCTTTGAATCCGTAAGAACAACCACTCCGCGTGAGAAATTCTTGTCTGGCTTATTCTAACAAGTTTCCTTCCCGTTCTTCCAAACCGGAGTTCTACTTTCACTTGATTACCTATAAAAGGCTTGCATAAGCCCGATATCGGTATCTAGAACATCCAACAGAACCTGGAAGTTGCTTCTTCCAATGTCTCTTCATTGATCCTCCAACCTTTTCTTTCAGTGGAAACAAGTTCATCATGAGAAAACTCGTGGTGTTTTGTAACCACCATTGATCAGTTCCCTTTTTTTCAAGTTGTTTGTACTTGAAGTTCTGTTCATCTCACACATTGTGTGAATTTGTCAGTCACTTCAGCCATGGGATCTTAACCATGTGGTAGATGTATTGCTACGTCCAAACCACAATATAAAAGAGATTCCCTATTTTCTTCCGGTGTTTTAATCCTTGTTGGTTACCCATCCTTACGATGTGACCAAGGATTTCTTCCTCGTTACGGTGTTCCAACCTTCCGTGGTTACTCATCTCCTGTCATGAAGTAACATCCCGATCTTTGACAAAATGGTTGAAAGTTTTGTTATCTCCCGTGTCCACTCCGAAGAGTGAACATGATTCTGTATCCACTTTTCTCCGATGCATGATTCCAGTGTTTCCTCGTGTTTTGTTTTTCTCGTCTACGGATAATACTTTGTGGTATCCAAGACCATCCTTTCCATCTTGGTTATCTGTTTGAAGAAACCTCGATATCATAAGTTGTCCAACCTTTCTTTTACAAAAGGATTTAAAGTCTTGTGCAAAGCTCATATTCTAAATCCTTTCAAGAACCATCGTCCACAAATTTGAAACCATCTTCTACTCACTCCGTTACCTTGATGTGTTTCATGCATGATAACTCAGCAGTTCTTTACGAACATTCTTGTCATGAGTTGTCCATGAGATACTCGATCTTCGTGAAGATCATTTCCTAAGAGTTTCCCTCTTACCTAAGGTGTATCCGTGCAACACTTCAAGATTCTACGGATCAACCTCTTCAAGAAGAGAACCGTAAGGTTCGAGAAGATCGTCCAAAAACCGGTGTTCCTTCTTTCTTCTCCTTCGGGAATCTCAGGACGAGATTCTTGTAAGGGGGGTAGATTTGTAACACCCCAAAGTTTGCTACCTTATGGTGTGTGGTGTGTGTTCATATCATACATGCATAAGAACCAAAATTTAATCATGTTTTTACCAATTTAAATTGTGAATTTAACTGGTTTGAGAAAAATCCCACAGATAGTACTTAAAAGGGTTTCCAAAATTTTGTTCTGAAAAGTATTTCAAATTCATCAAAGGAAAACATGGTTGTGTTGGAAATTTCATAAGCTTTCCAAAAGTTATTTTTGCTAATTTTTCTGATTTCAAAAAGGCCCTCAAAAGGTTGTTTTCTGTTCTGGTTTTAAAGAGAAAAGGACTTAATTGTGGTTTTCTAAAATTCTAGGGTTTTTTTGAAAACCTCGTTTTGTCTTTTACCTTGGGACAGAGGAGCAGCTGCGTGGCAGCTCGTCCGCGTCGGAGCCACCTTCTGCTTCCAGCCATCGAGGGGATGAGGCCCCGGGAGACGTCCAGATCGAGTAGACACCCCGCAGAACCCCCCCCACCTCGAGCTCTCTCTCTGTTTCTCTCTATGCGAACCCAAACCCTAGCTTCCTCGGGCCGCCGCCTACCGCCGTCGTCTCCGGCGACCCCGCGTCAAATCGACGCCACCCCCAGTTTCTCCTACCTCTCCTCCCTTTCCTCGTGTACTCGCTCGAGCGGAGAAGCTCTGGATGGCCGGTAATTCGTCGCCGTCTCCATCTTCGGCCGTCGGGCGCCATGGGAGATTCCGGCCCCTCCGAAGCTCCTCCGGCTACGTCGACTCCTGCTTCACATCTGTGGTGAGCTAAGAGACCTTATGGAGCCCTTCGATTCGTGTTTAGTGGTCCTTTTCGTCGTCGTTGACATGCCCCGACCGGCGCCGCCGCGGTTCCTCGACGCCGGCGAGCCTCCGGTGGACATCCCCGAGCGGCGCGACCACCGTTACGTTCGTAGTCGCCTCCTCTAGCTTATGGACCATCTCAATTCGGAATTTTCGCTCGCAATCAATCAATCGCTTGATCAACAGAGAATATCTCCCCTGGATGATGCAAGGATGACGTCACAGTGACGTCATATCTCTGTTTTATCTTATTCGAGAAAATGATTAAAAATGGGAAATTGAATAACTTCTGTTATGGTTATCAGAAAAATAAAATAAAAATATGAAAGTGTTCAGAAAAATAAACTCTACCCAAATATGTCATTCTTGCACATGTTTGACAAAGTTTAATTTTGGCCATTATTTTAATGTTGTTTAATTCAGTTAAATTAGAGAAAATAAGTTTTTAATCAATAAAATTAGAAAATTAAAAGTTATATACCAAATTGCTCAAAATGACTAATACAACCTATTTATGATGTTTTCAACCCCATTTGAGCAACTAAAATTGGATTCACTTTCAGAATCGCCCGAAACCCCCTCCGGGGCCTATTTCGGGCTAGTTTCAGTAAAAATGCTTAATTGCCATATTAACCCTAGCAACCCAAAGAACATGTTTAGGGCTTCTTTCAGTGCATTAACTTGCTCATGCATACATATTGCGCATTGCATCGATGCCATGTTTGATTGTTGTTTCTCTTCTGGTGTTTTGCTTCTGATCGGTAGAACGCGACCCCGAAGAGAAGATCGACAACGCCATGACGAATACTTGATCCTAACCGACAAGTCAAGAACTTATTCCTGAAGCCTTTCTCTGGTTTTCTTGAAGCAAGGCAAGCATAACCTCTTATCTGCCCATATATGATTTCGAAATACTTTTCATTCTCGTACAAATGCATTCGGTTCCAATGTATCTTGAGTCAATAGATAGAGTTATCCTATTTATTTGCATAACCCAGATATCATGATTCAATGCTCCTAGCAGACATAGGATTTGTTTGTGTGTATCGCCAGAGCCTCAAATATGCCTTGCTTAGTCATAAATGCCTGTTATCTCTGCTCCATCCAGTTGATGAATCAGAGTTACGAAATAATCTAGTATGGCAGGAAGTAGTAGTAAGTTAAAGAGATATTTGATTAACATGATTTAAAGGTGTGGATGACGAGACCATAGAGGGTCTGTGGTGGTTGTCTCGTTCATGCCCCTAGGAGCGAGTTCTCGTCTTCGAGCCAAGACTGAGCGTACATCCACAGGAGGGATTGGATTCCCCTCGGTCTCAACTTGCCTAGTTTGTTCCATGAGTTGCCTAGTTCGGGCTTTCCATTTGGATTTGCGGGGATGTTAAAAACGTTTGCAAAACTAGGACGTGGCGGTGCAACAGCCTGTGGCGAGACAGTAGTTGAAGCACCGCTCACAACGATAGAGACCCGGCAGGAGATGGGCACTCCCTATTGGCGGTCCATCTCTACTCGGAGCGACTCATGGAATAGGCGAAGCAAGGGAAAAGTCGTGGTCAACCTCCATCTGCCGGCACTTCCCGGAATAGTGCTAATGTACTGGCATTAAGAGTTGGTTGGTACGTGTGGTTAAAGTTGTACACCCCTGCAGGGTTAAATCTTTTCGAAAAGCCGTGTCTGCGGTTAAGGACGACTTGGTGATGGATTCTGTGATCATAGATAACTTAAACGGAATGATTAAAAATTGCTGATAACGAATGAAGGATGCCTCCTCGGAGATGCCGAGAGGGGTTACCTTGTAGCATGAGTTACCGGAACAACTTGATGTGGTGATCTTTGAAGCACGAGGTGCTGAAATGATGTTGGTGGATGAAAAAGATGATATCAGTAGTTGAGTAGCTTTCTCATCTGTTTTCAAAATACTCCATGATACGTGCTATTCCTTCCTCAACTTGAAAAACAAAGATGGCTTCACGCAAAATAACCTTCATAACCCTTTCTAAAGATAGCAGATATATAGACTGGTAGAAAACAGGCCTACAGTCCCGGTTCGCCAGGCCCATTAATCCCGTCCGGGCAACCGGGACTAGCTACGCGCGACTAAAGGCCCCCCCTATAGTCCCATCTCTTACGGACCGGGACTAAAGGCCTGTCCACGTGGGCGGGTGGCGGAGCCTGGGGTCGGAGGACATTTAGTCCCGGTTGGCCACATGAACCGGGACTAGATTTATTTCGTAATTTTTTTAATTCATTTGGTTTCTAATTATTTTTCTCACCTTTTTTCACTCCCTTTTTTTCACTCCTTTTTTCACTCCCTTTTTTTCACTCCCTTTTTTTCTCACAATTTGTATTATTTGCTTAGTGTCTAAGTAAGATTATCTCTAGTCAAATTAGTTACTCATGGTCAAACTTCCCGCTCGGTCACCCATCCTCCCACTGCTCTAGCACTAGCACGCTTAACTTCCGAGTTCCATCCCGTCCCGAATCCAAGTGTTTCTCACGCATGTATATGATAGTTGTATCATATCAATCTTATTAACATGTTGGCCGAAGCCATATTTCTTTATTGTTTGAATTTCAAATAAATCTTTTAATAAACAAAAGTAAAGATGTAATTAATAATTTTGAATAAATAAATAAACATTAACTTTTAATTTGTATTATTTCTAAAAATACAAATAATATATCCAAAAATTGAGAAAAATAGAACTAATTCATTTTAAAATCTTAAAAATACAAATAATATATCAAAAATGAAGAACAATAATAGTAATTCATTTTAAAATCTTAAAATACAAAATATATATAAAAAATTAAGAACAATAATACTATTTCATTTTAAAATCTTAAAAATACAAATAATATATCAAAAAATGAAGAAAAATAATACTAATTCATTTTAAAATCTTAAAATGAAAAAATATATCAAAAATAAAGAACAATAATACAAACAATATTCATTACATGCATAGAGTCGATCACACATAACACAATAGAGTCGATCACACATAACACAAACATAGAGTCGATCACATTTCATAATTAACATATATATATAGAGAGTCGATCACAAAAGATATCCATTACATATATATACTACTAATTAGATACCCATTACATGCACATGCATAGATATCGAACGCATGCATACATCATCTATGGCCCCGCCGAGTAGATGCGGAACAACTCGTACGCGACATATGCATCTACGGCCGCATACTTGAGGTTCGTCATGCGCAATGGGGTCTCCTCCCAATAGTAGTGATTCTGCCGGGGGAAATCAGTCTTCATCCTTTCATAGCCCTGGTGGATGAAGGTGCTTGCCATGACAGCCATCCCGGTCTTTGGCCCGGTCAACTGGATAAGAGTCTGAAGATCAACGTAGTGATCTTCAGGTATCATAATACCGATGCGCATCAACTTCACACGGTCTTGCGTGATGTCCACGCTGCAAAAGTCAAACCCCGAGTTGACAAGAAAATCAACAAGGTCCGGGCAATGCCTCGAACTACTGTAACAACAAAAATAGGATATGTGTTAGATATGTTGCAACACACGTATTGTTCACATGCAACAAAAAAACTCGAAGATGGAATGCAAGATTGTACACGTGTGCTATATATATATAGCTTCTACCTTGACCATTGGAAGACCAACACCGAATGCTTGAACGATATCTGGATGAGGGCAACATCCTTCTGATTCGCCGTGTACTCCAGATCGAGACCAAAGAACCGGTGTTCTTCGGGAGCTTCAAAATAGAGATCGGCCAAATGACCCAGAGCTTCATGCAGCCTCGCGCAACTGTTGGTGAAGAGCACGTCCAAATCCTTGCCGCATGGTGTCTTCCCATTGTATTGCGTCCATTCAGCCATTTTGCGTGCGTGTGCTTGGATCGAAAAGAACAGAGAGCGAGAGAGAGGAAGAACAGAGAGCGAGAGGAAGAACAGAGAGCGAGAGCGAGCAGTGGAATGGCGCCCTTCTGCCTCGCTCGCGAAATAAAAACCGCCGCGGGGGAGGCGAGACGCTTGATGTTTAGTCCCGGTTGGCCACGGGCACGGGGAATAAAGGGCCATTGGTCCCGGTTGGCCACGGGAACGGGGAATAAAGGACCAATAGTCCCGGGCGGCCATGTCAACCGGAATTAATTCCCTCCACGCGTCGCAACGCGCTTCCCAACCCGCGACGTCTGACCTTCTGTCGCGGGTCTCCTCCCTACCCGGGACTAAAGACTCATTGGTCACGGTGCGCAACGCTTGGGGACTGATGCTGGCATACCGAAGGCCTTTTTTCTACGAGTGATAATAGGTTAACTAAGTCTTGTTGAGTACCTCCCGTACTCAGGTTTGCTTAATTTTGGTTCAGGAGAAGATCTCACTTCAGTGGTGGTTCATTGTGGACATCGACGAGTAGTTTGGGGTTCCCAGGTAGCAGCCTGGAATCTATGGGCTGGGACGTCGCCTTATGTTGCAGCCTCTTAGGCCTTTTTGGTTCTTGTTGATTAGCAACATAATTTGCCTTTCGTTGTCTGATGTAATGTTGGGTCGTGTGACCTCTGCTTGTAAGCCATACTCTAGTATCACCTGTTTAATAAAGTTTCTTTGTCTAGAGTGCTGCTTTGATCGGTTGTTGGTTTCGAGCTCATTGTTATACAGTTTTGGCTATGCCTGCATAGTTGTCGCAGTCGAGGGGTTGTGGAGCCGATGATCCATGTCCGAGCCCGCCTGTCGATGTGATCGGCCTGGGCGAGGTAACCCCAGTAACCCTCGATTGTTGTTGCACTTTCTGGACACATAGCATCTCTGTATAGTTTTGGTCCCGTTTCCTTCAGTTTCATTCGATTCATGGACGCTTTGATATGCATAGTTGGTTATGACTAGCATGGATACAAGGAGTAGTAGACTGGGGATCCGGACTACGTGCCGATGAATCCAGTCTGCCTGCCGTTGTTTGTTGCGGCCGGGGCTGGTAACCCTGAAGCCCTTGTGAGTCCATGGCTAGGAGCACATAACAGTATGTATATCTCTGGGTCCGGGGTCGTGACAGCGCCCCTCCCTCCCTCTCCGGCGACGCCCCTACCCCTCCTCGGCCTCACTGCTGCGCCGAGGGGCCGTGCTCCTCCTTGCTGCTCCTTGCTCCTCTCCTGCCTGCAAGGTGTTCGACAGAACACCTGTGAGAGGTAATGCCTCTGTCCCTTGCTCCTCTCACTCCTTTCTGCCCCCTCTGTCCCTTCTCTCCTTGCTCTGAAACCAGGCCATTGTGCCTGTGTTTATGCCTGATGGATTACTTGTCGTGGCCCCTCTATGCCCATGGAAGTGTTGATGCTATAACCTGCTGTTAGAAACTGGGAATTTTTCCTAGTGATACCACCTGATGCCTATGTTGATTCAAGCCTTTCCATGGATTTGTGCCCAGCAGCAGATTACTACATGCTTTTGATCGAGTTGGAAAACTTTGTTCGCCTATTTGGTTGTGAATTGTGGTACTGGTAGCCTGGAGCTATTATCTGATAAGAACAGTTTACTCATGCTTGTTTTGTTGCCCCTGGAGCTATTATCTGAGAGGAATAGATACTATTAAATTTATTGCCCCTGCCATTGATGCAAAAACTGAGGCATTTATTGTTTGGATAAGAACAATTTATTACTAGATGGATTTAAATCTCAATGAGGAACTGGATGCCAAATATGAGAACCAGATAGCACTCTAAACACAAAGATGCTAGGTTTGTTTGCCAGATCATGTGTCTAGGGTGTGCACTCCTAGCATTCTTGTTTTTGGTGAGATTTCATAGGATTTCTTTGTTGGCTTTATCTTCTCGACAGATTTGAATGTTTAAACTGATAAGAACAGGTCTTTTCTTATTTTCTTGGCCAAGCCTGTGATGCAAAGGCTGAGGCACAAATTTAATAAGAACAGATGCTTTTCTTGCACTTTTAAATCTCCCAGGGATGTGTGTAGCATAGCATCCCTATGCCAGACTGAGGGAAATAAATCCCAGCCCACTTTCTGTGCACAATTTAGCAAGATCCCTTGCTAGGATGTGTGTAGAAATCACCTTAGGGTGTTAATGTTGTGGTTGTGATTTCCTAATGAATCTTGGCTTCCTGATGAAATCATCTTAGGGTGTTAATCACACTTGCATTTTTTTATGCATGAAATTGTTAGCAATTTATTTACCTAGTGTTTTCTCTTAGTACTCAATTGTTAGCAATTTTTGGTGGTTGGTGATGGTTGGTGGTGATGGATGGTGTGTATGGATGGTGGTGATGGATGGTTGTGATGGATGGCGTGGTGGTGATGGATGGTGGAGATGGTGTGGTCGTATGGATATGTGCCCACCTTCGTGTGGATGACGATGAAAATATGAGGGGTGGGATTATATGAGGGCTGGGATTTTATGTGCAGGTACCCCACGTGAGTCCCTATTTGCCGGAATGTTGATTAATTTTCGTTCCGGCAAATTTGGGTACTCCATTTGTGATATTTTTAGCAAAGGTCATGCCGAAATTTTCCGTGAATTTTGGCATGATCTTTGCTAAAAATATCACAACTTAGAGTGTCCGAGAAATTTGGACTCATATGGGGTATACATCGTCTAAATTGTAGGATTTGTTGAACTTATGTCGGGTTTTCTCTCCTTCATTAGCTATGGCTCACAACGACGAGGCGGGTGGTTCTGGTCTCGGACACGGGGACGACGATGCGTGGCTTTCTATGCTTAGCGCCGGAGGAGGAACCATAGATCCGCACCCGGATCTAGAGATCCAGGGCGACAATGCAGACGACGAGATGGACGAAACCGTTCGCCAGGAGCTAGAGCCGCGCACCGATACATCGGGCGCAGAAGGTGATCAAACCGGTAGTGGCACCGGGGATACCGCCTCCGGTAGCGAGGCATCGCGTAAGCACAAAGAAAGGAGGCACAACACACTACTAGGAAAATGGCTATAGGAGTGATGATACCCGTGACGCACCAGCAAAACGGCGCGTCACGCCTAATACCCGTGGCGCACCAGTGTTTGGTGCGTCGCGCCTATGGCCTTACCCGCGGCGCAGCAAACAGAAGGCGCGTCGCGCCTATGTGTGGGGCCGGGTTGGCGAGCCTCCGAGACATACCCGCGGCGCACCTAGACATTGGTGCGTTACGGCTATGTTGGATACCCGCGGCGCACCTGCCAGCGGTGCGTCACGGCTATCTGTTCCACGGGTAGCATCTATAGCTGTGACGCACCACTGGCAGGTGCGCCGCGGGTATCCAACATAGCCGTGACGCACCGCTGCGTAGGTGCGTCACGGGTATACCTGGGACGAATTTAAGTGGTTGGGACCACCCCCCACCTCCCATCCCCCCATATCTGCACCCTATTTTAGATCTGGTCGCCCCCACCTCCTGACCACCCCATTTCCCCCATTTTCCCACCATTTAAAACTTATTTAACCTATTTTATTTGATATATATGTGAGGGGAATCTAGTAAACACTTCTCTCCACCCCCATCTCTCACTTTACCACTTTCCCTTCCATCTTTTTCACTCCCTATAGCCACATACACACGTACTCTCTCGGTCTCGAGTCGGCAAGATCTATTGTTGGAGGGATATGTATATGTGTTGTATGTATGTGTGTTGATCTCGCTCTCTCTCATAGATCTCGCTCGGTATCGGCCGGTGCGTCGTCACAAAAGATTCATATGGTTGCATATATACATATGCGAAATTGTGTTGCGTATTTTTGATGAAATTTGTGGATGTCTTAAAAATGAGTTGACATGTGTTGCCAAAATGTTGATTCATTTCCATTTCGGCGACCACGCACTCCGAGAATGTCCTACTTTTAGCATAGGTCATGCCGAATTTTTCCATCGACGACCATGCATGCATCATCCATATATTACGTAATTTGATTCTAATTAATTTGTCCTTTGATCTTTTTTTACTATGCAGGCAACCATGCATATAAGCACAGGCACCGTGGCTAGATTTATGAAACATGCGACGGCCAAAATGTTTCGAAATAGCATGACGGAGATAAGATGTCCTTGTTGAAGATGCAAACTGAAACACTTTATCAGATACGATTGTGGTGACTTGGAGTCGCACCTTATCCGTCATGGTTTCATGGATGGCTACACTATTTACCCGACAAGTGATGAAGATGAAGAGTCTCCCGGACATGATGAAGGACATCATGATCAAGATGAAGGACATGATCATAATCAAGACGAAGGACATCGTGATGAAGATGTCGGACATGATCATAATCAAGACGAAGAACATCATGATGAAGATGTCGGGACATCGTCGTCGGACTGGGTGCGGGACCCTCATGTCCAAGCTCTGCTTCTCAAGGAGACTAGCAACACCAGAGCTGCTGCTAGAGAGAAATCAAAGCTGTCGCAACTGGAGATAGACGTCGTTACTCCATTGTATGAAGGATGCGTGAGCGAGGATACCCGTCTGAACGTAACGTTAAGGACCCTCGAGATGAAGACAAAACACCGATGGACCGATGCGAGCTACGATGAGAACATGGCATTCTGGCACGGCCGTCTTCCCACGGGGAACAAGTGTCCAACGAGCATCGAGGAGGCCAAGAAAGTCGTGTGCCCTATGGATTTACCTCACGTGAAATACCATGCTTGCATTAATGACTGCATCATCTATCAGGGCGCGGACGCGGAGAGAACCATATGCCCGGTGTGCGACGCAACTCGATACAAGACAGGGAAGAAGGCCTCTCCTCGAAAAGTGGTGTGGTACTTTCCGATAACTTCCCGTCTGCAGCGGTATTTCGCAGACCCCACACGGGCGAAGCTCATGCGATGGCACGCGGAAAGGAAGAAGCCAGAAGAGCATCATGGAATTGATCCGGAGAAGGATGACACGATGCTGACACACCCCTCAGATGCTAGCCAGTGGAAGGCGCTAGACATCGAATACCCCGAATTCGGCGACGATCCAAGGAACATCAGGTTGTGCATGAGTACGGATGGATTAAATCCTTTTGGCAACCAGAGCAGCACCCATAGCACCTGGCCCGTGTTTGTATGTATATACAACCTACCCCCCTGGTTGTGCTTGAAGAGGAAGTACATACAGATGAGTATGCTTATTCAAGGGCCGAAACAACTAGGTAACGACATCAATCTGTATGTCTAGTTGTTGGAAGAGGAGCTAGCCACGTTATGGGACGAGCCAGCCAATACGTCGGACGCCTATGGAGAAACGTTTTTCCCAATGAGAGCCGCGCTCATCACGACGGTGCATGACTACCTCGGTTACGGATATGTCGCGGGGCAGGTGACGCACAGATTCTGTGCATGCGTTAGGTGCATGGATGACACTACGTATCTCCAGCTAGAGAGAAACCCCGGGTCTTCGAAAACCGTGTTCTTGGGGCATCGAAGGTGGCTTCGCAAGGATGACCCGTGGAGAAAACGCAAAGATCTGTTCAAGAATGAAGTTGAGATGCGAAGAGCCCCACGTCAAAGGAGCGGCGAGGAAATCGACGAGCTGTTGAAGAACTGGAAAGAGTGCCCTGCGCCGGGAAAGAAGCGAAAGGCGCCGACGCCGTTGGAGGGTGTATGGAAAAAAAGGTCTGTTCTCTAGGGCCTGAGGTACTGGAAGATTCTCCGCACGCCCCACTGCCTTGACCTCATGCATATCACGAAAAACGTGTGCGAGAGTCTGCTTGGCACCCTGCTCAACATGCCGGAGAGGACCAAAGATGGGCTGAAAGCAAGGAACGACTTGAGATTTTTGAATATCAGGGGCGAGCTCCACGGAGGAAAACCGGATGATGATGACGACGATGATGATGATGTGTTAGATGGGATGGAAGGTCGCCGCAAGGGAAAAAAGGCCAAGAAGACGGAATATTACTGTCCCCCTTCGTGCTTCACGCTATGCGAGAAGGAGATCGACCAATTCTTCAAGTGCCTCCTTGGAGTCAAATTTCCTTACGGTTATGCGGGGAAGATAAGCAGATACCTAGACGTACCAAAGCAGAAGTTCAACGGGATGAAGTCTCACGACTGTCACGTCATGATGACGCAAATACTTCCAGTTGCAATTCGAGGGATAATGGACGAGCACGTCCGTGAAACGCTGTTTGGACTCTGCAACTTTTTTGACGTCATCTCTCGAAAGTCGATTGGCGTGAAGCAACTCGCAAGGCTACAGGAAGAGATCGTGGTGATACTATGCGAGCTTGAGATATACTTCCCACCCGCATTCTTCGACATTATGGTGCATCTCCTTGTCCATGTCGTGGATGATATCATCCAGCTCGGGCCGCCGTTTTTACACTCCATGATGGCGTTCGAAAGGATGAATGGTTCCATCAAAGGATACGTCCGCAACAGGGCCCGTCCAGACGCAAGCATTGCCAAGGGCTTTCTGACAGCAGAGTGCATCTCTTTCTGCACGAATTTTCTAGACAAAGATGAGAACCCTGGTCTGCCCGTAAACAGGCACTTTGGCAGGCTCGCTGGATGGGGACACCGCGAGGGCCAGCGCGAAATGAATGTAGACTTTCAGGGCCGACGCAACGACTTTGACAGAGCAAACCTAGTCGCGCTACAACATCTAACAGTGGTCGATCCTTGGTTGGAAAAGCACAAAATGCTAATCGCGAAGTATTGCAGTGACCGGGGACAACATAGGACCGAAGCAGAAATAATCAGAGAGCACAACATCCATTTCACACAGTGGTTCAGGGAGAAGATTATGACCGATCACCCAGAGACGCCTTATTCTAAAGAAGAAAAACTCATACTCACATTGTCACAAGGCCCCGCACATAACCTCGTGACATATCAGGCATACGATATCAATGGTTACACATTCTACACGGCAAATAAGGACCGGAATTACGAATACCAGAACTCGGGGGTAACGATGGAATCATTAACAGGTGACGTCAAGGAAAGATACTATGGTAGGATCGACGAGATATGGGAACTCGACTACTGCAGAGAGAAGGTGCCAATGTTCCGTGTCACATGGGCAAAGAGCGTCAGGAAAGAAGGACAATATTTCACCACCATGGTGATACCTGAAGCCAAATCCGGCACGAATGTCACCGCAAAAAATGAGCCATGGGTCTTGGCTAACAAAGTGGAGCAATGCTTCTTCATTACTGACCCGACAAGGCCTAGCCGTGTTGTCGTGCGGAGAGGCAAAAGAAGCATTGTCGAGACATCGTAGTAGTTTTCATAGACTGGGGTGCCATGAGACTACGGTAGAGACGTGGGGTAACGGGATAGCGTAGTAACACAGAACACGGGATTTTACCCAGGTTCGGTACGTCGCGACAGTACGGCGTACCTACTCCTGCACTTCTCACTATGTGGGACTAAAGCCCGTATAATAAGGTTACAATGTAAAGGAATAGATCCAGCTACTCGTCGAGGATGAACTTCTCGACGAGTTGCGTAAGGCTTAAGCTTGAACCTAGAACCTTGGAACTAAAAAGAACTTATCAAATCTATCTCCCGTCCGGCTTTATATAATAGCCGGATTAGGGCTTACAGAACCAGAAACCTAGAAGACTACGTTTAACTTGTAACTTGGAAAGTAAGGAATCCGTCTTCTCCTCCAAGCCAGATCACGCGGGCCGTGATCCGGGTTCTTCTAGAATCCGGCTTCTACGCGTCGGACTACTGGGCCGCCCAATGGACCTAAGCCCATTACCTTGCAGGCCACCCTGGTAGTCCAGCTCTTTTGTCTACCATCTTCTATACCCCTATTCGGTATATATCCGACAGTAGCCCCCAGGAAGGATCAAAACTCTGAAACTCCGCCTTTCGTCAAATACATTTTGTCCGGTAAACTTGATTCAGCAGTCTTGATTCTTTCTTCTTTCCTTTTGAAGGAGATGGTAACATAAAACTCGGAACTATGAAAATCCGGCTTTTCTTCTCGCGATCCTTCGCGGAAAAGGAACACGTGACATCAGCGCTTTAATCATGCTGACGCAAGCGCCGCTTGGTTTCACGCGGGAAACCCTGCAACGTATCTCTGACAGATTCTCACGAGAAACGAGGAGATAGCCATCATTCCTCTGTCGTTCCGTTTCCCGGATTTTCCGGCGAGCGACACGCGTCGAACATCCAACGGTCAAAAGAGCCGTTGGCGCGTATCTAGAGGTTTTCAGGCTATAAATAGCCGTCCTCGTCGTCACCGGAAATCTTTCCTCACTCCTTCACTGCCCACGCCATTGACGCAAACGCGAGCACAAGAGCTAGAACGAAACCTTGCCCCGACGAGCCCTTTGCACGCCGGAACGCTCCCTCACCACCGAAAACGATGGCCTCTCCGCCGTCCTCACCGGCTCGCGCCTCCATCGACGAGCTTTTGGGCGACCTAGATCCACAGCTGGGGTCGCCCAAGCATGCCGGCGGCGGGCCGGAAAAAGCCACGGCATCCGCGGCGGGCGGAGGAAACGCTTCCGCCGCCGCGGACGTAGCGGGCCCAAGCACCACGACAACCCCGTCGTTCGCACCGGAAACGGCGGGGGCCAAGATTCACTCTCGTGGCACTGAGCGCTTCTCCGCCGGAGCTGATGAAGAAGCAGAATTTGTCGGAATTTGGAATCAGAGCGATACTTCACTCGTCCTCCTTCGTCGAATGTCAAGGGATAGATTAATAGTTAAAGGCAAATGGCGGATCTCGAAGAATGAGCCAGAGCCCAAGCCAAAGGAAGGAGAACGCGTCCTCCTCACCTCTCATATTACGAGAGGTATGGGTTTTCCCCCTTCCGCCTTTTTCCTAGACGTCCTCAACTTTTATGGTGTTCAACCACATAATATCTCTCCAAATTCCATCCTCCAATTAGCTAGTTTCCAAGCTCTTTTCGAAGGGTATCTTGGAATAACTCCCAACTTAGACTTCTGGCATTATTGTTTCGAGGTAAAACACAACATCACAAACGGTGTTTCGCCCATCTGCGGTACCATATCTTTTATCCTCAGAAACTTTAGGGAAGAATGGTATCCAAGGATAAGAATGCCGAAACCTGACCAATCTTGGCTAGGTTCTTTCTTTTATCACCAAGACATTCCGTTCCCCAACAAAGAAACCGGACTTCCTCCCTTTGTCAATTCTGCTGCTATTCCTCATGAGAATTGGACACTTGCAATAACAGAGGATTTGCCTGAAAGCCTGATGAAAATAAAGCGTCGCATTGCCAAACTTTCTTCTTCTCAACCACCTTTGGTTTGGAAAGATATCGTTTTATGCTGGTTTGGACGTCGCGTACAACCTTTATCCCTTCGTTCCCGACTTCTTTGTGAGTACACGGGACCGGAAGATAGCATGAGAGGCACCGATAGGTCCTTTAGCAAGAAGGATTTTATAGAACGCCTTCATCAGATAGTTGCCGCCGATAGCCAGATTGAAGAAAGTCTAGCCATATATCATGCGGAAAATCTGGTTCCTAAGGTACTTTTCTTCCCTTGTTTCTGAGTTTCCTCAGATTATCTTCTCTCTTCATTTTTAACATACTGTTAATTCTTTCCTAGTTTGACGAACTTGGAGAAAATGATCTTGCTTCTGATGCTGAAATCAGCCAATTATATGCTGAGTTTTACAACAACCAAAAGCGCAAGAGGCAAACTACTATCAAAGAAGAATTTCCTTCTGCAGCTACAGGTAAAAGGGGGAAAACGAATATGCCAATGGGCGGAAATTTTCAATCACCCATCAGAAACGAATCCATTCCTGCTCCAGATGATATCCGGGTGAAAGAAGAACCTTTCGACGAACTCGGATATATTCGTCCGGAAGCTAAGAAGTTTTTTGCTCCTGCGCCTCTGGTTCGCCCTTGGCCACAAAATGGATTAGTTATCCGCAACAATATCGCATTCTCGCCCCGCCAGGTTATACATGATGGCCTTCACCACGTAGGAATTCTTTTCATGGAATATGCCAGAGAATTCAAGGAGACCTTAACTGATTTGCGAGAAATGAGCCAGGTAATACCTCTAGCCCCCAATCATTAAGTTGAAAATCTAAATTCTTCTTAATGATTCTTTGTATGCTTGTTCAAACTTAAGCATCTGGCTTTCATTTCCATGTTTCAGCATTCCGCAGATGCTATAAACGTGGAAGTTTTGAAAAAACTTAGCCTCAAAAGCAGAGAAGTAAAAACACTTCAATCTGTTATTGAGTCAAAAAGCAACGAACTGGCGTCGACTCAGAAGCAATTATCCAAAGCCACCGGTATTTTACTTCTTGTTTATTGATGTTTGCTAGAAAATCATTTCTAGATCTTGCCGTAATGTCGGATTATTTTGTCCCTATTTTTCAGCTGCTTTAACCAAAGCCAAGAAGCTCACAGCAAACGCTGCTTATTTTTCTCAACTTCGTGAAGAAAACTCCAATCTTCAAAGTGAACTTTTAAAAGTTCGAGAAGAACTGGAAGCCAGTAATCTAGCCCTTGGGATTGCGCAATCCAAGGCTTCTTTGCAGGCAGCAGAGGATAAATCTATTATCAATGACTTAGAAAGTATGCTATTTCCTCGTATGAAAGAAAGCGATGAAATTGACGCGGTTCTTGGTAAGTTGACTTCTTTTACCAATACTTTCATGTCATATTCTTGTATTTTCTAATCTTTGCCTTTGTCAAAAAAGCAGGAAATTTTCCAGGGATTTCTCGGACGGAAAAGATCCGGGCCTTTGGGAAGATATGGAATTCAATCAGAAATGCAGGAATGCACTTAATTAGTAAATTCCTGCCCACAAGCAATATACAATTTTCAGAAGTTTACCGACTTCCGGATGGCATCATGGAGGTAGCAAATTCGAAGGAATCTTTCCTTCGCTCTGCTGCACGGGGTGGTGCGCGAATGGCACTTGGCCTCATGCGCTTACACTACCCTGATGCAAAATCCTGGCGTGTAGCATCCGGTATTCCACAAGAATGCTCAGAAGCACAAATAAATGCAATCTTTAAAGAAGTTGAAGGCCATGCCACGCAGATTGCCTCCATGGTAAATATCTCCATTACTTATCCAGAAGAAGAAGTGCCCGCAGCCCCCGAGAATGATGGCAGTGATGAAGACTCAGAAATTTAAAGGGGCGCACTTGACCTGGATGATGGATGCGTATAGTAGCTTCTTTACAATGTAATTCATATTGTAATACTTCTATGTCATTTGTCGGAACAAGAACTCCGCCTTTTGCGATTTCAAACTTCTTGCAAAGTTTTTTCGGGTTTGGCTGTTCCTTTATCTTCTAAGTAATCTGGTATATATGCTTTAACTGGCCTTAGTGTTTGAAATGGCTCAAATAGCATTATGAATCGTTATGCCGAGTAACTGGGGACGAACCAAGCAGTTTTGAAACTCGAAAACATGAATCATGCTAAAGGCATTTTTACTAACTAGTTCCAGTAACCCAGCATACGCACAATCAGATAAAACTTAGAGAAAACAAGGAACTGTTCTGAAACTTGGGCACGCAGGCACAATCCGAGTTTCCTTTAACCTTTAACAGGCCGAATCATTCAGCTTTTAAACACCGAGCACGCAGGCACAATTCGGGTCAACATTGAGTATTTGTAAGATCATTGGGAAATAGATAAAACGGAAATATTTTGTACTTATAATGAATATGAATTCCGATAACTTTATTTCATGATCTCAAAGATGTTTACATAGAAATTGAACTAAGTGTAGAAGGGACGTAATTGCTGGATACTCCAAGGCCTATTTGTCTCTCCTAGTTCAGCATCTATTTTTCTCTTTCTTTTGCGATTCGGCTTTTTGGGATCATCCTCCGTATCTCGAATGTCGACAAGATAATATGATCCATTCTTCATGGCTTTACTGATGACAAATGGTCCTTCCCATACTGGGGCCAATTTGTGCTTCCTTTGTTGCACCAGTCTCAGCACCAAGTCACCTTCTTTAAAAGAACGATGCCTGATTTTACGACTATGATAACGTCGTAAACCTTGCTGGTAGATGGCAGATCTTTGAAGCACAAGTTCTCGCTCCTCTTCTAGGAGATCGACAGCATCCTGTCGTGCTTCCTCGGCATCCGAGTCGTCAAAATTTTGCACTCTTGGGCTATCATGGATCATGTCCGTTGGAAGCATAGCTTCCGCACCATAAACTAGGAAAAACGGGGTTTGCTCAGTTGACCTATTTGGCGTCGTTCGAATACTCCATAACACGGAAGGTAGTTCTTCTACCCATGCTCCAGCTGCTCTATGAAGAGGAGTTTCGAGTCTTGGGCGTATTCCTTGCAGGATTGAGCTATTCATTCTTTCAACCTGTCCATTAGATTGCGGGTGTGCCACAGATGCAAGATCCAAGCGAATTCCCGTTTGTTGGCAGTATTTTGCCAACTCCCCAATGGAGAAATTTGTCCCATTATCAGTTATTATGCTGTGTGGGACGCCATACCTCATTACTAAATCGATAATGAAATTTCTGGCAGTTGCGCCGTCCAGCTTTTTGATGGGTTTAGCCTCCACCCATTTTGTGTACTTATCTACTGCTACGAGTAGATGTGTAAGTCCACCTCTTGCAGTTTTGAACGGTCCCATCATGTCTAGCCCCCAGACCGCAAACGGCCATGTGATAGGGATAGTTTTAAGTGCTTGGGCCGGCAAATTGGTCTGCTTGGCGTAATATGGGCATCCTTCGCATGTATTCACTATGCGTTCGGCGTCTGTCTTGGCTGTTAGCCAGAAAAACCCTGCACGGAATGCTTTTTTGACTATGATTTTTGATTGAGCATGATGTCCGCAATCGCCGGCATGGATTTCTTGCAATATTTCTCTTCCTTCTTCTGGTGAAATACACCGCAGAAAAACTCCAGAAGTACTGCGTTTGTATAAGTGGTCGTTGATCACTACGTATCCTTTGCATCGACGCTGTATTTGCCTTTGCAGGACTTCGTCTGCTCCTTCCGGGTACTTCTGATTGACTAAGAAGTTTAGGGACGGGATTGTCCAATCCGGTTTAACGAACATGACTTCAATTGTTTCAGATGCTAAAGGGTAATCAACGTCTCCACCTTTTATGGACGGTTCATGCAAATGCTGGAAGAATACCCCTGGTGGTAAGGTTTTTACTCTCTCTGATCCCATGCGGGCTAACGCATCCGCGTTCCAATTTTCCTCCCTTTTTATGTGAAGGACTTCGAACCCGAAGAAGCAGATGGCAAACTCATCCACCGTTCTCCGATATTCGGCCATTATGGGGCTTTTCGCATCCCAGGTTTGGTTGAGCTGATGCTGTACCAAATCCGAGTCTCCATAGCACAAGATGCGTTTTACCCCTATTTCTTTTGCAATATGCAAGCCATGAAGCAAAGCTTCGTATTCTGCCACATTATTACTGGCGTTGAAGTGTATTTGCAATACGTACTCCATTGTGTCTCCCTTGGGAGATTTTAGAACTACGCCGGCTCCAGCTCCTTCCTTCATCTTAGATCCGTCAAAGTGCATGATCCAGTACTCGGATTCTGGCATCGGTGTATTTTCCATTGCTTCTGTCCAGTCGGCGACGAAATCTGCCAAAACCTGGGATTTTATTGCCGTCCTTGGCTGATACTTAATGTCGAAAGCTGCCAGCTCGATGCCCCATTTAGCTACTCGGCCGGTTGCCTCCGCATTGTTTATAATATCTCCTAGTGGTGCTTTACATACCACTGTTATAGAATGTCCTTGGAAGTAATGGCGCAGCTTTCTGGATGCGAAAAATACGCCATATGCCAGTTTCTGATAGTGCGGGTATCTTTGTTTGGATTCGGAGAAAACTTCGCTTATGTAGTATACCGGATGTTGATCTGGTATGCTTTGCTCTTCTTTTGTCCGTTCCACAACGATTACCGCGCTAATAACCCGACTAGTAGCCGTAAGGTATAGTAACATGGGTTCTTCATCTTTGGGAGATGCCAAGATGGGAGCGTTCATCAAGGTTTCTTTTAACTGGGCTAACGCTGCATCGGCCTCTTCTGTCCATTCGAACTTGTCGGATTTCTTTAACAGTTTGTATAGTGGCAAGGCTTTATCCCCCAGCCGACTAATAAATCTGCTGACGGCTGCAGCGGAACCCGTCAATCTTTGGACATCTTTTACACATGTAGGCTTTGAGATATTCAAGATTGCCTTGATCTTTTCCGGGTTAACTTCTATCCCTCTGTGAGAAACGATGAAACCCAGAAGTTTTCCTGAGGGAACCCCGAATACGCACTTAGATGGATTCAACTTCATCTTGTAAGTGCGCAAGTTTTCGAAGGTTTCTCGCAAGTCCTCAAGGAGTGTATCTTTTTCCTTGGTTACGACAGCAATATCGTCCACGTAAACATGGACGTTTTTTCCAATCTGACTATGCAAACAACGTTGCATGCAACGCTGGTAGGTTGCACCTGCGTTCTTCAGGCCAAAAGGCATGGTTACGTAGTAATACGTCCCGTACGGGGTTATAAAAGAAGTCTTGATTTGATCTTCCTTTTTCATGCGTATTTGGTGGTACCCGGAGTATGCGTCCAAAAAGCATAAAAGCTCAGAGCCTGCAGTGGCGTCTATTATTTGATCGATTCGCGGCAGCGCAAACCTATCTTTCGGACATAACTTGTTCAATCCTGTGTAATCTATACACATTCTGAGGGCAGTTGTGTCTTTCTTCGGTACTAGTACCGGATTTGCGGACCAGTCAGTATGGATTACCTCCTTGATGAAATCCGCTGCTAAAAGCCGGATAATTTCCTTGCCAATAGCCTTCCGTCTTCTTCCGTCAAATCGACGGAGACCTTGTTTGACGGGTTTTGATCCGGGAATAACCTTGAGTTGGTGCTCAGCAAGTTCCCTGGGTACGCCTGGCATGTCAGCTGGACACCAGGCAAAAATGTCCCAGTTCTCACGGAGGAACTTGATGAGCTCGCCTTCCTATTTGTCGGTCATCCCAGTCCCTACAACGACGAATTTTGTCGGATCTTTGGGATCTAGGATTACCTGTCTTGTATTCTCGGATGCCTTGAAGCTATCTGTTGGCTTCCGAGTTTCTTTTCCTGCCGGCATTTCCTTCGGCGATACCTCCTTGGCTAACTCCTTCAGTTCTTCCTGAGCTATAACTCTTTGAGCGCAAAGGGCGTTTTGCTTCTCCAACTCGTTTGCCAGCTTGAAATCACCGGCAATGGTGATTACTCCTCCTTTGGGTCCTGGCATCTTCAGCTTGTTGTAGATGTAGCAAGATCTTGCCATAAACTTGGCGAAAGCCGGACGTCCGAGTATTGCGTGATACACGCTCTCGAACGGCACAACTTCAAAGGATACTTTTTCCTGCCGGAAGTGATCTTTATCTCCGAAGGTGACATCTAGGGAAATTTCTCCTAGGGATCGTGCTTGCCTGCCAGGAACGATGCCATGGAAGCGTATATTGCTGTAATTGAGCTGGGACTCGGATATCTTCAAGTGCTTCAGTGTATCCAGGTACATTATATTGATGCTGGATCCTCCGTCCATCAGCACTCTTCTTAGCCTAGTGTTTTGAACAATAGGGCTTACAACAAGAGCTTGTGTGCCGGGTTCAGGGATATTTCCGGGATGATCAGACTGATCCCAGATTATCGGTGTGTTGGAATACTTCAAGAATTTTGGGGTTGCAGGAACAACCGCGTTTATTTCTCGAAGTGTCCTTTTGGCCACCTTTGCTGACAGGGTTGCTAGGAAAGTTAGCATCGCTTCTCCGTCAACTCTCGGAAACTTAGGTTCGCCTTTTCGCTGTTGTTCCTGGATTTTATCATCAGTGTCCGATTCACTGTCTTCTTTTTCAGCTTCTGGCTTTTGTTTGGCAGGTTTCCTCTTGGAACCCTTCCCTTTATTTCCGGATCCTGCATTGCCTTTCATATGCTTGTTTAGCCGGCATTGCGCGTTCGTGTGGGTTGGTTTCCCAAACTGAGAGTGGTGGACGCAGGGTTCCGACTTAATTCTCTCCCATTCCTCAGGAGTGTAATTGATGGGATCCGGACTGCGGCCTTTCCACTTGTTCCCTTTTTCTCCTCCAAAGGCTAAGTTAACCTCCTTGGGCTTTGTTGTTGACTCCGGAGTTCCTTTTTTATCAGAACGAGGTGTTTTCTTGGCCAGTATTAGTGACTCAATATTGCCTCCTCTTGCTCGAATATCATCTTCGGCTGCAGCATGCTCATTAGCGGTTGTAAGCATAGATCCGAGATCTTTGTGCTTTTTAGAACCAACCATGAACGGTACAAGTCCGGGTTTTAGGCCATTGACGAAAGCATGCATTGCTTGTACGTCAGTTACTCCAGAGCAACTATTCTTCATTGCAGTCCATCTGGAGATGAAATCCACGTATGGTTCGTCTTCAAATTGGGTGCAACGGTTCAGCTGGTTGATGCTATTTGGGCGTTTGTATGTTCCCCTAAAATGCTGGGTAAATACTCTCGCCATATCATCCCAACTGTCGACAGTTCTTGATGGTAAACCATTAATCCAATCTCTGGCTCCGTCTAGCAACATTAGGGGAAGAAACTTGACAGCTTCCAGGTCTGTCCCGTTGTTGATCTGGACGGCTGTGTAATAATCTGAAAGCCAGGTATCCGGGTTTGTACTGCCGGTATATTTTTGGTAGGTTGGACCAACTTTGGCGAAGCCAGAATGCAGGGTTATCCTTCGGATCCTGTCAGTAAAACACTTAGGACCAAAGTATAGATCATCCTTTTCTGCTCTGTCAATATGTGCAGAATATCTCCCGGCTGAATGGACAGAAGGGGATCTGCTCCTTTCTTTTCCATTGTTGCGCGGACGCGTTTTTCCGAGGTTATCTCTATCTCTTCCGTTGTCACGCCCTCTGGTATTAGGTGGAGTCCTGCTCCTATACCTTTCCTTATCTTTGGGCGGTGTCCGAGATCTTTCACGTCTGTGAGGCGTATCGTATCTTCCAGCTTTTTCAGCTGGGTTTCTCGGAGGTGGCATTATTTTGCCGTCATTCCGGTGTTTGTCTTCCCGATCGTGTGGTTTATATCCATCTTTCGGGAGATGAGGTCCGGTTCTAGACGCTGCGTCCCGGTTGTCGGGGTTTTTCTTGTCTTTTCTCGGATCCTCTTTTTTATCCGAATCTCCGGGTTCTTCCGGTCCAGGTGCTCCAGCAGCGCAAGTAACAGTTTTGCAGAGGGCGGAATTATCGTGCAGCCTCCCTGATCGCTCTTGTCCTCGCTGTTGCTGCTGTAATGCTTTTCCTAGGAAAGCATACACCCCTTGGAGTTTTTCCCCGTTGGAGTACAGATCATTGTCCAAGATGGCGAACGCTGCTTCCGCGTTTTCAGCTGCGGTTTTGTATATTGGTTCGCCCTTGGCATCTTTGCCGTTTAACTGCTTTTGCCAAGATGGGTTATAGAACCTTTCTTTCGGCGGCAGTTCTTCCGGTTTTGCAATTCCGGGTAACCTCGTAGGTTTTAAGGCAGATCTATGCTTTCTCTCGTACTCCTCAATTTCTTCCTTCATAATTTTGATGTCATTATGGGTTTGTTGGAGATGTTGCCGAGATCTAAGCAATTGTTGCTGTTGCCGTTGGAAAGCTTGTCTCCTGGCTTCCAGCATCTCAGGGGGTTCATTGGGTCCCACTGGAGTTTGTAATAGTTCTTGCTCTTCCAGTTCTGTCATTGGCGGAGCAGTGATTTCCTTAGATTTCTTTTCCGTAGGCTTTGTGCCACTAATATCTCCAACTTCCAGGTTTTCATCAGCGAGATCCGCTGACTTTTTCTTCCGGAGTTTGTACTGGAGTTTTTTAGAAGCACGGTGCTTTTTCTTGGAAGACGGAGGTTTTTTGACAGGTTCATCCTCTGTCATCTCCTTGACATTAGGAAATATCGGAGAAGTTTCTCCGTCTTCCCTCTCCTCTGCTGGCGGAGGGGTTTTAGGGCTTTCCTGGCTATCGGCACCCGTTGTATCAGCTGGTTTTGCCATTAGCACTTCATGGAATCCCTCTTGAAAGGACTTAACTTTTCTTACGAAGGCATCATCATCTTCGTCTTCGGATTCGAAGTTATCCGATCCGGTTTCCGACTCCAATCTCGCCTCAATGGCGGCAAGCACGGACTCTGTTTCCGAGTTCATCGTCTGGTTGACGGATGTCGGATCTTCCGTCTCTGTGACGGGTATTGGTTCTTCCGTCTCTGTGACGGGTGTATTGTTGTCTGCCTCTTGCACAGGATTTCCGTCATCCGTGTTTTCGGCGATCTCGGATTGCACCATGCCGATAAAGTGCGTATCACTGTTTTGTCGGCGATCTGAGCAAAATCCGGCATCATAGTCGTCTTCGACTGGGTATAGGGCGGGTGGGAGATAATTGCTTTCACCGCAAAACCCCATTGCTTCCGCGGTTAATCCGATAAAGATATTAGCAGATCCAATCGGTAAAACGCAGGCACTTACCAGATGGTTTTGCGCCGGTATGTAGGATCCGTTGTCGAGGAAGCGCCCGACGTCGTCGTCGAATTCCAAGCTTCCGACAGCGATCGATCTTCCGATTCCGCCTAATATCCCAGATCGGAACTTCACGCCTGACGTCGTCTGCCCCACGGTGGGCGCCAACTGTCGAGACATCGTAGTAGTTTTCATAGACTGGGGTGCCATGAGACTACGGTAGAGACGTGGGGTAACGGGATAGCGTAGTAACACAGAACACGGGATTTTACCCAGGTTCGGTACGTCGCGACAGTACGGCGTACCTACTCCTGCACTTCTCACTATGTGGGACTAAAGCCCGTATAATAAGGTTACAATGTAAAGGAATAGATCCAGCTACTCGTCGAGGATGAACTTCTCGGCGAGTTGCGTAAGGCTTAAGCTTGAACCTAGAACCTTGGAACTAAAAAGAACTTATCAAATCTATCTCCCGTCCGGCTTTATATAATAGCCGGATTAGGGCTTACAGAACCAGAAACCTAGAAGACTACGTTTAACTTGTAACTTGGAAAGTAAGGAATCCGTCTTCTCCTCCAAGCCAGATCACGCGGGCCGTGATCCGGGTTCTTCTAGAATCCGGCTTCTACGCGTCGGACTACTGGGCCGCCCAATGGACCTAAGCCCATTACCTTGCAGGCCACCCTGGTAGTCCAGCTCTTTTGTCTACCATCTTCTATACCCCTATTCGGTATATATCCGACAAGCATCATCGGAATGGATGGAGTAGCCAACGAGCAAGACTTTGACCAGTACGGCGACCCGAAAATGGAAGATGACAACGACGATGGAACGAAATACACAACAAGAAGAAGCAGGACAACACTACCTACAGGTCGCCCATTCCACCGAAGAAGTCACGGTGTTCCGGGACTAAATTACTCAACCGCGACAAAGAAGGGAAAGAAAATTGTTAAACGCTAGCTCTAAGAACAACAATATATGTGTCGTGTGTTTGCATGCATTCGAGGAAGTGATGACAATGAATGATGATATGTTTTATATGCATGCACTAAGATATGATGTTTAAATTAATCAACACATGAATTGAGATTTTATTTTGAAAGTTATATTGATTTATATGAATTTATGTTGATTTATATTGTGTTTTCCAAAACTATTCAAAAAATGGGGTGTGGGGGATTCGAACCCGGGTGCTGGGGCACATGACAGTATCAACCACTGGGCTAACGAAGCAGTTGTGATATTGACAGGCAACACAACCTTGTGAACATATTATGCGAATAGGCGTGGCGCACCAAGCCGTTGTGCGCCACGGTTTAGTAATGCGTGGCGCACGGCGGTGATGTCCGTCGTGGCTATCTAATGCGCGGCGCACCTTCCAGTGGTGCGTCACGGCTATCTAATCCGCGGCGCACCTAGCCGCGGTGCGTCACGGGTATAGCTGATATAGATCGAGCTAGGGCGCCCGGCCGTTCCTTCTTCTTCCCTTTCTCTCCATCGCAACCCCGTTTCTTCAATCTCTCCGATCGCCGCCACCGTCCCCTCCCATATAGCACCTATGCCCGCACGCCCTAGCCACCCCTGCCCGCATCGCCACCACCGTCCCCTCCTTGTTGGCCCACCGCCCCTCACATCTGCCCCCCTGTTCTATCCTCGATCCGCTGCCCGCATCGCCGCCACCGTCCCCTCCTTGTTGGCCACCGCACGCACGCCTCCGCTGCCCTAGCCACCGGCTCCCAGCGCCCTAGCCCTAGCCACCCACCGCCCCTCACATCTGCCCGAGCGGGAGGAGTACAGGAGGAGGGGAGCCGCCCGCGCCGTCTTCCTCGACACCATCGCCCGCGCCGTTGCAGCGAGAGAGGAGGAGGGATCCGCCGGCGCCGTCTTCCTCGACACCATCCAGGACCAAGGCCCCAGCGTGAACAACTACACCGTGCCCCAGGTAAGCCCCCTCCTCCTCCCCTCCCTGAATTTTTTCAGTCTATTAACTGTTGAAGAATGCTCTCTGAATTTTCCTGTTCATGGCGTCGTTTCTTGGGGATTCCCCTGTTCCCGTGGTCTTCGGCATCCTCACTGCAGAAAGCCTTGTTTAGGACCCCAATTCAGAACTCTAAATGCCGACCCTGATCATTGTTACAGACCCGTGGTACCGGTAGAGTATATCTGAGTGTTGTGTCTGCATTTGACTTGATATTGGATTAGGCACATCTGGTTTATTCAGAACATGTTACTGTCTTGTGTCAATTGGTGTTTACTGTCTTAGATTGTAAGAAAGCAGGACATTGCTTGAGAGAAGCACCACATCTAGTTTCCTGTGATGTAAGTACATACGAATAGCAGTAAGCCTGTAAAAACATCTTGCATAGGGAAGTATGGAGTGCTCTGTTTTGTGCATAGGCATTTTATTGAAATGCCACTTCATTATGTTCTGCTGCTGCTGCTAGCCTATTTTTGTTGACCAATGATTTTATCATCCCATTGATACTATGAACAAGGAATAATACTCTAGATGTTGGTTGGGGCAAGAAAAACCTGATGCTGGCTTACTGCCTTGGACTCAAGCTATTTTATAATCATCAATCATCCATGAATTGCATCACATCCGAGTAAGCACGATGTTTAAATCACATCAAAAGATATTATGCTTCCTTTTAATTCCTGATATGTGTTGATGCTTTGGCTAGTTGTTAGCTTGTGGACTTGCTTGCTGTGATTTACTCCCGGCTTGCTTGCTTGCATTGCTTTCCTCCAGGCCTGCTACTCGATCCCTCCCCTAGATGGCTTGTAGGAATTTCGCTCCATGTACCACTTTTGGTGTTGGTACCACTTTTGGAAATCTGTCCGGCCATCGAGCCGTTTAAAACTTTGCAGGGAATTCAAATGAGTTGACCATTTTTGCCGAAATGTTGATTAATTTCCGTTTCGGCAAGAATCGGGCACTCTAGTGTTAGAAAATTAGCAAAGGTCATGCCGAAATTTTCCCTGAATTTAGGACTTAGCCGTTTTCCCGTGATCGAGTAGTATGTCGATTTTTTGTTTCCTTTAGATTAGCCAATAATTTCCCCCTTCAGAACATGGCACACGACGACGAGGCCGGCGGTTCTAAGTCGTTCTGGCAAATCTCCGACGAAGAAGATGAGCAATACGACCCAACGGCGGATGCCGGGGCTGACGCAGACACTAGCGGTGGCAAGGAGGATGACGCCACGACTAGTGGCGCCGGTGATACCACTAGTGGCGCCGCCGGCGGAAATGACACCACTGATGCCGGCGGTCAGACAGATGGTGGTAGCAAAGCCAAGAAGAGGACGGCAACGAGAAAACGGAAAAGGAACAGTCTCCGCACCTACCGTGAAGAGATCACGCTAATTGATAGCAGTGGGTATCCAATCGCGCCCGAGGCGGTGGTCAAAGGATTCGGCAACCAAATTGGTTGCATTGTCCGGGACACTATCAGGATCAACACCGATGATCTAAGGAAAAAAGAGAATGCCCATTATCGGGTTGTTCTCTTTAGAAAGCTGCACGGATGTTACTTGTACCCGCATCCGCCAGACGAGCCGTTTAAGTACAATAACGACAATCTGGAGGGGAATAAGGTCAACCATTGCGCCATTGGTAAGATGAACACCGCCTTGGGCAACTGGAAACACCGGGTGAAGGTTAAGGTCTTGAACCCCAAAAACAGCTTGGAGGATGTTTTAGCGAGTGAGCCGAACATCACCGAAGCTGAACTTCGGGACTTCAAGCTACTTTGCGAGAGCGAAGTCGCCAAGGCTAACGCTGATTGGGGGCAGAGGATGCGGCAGTTGAACATAGGTACCCACAAACTGGGATGCGGCGGTTACAAAGCGGCGATTCCCAATTGGGAGAAGGAGGACGCCAAACGTGCAGCAGAGGGAATCCCTGACCCTCTCGCAAGGTACTCGCCGCGGACAAAAAACTTCATCAGGGCCCGGTTTACATATGACCCAGTAGCTAATGAGTATACTACCGATGATGAGAAGGTGAAGAAGTTGTATGAAAACTTGGTAAGTAAATACACCACCCTAGTTAGTTTGCTCTCGACGATCTAGTCGATTGCATTATAGTGTACTGGTGGAATTCTAAACGGTTCACGCTAATTGTGCAGAACGCAGAAATCGAAAGTGGTGGAACCTCGTCATCCATGCCGAGGCTGCACGACCCGTGGGACGACAATTTAAACAGGGCGGTGAACGTGACGCAGGGGAAGGAAAAGCACAAAAGGCCGTCAGGTGGCCGAGTTTATGGCCTGGGCACGACGACGAAGCTCAGAGAGTACTTCAAGGAGCCCAAGGAGGCGAGAAGGAATAGAAGGAGGACCGTCGAAGATATCCAACGTGACGAAGCCCGCGATCGCGAGATTGCAGACCTCAAGGCCAAGGTTGACGATATTCCTAATATTGTCAAAGCAGCTTTGGCAGAACAAATGGGAAGCGTTTTGCCTACCATCTACGATGTTGTTACTCGATGGAATGAAGGAGGTCGAGTGGGGCCATGCCCGGTGCCTAGCGTGCCGGGCAGCAACTCAAGAGACTTGTCCAGAGTCTCGCCGGCCAACGCCACGATTGCGGACCCACTGGTGACTCCGCCCGCATACAACACGGCGCCGATAGTGACTCCGCCCGCCTCTAGCCGTCTGACCATCCGTTGCACGCCCACAGTGGGCGGTCCTCCGCCGAATGAAGAGCGTGCACCAACGAACGACCGCCGCCTGGCCATCAGTTGCACGCCCGCCGCCGGCGGTCTCTCGCCATTCAACAGTAGCACGCCCGCCGTCGTTGGCCCCTCGCCACTAGAGGAGCTCGACGCCCTCGTCAGCCAGGTAAATAGTTAAGCGTTCGAGCGTCGATCTTCCTTTGCCTTAGACTGGCATCTCTGACGCCCTGCAAGTTTTCCGCAGAACGCCGACGTTCCATGCACTCTCCTACACACAGTGGACGGCGTGTTGAAGGATATTGCTGTGGGTATGATCGTTCAACCGTGAACCCGTAGGTTCCACAACAGGCCGATGCGCGAAGACGTATATAGAGTTTGATTGCTTCGGGTGCTGGCGGGCTACGACGACTTGTTGCCTCCCATTCAACCCTACCAGGAAGAAGATGACCCCGATACTCTGACGCTGCTCCAGTGCCTACCTTGGAACATGGAATGTCCGAAGAGCCAGATTCGCCTGGGGAAGAGGGGCGCCACCCCGCAGACATCGCCTCTAGAACTACCGGCGGGAGGCACCACCTCGAAAACAACCCCTCTAGAAGCGCCGGAGCGGAGCCATGGCAAGACCGTCGCCGCGCCGTCGCCTACCCCTGACATGGAGATGGCACAACACCCGGCGGATGACGTTGATCTTGATGCCATGGATTTCATCGCTGATGACTTTGATGGCGGAGATTACATTGCTCCTCCCCCAGAAGAACCCTACCATAGCACGGAGGCTCGTGGTGAGGCTCCTCCCGCGGATAAATCCAATTGCAAGCGTCTATTCGGTTCTCAGGAAGACACGCCTCCAGATGTCGCCCCCTGCACCGAGACTCAGAAAAGTGCGAAGGGAGGAGTTATTTTCAGCCCTGGCACAATCCGTAAGGCGGCTAATGAGGAGATTGAGAAGAAGATCATTCCGAAAGCGCCGAAGCCGCGAAAAAGAGGACCTAGATCCAAGGCCGCAAAGTCCGCGAGCCAGCGTGCTAAGATGCCGCTCCGTGTTCAGGACGGCCCACCTACATCTAGGCATGCGAAGATGCATGTGATTGGTCAGCCTATGCTTAGCCAGAGCAAGCTCAAGGCCGCAAGTGGGGATATGCGGAGTTTGCATGACAGCATTCTTTATCTTGAATCGCGCCTTCTTGAATCCAAGGATCCATCATACCCGGTTTTCATTGCCATGGTGCCAAAGGACTTGGGCTTCGTCGAGTCAACCGGCGCGGATAGGATAGTACTCCGGTTTTCGGACATCTTCGATATGTTCCATAGCAATCCGCTGCACTACTCCATGGTCCGCCTATACTCGCTCGGTCTGGCGGTGCAAATCAGCAGGGATAATAAACCGGGCATCGCGATAGCGGACCCCTTCTACATGCGCCACGTCGTGTTGTGCGGCGTTGGGAACCAGGTAGTCGCGTCGACATATCTCCGGGACTTCATGCTGGCGAACCAGACCAAGGATTACATCCCCGTGCCTTACTTTGCTGGGTAAGTCAATATTCTTAGCCGAATCGAAAGTGATTTTCTTTAGATTTTCATCGCTCCTTTCCAACAGTTTGTTTGGATTGTTCCGCGCAGATATACACAATGCACACTCATCTGCATTTGTATCATTCATTCGCATGCCACGTATCTCGACTCAGGGAGTGCGGTGAAGAAAGACTACTCCAACGTGAAGAAAGTTTTGGATAATGCTCTCACCGGCTACCACGCAAGGGGGGGCAAAATCACTAGGGAGAAGGTCGTTCAGGGCGCTCGGGTGTTCACCCACACGACGAATTTCGCGTGCGTCAAGCAGCCGTCAGGCAGTAACCAAGACACCTACTATGTCCTCCATCATATGCGGCGTATGTACGGGATCAACAGTTCCTTACCCTGCCTAGTCAAGTCCAACAATGGGCCTCCCGCTTGTCGATGGTCGGCGATGACAAGGTTAGAGAAGAGATATATGATATCCAGAAGTGCTTTGCCACGCAAAAATCGTTCATGAAGTGGTGAACAAGAGTGGGACATTTTACTGCCGGTTCAACATGCCGAACCGCGACATAGATACCTACCTAGCAACTGCATGTGACGACAGGCCCTTCATCACTCCGGAGGGCTGCCCCGTTGTAATCACTGGGAGGATGAGTCAGAAGGAGTGAGAACTATTGTAAGGCTTGCTACATTTTTCGAAATTAGTCGAACTCAATCGTTAGGGTTATGAATCGTCCATCGTGTAACAGATGCTCAATTATGTCAATGCTTAATTATCTTTCTTTTCATTATTGCGGTCTTACTTGTGATGGTCGTTCGATCTTTTGAATAAGTAAATGCCGATGATTAAAGAGTTGGTTCACACTCAGATGGCCTAGGTGGTCCGTTGCGCCTTGTGATTTTCACAAAGTTAGGATCTTGTGCATCCCACTTGGCGCAGCGGCACCACCTACGGCCGCTTGTATGTGTCCAGCCTAAATATGAGGCACACATCGTTACGGTTATGAATCGTCCATTCTGTAACTGATGCTCAATTATGTCAATGCTTGATTATCTTACTTTTATATTATTCCGGTCCTATGTTCGTTCGATCTTTTGAATAAGTAACTGCCGATGATTAAAAGAGTTGGTTCACACTCAGATGGCCTAGGTGGTCGGTTGCGCCTTGTGATTTTCACAAAGTTAGGATCTTGTGCATCCCACTTGGCGCAGCCGCACCACCTACGGCCGCTTGTATGTGACCACCCTAAATATGAGACACACATCGTTACGGTTATGAATCGTCCATTCGTAACTGATGCTTAGTTATGTCAATGCTTGATTATCTTGCTTTTATATTATTCCGGTCCTATGTTCGTTCGATCTTTTGTATAAATGCTGATGATTAAAAGAGTTGGTTCACACTCAGATGGTCTAGGTGGTCCGTTGCGCCTTGTGATTTTCACAAAGTTACGATCTTGTGCATCCCACTTGGCGCAGCGGCTCCACCTACGGCCGCTTGTATGTGTCCACCCTAAATATGAGGCACATAGACCGATGACCATCTTGTTCCAGTTAAGAGGTACTACAGGAGGTGGTGATCCGGGGAAAGGAACGAATGCGAGGGTTTCTGGATTTCTTTCGAACTATGAATGGCCAATTTGATCCTTTGTGTTTAACTTTCAACTTATTTATGTAATATATCTCCATTTACTAGTTATTACAGACATGTTTAAAACTATTGTTTTTGGTTTTCTTTCTTGTCATTACAGATGCCAAGGTGCTACATGGTGTTTAGAGGCAGGGTTCCAGGAGTCTACGATCACTGGGAAGACTGCTTCGAGCAGGTGAACAAGTTCAGAGGGAATGCCTACAAATCCTACAACACAAGAGTGGCGGCGGAATCTAGGTGGTTCATCCATCTCGAGGAGGAACAGAAGAAGAAGAACAACAACAACAAGTGGATGAAGACCATCGCCGCCACTCTTGTCGCCGTCGCCTCACTCGTCATGCTATGGTTCCTAGTTAGATGATTATGTTATCGGCGACTAGATAGGTCACTTGTCCCGATGATGAAGCATCATCGATCGATGTAATCGGTCCTGATGATTAACCGTCTGATGTAGGTCACTTGTATCTATTTGACTCTGATAAACACTTTGTATTCATAATCAACTGTTTGATGTAGCTATTCGGAATTCGAAGCAGTATGATCAACTATGATATATCATTTGTTCGTCAGAGAACTGTTTTGATACATTTTGTCTACTGATATTCTTCTGTATTTGAGCTGTGTATATACCTGTATAAATACGGTACTGCATATTTCAAAAAAATACAGCACAGTATAGTCGTGACGCACCAAAAAGGGTACCCGTGACGCACCTGGGAGGATAGCCGTGACGCGCAAAAGTTGATACCCGTGGCGCACCAAGTAACTTAGTCGTGACGCACCTAAATTCCTAACCGTGGCGCACCTCCGGAGTTAGGCGTGATGCGCCTCGCAATAGTTGCGGCGCACCGAGCCCGTGCGTCACGGGTATCAATAGGCGCGGCGCACCAGCTAGGTGCGTCACGGTTAAACCCATAGGCGCGGCGTGATAGCCGTGACGCGCCCAGGTGCGTCACGGATAAGCAAAACGGTGCGTCACGGGTAAGCTTTTCCCTAGTAGTGACATGCTCGCCACCATCCGGGAAGAGTTCACGGTAGTGGACCCCAAGAGCGGTGCTCCCCTCGAGCCGGAGAGTTACTCTAAGGGCTATGGAAACCAGATAGGCTGCATAGCTCGAGACTTTGGCAACGTTAATATGAAGCACCTCAGAGATAAAGAAAACAGGGCTATGGCCGCCCTGCTGATTCAGAAGCTGCACACGAGGTACAAGTTCCCGCATCCTTACGACAACCTGGACCTGAAGAAGAATCTGGTCAACTCGTTAGCACTGGGAAAGTTCACCAAGGCGTTTACGACTTGGAGATCCAGTTTGCGGGAGATGCTTGCGAAGGGTAAGGGTTTCGATGAGATCCATAAGATGTGGCCCTCCATTTCCGAGGAAGACTTGGCCCAATTCAAGATCGACGAACTCAAACCGGAAAGGGTGGCGCTGAGTAAATGGGGGGGAAAGAGCAGCGAAAAAAGAACATTGGCCCTCACAATCTCGGAAGCCGGGGTTACCTTGGGAAGAAGAAAGTCTGGGCTAAGGAGGATGCGAAGAGAGAAGGGCCGGACCCGTTTGACAAGATCACCGACCCGCAGGTGAGAAATTTTGTCAGGGCCCATTATAGGGAAGATCCCAAAAAGCCCGGCGATCTTGTGTTGAACGAGAAGGTCAAAAATCTCGAGAATAAGTATCTCGAGGAAGAAGAAAAAGAACGCCTATCTCAATCTGACGGGGGGTCCTCGGCGACGACGAACAAGGACCCGTATGACACCCCTTTTATTAGGGCGCTTAACGCGATGAAGGGAGTGCCCCTTGACAAGAAGCCGCATCGTGGCCATGTGCATGGCCTCGGAAAGGGTCATCGGTTGGCGCACTACTACCCGGACACCAAGGAGAAGATAAAGGAGCGGAACAAGGCCCCGGAGAAGACGGTCGACGAGCTTGTGAACGAGAGGCTCAATGAGCTCCTCCGTACCATCTGTGCGTCCGTCGCTCGGTCCTTAGCGCCGTGGATGGCAGGTGGAGGACAAGGGCCACTCCCCGAGATAAACATAGCCCAAATGGTGCCGCCAGCGGCGCAGAACATGGCCCCCGTCGTGGCGCCTGCTACGCAGAACGTGGCCCCCGTCGTGGCGCCTGCTGTGCAGAACGAGCCGGCCCCCAGACCTCAGCCGGAAGGTCGCAAAGATCCGTCGCCGCCCCGCCACGTCTCTTCAACGCCGCCGCCGACACTTAGCGGGCCATCCCCCTTGTCCGAGCTCAATGCCCTCACGGTAATTCAACGTCCACTGCTTAATTATATATTATGACTTGATTCGTGATGGCCTCAGTCTCTAACAACGATCGCGCGACGTTTCGCAGGCCGACGAGACGGCATGCACATTGCTCCTTCGTGTGAATGGCGAGTTAACGGACGTGGCCAAAGGAAAAATCATAACACCTCTCAACCGCGTATCCCACAGCGTTCGTATGCCCGAGGACGTGTTCAGAGTGACATTAAGTCGGGTGCTCGCTGGTTGCGGTGCTCTCGATCCTCCGAACCAACCACCCGCAGCCGACAGCGAGTTGAACCTGGAGCAATGCTTGGTTTGGCCATTGACCTGGCCGAAATCACTAATTCGTTTGGAAAGTACTCCTGTCAACACTCCAACACCGGTCCAGGGGTCGGGGCACCCGAGCCAACACAAGGATTTCTCACCTGCAAAGTCCGTGCAACACGACGACGACGATGCTGAAGATGAGAACCCCAATGACTACCTCGTCGACGATCCTTCCGAGGAGGCGCCCGGCCTGGATGATCCTTACGAGGGGGCGCCCGGCCTGGATGATCTTGATAAACTTCTCTTGCCAGCGGAGGAAGCGGATAAATATCGATGCACAAAGCGTCTTTTCTCTTCTCAAGAACCGGCAGCTCCCGAGCAAGAAGCCATCAGCCAGGACGCCCTCAAAGAGGCGGTAGCAGATGTATTTCATCAGAATCAGCCTAAGATCAAGTATGCACGGAAAAGAACTACGAAGGTTCCTGCCGTTGCATCGATGAGCCAACCGGTGGAGGGGACCAAGTCTAAGCCGCAAGCAGAACGGGTATTGGACAGGATACCCATACACGACTGGCATCAGATCCATGAGTTCGGCAAACCGATGCTTCCGCCGAGGTTGGCCTCCTTGCTGACAGGTGATATGCTTAGCGTCCATGACGGTGTTCACTTTATGGAGACGATGCTTCTCAAAGAGAAAAATCCAACGCTGCCGGTTTTGGTCGCAAAGGTGCCATCTACGGTGGGATTTGTCACTGAAGGCAACGCAAACAAGATCATCGTGAGATTTGACGACATTTTTCGGATGTTCCACATGAAATCCCTCCACTCGTCAATCGTCCGTCTGTTTACGCTCAGTTTGGCGCATCAACTATCCATAGAGAATGTCAAAAACATCGGGCTAGCAGACCCCTACTACATGCACGACATGTACTTGAACAACCCCAAGGGTAGGGCAAAAGCGGCAAAGTACCTCCAACAAGTGTTGCTCAATAACCATATGAACAAGAGGATCACCCTCGTGCCTTACTTTCCCGAGTAAGTTATATTTCCCATCTTTCCATAAGTTTGCGCATATACAATTTTTGAGGATTATATATATGGACTCTCCTATTTTGCGCAGAAACAAATACGACACCCTCATCATGCTCTACCCGAGAGACGCGCACGCAGTATATCTCGACTCCGGGAGTAGGATGAAGGAGAAGAACTACTCCCTCATCAAGTCTGTTCTGAATGATGCTTTGGACGGCTACATCAGGGGGGAAGGATTCTGCGACAGGAAGAAACAAATTCAAGGCAAATATGTGTTCAGACACAGAACAGAGTTTCCCTGCCCCAAGCAGGCGCCAGGCGGCCATATGGAGGCATGGTACCTCATCAAACACATGACGGAGATCGTGAAGGGCCAACATAGTCTACAATACGTGTCTGCTGTGGACAAATGGTCTCGCAGCATCGTCGAATGGTCTGATGCTGAATTCAGACAAAACTTTGGTCGCATGCAGCGCAAGCTCTACACAATCATCTATAAGGATGTAGTAACTAAAGACTCCATCTTCCACTGGAACTCCCCACCATCTAACAATGAGTTGCGACAATGTGTGCTAGAGCAGACTGACGACAGACCATTTAACTCGTTAGAAGGTGCTCTTCCGTTCCCGCCGGAAAAGAAACAGAAGATCACAACATCGAGGAAGAAATAATCGACGGTATGTATTCGATTCGTTATGAATTGCTCCTAATAAGAACTTGTGATTTCCTTTGCCGGTCTAATGCTTTTATCTTGGTCTACAGAGAGATGAAGAAGTGGACAGCGCTGGCCCTAGCGAAAGATCGCAAGCGGAGGCGGAAGCTAAAGCGGAGGCGGACCGCATATATAGTCTTGTACGCATATATATCGCGCGTACGTTGTATGGATGTCATACTTTTGTAATCGTTAAACTAATTAGATGGCTATATTTTGGGTTCAAAATCTTCCGACATAAACGTGTTATTGAGATCATCAATTTGTATTCATACTTATGAGAAGGATATAATGGATGCATATGTATCGATGTGTTATCGATGTGTTAATTTCGTTATCGATGTGTTAATTTCATTATGGATGGATGCATATGTATCTAAGAGTGATTTATATGTGTGAACTTTATAAATTACATAAATTGAATGTATTTGCACCTGTATAGTATAATACCAGAATATACAAACTGTTATACGAAAATGAAAATAAAAATACAAACCTGGGAGACTTACCGCTGGCGAACATTATCGCTGGCGAACCAAGGAGCTACCGCTGGCGAACATTACCGCTGGCGAAAAAGGATCTGTTCGTCAGCGGTAACATATACTACAGCTGGCGAAGCAGTGTTCGCCAGCGGTAACCTGCTACCACTGGCGAGGTAGCGCTGGCGAACAGGGCTTCGCCAGCGGTAAGCCATATTTGTTCGTCACTGGTAGGGGTTTTCCTACTAGTGATGAAAGCACATCTTAAAGTCGCATTCCCCACTAGGTAACCCCACACTGTCACCTTGAGCCCTAGATGGTTCCAGACAAACATCACAATTTCATAGAGATGTCCAACACAAAATATAACTCATAATAAGACACACATTAATAAAACTACTTGAGTAGCATAATAGATGAAGAGTAACATCTAGTTATTCAACTAGATTACAAATCTCATGATCACATAAAGATCACACCATGGGATAGAGAGATGAAACACATAGCTACCGGTAGAGCACCCAGCCTTAGGGGAGAATGTAACACCTGGGGTGTTACCTGTTTGTTTTGTTTGCATCATATGCATCACATTGCATTGCACCATGTTTGCATCACAACTGAAAATTTCAAAAAACAATTTAAACTTTCACCCTTGCCCAAAATTTCCAATTCCAAACTTGCAAACTACACCCCTCATTTGTTCTTCAATAGTTTGAAAATTGTTTAATCCAATTGCTTGTTAATTTTCCCCCTCTTGTTAAAACCCTAATGGCTAACTCAAAAGTTTAAACCAAATCATTCATTAACTTGTTGAGATCAATCAAACAACTATTTTCAATCAATTAATTAAATCACCTCCATCTTCTAATCAAAATGCCTCAAACATAACCACTTTTGAATTCATAAACTTAACAAGCCAATCAACTAATTTTCAATCAAATTAAATCTTAGGGGTAACCCTATTAAAAATGTTGTTTTAAATAAGGTTTGTTTAATATTGAAAATTCATTCAATTTGGTTTCAAATGCAAACATCTTTTAAATATCAAATTTTTGAAATCCAATCTTGCAATTTGGTTCCTCTTTACCTAATTAACTTAAACTAATTTTTCTGAAATTTTTAATAACCAAACCCTTAACAATTTCCTTCCAAAACCTTTTCAGCAAAAAAAAACAGAAGAGAAAAATAAATAAAAGAAAACGCAGCGCAACACCTAACCTATCTACCGCCTAGGCCCAGCCCAACCCTTTCCTTCCGCGCGGCCCGTACCGCTTCGTCGAGCCGCCTTCGTCGTCTCCCCGTACGGCACTGCATCCACCGGTGCCACGGCGGATGCAGTAGCGCGTCGACGGCCGAGCGCTCGCCCTAGGGCCTATAAGAAGGAACCTAGCCCCGCAGCAGTGACCTAGCCCCTAGGTTTCCGCCTCCATCGCGATCGCCGCCTCTTCCCCTCTCTCTGCTCGGGTTTACTCTCTCTGAAACTCTCACCGGAGAGCTCCGTTGTCTGAACTCCGACGAGCCCTGCCACCTCACAGCACCACTTCCCCCTCGAGTTCGTGGAATCGAACCACCACCTGTCCAGATCTCGCTGGGACACCGCGGCTTCCCAGGATAGCAACCACAGCACCGTCGCCATCCGCTACACCGCCGCCGGCCACCGTGGCCTCCTCCTCTGAAGCCGAGCTCGCCGCCGTCGCAGGAGGCCACCATCGACCACGCTGACCGCGGGGATCGACGCGCCACTCCGTCCTCGACCTCCTGGACATCACCTTGAGCCCGGAGCACGCGCAGATCGCCGCCGCTGTCCACGACACCTCCGTCGTCGCTTCCGTCACGTCGTCGTCAGCAACCGTTGCAACCTCGACCAACTCCTGGTGAGCCACCAAGATCTCCTCATCCTCCCTATCTGCTCCACCTTGATCGCTTGCACACGCACATCACAGCAGCTTCCACCCGCGAGCACCAGCACGAGGAGCAACGGTTGATCGCCGGCGACCACTGTCTGTAGCTGTCCAGGTTTCAGTTTCAGTCAGCAAAGTGCAGTTATCTCGTTGTCAAAGGTTATCCTGTTCGCGTCGCTGTATCTGACAACGAACGCGATCCACCGTAGTGGTTCAGGCACAGCGCGCACACTCGAGGGGTACCAGGTTCGAGCCCTGGCTCGCCCCTGGGATAAATCCCACTTTTTTCCCCTCCACGCTGACAGGGCGGGCCCCCTGTCAGCCTCTCTCTGTGCCACGCAGACACAGTGAGCCCACGGGGCCCCCCTGGCAGTGTCTGTGTGTGTCTTCTGTGAGTATAAAAAGTTTAAAAGCAAATCTGTTTTATTTCCTATTTTCTTTAATTGGCAGAATAAACAATAAACTTTAAAAAATCAATAACTTGTAATCCCTAACCCCAATAAATAAAAGTTCTACATGTCTATTGCTCCAAATTTCCTAATCTTGCCAAATAACTTATTTGTATTCTGTTTTGAGTTTTCAAAATGCATTTAAATTTCAAATTTAAATAATTCAAATGTTAATTTGTAAATTCCTTACCTAATTATTTATTAATCCAATAAATGCAAATAAAATATGTTTTCCATACCATTTTAAATAACCTATTCAAAAATAATTTTTGTTTGCTGTTTTGAATAATTAAAATTGCCTAAACAATTTAAATCTTGTTTAATTCAATTAAAAATTGTTCAATATTGTTTAATTCATAATTAATTAATCCTAAGTCCAATTTCAAAATGTGAAACATGTAATCCAACTAAAATTTGATGTTCTTTTCAAATATAAAATTTGTAAATTGGTTTACACACTTTAACTTGATGAAGACAATATTTGTTTGTGTGACATGTTTAAGTAACCAAACTTTCCAACCTTAATCAATGATTTCCAAAAACTTGTTCCAATCCTTTTTCATTTGCATCTAACCTGTTTACTTCTTGTTATCATCATGCATGCATCATGTTTAACTACTTACATTTATTAATCAAAGGTAGATCATTGCTTCAACCTTAACATGTGCATCCATATGCAACTCACCTTGCATAAGGGTCCATTTAAATCTGTTTATCTTGTCAACTAGTTCACCCTGATGCATCTTTAAACCTGTCATGCATCCATACCTTGATCATGCTGGATCTTTTGCCGTAGTAGTAATTGTTGCATCCGGTGTTTGTTCGAGGTTCATTGCTTCTTCCCGGATAGGACGTTGAGATGATGTGAGCAACGACAAGTTCTGCTACCTTGCGGGATCTCAGGCAAGTATACTCACTTGCTGCCATATGGCTGCCTTTCATCACTTGTTACCGATTCTTTCCGTTGATTCTTTTCTGCTATCCTTAGTAGTAGTTGTTTCTGTTACGAACCTATCACATGAATCCTTTAACCCTGATATTGCCTCACCTCCACTCCTATAACCTTTGCTTGAGCCTGTGTCTTACTATCTTGCTTAGGGTTGTTTTTGCTCGAGTCTGTTACCCGTTACTTCCTTTTATTACTTCATTATGTTCTGGGGGCTCGATGTTAATCAATCAATCATGCTAATGTTGCTATTAATAATAAATTTGATGATAAGGCACCGGCAGGAGGCCCTTTGTGGTTTTGAGGCCTGCTAGTGTCGACCCTAATAGGAAAAGGGTCTTGTCTACTGATCCATGATGAGCGCACTACCCGCATGTGGGAAGCGAGTATGGGCGCCCCCCTCAACTTGACCCGATTCGCATCTCGTCCAAATCGCCTCATTTAGTTCGGGTTTTCCATTTGCTGCATGCATGATCTTGCGAGCCCTTGGTACCCGGGTGGAACTTTCGTAGTCGGCATATAGGGGGACACGGTCTTAGAGTGCTACGAGGGTCCATTTTCTTCTGGGCTCGAGTAGCCGTGCGCCCAAGGTGCTTTGGGCTTGATGCGAAGAAGGGTTGGTTGTGTTGAGTGCCCCGCTTGGTGGGAGGCATCCCATCTGGCGGGATATTCATGCGTGTACGGTTACTATGGTGCAACCCTGCAGGGATAATCTTCTCGAGAAGCCGTGTTTTCCGCGGTTATGGATTACGTGGTGAAAGTACTGGCTAACAAGTACTCAGGACAACTTAAACCTAATGATCAATCATGTTACACCCAATGATTAATAACTTGACTAGTAATAGATTATCCACACAATAACTTGACTCATCTTAATACAACTGTGTGAGTTATCCTCGGATTGCTTCTTCGGATAAGGGGCGAGATCCAGGATGGGTTTGTTTGAAGTTATCTTTCAGTTGGTTACATTACTCGATCTTATCCCCTTTCTGATAGTTGGAAGTAATAGAATCTCTGTAGTTGTGTAGTGCAGCCTGTTGTCGCTCATTTGCAATAATCCCCTTCCTTTCCGTTGATCCTAAAGTATTTGTATCTTGTGATGACTGGCTAGGCCGGTAACCTGTGAGTATGGGTTTTATCCCCCTTGCCAGTACTTAACCGTACTGACCCACGAATCTCTTTCGTGGCTGCAAATTCCAAATTGCAGTCAACAGGTTTGAAGTCTGACGACGTTAGCTTGGGAATCCCTCCGGCTTGGCCTGGGCAGGGATTGGACGTTCTCGGTTATCTTCAGGACTCTTAGTCCAATTTGGAGCTCGTCCGTAGCCGGACGTTTGTTTCTTCCGCTGTTATTTGGATCTTTGTATTGTATCAGTTGTATCCCTGGCTCGTTTGAGTCATCTTGTATCTATCTGTTTCTGTTGTAATTGTGGATTATTCGTGAACTATTGTAATGTTATCATAAATGGCAACCTGGAATCGGTTATTATGCGGATTTGGCGGGAATGCTGAAATCTGCATAGTGCCCGATCTCGGGGCGTCACAAATGGTATCAGAGCCTTGGTTCCGATTCCCGAGATTGTTTCGATACGAATGGTTATCGAATGCAACGGGTCCGCAAAGCCTGTAGGTTAACCTCGCTAACGGTCGTTATTTCTAGAGTGTCGAAAACTATTTCTGCTAAACTATTTTGGAAAACCTCTCAATAGGATTCTTGTTTTTCTCCTTATCCCTATTCTATTTCCCCTCCCAATCTTATTTGTTTTGGAGTCTCCCCTCTGGCCTATCTTTCAAAGTGTTAGGATCCTACGTGGGTGGACGTTTTCTGAGCCTTTAACCTAATAGGTTCGATCATCGGAAGATTCCTAGTGGAAGAACATCGTCGTCACTCCGAGCAAGAATCCCTTGTTAGTGGTGTCGAGAAACCCTTGTTAGTGGTGTCGAGGAGATCAACTGGAAGCACGAAGAATCGATAGTCGAACTTCTTTCCCCTCCCGGGTTAGCAGGTGGATTGCGAGGGCGCAATCCCTTGTTAGTGGTGTCGTCTGTAACACCTGGGGTGTTACCTGTTTGTTTTGTTTGCATCATATGCATCACATTGCATTGCACCATGTTTGCATCACAACTGAAAATTTCAAAAAAAAATTTAAACTTTCACCCTTGCCCAAAATTTCCAATTCCAAACTTGCAAACTACACCCCTCATTTGTTCTTCAATAGTTTGAAAATTGTTTAATCCAATTGCTTGTTAATTTTCCCCCTCTTGTTAAAACCCTAATGGCTAACTCAAAAGTTTAAACCAAATCATTCATTAACTTGTTGAGATCAATCAAACAACTATTTTCAATCAATTAATTAAATCACCTCCATCTTCTAATCAAAATGCCTCAAACATAACCACTTTTGAATTCATAAACTTAACAAGCCAATCAACTAATTTTCAATCAAATTAAATCTTAGGGGTAACCCTATTAAAAATGTTGTTTTAAATAAGGTTTGTTTAATATTGAAAATTCATTCAATTTGGTTTCAAATGCAAACATCTTTTAAATATCAAATTTTTGAAATCCAATCTTGCAATTTGGTTCCTCTTTACCTAATTAACTTAAACTAATTTTTCTGAAATTTTTAATAACCAAACCCTTAACAATTTCCTTCCAAAACCTTTTCAGCAAAAAAAAAACAGAAGAGAAAAATAAATAAAAGAAAACGCAGCGCAACACCTAACCTATCTACCGCCTAGGCCCAGCCCAACCCTTTCCTTCCGCGCGGCCCGTACCGCTTCGTCGAGCCGCCTTCGTCGTCTCCCCCGTACGGACACTGCATCCACCGGTGCCACGGCGGAATGCAGTAGCGCGTCGACGGCCGAGCGCTCGCCCTAGGGCCTATAAGAAGGAACCTAGCCCCGCAGCAGTGACTAGCCCCTAGGTTTCCGCCTCCATCGCGATCGCCGCCTCTTCCCCTCTCTCTGCTCGGGTTTACTCTCTCTGAAACTCTCACCGGAGAGCTCCGTTGTCTGAACTCCGACGAGCCCTGCCACCTCACAGCAACCACTTCCCCCTCGAGTTCGTGGAATCGAACCACCACCTGTCCAGATCTCGCTGGGACACCGCGGCTTCCCAGGATAGCAACCACAGCACCGTCGCCATCCGCTACACCGCCGCCGGCCACCGTGGCCTCCTCCTCTGAAGCCGAGCTCGCCGCCGTCGCAGGAGGCCACCATCGACCACGCTGACCGCGGGGATCGACGCGCCACTCCGTCCTCGACCTCCTGGACATCACCTTGAGCCCGGAGCACGCGCAGATCGCCGCCGCTGTCCACGACACCTCCGTCGTCGCTTCCGTCACGTCGTCGTCAGCAACCGTTGCAACCTCGACCAACTCCTGGTGAGCCACCAAGATCTCCTCATCCTCCCTATCTGCTTCACCTTGATCGCTTGCACACGCACATCACAGCAGCTTCCACCCGCGAGCACCAGCACGAGGAGCAACGGTTGATCGCCGGCGACCACTGTCTGTAGCTGTCCAGGTTTCAGTTTCAGTCAGCAAAGTGCAGTTATCTCGTTGTCAAAGGTTATCCTGTTCGCGTCGCTGTATCTGACAACGAACGCGATCCACCGTAGTGGTTCAGGCACAGCGCGCACACTCGAGGGGTACCAGGTTCGAGCCCTGGCTCGCCCCTGGGATAAATCCCACTTTTTTCCCCTCCACGCTGACAGGGCGGGCCCCCTGTCAGCCTCTCTCTGTGCCACGCAGACACAGTGAGCCCACGGGGCCCCCCTGGCAGTGTCTGTGTGTGTCTTCTGTGAGTATAAAAAGTTTAAAAGCAAATCTGTTTTATTTCCTATTTTCTTTAATTGGCAGAATAAACAATAAACTTTAAAAAATCAATAACTTGTAATCCCTAACCCCAATAAATAAAAGTTCTACATGTCTATTGCTCCAAATTTCCTAATCTTGCCAAATAACTTATTTGTATTCTGTTTTGAGTTTTCAAAATGCATTTAAATTTCAAATTTAAATAATTCAAATGTTAATTTGTAAATTCCTTACCTAATTATTTATTAATCCAATAAATGCAAATAAAATATGTTTTCCATACCATTTTAAATAACCTATTCAAAAATAATTTTTGTTTGCTGTTTTGAATAATTAAAATTGCCTAAACAATTTAAATCTTGTTTAATTCAATTAAAAATTGTTCAATATTGTTTAATTCATAATTAATTAATCCTAAGTCCAATTTCAAAATGTGAAACATGTAATCCAACACAAATTTGATGTTCTTTTCAAATATAAAATTTGTAAATTGTTTTACACACTTTAACTTGATGAAAACAATATTTGTTTGTGTGACATGTTTAAGTAACCAAACTTTCCAACCTTAATCAATGATTTCCAAAAACTTGTTCCAATCCTTTTTCATTTGCATCTAACCTGTTTACTTCTTGTTATCATCATGCATGCATCATGTTTAACTACTTACATTTATTAATCAAAGGTAGATCATTGCTTCAACCTTAACATGTGCATCCATATGCAACTCACCTTGCATAAGGGTCCATTTAAATCTGTTTATCTTGTCAACTAGTTCACCCTGATGCATCTTTAAACCTGTCATGCATCCATACCTTGATCATGCTGGATCTTTTGCCGTAGTAGTAATTGTTGCATCCGGTGTTTGTTCGAGGTTCATTGCTTCTTCCCGGATAGGACATTGAGATGATGTGAGCAACGACAAGTTCTGCTACCTTGCGGGATCTCAGGCAAGTATACTCACTTGTTGCCATATGGCTGCCTTTCATCACTTGTTACCGATTCTTTCCGTTGATTCTTTTCTGCTATCCTTAGTAGTAGTTGTTTCTGTTACGAACCTATCACATGAATCCTTTAACCCTGATATTGCCTCACCTCCACTCCTATAACCTTTGCTTGAGCCTGTGTCTTACTATCTTGCTTAGGGTTGTTTTTGCTCGAGTCTGTTACCCGTTACTTCCTTTTATTACTTCATTATGTTCTGGGGGCTCGATGTTAATCAATCAATCATGCTAATGTTGCTATTAATAATAAATTTTATGATAAGGCACCGGCAGGAGGCCCTTTGTGGTTTTGAGGCCTGCTAGTGTCGACCCTAATAGGAAAAGGGTCTTGTCTACTGATCCATGATGAGCGCACTACCCGCATGTGGGAAGCGAGTATGGGCGCCCCCCTCAACTTGACCCGATTCGCATCTCGTCCAAATCGCCTCATTTAGTTCGGGTTTTCCATTTGCTGCATGCATGATCTTGCGAGCCCTTGGTACCCGGGTGGAACTTTCGTAGTCGGCATATAGGGGGACACGGTCTTAGAGTGCTACGAGGGTCCATTTTCTTCTGGGCTCGAGTAGCCGTGCGCCCAAGGTGCTTTGGGCTTGATGCGAAGAAGGGTTGGTTGTGTTGAGTGCCCCGCTTGGTGGGAGGCATCCCATCTGGCGGGATATTCATGCGTGTACGGTTACTATGGTGCAAACCTGCAGGGATAATCTTCTCGAGAAGCCGTGTTTTCCGCGGTTATGGATTACGTGGTGAAAGTACTGGCTAACAAGTACTCAGGACAACTTAAACCTAATGATCAATCATGTTACACCCAATGATTAATAACTTGACTAGTAATAGATTATCCACACAATAACTTGACTCATCTTAATACAACTGTGTGAGTTATCCTCGGATTGCTTCTTCGGATAAGGGGCGAGATCCAGGATGGGTTTGTTTGAAGTTATCTTTCAGTTGGTTACATTACTCGATCTTATCCCCTTTCTGATAGTTGGAAGTAATAGAATCTCTGTAGTTGTGTAGTGCAGCCTGTTGTCGCTCATTTGCAATAATCCCCTTCCTTTCCGTTGATCCTAAAGTATTTGTATCTTGTGATGACTGGCTAGGCCGGTAACCTGTGAGTATGGGTTTTATCCCCCTTGCCAGTACTTAACCGTACTGACCCACGAATCTCTTTCGTGGCTGCAAATTCCAAATTGCAGTCAACAGGTTTGAAGTCTGACGACGTTAGCTTGGGAATCCCTCCGGCTTGGCCTGGGCAGGGATTGGACGTTCTCGGTTATCTTCAGGACTCTTAGTCCAATTTGGAGCTCGTCCGTAGCCGGACGTTTGTTTCTTCCGCTGTTATTTGGATCTTTGTATTGTATCAGTTGTATCCCTGGCTCGTTTGAGTCATCTTGTATCTATCTGTTTCTGTTGTAATTGTGGATTATTCGTGAACTATTGTAATGTTATCATAAATGGCAACCTGGAATCGGTTATTATGCGGATTTGGCGGGAATGCTGAAATCTGCATAGTGCCCGATCTCGGGGCGTCACAGAGAACTACTCCCTCCTCATCATGGGAGTCAACAACGACGATGAAGATTGCGTTGGAGTCGATGGAGATGGCTTCGGGGGGCACATCCCCATCCCGGCAGGGTGCCGGAACAGAGATTTTTGTCCCCAGAAACAGGTCTTCGATGGCGGCGGAGCTACGAAACTTTTCGGGGATGGAGGCTGGAGAATACATGGGCGAAAGGGCGATGTCGGTGGACGCCCGGGGGGCTGTCAGACCTTGGACCCAGAGATATACATACTGTTATGTGCTCCTAGTCATGGACCCACAAGGGCTTCAGGGTTACCAGCCCCGGCCGCAACAAACAACGGCAGACATACCAGATTCGTCGGCACATAGGCCGGATCACCTCGGTACTACAACTCCTTGTTTCCATGCTAGTCATAACCAATTATGCATAACCAAGCGTCCACGAGTCAGATGAAACTGAAGGAGCGTGACCAAAGCTATACATAGCTGCTATGTGTCCAGGAAGTACAACAACAATCAAGGGTTACTGGGGTTACCAAACCCCAGGCCGAATCACATCGGCAGGCGTGCTCGGACATGGATCATCGGCTCCAGAACACCTCGACTACGACAACTACGCAGCCATAGCCAAAACTGTATAACAATGAGCTCGAAACCAACAATCGGTCAAATCAGCACTCTAGACATGAAGCTTTATTAAGCAAGTAATAATAGAGTAAAGCTTACAATCAGAGGTCTCACGACCCAACATTACATCAGACAACGGAAGGCAAGTTATGTTGCTAGACAACAAGAACCAAAAAGGCCTAAGAAGCCGCAACAGAAGGCAACGTCTCAGCCCATAGATTCCAGGTTGCTACATGGGAACCCCAAACTATTTGTCGATGTCCATGTTGATACACCACCAAAGTGTGAAAGTCCACTTGAACCAAGTTGAAGCAAACATGAGTACTGGAGGTACTCAACAAGACTTAGTTAACCTATTATATATCTGCTTGTTCATAAAGGGTTTATGATGGTTGTTTTGCGTAAATCCAACTTTGTTTCGAATAGAGGGAGATAGAGAAGCTTTTCACAAATCTTTTAAAAGAACACCCTTTCCTCGGGTATTGTCTCCAGAACCTTCGAAGCATAATCTCTAGCACATGACAACGGGAACCACCTCTTGAAACTAATCATTCATTGACAACATCTTTTACGTCCATTTCAAGTTATCTATGATCTCAGGATCCGTCACCAAGTCATCCTTAACCGTGGACACGGCTTTTCGAAAAGATTAAACCATGCAGGGGTGTACAACTTTACCCACACGTGCCAAAGGACTCTTAATGCCAAGCTGTTGGCACAATTCCGACGATGTGCCAGATGAGGGTGGATGACCATGATCTTTCCCTTGCTTCGCCTATTATATGAGTCGCTCCGAGTAGAGATGGACCGCCAATAGGGAGTGGCCATCTCCTGCCGGGTCTCTATCGTTGTGTGCAATGCTCGACGGTTATCTACCCACAGAGCGCCGATACACCACCACGTCGTGGTTTTGGAAATGTTTTTAATATCTCCCACAAATCCAAATGGAACGCCCGAACTAGGCAATTCATGGAACAAACTAGACAAGTTGAAACCGAGGGGAATCCAATCCCTGTGTGGTTGCACGATCAGTCTTGGCTTCAAAGGCGAGAACTCGCTCCTAGGGGCATGAACGAGGAAAATCACCACAACCCATGTGTTAACACATCCAAGCCTTTAATCATATTAAACACACATCTCGAACCTTATGACGTCATCCTATCATACTAGATTCATTTCGTAACTCTGATTCAACAACTGGATGGAACATAGATCAACATACATGTATGACTAAGCATGGCATATTTGAGGCTCTAGCGATACACACAAACAAAACCTATGTCAGCTAGGAGTAGAGAATCATGATATCTGGATTATGCAAATAAATAGGACAACACTATCTACTAACCCAAGATACTTTGTAAAAGCATGCATCGTACGAGAAGGAAAACACTTTGAAAACATATATGGGAAGAGAAGAGGTTATGCTTGCCTTGCTTCAAGAAAACCAGATAAAGGCTTCAGGGATAAGTGCTTGACTTGGTTGTTTAGACCAAGTATTCGTCAAGAGGGGTGTCAAACTTCTCTCCGGATTCGCGTTCTACCGGTAAGAGCAAACATCGGAAAGAAAGAGAACAACATTGAACACCAATGCAGTGCGGATCATGTATGCATGAACATTTGAATGCATTAAAGAGAAGCCCTAAACATGTTTCATGGGTTGCTAGGGTTCATATGTTAACTATGCATTTTTATTGAATTTAGTCCCGAAGTGGACCTCGGAGGCCGATCCGGGCAATTCTAGAAGTGCGACAAGCTAAAGAGCTCAAATGGGGTTGAAAACAACATAACTAGGTTGCATTATTCTTTCTAAGCATTTTGACATATAACTTGTAATTTTCTAGTTTTCTTGCATAAAATCTTATTTTCTTTATTTTAAATGATTTAAATAGTAGTCAAATTCAACTTTGTCAAACATGTGTGAAAATGACATAAACATGTAGATTACATTTTTCTGAACATTTTGGTATATTGAACAAATTTTTCTGATTAACCAAATAGAAGATATTAAATTTACAAATTTCATTCTTTTTCTCCAATTTAAATTGAGGTAGGGCCCACGTGTCAGTTGACTTCATTTAAAAGAAAAAACAGAAAAATGGTATGTGACGTGGGGATGACGTCATGGTGACGTCACGCTGATGTCTACGCACGCTTCTATTCTTGTAGACATCATGGGGCCTCCAAGTGCAGAGGTTTGTAGAACAGCAGCAAGTTTCCCTTAAGTGGATCACCTAAGGTTTATCGAACTCAGGGAGGTAGAGGTCAAAGATATCCCTCTCAAGCAACCCTGCAATCAAGATACAAGAAGTCTCTTGTGTCCCCAACACACCTAGTACAATTGTCAGTTGTATAGGTGCACTAGTTCGGCGAAGAGAGAGTAAAATGCAAGTAATATGGATGATTATAAGTGATAATAAGAATCTGAAATAAAAATGACAGCGAGCAAACATGTAGCAGAACAGGCGAAAAACGGTGTTTCAATGCTTGGAAATAAGGCCTATGGCTCCTACTTTCACTAGTGGACACTCTCAACAATGCTCACATAATTGAATGCCTAAATATAATCTCTTCACTCTGCTACTCCGAACCACTCTCCGGTCGAATAACGAACACTAATCATTGCGTAGGGCTTAAACAACACTCCTCAAGTTTATATTCCCTCTCTAGGGCACCCCAATGTCACTACGAGCGCCATAGATTAGTAAACAAACGCCAAAATTTTCATAGGTTCACCTTCCAACACAAGATATAAATATCATGCTAAACCACACGGTGCACACACTGTCAACTTTACCCCGTGATCAAAGTGTTTACGGATACAACAAAACCACTTGAGTAGCATAACAGATGAAGATCAATCTACTTATTAAACTAGATTACAAAGCTCATGATCACATAAAGATCACACCATGGGAGAGAGATGAACCACATAGCTACTGGTAGAGCCCTCAGCCCCGGGGGAGAACTACTCCCTCCTCATCATACGAGACAACAACAGCGATGGAGATGGCGGTGAATTCGAAGGAGATAGCTTCCAGGGGCACTTCCCCATCCCGGTAGGGTGCCAGAAAAGAGATATGTCCCCCGAAACTTGTCGGCGGCGGTGGCGGAGCTACGGATGTATTTTGCGGAAAAGGTCGATTACCCTAGGGTTTATGCCTTGGTGAGTATATATGGGCGAAAGGGCGATGCCGGGAGGTGGCCAGGGGGCCCACACACCTAGGTGGCGCGACCGGGGGGACCCACGCCACCCCATGGTGTGGACATCCTGTGCCCCCCCCTCCGGGGCTCTTCTGGACTTCTGGAAGCTTACGTTGTATGGATGTCATACTTTTGTAATCGTTAAACTAATTAGATGGCTATATTTTGGGTTCGAAATCTTCCGACATAAACGTGTTATTGAGATCATCAATGTGTATTCATACTTATGAGAAGGATATAATGGATGCATATGTATCGATGTGTTATCGATGTGTTAATTTCGTTATCGATGTGTTAATTTCGTTATGGATGGATGCATATGTATCTAAGAGTGATTTATATGTGTGAAATTTATAAATTACATAAATTGAATGTATTTGCACCTGTATAGTATAATACCAGAATATACAAACTGTTATACGAAAATGAAAATAAAAATACAAACCTAGGAGACTTACCGCTGGCGAACATTATCGCTGGCGAACCAAGGAGCTACCGCTGGCGAACATTACCGCTGGCGAAAAAGGATCTGTTCGTCAGCGGTAACATATACTACCGCTGGCGAAGCAGTGTTCGCCAGCGGTAACCTGCTACCACTGGCGAGGTAGCGCTGGCGAACAGGGCTTCGCCAGCGGTAAGCCATATTTGTTCGTCACTGGTAGGGGTTTTCCTACTAGTGATGAAAGCACATCTTAAAGTCGCATTCCACACTAGGTAACCCCACAGTGTCACCTTGAGCCCTAGATGGTTCCAGACAAACATCACAATTTCATAGAGATGTCCAACACAAAATATAACTCATAATAAGACACACATTAATAAAACTACTTGAGTAGCATAATAGATGAAGAGTAACATCTAGTTATTCAACTATATTACAAATCTCATGATCACATAAAGATCACACCATGGGATAGAGAGATGAAACACATAGCTACCGGTAGAGCACCCAGCCTTAGGGGAGAACTACTCCCTCCTCATCATGGGAGTCAACAACGACGATGAAGATTGCGTTGGAGTCGATGGAGATGGCTTCGGGAGGCACGTCCCCATCCCGGCAGGGTGCCGGAACAGAGATTTCTGTCCCCCGAAACTTGTCTTCGATGGCGGCGGAGCTACGAAACTTTTCGGGGATGGAGGCTGGAGAATACATGGGCGAAAGGGCGATGTCGGTGGACGCCCGAGGGGGCTGCCAGACCCTGGACCCAGAGATATACATACTGTTATGTGCTCCTAGTCATGGACCCACAAGGGCTTCAGGGTTACCAGCCCCGGCCGCAACAAACAACGGCAGACATACCAGATTCGTCGGCACATAGGCCGGATCACCTCGGTACTACAACTCCTTGTTTCCATGCTAGTCATAACCAATTATGCATAACCAAGCGTCCACGAGTCAGATGAAACTGAAGGAACGTGACCAAAGCTATACATAGCTGCTATGTGTCCAGGAAGTGCAACAACAATCAAGGGTTACTGGGGTTACCAAACCCCAGGCCGAATCACATCGGCAGGCGTGCTCGGACATGGATCATCGGCTCCAGAACACCTCGACTACGACAACTACGCAGCCATAGCCAAAACTGTATAACAATGAGCTCGAAACCAACAATCGGTCAAAGCAGCACTCTAGACATGAAGCTTTATTAAGCAAGTAATAATAGAGTAAAGCTTACAATCAGAGGTCTCACGACCCAACATTACATCAGACAACGGAAGGCAAGTTATGTTGCTAGACAACAAGAACCAAAAAGGCCTAAGAGGCCACAACAGAAGGCAACGTCTCAGCCCATAGATTCCAGGTTGCTACATGGGAACCCCAAACTATTTGTCGATGTCCATGTTGATACACCACCAAAGTTTGGAAGTCCACTTGAACCAAGTTGAAGCAAACATGAGTACTGGAGGTACTCAACAAGACTTAGTTAACCTATTATATATCTGCTTGTTCATAAAGGGTTTATGATGGTTGTTTTGCGTAAAGCCAACTTTGTTTCGAATAGAGGGAGATAGAGAAGCTTTTCACAAATCTTTTAAAAGAACACCCTTTCCTCCGGTATTGTCTCCAGAACCTTCGAAGCATAATCTCTAGCACATGAGAACGGGAACCACCTCTTGAAACTAATCATTCATTGACAACATCTTTTATGTCCAGTTCAAGTTATCTATGATCTCAGGATCCGTCACCAAGTCATCCTTAACCGTGGACACGGCTTTTCGAAAAGATTAAACCATGCAGGGGTGTACAACTTTACCCACACGTGCCAAAGGACTCTTAATGCCAAGCTGTTGGCACAATTCCGACGATGTGCTAGCTGAGGGTGGATGACCATGATCTTTCCCTTGCTTCGCCTATTATATGAGTCGCTCCGAGTAGAGATGGACCGCCAATAGGGAGTGGCCATCTCCTGCTGGGTCTCTATCGTTGTGTGCAATGCTCGACGGTTATCTACCCACAGAGCGCCGATACACCACCACGTCGTGGTTTTGGAAATGTTTTTAATATCTCCCACAAATCCAAATGGAACGCCCGAACTAGGCAATTCATGGAACAAACTAGACAAGTTGAAACCGAGGGGAATCCAATCCCTATGTGGTTGCATGATCAGTCTTGGCTACAAAGGCGAGAACTCGCTCCTAGGGGCATGAACGAGGAAAATCACCACAACCCATGTGTTAACACATCCAAGCCTTTAATCATATTAAACACACATCTCGAACCTTACGACGTCATCCTATCATACTAGATTCATTTCGTAACTCTGATTCATCAACCGGATGGAACATAGGTCAACATACATGTATGACTAAGCATGGCATATTTGAGGCTCTAGCGATACACACAAACAAAACCTATGTCAGCTAGGAGTAGAGAATCATGATATCTGGATTATGCAAATAAATAGGACAACTCTATCTACTAACCCAAGATACTTTGTAAAAGCATGCATCGTACGAGAAGGAAAACACTTTGAAAACATATATGGGAAGAGAAGAGGTTATGCTTGCCTTGCTTCAAGAAAACCAGATAAAGGCTTCAGGGATAAGTGCTTGACTTGGTTGTTTAGACCAAGTATTCGTCAAGAGGGGTGTCAAACTTCTCTCCGGATTCGCGTTCTACCGGTAAGAGCAAACATCGGAAAGAAAGAGAACAACATTGAACACCAATGCAGTGCGGATCATGTATGCATGAACATTTGAATGCATTAAAGAGAAGCCCTAAACATGTTTCATGGGTTGCTAGGGTTCATATGTTAACTATGCATTTTTATTGAATTTAGTCCCGAAGTGGACCTCGGAGGCCGATCCGGGCAATTCTAGAAGTGCGACAAGCTAAAGAGCTCAAATGGGGATGAAAACAACATAACTAGGTTGCATTTGTCTTTCTAAGCATTTTGACATATAACTTGTAATTTTCTAGTTTTCTTGCATAAAATCTTATTTTCTTTATTTTAAATGATTTAAATAGTAGTCAAATTCAACTTTGTCAAACATATGTGAAAATGACATAAACATGTAGATTACATTTTTCTGAACATTTTGGTATATTGAACACATTTTTCTGATTAACCAAATAGAAGATATTAAATTTACAAATTTCATTCTTTTTCTCCAATTTAAATTGAGGTGGGGCCCACGTGTCAGTTGACTTCATTTAAAAGAAAAAACAGGAAAATGGTATGTGACGTGGGGATGACGTCATGGTGACGTCACGCTGATGTCTACGCACGCTTCTATTCTTGTAGACATCGTGGGGCCTCCAAGTGCAGAGGTTTGTAGAACAGCAGCAAGTTTCCCTTAAGTGGATCACCCAAGGTTTATCGAACTCAGGGAGGTAGAGGTCAAAGATATCCCTCTCAAGCAACCCTGCAATCAAGATACAAGAAGTCTCTTGTGTCCCCAACACACCTAGTACAATTGTCAGTTGTATAGGTGCACTAGTTCGGCGAAGAGAGAGTAAAATGCAAGTAATATGGATGATTATAAGTGATAATAAGAATCTGAAATAAAAATGACAGCAAGCAAACATGTAGCAGAACAGGCGGAAAACGGTGTTTCAATGCTTGGAAATAAGTCCTATGGCTCCTACTTTCACTAGTGGACACTCTCAACAATGCTCACATAATTGAATGCCTAAATATAATCTCTTCAGTCTGCTACTCCGAACCACTCTCCGGTCGAATAACGAACACTAATCATTGCGTAGGGCTTAAACAACACTCCTCAAGTTTATATTCCCTCTCTAGGGCACCCCAATGTCACTACGAGCGCCATAGATTAGTAAACAAACGCCAAAATTTTCATAGGTTCACCTTCCAACACAAGATATAAATATCATGCTAAACCACACGGTGCACACACTGTCAAATTTACCCCGTGATCAAAGTGTTTACGGATACAACAAAACCACTTGAGTAGCATAACAGATGAAGATCAATCTACTTATTAAACTAGATTACAAAGCTCATGATCACATAAAGATCACACCATGGGAGAGAGATGAACCACATAGCTACTGGTAGAGCCCTCAGCCCCGGGGGAGAACTACTCCCTCCTCATCATACGAGACAACAACAGCGATGGAGATGGCGGTGGATTCGAAGGAGATGGCTTCCAGGGGCACTTCCCCATCCCGGTAGGGTGCCAGAAAAGAGATATGTCCCCCGAAACTTGTCGGCGGCGGTGGCGGAGCTACGGATGTATTTTTGCGGAAAAGGTCGATTACCCTAGGGTTTATGCCTTGGTGAGTATATATGGGCGAAAGGGCGATGCCGGGAGGTGGCCAGGGGGCCCACACACCTAGGTGGCGCGACCGGGGGGACCCACGCCACCCCATGGTGTGGACATCCTGTGGCCCCCCCTCCGGGGCTCTTCTGGACTTCTGGAAGCTTTTGGGACTTTTAGGACTTCTGGCTTTCGAATTTTCCAATTCCGAGAATATTTCCAGAACAACTTTTCTGAAACTAAAAACAGTAGAAAACAGGGAACTGGCTCTATGGAATCTTGTTAATAGGTTAGTCCCGGAAAACATAAGAAAACATAGGAAAACATACGAAAAACATAAGAAAACGTAGGAAAACATACGGAAAACATGTAGCAATTGGCATAATATAAACATGGAACATCAGAAATTATAGATACGTTTGAGACGTATCAAGCATCCCCAAGCTTAGTTCCTACTCGTCGTCGAGTAGGTACATGATAAAACAAAATAATATCTGAGGTGACATGCTACTACACAATCTTGATCATAATATGTAAAGTAGAACATGTAAACTAGGATCAAATGAACTAAAGCTGTGATCTATATTTGATATCAACAAGTAATGCATAAACAAATAAGAAGAAAGAAGCAATTTTTTTAATGAATCAATACTAAAAGACTATCAACCGTGCAAAGTTTATTAGAGATGATTTAAGCTTTCAAGAACAACAATATCATGCACGTCAAACTATCTTCACAACCCCTGTTAGGATCAAGTCAAGCTTTCCACATGATGCAATGCTTGAATCTTAAACTATTTGCGCACTAAAAACAAGCAAGTGTTCTGCGTTGGTCCCTGGCACCGGGATGTTATGGCTAAGAGAACATTATGGGGGGGAGGGGGGGTTTGGAAGGTCAATGGAAGAAAGGCTCACAAAGCTGAAAGTGGTCATTAGACAAGAGAAAGTTTTACAACCAAAGCTATGCAAGGAGTAGGGATTGACACACAACAGATGCACACAGAGCTATAAGTGTATGAAAGCTCTCCAAAGGAACTAGTGGGGGTGCATCCAACTTGCTTTCTCACGAAGACCTAGAGCTCATTTGAGGAGGCTCATCATTGGAATATACAAGCCAAGTTCTATAATGTAAAGTTCCCCACATAGTTATGAATGAATGATAATATGAAAACTCTCTCCAAACTGAAATAATGGTGCTAAACATGAAGCACACATGTGGTATAAAGGATAGTGACGCGCCCCCTCTCTCTTTATTCTCTCTTTGGCCCTTTCTTTTTGTTTTTCATTTTGGGCTTTTTCATTTTTTTATTTTGTATATCCTCACCAGTAGGGGAAACATCCTATACTACAATGAATCATAACACTTTTAGTACTCATAACTCATAAAGAAATATCTCTGATGTCTCTAACTGCATGCTCCTGCCAGTGTAGCAGTATGCATAATAACCATGAAGCTCATCATCAAGTAACATAATGGAGGTGGGTGTTGTGCAGCAATATATCTCGGAATGGCTATGGAAATGCCATGATAGGTACGTATGGTTGCTGTTTTGAGGAAGAATATATGGTCTTATATGTAGGAGAACAAAGTCCTCCCACGGGTTTGCATGCACTGGCGAAGTTTGCACCAACTCTCAATGTGAGAAAGGGCAATGCACAGTACCGAAGAGGCTAGCAAATATGAATGGTGGAAGTGCCAGGAACCGCAACATAGACTCACAAGTTAAAAGATTGCAGCAAGCAAATCATCTTACAAGGCACAATGCAAATCACTCCAAGAGGGTCCGTGGCAGTGACAAGTCACTGTTAGCTACCCCGACCGTAGCGCTTAACAAAAGGTCGATCAGAAATGTATCACTCGTAGCAATCTTATACCATTATTTCTATCAGATGGTAATTTAAGTGTGGCACAGTTTCAAGTTTCTTAGACCAACCATTAAAAGTTTATACTTACTATTCCTTCCCATTTATCCATTAAGCAAACTAATATCTCAAAACAACAATAGTGATTCAAGTGAAGCAGTTTTGTGATCTACAAGACCATGCGAATTTTTCCAATATACCAAATAACACATAAGAATTTTTATTCCCAAGAAAACACACATATGAGAACCACCTAACTACAAAAGCTAATAGCTCTGAATAAGAGATGCATGAAAACAAAGGCTAAGGCAGTACTAGCAAAAAGATAACACTCACAGAACAATAAGAATGAAAACTAGAGTGTTTTAAGCAATGAAAACGGAGAGTGTCTATCTCCCACACAAGTATGATAAGATCCAACCAAAATTATTGCAAAAGTAAAAATAAACTGAAAGCAAAAGCAAAAACAAACTGAAAACAAAAATAAAAGACGCTCCAAACAAAGCACATAAAATGCGACCGAATAAAAATATAGTTTCACTAGAATCTTATACGCTTGAGTCTTCTTGGAATTTGCTTGGATGTAACACCGGGGCACGCCCAAGCTTAGTATTTTCACTCTTCTTGATCACATCATATCATCCTCTTCTCTCGACCCTTGAAAACTTCCTTCACATCAAAATTCTCACAATCTTCATTAGCAACATTAGTGCAATCGAAATAATAAATTCACATGGTTCAGTTTCAACACAAGTCTAACACTCAAAAAAACATTATCTACTTTCACAACTTCTTTTAAAACTCTTTTTCTCAAAATAACACCAAAAGAAAAAGATTAAGATGAAAATGCGATAAATGGCAGAAATCTGTCAAAACAGAACACCAGGTAAAGATTGATTTTTTAAAATATCTTCTGTTACTCAAATAAAAAAGTGGTCTTCTAAGAAAATTTGCGTATATAACTTAGGATTAAGCACAAAAAATATCAGGTAATTCGTAATTTTCTGTGATTTTTAAGGGAATTAACAGTGGACAGCAGAAATGTGTTTCCTGCGCAGAAATCCGAAATATAGGCTCAACTTTCCACTAGAGGCTTTACTTGGCTCAACAAAAACTCAAAATAAAAGATACAGCGGGGTTGCTAAGAAAATAGACAACACCCAGGTGCAAAGCACACTAAAGAAAACGAAGAAAAATGGGTTGAAAACAGAGAAATAAAACGGGTTTTCTCCCGGTAGCGCTTTTCTTTAACGCCTTTCAACTAGGCACAATGATTTTTAAAAGATGCTCACATAAGAATAAGAGTTGAAGCACAATAAGAGAGCATCAATAAGAAAATATAAAACACATTTAAGTCTAACCCACTTATTATGTAAAAGAATCTTGTAGAAAAATGGGTCAACGAAGCACAAAGTGACTAGCATAGGAAGACAAAATAAGTGCAACTTCATAAATTTCAACATAAAGACGGGAAACTTCATATTGTTGAGATGCATAAATTTTTTTTTCCTTCTCTCATAATAACTTTCAGTAGCATCATGAATAAAATTAACAATATAATTATCACATAAAACATTCTTATCATGAGCCACATGCATAAAAGAATTAATACTCTCCACATAAGCATAGTCATTCTTATTAATAATAGTGGGGGCAAATTCAACAAAATAGCTATCATTATTATTATCATCATCATAATCATTAAATATTGGAGGCATATTGTAATCATAATTAATTTTCTCCTCAATAGTAGGTGGACTGAAAATATCATATTCATCATTGTAAACAGGTGGAACTAGAATACCACAATAATTATAATCATCATATATTGGAGGCAAGGTATCATCAAAGAAAATTTCCTCCTCAAAACTTGGGGGGCTAAAAATATCATATTCATCAAAACTAGCTTCCACAAGCTTAGACTTTTCCATAGCATTATAAATAATAGTGTTCAAAGCATTTATACTAATATTGCTATTAGCATGCAAATAAATTTCCATAGGTTTTTAATTTTCTCTTCAAACACTTCATGTCCTAACTCAAGATAAATATTATAAATCTCTCTCATATTTTTGTTGTTTTCCATTAAGACTAACCAGTGAAAATAAAAACAAGGAACAAGTAAAAATAAGCCTAACTAGTGAAAACAAGAAACAAAAAGATATAATTGCAGGATCTAAAGGAAATAACTTTGAGCATTCACACCCGAGGATGTGAGTACCTTTTACCTTACCTCTCCGGCAACGGCGCCAGAAAAGAGCTTGATGTCTACGCACGCTTCTATTCTTGTAGACAGTGTCCCTTAAGTGCAGAGGTTTGTAGAACAGCAACACGTTTCCCTTAAGTGGATCACCCAAGGGTTATCGAACTCAGGGAGGTAGAGGTCAAAGATATCCCTCTCAAGCAACACTGCAATCAAGATACAAGAAGTCTCTTGTGTCCCCAACACACCTAGTACAATTGTCAGTTGTATAGGTGCACTAGTTCGGCGAAGAGAGAGTAAAATGCAAGTAATATGGATGATCATAAGTGATAATAACAATCTGAAATAAAAATGGCAGCAAGCAAACATGTAGCAGAACAGGCGGAAAACGGTGTTTCAATGCTTGGAAGTAAGGCCTAGGGATCCTACTTTCACTAGTGGACACTCTCAACAATGCTCACATAATTGAATGCATAAATATCATCTCTTCACTGTGCTACTCCGAACCACTCTCCGGTCGAATAACGAACACTAATCATTGCGTAAGGCTTAAACAACACTCCTCAAGTTATATTCCCTCTCTAGGGCACCCCGATGTCACTACGAGCGCCATAGATTAGTAAACAAACGCCAAAATTTCATACGTTCACCTTCCAACACAAGATATAAATATCATGCTAAACCACACGATGGACACACTATCACCTTTACCCCGTGATCAAAGTGTTTACGGAGACAACAAAACCACTTGAGTAGCATAACAGATGAAGATAAATCTACTTATTCAACTAGATTACAAAGCTCATGATCACATAAAGATCACACCTTGGGAGAGAGAGAGATGAACCACATAGATACCGGTAGAGCCCTCAGCCCTGGGGGAGAACTAGTCCCTCCTCGTCATAGGCGACAGCAACAGCGATGGAGATGGCAGTGGAGTCGATGGAGATGGCTTCCGGGGGCACTTCCCCGTCCCGACAGGGTGCCAGAACAGAGATCTGTCCCCCGAAACTTGCCGGCAGCGGCGGCGGAGCTACGGATTTATTTTGCGGAAAAGGTCGATTCCGGGAGTATATATGGGCGAAAGGGCGATGCCTCGGGGAGTATATATGGGCGAAAGGGCGATGCCGGGAGGTGGCCAGGGGACACACACCCCTAGGTGGCGCGGCCATGGGGGAACCCGCGCCACCGCATGGTGTGGCCACCCTGTGGCCCCCCTCCGAGGCTCTTCGGGACTTATGGAAGCTTCCGGGACTTTTAGGACTGCTGGCTTTCAAATTTTCCAATTCCAAGAATATTTCCAGAACAACTTTTCTGAAACTAAAAACAACAGAAAACAAGGAACTGGCTCTGTGGCATCTTGTTAATAGGTTAGTCCCGGAAAACATAAGAAAACGTAGGAAAACATGCGGAAAACATGTAGCCATTGGCATATATCAACATGGAACATCAGAAATTATAGATACATTTGAGACGTATCAAGCATCCCCAAGCTTAGTTCCTAGTCGTCCTCGAGTAGGTAAACGATAAAACAAAATAATTTCTGAGGTGACATGCTACCACACAATCTTGATCATAATATGTAAAGTAGAGCATGTAAACCAGGATCAAATGAACTAAAGTTGTGATCTATATTTGATATCAACAAGTAATTCATAAACAAATAAGAAGATAGAAGCAAAACTTTTAATGACGTATCACATGCCCTGGCCGAATCTCACAGCTGCGACGAAATTCGACAAAAATCGCGCGGGGTTTTGGAATCGAATTACTCCACGAGGCGGAGGGGACCGCGGGGGTTCTCGGGTTGGCCGCACCGCCCGGTAATTTTCACCGAAGACGCGCCGGCGAGCTGGGGCGCGGCGGCGGACCACGGACGTCGGCGATAGCAAGCTGCGGAGGGGGGAGGAAAGGGGAGGCACCATCGTGCTCGTGAGGTTACCACGAGGCCGATGCAATTGTCGGGGCCGCAAGGGGTGGCGGCAATCGCCGGCGGTGAGGAGGAGACGGCGGCGGCCATGATGGATGGCCGACCAGGAATTGAGGCCCTCCCGATGCTCCCTACAGCTGCGAGTACTTGAGGAGGACAAGGAGGACGCGGCGGTGATGATGGGGTGCTCTGAGGGGCTCGGGGCTGGTCGTATCGCCAGCGGTGAGTGGCGCTCACGACAACTAGGGTTAGGGTTTGGGGCTTCTGCGCTTGAAGACAGGCATACAGAGATGGTTTGCAAGGAGGAAGAAGGGATGGGGACGTCTGCCTCGACTCCAATCGGTGCGGGAAGCAGGCAGGAGGTGGCGGTCGTGGCGTCGTCGTCGACTTGCTCGCCTACTGTCCAGAGGAGGGAGAAGACAAAGAAAAATTTATGAAAACCCCCTGGGATCTCCGGAAACTGCAAAAAGGTCCCTGCTCTTTTCAAAACAGCAGCTTAAAACAGATTTGAGGGCTTTTCTGCAATTAGTAAAAATTGGCAAAAAAACATTTTTGAGCTCCTTACAACATTCGCAACCTCAACATATTTTTGGTTTGCAAAATTTGCACCATTTTAAACCATGATTTTAAATTGGCACTTTAAGTGATTTTAATATAAACTCCCTTATTAAACTTTGATGCACTTGTTTTAAAAACAACCATGGGTTCAAAATGCATGCATGACATGACATGAGCACAAACACAAACACAAACTCAAACTCTTTATTACAGAAAGGTGGATGTTAAAAGGCTACCTTCCTAGGTTTTAGAAAAGAAGGATGGGTACTCAGATCGTAAACGATTTTCTCGTTCCCAGGTTGCTTCAGCTTCAGACTGATGAGACCACTGAACCTTGAGGAACTTGATACTTTGGCATCGAATCTTTCGTTCAGCTGCCTCGAGGATACGGACAGGACATTCTCGATAGGTCAGATCGTCCTTAAGACCAATGGTTTCATGATCAACATCGTGGTTGGAATCTTTGAAGCAATGATGGAGTTGTGAGACGTGGAATATAGCATGAACCCGTGGGAACGTTGAAGGTAGGTGGAGACGATAAGCGAAATTCCTACTTTTGGCAAGAACAGGGAAAGGACCAACATAGCGAGGCAGTAATTTGCCTTCATGACATCACGATGAACACCCTTCAAATGTGTGAATCAAAGATAGGCTTGTCCGCCAACATCATAACGAATATCTTGTTGACGGTCACAATAACTCTTCTCACAAGACTGAGCAGTTTTTAGATGTTCACGAATGATACAAACTGTTTCTTCAGTCTCATTGATCAAATTCTTTGGTCCAAAGAACTTCTTTCACCGGTTTCTGACCAATTTAAGGGAATTGAACAACTTCTACTGTAGAGAACTTCAAATGGAGCTTTGGCCAAGGTAACTTGTAAGCAGTTGTTATAAACGAACTCGGTGGATGGAAGATACTTCTCCCAATCTTTACCGAAGGATACCACACAAGCTCAAAGCATGTCTTCAAGAGTTTGATTCAGACTCCCGAGGTGATCACTACGGAATGACTGCTAGATTATGGTGGAATGTAGATGACTTCCCATAGCTTGCTTGAAACTTGCCCAACCCTTGGAAATAAACAGATTTCCATGATAAAAAAAGATCTTCTTAGGAACACCATGAAGAGGTACTAGCTGAGAGACATACAAATCTGCTAGTTGTTTAGCAATGATGCTATGATGGATAGGAACAAAATGAGAAACCTTTGACAGACGATCAATCACTACCCAGATAGCAGTGTGTCCCTGATCATTTCCTGGAAGACCAACAATGAAAGCATCTCAAATTCATCCCACTTCCAAACTTGAATAGGTGTGGGGTAGAGAGTAGCAGATGGTCTTTGATGTTCAGCTTTAGCACGACGACAAACATCGCATTCATCCACAAATTGAGCGATATCTCGCTTCATCTTGGTCCACCAGAACTTCTGACATAGATCACGGTACATTTTGGTGCTACCAGGATGAACAGAGAGAAGTGACTCATGAGCTTCACGGAGGATAAGTTGTTTCAGACTCCGTTTCTTCGGCACAACAATATGTTCACCAAAATAAACGGTACCTTGATCATCAACAGAGAAACAAGTAGGAATTCCACGATAAATCTTTCTCTTGACCAAGGTAATGCTTAATCCCGCTTTTGGTCCTCTTTGATTTGATGTTCAAAGGATGGTTTCACTTCTGGATTAACCGGATAACGAGAGGGAACAACCTCAAGATTGAGCTTGGAGATCTCTTTGTGGAGAGAAGGTTGATCTTGCTATATCATCAAACTGTTATAGTAAAACTTCTGGATTATCGTGTCAGCCACGACTTTACCTTTATCAGTTTGACAATTGACCTCCACATTGGGTTCTTTGACTAGTTCCAACCATCACTTTTGTCTGAGACTCAGATCCAGTTTGGTAAAAAGATATTTGAAGCTCTGCTGGTGAAAGTAGAACTCACATTGATTTCCTAACAGATGATGACGACATTGTTTCAAAGCATACACAATAGCTGCTAACTCGAGAGCATGAGTTGGATATCTGAGCTCATGTGGTTTCAATTGTCGAGAAGCATAAGAAACCACACGACCATCTTGCAATAGACCACAATCGATACCTTGACGAGAGGCATCACAGAAGATGACGAAGTCCTTGCGCGTGTCCGGAAGGACAAGCATAGGAGCATTAGCCAGCTTGGTTTTCATCAACCGGAAACTCTCTTCTGCCATTCTTGACCATACAAATTGTTTATCTTTCTTAAGAAGATCAGTCATTGGTTGGCAGCTTTGGAGAAACCTTCAATAGAGTGGTGATAACAACAGATAAGTTCGAGGAAGTTTCGAACCTCTTTGATGGATTTAGGTGACTCCCATTCCAATATGGCTTGAACTTTATTACGGAAAACTGCAATTCCTTCGACAGATAGGACATAGCCTAGGAATAGGAGCTCTTTCAACCAGAACTCACACTTGGAAAATTTGGCATAGAGCCGATGCTCACGAAGCTTTGTCAAAGCTAGCCGAAGATGTTCAGCATGTTCTTCTTCGGACTTGGAGTAGATTATAGCATCGTCGTAGTAAACCAGAACGAACTTGTCAAGATACTCCATGAAAATGGATTTGATAAGCCACATCAACATGGTTGGAGCATTACAGATCTCGGGGAACATAAGAATGTACTCGTAAAGACCAAAACGAGTTTTGACAACCGCTTTAGAAACAGGTCCAGACCTTGTCTGAAGTTGATGATAACCCAGACTTAAGTGTATCTTGGAGAAGAAAGTGGCACCAAACAGACGGTCAGACAAATCATTTGTCCGAGGAAGAGAACACTTGTGCTTTATTGCCACATCATTGAACGGACAATACCCACTAACCAGCTGGGGAACTGTGGTATCCTTCTTCATGACGAAGAGTGTAGGACATCCACAAGAAGATGTGTTGGCCCGAGGGAAGACTTTTCCTTCTGACTCCTCTATGTGCTTCTTCAGCTCAACCAACTCTTCTAGAGACATACAGTATGGTCTTTCGGAAGTAGGAGTCACTCCAAGAATTAGTTCAATAACAAACTCCACTAAATAATCATGATGCAGACCAGGAAGCTCTTCCAGGAAGATATCCAGAAACTTACACACCACTGGTGCCTCATGAATCTCGAGAGATGGTCGGACTTCAATTGCATTAAGTTGAGGACATGGCTGTGGTTGAACTGTCCCACAAGGGAACAACAACCAAGTTGTCTGACCATATGGATGAATCAGGTAACAGACTTGTATGCACAGTCAATCGTAGCATGATGTGTTGACAAGCAGTCCATGTCGAGTATGACGTTGATGTCATCTGAGTCCATGATGACAAGTGTAGAAAAAAACACCAAACCTTCTGTCTCAATTGGGACACTAGGGCAACACTGATTAGACCATCAGAAAGTCCCTGGGGTGGAAATTATCAACAAAGGAACCATACTCGCAAGAGGTATGTCATGCAACACCACAAAAGCTCATGATACACATGAGTGTGACGCTCCAGAATCAAACAGAACAGAGGCTGGAGCTAGGTTAACACGAAGCATTCCCAACACAACATCAGGTGCTTTCTGAGCTTCTTCAATCAGAACATGGTTCAAACGACCACGGTTAACAACACGTGTAGGAACAAGCTGAGGTGCAGGAGATATCCTCTCAGGACATTTGTTGGAGTAATGGCCAAGTTCATCACATACATGACATGTCACCAGCCGTTTCTTACCACCAACAACTCTGGATTGCCCACCAAGGTGGCCTTGTTGAACAACTGATGGATATGGAATAGCACTATACGGAACGAACACACGACGCTTCTTGGAACCAGAACACGACACACATGACTCTCCATAAATCTGCTTCAAAGAAATTTCCAGTTCCTTTTTGCCACGCTCCAAGGTAAGAGCATGATTATAAAGGTCCTGGAAGGTTGGAAACTGGAAAGAGAGTAGCTCATAGCGAACTCCGGAATCCAGACCCTTGCGGAACAACTCTTGTTTATCCGCATCATCTGCAACATCTCGGGGTGCATAACGAGCCAAACGGGTGAATTCACGCCCGTAAGTTTCAAGATCCATGTGTCCCTGGGTCAGATCTAGAATTTTTTTTCTTTTAGAGTCCATAACTGCCTCAGGAACATGGGCAGCACGGAACTCTTTATGGAACTCCTCCCAAGTAACCTTATGTCCCGGCGATTGCAACGCCAAAAAACCTTCCCACCATGAACCAGCTTCACCCTCTAGCTGATAGGAGGCGAAGTTCACACAGTCACTTTCTGGAACATGGAGAGCATTAAATTTGCACTCGACGGTACAAAGCCAATCATCAACATCAATTGGTTCCTTGACATTGCTGAAAGATGGAAGCTTAGCATGAACTAAATCCCCAAATGTAACGCATTCGTCATGGTGACGTTCAGTGTTTTGCGCCACACGCTCAAGGAGATGTTCATTTCTCAGGTGGTTGGTCTCGATATCCTAAAGAACTTGCGTCGTTAAGGAAGATGACGACTCTCCCTCAACATGGCCACTTTCAGCGGAATCTCGAGTACTCCCGGACATCCTGAGCACAAAGAAATGGAACCATGATAAACACTCCCATGGGAAAAGAATGCAACAGAATGATTCATGACTTGATATGGATCAATTGAAGTCGAAAGGAATCAACGATTTAGACCGATGGATGCAACTTGGAAACTCTCAGAATATTAGCAACCTGACATTGAGTACTAGGTAAAACACCCAACGATTTTGCACCTAACTTTGAAGCTAACAGGTGAGAGGTAAGACATTTGAAATCAAATGAGATACGGTGACTCAGAGTTAGAACGATACCAGGTAAGGAGTAAAAAGAATCCTAAGAAGGTTTTCACAACTCATTTGTCATTTCGAAATAGATTTCACAAACTCTAGACTCAACACCGACCAATAGCAAGGGTTTTCCTACTGGTAGTCCTGCTCTGATACCATGACTTCTCAGACCCTGGACCCAGAGATATACATACTGTTATGTGCTCCTAGTCATGGACCCACAAGGGCTTCAGGGTTACCAGCCCCGGCCGCAACAAACAACGGCAGGCAGGCCGGATTCGTCGAGACACATGCCGGATCACCTCGGTACTACAACTCCTTGTGTCCATGCTAGTCATAACCAATTATGCATAACCAAGCGTCCACGAGTCGGATGAAACTGAAGGAACGGGACCAAATCTATACAGAGCTGATATGTGTCCAGGAAGTGCAACAACAATCGAGGGTTACTGGGGTTACCAAGCCCCAGGCCGAATCACATCGGCATGCGTGCTTGGACATGGATCATCGGCTCCACAACCCCTCGACTGTGACAAATATGCAGGCATAGCCAAAACTGTATAACAATGAGCTCGAAACCAACAATCGATCAAAGCAGCACTCGAGACACGAAGCTTTATTAAGCAAGTAATAATAGAGTAAATCTTGCAATCATAGGTCTCACAACCCAACATTACATCAGACAACGGCAGGCAAGTTATGTTGCTAGATAACAAGAACCAAAAAGGCCTAAAAGGCTGCAACATAAGGCAACGTCCCAGCCCATAGATTCCAGGCTGCTACCTGGGAACCCCAAACTATTTGTCGATGTCCACGTTGATACACCACCAAAGTGTGGAACTCCACGTGAACCAAGTTGAAGCAAACATGAGTACTGGAGGTACTCAACAAGACTTAGTTATCTTATTATATATCTGCTTGTTCATAAAGGGTTTATGAAGGTTGTTTTCGTAAAGCCAACTTTGTTACGAATAGAGGGAGATAGAGAAGCTTTTCACAAATCTTTTAAAAGAACACCCTTTCCTCGGGTATTGTCTTCAGAACCTTCGAAGCATCATCTTTAGCACATGACAACTGGAACCACCTGTTGAAACTAATCATTCATTGTCAACATCTTTTACGTCCGGTTCAAGTTATCTATGATCTCAGGATCCGTCACCAAGTCATCCTTAACCGTGGACACGGCTTTTTTAAAAGATTAAACCCTGCAGGGGTGTACAACTTTACCCACACGTGCCAACCGACTCTTAATGCCAAGCTATTGGCACTATTCCGACGATGTTCCGGCAGAGGGTGGCTGACCATGATTGTAACATCCTAGAATTTTTCAAAAAAGAATAAACCAGCACGCATACATATCATCATAACATAGTCACACAAAAGTACATTTGAAAATTTAAACACCACTAAACAAAAACTCTATGGGTTTTCACCTCCAAATATAATCCCTTTAATGGCTCCCTACAATTTACCTATAATAAAATTTTAAATTTATTTTTCAAAATCATCAAAACATTTAAATAGTTTGAACCCTTCAGTTTGTACTATTACAAATTTCTCTAAAGGAGTTTTACTATTTTTATTTTTATTGGGATTTCCTTCCATGAATAAAAAGAAAACAGACAAGAAAAACAGTATAGAACAAAAAAAAGAGAAAGCAGCCAGCTCAGCCAACTGCCCCTCTCTCTCCCACCCCCCTCGCGTGAAGCCCACTGGGCCCTATCCCTAACGACCGCGCGCACACAGGAACTAGGCGGGCGTGCACCATCTTCTCTGGCTGCCAGGTGGGCCCGAGCGACGCCACGCTCACGTCACCATGATAACTACCCATAACCTCTCCCGTTTTCGCCGGAGAAACCCAGCGCACCCCCCCCCCCACGATCGCCACATTGCCCCTCGCTCGTTTCTTCGTAGCCGAGCACGCCCCGATAAAGCCCCTGCCCCCATCACTCTTTTCCTCCATACCATTCGCGAGACCACGCCCCCAGGCCGAAGGACTTCCTCGCCGGAACTGCCACGGCCGTCGCCGTCCGTCATCGATTTTTGCACGGTGAGCCCACCTCGAACCCCTCCGCGTCGCCCATCCTTTCCCCCTCTACTATGCGCTCCTATTTGACCACTTTTCTGGGCTTTTGGGAGCAGCGTTTGGCCGCGCCGTCCATTCCCGTAGGTCACCGGAGCCGCGCCGCCACTGTTCGTGAAGTGTTGTCGTTCCAGGAAGCGAAGGATCACGCCGTGGTCACCCGCTGCATCCCCGCGGTGCGTTGCGTCTCGTCTTGGACTTCCCGAGCCCGGAGAGCCACCGTGGGTCTGTCGCCGTCGTTTCCCGAGGGTCGCGCCACCGCAACTCCTTTTTCCGGTGACCTACACCAGCGAGGTACGAACCCTAACAAAACCGTGCCGTAGGATAAAGATCTAGGGGCCGCGATTAGAATCACTAAACGAACCGGTACGCGCCAATGAGATCGCGCCGCGTGGTGAAACCCAGTCAGGGCCAGTCAGCCCCCCCGGATTTAAATCTATTTGATTTCTTTTCAAAAACAGAAACATCTCTCACTATAAATTCAATAGAAAAATAAATAGAGATCCAAAAATTGTGAGACTTGAACCTATAGAAAGCTAATCAAATTCTATACCCAAATAAAAAAATATTAGGTGGTCTCTGTATAAAATTTTGGAGTAGTTGTTAAATTTCCAAAACCACTCATAAACACAAATTAATTCATAGTTTGAGTTCTACTATCCCAATTTTGTAGTCTCTGGATTCCTTAGAACTTGTAGAACACCATGGAACCAGAGAAAACCAAAATTGTATCGTGCACACACTTTCTATTTCAAATTTAGTCAAATGAGTAATCTGTCCATAATTCAAATTTTAAAACGTATTTTTGAGTGAAACCAATTGGGTCACCTTGGTATTAATACCCTCTATCCAAAGAGACCAATGATCAATTTTGTTTACAGAAACTTAAAAGTGTGTTTAAAATTTAATTAATCTAAAGATCTATTAATGGACTATTAAATTGGAGTAATTAAATTAATGCATTGAAATAAAACTCAACCAGAGCCTTGTGTCAACTAAGCAAACCTCATATAATATCAAACACACCTCAACACTACATCTAACATGTGTAAAACAAAATCTTGCATTCATGCATGCATACATGTTTATGTTTGTATTGTTTGAGTGGTATGTTTATGCTTGTACTGTTATTGCTTGTTTAGATTTTGGAGAAGACCAATACAACTCCTGTGATTGTTGTGTTTGTGCTGGTTGTTGCTACCAAGGCAAGTGATGCTTATGTTCCATCTTTTTATATTGCATTAGAGTTTTTAAGTAGTATGCATCATAGGTGATTTTATTTATTTTCCAAACTATCTGCTATGCTTAGAAATACCTAGTAGTGTGTAGCCAACCTGAAACCTCTACTAGATACTAGTTTAGCTATGCCAGAATATTATTACAACTATTGATGATACCTGTTGGATTGTGATGTTTTGAAAATTGAAAAGTAACAACCCAATGAAACACATGGGTGGATTGGTATGAATGGATTATGTTGAGTGGCTACTCAGGGCCATGTTCATGGTGGATTTAGCCATGGATGTGGTGATTATCACCTGAGGGTACACTTGTGGGTTGCCACCCAGGATTAAAGAGATTTGTAGGTCTTCCTTGTATAGTTATCTTCTAGTGTAGCCTTGAGGTAATATGGGCTCTGCCAAGATTAAGTAAGTTGCGGGGGTTCCTCATGTTGTATTAACAAGGGGTGGTAGAATTTTGGGAGCAACGAGTCAATACTGGTATGGATGAGTCTCAAGGTGAAATTGCACAACCTCTGCAGAGTTTAAAAACTAAGATCTTAGCCGTGTCCCTGGTTATGGGCCAGTTGAGAATTTAGAGAGAGTTGATACCGAAGGATCTCCTCATCTTTTCTGAATAATATAAAACATGGTAGAAACCCCTTTTAGGGCACATGGTGGATTTAGCCATGATGCCACAGTCAAACCTCATGGTGGATTTAGCCATGATGATTTACTAAACTACATGATGGATTTAGCCATGATGGTTTTCAAACTTCATGGTGGAGTTAGCCATGATGATTTATCAACCTTCATGGTGGATTTAGCCATGATGGTTGAATCAAAGTTTTCATTTTTATGAAAATGGTTTACAAATGTAGGACAAAATTGGCTTTATGCAAATAGCCCAGACTCCACCAGCCAAATATCTTGTAGATAGTTATTCCTCAAAACAGCCACCATACAAGTGTCACTTGCCAGTACATTGTTTGTACTGACTTCCTCCCCTGTGGGGGCTGCATATTCCAACGTGCAGGTTATTCAGATGATGAGTAACTGTTTAGGATCTCGAGTCTACATCCCAACATGTCTGCATGTGGCACATGAAGAGAAGGAGGCTCATTGAAGATTTGTTTCCGTTGTATTTGCTTTGAACTTTGTTATTTGGGGCTAGTCCATGTTGACTATGCCAATTATAATACTATTTTATTTTGTATCCAATGGATCATACATTGTAGAATGATGCTATTGCAATGAATATTCATTTTGTCATGTGTATGCTATTAGTGATCCCGGGAATAGCAGGTACACATGTATTCTATCTTTGTAAAAAGGTAGGGTGCTACAAAATGGTATCAGAGTCAGGTTGCCAGTAGGATCGAGACCCTAGGATTGGAAACCATAGGAACAAAACTATCTCAAACTTTTATGAAAGCTTTTATTTTGCATTTGCCCTTTCATTTTGTTCTATTCTTGTATCTTATTACCCTGTGCTTACCTTACGCTTTCATTTCCCAAAATTTAGATGAACCCGGCTGTTGATGACTTCGACGGAGAGATTGCTTTTGCTGGAGATGCAGAGTACTGGCTGAGTAAGACCCTATATGACCTAGCCATGGATATTGGAATGCCAGCTCCGCACTTCTACGGCGTGCCAGAGATTATTGATTATACTGGTG